>WOXC01006428.1:0-620000 GCA_011680675.1 Gymnobelideus leadbeateri
GATATTGTAAAAATTATCAGTATACCTGCCAAAATAGACACAGGAACTATATGTATATAAACACAAAACATCTTTTATACAAAGTTAGTTCTATATAATTGAAGTAATATTCATTGTGAATGGGTAGGTAAAACTAATATAAAAGAAAAAAATAACAATTTTACCTAACTATTTATGTAATATCATCCCATTTAAACTATTAAAATTAGCTTACTGAGTGAGTGAGAAAAATAATAAAGTTTATTTGGAAGAGTGAAAGTCAAAATTTTAATGCAACCAGGGGAGAAAAATGTGAAGGAACTAGATTCAGTAGTATCAGACCTTAAACAATCTCATAAGGTTGGAGAAGTGTTGAAGTATAACATGGATAATTCTGACTATTTTTTATTTTATTTTATTATTATTATTATTATTATTATTATTATTATTAGCTTTTTGGAGGGGAATTGGGGTTAAGTAACTTGCCCAAGGTCACATGGCTAGGTTTGGGTTTTTTTGTTTGTTTGTTTTGTTTTCTTGTGTGTGTGCCTTAAGTGTCTGAGGCCAGATCTGAACTCAGGTCCTTCTGACTGAAGGGCTGACTCTCTACTCACTGTGCCACCTAGCTGCCCCAATTCTGACTATTTTAAATTAAAATTTTCCTGTATAAATAAAATATATGTAACCAAGAACAGACAAAATGGAGAAAAATTAGCGGGGGGGAGGGGAATCTTTCATTGACTCTATCCCAAATAGAATGAGATTGAGTCAGAATAATGTTGTGGTGTAAGAAATATTGAGCTGGTACATTTGGAAAAATAGAGAAAAACTTGGACTTATAAAGGATGCTATCCACCTACAGAAAAGCAGAGGACAAGAGAAAATTAGCATAATGTGGTCTTATGTATATGAGCCTAAGTGTATATGTGTATCTATGCGCATGTTTGTGGATATCTATGTATATGTATTTGTGTGTGTGTGTGTGTGTGTGTGTGTGTTTGTATTTGTGTATTCTTGATTAATTAGCCTTCTTGGGGAAGGGGAGGAAGGAGAAAAATAAAGTAAAAAATGCAGAGCAGTGGACAAAAGAAAACATATAAAGAAGCAAAGAGAAGATTGGACAGTTTTGAAGATAAGATGTAATATTCATCATTTTGGCTTTCTTGAAATGGACTTTATCACTTTATATTAAATCCTCTCATATTCTGCTTGTATGTGGCAATTTTTTTCTTATTTTGTATTTTGGTTTAAAATAAATTCAAGGTGGGGTGGAGCCAAGATGGTGGAGGAGAAACAGCACTTACAAGGTGCTCTGCCCCACACCACCGCCAAACAATGTAAAAGGGGAATCTGAACAACTTCTGGAGCCCCAGCACCCACAGAGCGACAGAGAGAAGCTAACCTCCTGCTGAGGACAGCCCAGCAGCCCTGCAGGGAGTGGCCAGCGCAGTGCTCTGAGAGTGGGCAGCACAGAGCTCTGGGAGCTGAGCCCAGTCCAGCTTGAACAGCGGTTTTAGCCCCAGGGTGGTCAGGCCAGCAGCAGCTGGAGGGACCCCAGAACACCAGCAGCTGTGGCGATTCCAGAATTATCAGCACAGATATGTCTAGGACAAAGTGAGAGGTTAGTACCCTATGGACTTTGGGACCAGTATTTGGGGAACGCGTCGGCTTCCTCCCCTGGGGGCGAAAAGCTGCTGAGGAAACAGAGAGCAGATTGGATGAGGGGATATCTAGTGGGACTGCTATTCTGGGGTGGTGGGTAGGGAAAAAATGGGGAAAAATTGTAACTCAAAATCTGGTGGAAATGAATGACGTAAACCAGAAGTTAATAAAGCATTTGTTAAAATAATAATAATAAAATAAAATAAATTCAAGTATAATAGGAAAACAAATGTTTATTGACTCAGTCTTTGGGAGAAAAAGAATATGTCCCCAGTAAAGTAAATACAAAATATATACAGTAGATAAAAATGTCTTTTGGACAAGAAAGGATACAAGTCATGGTGTGGGTGGGAGATGATGATGGTTAGATAGCCTTCCTGAAGGAGGCATTACTTGATGTTTTGGATGAAACTAGGGATTCTAAGAGGTGAACAGAAGCGGGAGTACAGTGTAAGCACAGGAGACACACTGTGCAAAGCCACAGGGCATGAGACAAAAAGCTGTGAGGAAGTATCAAAAAGTTGGTCAGTTTGACTAGAACATAGGGTGTGTGAAGGTAAGTAAGTTCTAATAATCCCTGAGATGTTAATTAAAGCCACTGTGAAGGTCTTTAAACACCAAGTAGATAAAATTGGATTTTACCCTGCAGAAAAAAGAGAGCCACCGGAGTTTTTTTTGATCCAGGGGGTAATATGTTCAAATCCCTGCTATAGGATCATCAATTTGACAATTGTATACTGAATGATTAGAGAGAGAGACTAGAGGCAAGGAGGCCATTGAAATAGTTCAGGTAGGGTTTGATAAGAGTCTGAACTAACAAACTTCTCATCTCTCAAAATAGAAAGATCAAACCAGGACTTGGAATACACTAAGTAGAGAGCTCCAGATAAGAGATTCAGCAAGGAGCCTTTAAGAATGGAAAATAATGATTATGTTTGCCTCACTTTTCTCTATTTAAGTCTGTTTTTGATCATTCCTTTAGTGGCATCATTTCCACTTCTTTTTTCTCAATAGCTCAGAAATCACTAAAAGTTGTGCTTCATTTTCTATGAATCATAATTACTATTTTTGGTTAAATTCCCATATGCATGACCATAAACAAGTCAAACAGGACCCCCAAATCACCCCTATCATTATCTATAAAAATAATTTAATCACACAGGAGACTTAACATTACTGGTAACTATGTTTGCTGGTATTAAGACAGAGCCTAGTGAACTTGGTCAGTATTTTTTTTTAATAGATCTAGGCCCAATTGTTCATTCTAAAATGATTCCACCAAAATAGAATTTAAAAAAAATATATAGTTCTACAGTGATATTTAATGCAGAACACTTCCAGAAGAAGAGGTATTTTAGATTTTACTATTTCCTCCATGGTTCTCTGGGACCTTTAGGGGAATTTAGGTGTCTAAGCCAACTGTCATTGCCCCCAGCCTCCAACAATGGTATTTCTTCAATTCTATGGCATGGTCCCTGCACCTCAATTCCATAAGCTACTAATAATCAGCTTAGTTTTTACACAAACACTTATTTCAGAAAATATAACCACAAATATACAAACGTATTCCTTCAACATGTGGAAGGCACAATACTCTCTTCCCCTGAGACATTCTTCTCTCCCCACTGAAAACCTCCCTTTCCCCATTCAGTACTTCAGTTTCTAGGGAGGGGAAAAGGATCAGGTTCATAGTTTATTATAGTTCTCATTAATTTTAGTGCCAAATTCAAACTTTGATCCTCATGGGCTTGAGTCCCAAGCAACCTAACAAATTATACCACCACCCCACCTTGCAACCCTGACTCCAAAATGACCAGGCTCAAAATCCTAGGTACAATGGGAATCACCTCCTGCTCCTGAAATTAATGAGGTCAAGCAATATGAAACAGAAACAAATAACCTCAGGTTCATTTCTTGGAGCCAAGATAAAGAGAGAGTGATCAGGGGAAGGAAAGTTCTTCCCCATTCACAATTTCATAATATGGCATCCATGCTGAGAAAAAATGGGATATTTACCATCTGGGCAAAGCAGATAAGAAAGGCTTAAAAGAATACAGCAAAAAGAGTGGGGGCTGTGAAAAACTTTTTTTAATGTACCCTTTTGCCTTTGCCAAAGATAGTAAATTTCAAAAATTTGGAAATATAAAATCCAAGCTTGTCTAGGTATTCTTAGTTTAGGTAACATAAATGAGGGGCCTCTGGAGCATGTCCAGATTGTCTACCATAGAGGTCTCTGTATCACCTTAAGTCATAAGTGTGTGTCTGTGTCTGTGTGTCTATGTGTGTGTGTGTGTGTGTCTGTGTGTGTCTGTGTGTGTGAGTCTGTGTGTTTGTGGTGGGGTTTAGGAGGTATTAGCCTCCTTTGATTGGCTGCCTGAGCCTTTAAAACTGACAAGACTGAGGCAATACTGTTTGTTTTTTAAACAAATGCTTTATTAATTTCTGTTTTACATCATTCATTTCCACCAGATTTTGAGTTACAATCATTTTCCCCCCATTATTCCCCTACCCAAACTCCCAGAATAGCAGTCCCACAAGATATCGCTTCCTCCAATCTGCTCTCTCCCATACCTTCTCCCATACCCCCTTCGACTTTTCCATTGGAGGAAGGTGAATCTTTGTGTCCCAATGCCTGCACATCTTATCTCCAAATTATAAGCAAAAGAGTATTAATAATAGTATTTATATATATTTGAAACATTGAATGTTAAGACCTCGAATTTCAGATCCATTTCCTTCCTCCCTTGTCACCCATTCCCTCTGGGGAGATAAGTAATTCAGTATATGTTGTACATGTCTAGCTATGCAAAACATTATCATGGTAGATATATTGTACAAGGCTGCTTATAATTCCCTCCCTCTCATCCAACCCCCCACCTGGTCCATTCCCTACTTGATCCTGTCCCTCGTCTATAGTGGGTACTTCCAACCTCCCCTCCCCCCAAGGATGTCCCCCCCCCCAATCAATCATCCCTCCTCTCATCCCCCTTCCCCCTATTCTGCTGCAGGTTGAGATATCCCATTTAGTATGTATGTCATTCTCTCCCTGAACCAAATTCAATGAGAATGTGGATTTGCCTTTTTTTTTCCCTTCCTATTCTCCCCCTGCCTTGCAACCACTTCCCCTTGCTTCTTCTACATGAGATAATTTACCCTACCCTGTCTTTCCCCATCTCCTCTTGCCACTTTTCTCTCTCACCTCATAATTTCATCCCTTGAGTATTCTCCCTTCCCAACAAATTCAACCTATGCCCTCTATCCATATATAACTGTAACCATATACACACACATTCACATATGTATTCATATGACCACACACACACTTCTTCCATTATTTTCATAGTGAGAAAGATATCATCAGTCACAGTTATTGCTTTTCTATATAGGAATGTAAATAGTTCAACTTTGATAAGTTCCTTTTGATTTCTTTTCCTGATTACCTTCTCAGGCATCTCTTCCTTCTTGTGTCTGGATGTCAAATTTTCTATTCAATTCTGGTTTTTTCCTCAAGAATGCTTGAAAGTCCTCTATTCCACTGAATGACCATGTTTTCCCCTGAAGCAAAATACTCAGTTTTGCTGGGTAGGTGACCCTTGGGTTCATTCCCAGTTCTTTTGCCCTCTGGAATATCATATTCCATGCCCTTCGATCCCTCAGTGTAGAAGCTGCCAGGTCCTGGGCTATTCTGATTGTGTTTCCACAATATTGAAATTATTTCTTCCTGGCTGCTTGGAGTATTTTCTCCTTGATCTGGGGATTCTGGAACCTGGCTATAATATTCCTGGGAGTTTTCTTTTTGGGATCTTTATCAGGAGGTGATCTGTGGATTCTTTCAACCTCTATTTTGCCCTCTGGATCTAGAACATCAGAGCAATTTTCCTTGAGAATTTCTTGAAGGGTGATTTCTAGGTTCTTTCTTTGATCATGGCTTTCAGGTAGTCCAATAATTTTTAAATTATCTCTCCTGGATCTATTTTCCAGGTCAGTGGTTTTTCCCATGAGATATTTCACATTGCCTCACAGTCCTTTTCCCGCTCTATGCCCCCAAAATAGGAGTCTAGGGTTGCATTTTTCTGTTTCCTTTGCCTTGGCATGTTGCCTCTTGATTACCTGACTTTTGGGCTTGTTGCCACACTATGGCTTTAAGGCCAGATAGAGGAATTTTCGTCCCGAATGTATGGGGGGCAACTTCCGTTTCTGGCAAGCTGTAAACGCACCCACGACTTCCACCCCAGATCACAATCCAGAACCAGGGAGGTTAAAGCAAGAGCGATTACCCCCCCAAGACTGATCGCTGGATCTCCCTACAATTAATTGCAGGCCAAGAGCTGGAGCTGCCTCTGAAAACTACAAAATGGCGTGTCTTCTCAGAGGCTTCTAGCCCCCAGGGGAGGAAGCCAACGCATTCCCCCAAATACAAGTCCCAAAGTCCATAGGACAGTAACCTCTTACTTTGTCCTAGGCATGTCTATGTTGATAATTCTGGAGTCGCCACAGCTTCTGGTGTTCTGGGGTTCCTCCAGCCGGCTGCTGACCTGGGTTCCTCTGGGCTCCGCTTCCTGCACTCTGCATGTTGCATGCTGCCAGCTCCCAGAGTGCTGCGCTGGTCCTTCCTGCAGGGCTGCTGGGCTGTCCTCAGCGGGAGGTTAGCTTCTCTTTGTCGTTCTGTGGGTGCTGGGGCTCCAGAAGTTGTTCAGAGTCCCCTTTTACATAGTTTGGGGGGAATCTGGGGGCAGAGTGGCTTGGATGAGCTGTTTTTTTAAAATCCATACTCTTTTCCTTCTCATTTCTGTTGCTCTCCTTTTGACTGCATCCAGAGAGTGAAATTCTCATTTCACCCACAGCAGGGAAACCATGAACTGAACTGGTTAAAGGGGAAAGACTTTTCTTCACCTGATTCCTTTCTTTCACCCCAATATATGGGCCTGGACTAAGGGGTAGCTTCTATTCTGCATTGTTTGTCCTCCTCAGTCTAAGTACCAGAGGTGATTCTCAAGTAAAGAGTTTTAGCCATGGAAATCTTGGAGCCAGAGTTACAGTTGGGGTAATATAGTCAACTAGGCCTGCATGGAAGTCCTGTGTAAAGCCAAGCACAAGCAACTCTCCTGAGGAGTGCTGCTATGAATAACTTTAAGGTTCTGATCACATAGTGTAATGAACTTTCCATTTATTCAACAGTAAACTAAAGCAAAACATTCATAGAAACCAAAGTACAGCATTCACAGCAATATAACATAACAACTTATTATTAAAGTGGCCACATATGATTCTTAAACAAAAGATATCATTCAGTAAGCCCTGAATCAATCAATATAAAGTACCCATCTAAAGTCTTCTTTCATCTTGATTGGAGACTGGCTTCTAATCATCCTTAACTCAATCATCCTTAAGAAGCAACCATGGTTAAGGAGTACAAAGTACAAAGGTCTCCCACCTCTAGGTCACATTCTTAATCTTGTCAGTCAGCACTAAGTATCCAAGTATAAGTCCTTTCACCTTGACTCTGAGGCTGACTCCCAAACTCCATGGTTCCTCTTCCATGCTCCCAGTTCTTGCCTGAATTTACCCAACTCTCTCCTTGATTCACAAGTAGGCAGCTCCCAGCTCCTGTTCCAGATTCAAGTCCAGCTTCTGCTCTAGCTCCACACATCAAACTTAGCAGAGTTACAACAATATTTACACACATCAATGGCACTATCATCATTCACTTTCTGCCAATGAAATCAACATAGAAGGAACAAACAGACTACCAGCACCAAAGGCATCCTTACTCCAAGTTCTGCTTGGTTCCAGTTTGTGCTCCTGCTTTTATATGGTTCTTCTCCTTCCTGTTCCACCCTTCCTGTTGCATCAGCAAGTTCCTTCCACCTCCAAATCACAGGCAGGGCCCAAAGACACTAAAACAAAGAGCTAAGTACTTGAATAACTGAAACAAGGAGCTAAGCTGAAAAGCATGGGTGTCTGGGCCTTGAACCTAAGGGATTTTTTTTTTTTTGCCTTGGAACTGCAACTATGCTCTTTTTGAATTGAACCAAGCAATAAAACTAAACTTCTTCCCCTCATCAGACTGAGGTAGTGTAAAGAGGGAATTATACCTACCACATTTGAGGGGATTAATTTTGTATATTTGTGATTATAGTTTCTGAAGTAAATATTTTTGTGTAAAAGCTAAGCTGAATCATTAATGGATTTGTGGTAAGGGAACTCCCTTTCAATTGGAGGAACATCATCTCTGGGGGCTGAAGCCAATGGCAAAGAGCCAAGATGACCATAAACCTCTTATAGGTACCAGACAACCCTGGAAAAAGGGTGAGGAATAATTTGCCTGGCTTTTAGGCAATGGGACAGGGGGATCTGTGTTGCAGATACAGTATATGAAAATTAAAGGTAGTAAAATAGATGGAATAGTGGATAGGGTACCAGGACTGAAGTCAGGAAAACTTACCTTCCTGAGATCAAATCTGGTCTCAGACTCTTCCTAGCTGAGTGACCCTGGGCAAGTCATTTAACCCTATTTACCTCAGTTTCCTCATCTGTAAAATGAGCTGGAAAAAGAAGCCATAAACCACTTCTGTATCTTTGCCAAGAAAACCCCAAAAGGGATCACAAAGTGTCTGACATGACTGAAATGATGAACAATCTAAATGGAAAGAAAAACAATATAATAAACAACAAAATTAAATTCTAGGTTATTATATTGACAGAACTATTCTGAAGAAGAGATGAAAAAATGTACCTCCTTCTATACTTCCCTTCCTTCTTTGCAAAGATAGAATATTATAGGTGTGGAACACTGAATATTGGGTTGGATTAGTGTGAAGATTAGTTAGTTTTGCTCAATTTTTTTCCTCCTTTCTTCATAAGAGATGACTTTCTGAGTAATAAAGGACTATAGTTAGAAAGGAAAGTAACAAAAATAAAAGATTTTTAAAAGAAAATGTAGCTGTTTCTTCTGTTTAATTCAATTAAATCTAACAATAATATTATTTTCCATTTTTTATTGTACCTTTTAGTCTTTTGATACCTGTCTTGGCTGTCATCTGTTAATACTTATTCAGTTCCCACTATGCATGAGAAATTTGCATTAAAAAGGAATAAGCTAATGGTAATGAAAGAGACTGAAGTTGGACAACTCCATATCTTCTTCCATGATTATCTTCCTGAATAATAATCCTATTTGCTTCTTTGAACAACTGTAAATATATTCCAGAAAAGATATAGTTAAAGGTAAAACATCCTAGAGCCATTATAGTTTAAAAGCACAATGAGGTTGCCTGGCCCTTAAATCACTAAGTGTAAATTGAAGTGTAAATTGAAAAAGAAAACAAGACAAGAATCTTTGCGGTGGAGATGGGCATGGGGGGAATATATCCTAGAAATACATATACTTTCAAACCACTAAGAGTCAAAGCAACCTAAGATTAGATAAAAGTTTCTCAGTTCCCTGAGTATATGAGAACAGTGACTGCTTTTGATTTTGTCAAAGTAGAAGCATTTTAGATATTGTTGTCTTTTAATGATGGTTAGAAAGTTTTAAAAAATAAATATGCTTTATAATTTCTCTCATATATGAAATTACCCATCTTGAAGAAATCTAAATTCCACAGCCTGAATTCCAAGATAAGAATCCAACACTATATAGTGACACTTCTCTCAATTACTAGTATAGGTTCCAGGGAATTTGAGTGAGCATACCTTCTTAGATATTATTAGAGTAAATAAACATCACATCATACAAGGTACAAAACCAAACTGGGACATTTTGAGGCACTGGCCCAATTGAAAGCCCTGAGCCTCCAATCAGAATAATTCTTCTCCAACTGTCCCAGTCTATTCCCACCCCTAAGCTAGAGTGAGAGAATTATATCAATTTTATATAAACAGGAGACCATTATTGCAATGTCCCTGCATCAAATCCTATAATAAACATATCTTAGATGCTAATTAATATAGTCCTCTTGATTATATAAATTCTTTTAAACTCTTGATGAAAATAATTATCACTGGCAATGGTTGAATAACATAATTTTTGTATCAGCAATATATTGACTTGGTTTATACTGATGCAAAGTTTTGCAAACTAAACAATTAGTTAAACATAAAATATATTCTGGGATTTTTTAAATTTGATCAGTATAATGCTTCTCAGTGAAGTACAATTTCATGAAATTAACCTTTTAAAGTACCAAAATAAAAAAGTGAATCATTGGAATGGATAACAACCATTCACATGTGAGAACCATTGACATTACATAGTTCTGAGGGATCTAGAGTGGGAGACCATATAAGCTAAACTTTATTAATCTGGAGAGTTTGATTACAAATATGTACTTACATTTCAATTTAATTCAAATAGGAAGCCTAGAGATTTTGAATATCAAAAGGCAGTCAAATCCCTAGGTTAAGAAAATGCCAGTAGATATTTCACTAATCAGTTTTTTTTTTCAAATTACATAATTATAAAACAGAATAACTTGTAAATGAAAACTATTTAAAGAACATCAAGATGTAAATGAGAAGCACGATAATGAACTAATGATTAGGGAAATTCTGAAAGCAGTAAATTAGGTTTTTTCTTTATCCTTTGATGACAAAAATGAATATAGCTCTAATGTACAGAATAAAATATCATTATAATGCCAGACTTGGGATTAAGTCTGTAAAGTGGCCCAAGCAGAAGTCAGTTTTCTTCTGCTTTGGATGTTTCTCTCCCCACTCCAACTCTGCCACCAATTGAAACTAGGTCATCGGGACCTTATAACTAATCTCCAACCAAATCACTTTACAGATAAAGAAAAAGAGTACCAGAGAGTGAAATGACTTGACTTGTCCAGAGTTTCATCCATAGGTGATAGTAGCAGTTTCTCTATTTCATTTTTCTTTCTATACTCTTACTTGGCATTTTGCTTGTTTGGGGGTTTCTTTTAAAAGCAACAACCAGATCCACAGGACAGGCTCTAAAATACTGAATTAATCCTTGAAGCAGTCCAGGGGCAACATCAGGACTTTGGGGGGTTGAGGTAACAAGATATTTGTTAATTGGCAGTTGCTGTAAACCAAGAAAAAGAAACACTAAAAGAGAGGAAGGAACTAAGTATGTAAGTACCTATGATGCACCAGGCATTGAACTGAGGGCTTTGAAATGCTAAGTCATCTGATAATCATACCCAACTTGGGAAATAGGTGCTATTATTATCTCCATTGTACAAGTGAGGAAATGGAGACAAATGGAAGCAATATGAGTTATTCAGAGCCACACAACTAAGAAATGTCTGAGACTGTATATGGACCCAGATCTTCCTATGCTCTATCCACTGTGCTCTCTAGCTGCCTCTAAAACTTTGTTCTCCAGAAAAAAAAAAACAATAGCAAGCATGTATGCAAACACTTTGCAAGACAGCTAATGCCTTGATGTACAGCTTTCCAGGCCTTCCAGTTCCTTATAGGTGATACATTTAGGTCCATGGTAACAGTAGCACACATAGGACTGAGGATTTTGTCAGCTTTGAAGAATTATACCCCCATCTGGATAATGCTTATATGTGGTTTGAGCTCACTAAAAGTGAGCCTTAGTATTTTTAATCTATCAGTGAAGCAAATAGGGATCTATCAATTGATTTGGAACTTGAATAGCTATATGTTTCTGAAAAACAATACTCTTATTACTTATTATATCATAATTAAAGAACACATCCTTCTACAGTCTCTCTCTGCATCTCCATATCATATAACCAGAACTAAGGGTTCAATATGTACCTTAAATTTCAAATTATGCCCCTTAGTGGCGAGAGTAGGGAAAATGTGTGGTATCCCCTGCAATTCTTTGGGAACATTTATGTAAAGGCATGGATATATATCATACAGGAGAAAAGAATAATAGCTGACATTTATAGAATGTTTTAAGGTTGTCAAAATACTTTGTGTATACTAAGTTACCTGATTTTCAAAATAGGCCCATGATGTAAATGCTTCTTCAGTTTCTCTCTACATTTTAAGACCCTTTGACACCATCCCTCATTCTCTTCTTTATTTCAGTCTCTGATCAAGAGATGACCCTTCTCCTTGCCAAAGCCAACTCCCTTATACATACCTTTAATCTCATCCCCTTGCTTTTCCCTAACAGATTGCCCCCACAGTCATCCCCTTTCTAATTGTCAATATACATCCAACTACTGGCTCTTAACCAGATGCCTACAAATGTACCTTAGTCTCATCCATTCTAAAAAAAAATCCTCAACTAAACCCTATCATATACTTAGGGTATCATTTTATATTTTCCCTTTTCATTCCCAAATGTCTAGAAATATTTGTCAATATTCATTGTCTCCATTTGTCTTCTTATACTCCACTCTCAAACTTTTGGAATCTGGTTTCAAATCTAACTACTTTATTGAAAATACTCTCTTCATGGAGCCAAGATGGCAGAGTAGAAACAGCTCATCCAAGCCACTCTGCCACCAGATTCACCCCAAACTATGTAAAAGGGGACTCTGAACAACTTGTGGAGCCCCAGAACCCACAGAACGACACAGAGAAGCTAACCTCCCACTGAAGACAGTCCAGCAGCCCTGCAGGAAGGACCAGCGCAGCACTCTGGGAGCCGGCAGCGGGCAGTGTGCAGAGTGCAGGGAGCCGAGCCAAGAAGAGCACAGGCCCCATGAGCCGAGGTTTTAGCCCCAGGGTGGCAGGGCCAGCAGCTGGCAGGAGAGACCCCAGAACACCAGCAGCTGTGGAGATTCCAGAATTATCAACATAGAAATGCCTAGGACAAAGTAAGAGGTTAGTGTCCTATGGACTTTGGAACCAGTATTTGGGGAATGTGTCAGCTCCCTCCCCTGGGAGCTAGAAGCCTCTGAGGAGACAAGCCATTTTGTAGTTTTCAGAGGCAGCTCCAGCTCCTGGCCTGCGAACTGTAGGGAGATCCAGTGATCAGTCTTGGGGGGTAATCGCTCTTGCTTTAACCTCCCTGGATCTGGACTGTGATCTAGGGTGGAAGTCGTGGGTGGGTTTACAGCTTGCCAGAAACGGAAGTTGCCCCCCACACGTTCGGGACGAAAATTCCCCTATCTGGCCTTAAAGCCATAGTGTGGCAACAAGCCCAAAAGTCAAGTAATTAAGTGGCAACATGCCAAGGCAACGGAAACAAATTAAACAGGAAAATGAAACCCTAGACTCCTATTTTGGGGGCATAGAGTGGGAAAAGGACTGTGAGGTCAGAAGTCCTGCTCCAAAAGCCCCAGGGGAAAACATGAGAGGGTTGCAGGCTATAGAGGACCTTAAGAAGGACTTTAAAAATCAAATAAGAGAAGTGGAGGAAAAATTGGAAAGATAAATGAGAAAGATGCAGGAAAAGTATGAAATGAGGGTCAACAGCCTCACTGAGGAAAACAACACCTTAAAAAATAGTCTAGCTCAAATGGCAAAGGAGGCCCAAAAGGGCAATGAGGAGAAGAATGCCTTAAAAAGTCAAATTTGCCAGATGGAAAAAGAATCTCAAAAGTTCTCTGAGGAGATTCATTCCCTCAGAGTTAGACTGGAGCAAATGGAAGCTAATGACTTTATGAGAAATCAAGATGCTGTTAAGCAGATCCAAACAAATGAAAGATTGGAAGGCGATGTGAAATATCTCATGGGAAAAACCACTGACCTGGAAAATAGATCCAGGAGAGACAATTTAAAAATTATTGGACTACCTGAAAGCCTTGATCAAAGAAAGAACCTAGAAATCACCCTTCAAGAAATTCTCAAGGAAAATTGCCCTGATGTCTTAGATCCAGAGGGCAAAATAGAGGTTGAAAGAATCCACAGATCACCTCCTGAAAAAGATCCCAAAAAGAAAACTCCCAGGAATATTATAGCCAGGTTCCAGAATCCCCAGATCAAGGAGAAAATACTACAAGCAGCCAGGAAGAAACAATTTCAATATTGTGGAAACACAATCAGAATAGCCCAGGACCTGGCAGCTTCTACACTGAGGGATCGAAGGGCATGGAATATGATATTCCAGAGGGCAAAAGAACTGGGAATGAACCCAAGGGTCACCTACCCAGCAAAACTGAGTATTTTGTTTCAGGGAAAATATGGTCATTCAGTGGAATAGAGGACTTTCAAGCATTCTTGAGGAAAAAACCAGAATTGAATAGAAAATTTGACATCCAGACACAAGAAGGAAGAGATGCCTGAGAAGGTAATCAGGGAAAAGAAATCAAAAGGAATTTATCAAAGTTGAACTATTTACATTCCTATATGGAAAAGCAATAACTGTGACTGATGATATCTTTCTCACTATGAAAATAATGGAAGAAGTGTGTGTGTGGTCATATGAATACATATGTGAATGTGTGTGTATATGGTTACAGTTATATATGGATAGAGGGCATAGGTTGAATTTGTTGGGAAGGGAGAATACTCAAGGGATGAAATTATGAGGTGAGAGAGGAAAGTGGCAAGAGGAAATGGGGAGAGACAGGGTAGGGTAAACTATCTCATGTAGAAGAAGCAAGGGGAAGTGGTTGCAAGGCAGGGGGAGAATAGGAAGGCAAAAAAGGCAAAACCACATTCTCATTGAATTTGGTTCAGGGAGAGAATGACATACATACTACTTGGGATATCTCAACCTGCAGCAGAATAGGGGGAAGGGGGATGAGAGGAGGGATGAATGATGGGGGGACATCCTTGGGGGGAGGGGAGGTTGGAAGTACCCACTATAGAAGAGGGACAGGAACATGTAGGGAATGGACCAGGTGGGGGGTGGGATGAGTGGGAGGGAATTATAAGCAGCCTTGTACAATATATCTACTATGATAATGTTTTGCATAGCTAGACATGTACAGCATATACTGATTTACTTATCTCCCCAGAGGGAATGCGTGACAAGGGAGGAAGGAAATGGATCTGAAATTCAAGGTCTTAACATTAAATGTTTCAAATATATATAAATATTATTATTAATACTCTTTTGCTTGTAATTTGGAGATAAGATGTGCAGGCATTGGGGCACAAAGATTCAGCTTCCTCTAATGGAAAAGTCCAAGGGGGTATGGGAGAAGGTATGGGAGAGAGCAGATTGGAGGAAGCGATATCTTGTGGGACTGCTATTCTGGGAGGTTGGGTAGGGGAATAACGGGGGGAAAATGATTGTAACTCAAAATCTGGCAGAAATGAATATTATAAAACAGAAGTTAATAAAGCATTTGTTTTAAAAAAAAGAAAATACTCTCTTCAAAGTTACTAATAATCTCTTAAATACAAAATATGATCATGTTTCCTCATTCTTTTTCCTTGCTAATTTTTCTATAATATCTTCTTTTACAGACTATCCTTGCCTCCTATAAACTCTTTTCTCTCTGAACCTCTTCACTCTCTTGGTGCTTCTCCTACTGTCTGACCATTACACTTTAGTTTCCTTTGTGGATTCATAACCTAAATCCTTGTAGCAGCTAGGTGGTTCAGTGGATAAAGAGCTAGCCTTGGAGTCAGAAAGACTCATCTTCCTTAGTTCAAATACTAGCTGTATGACTCTGGGTAAGTCACTTAACCCTATTTGTCTCAGTTTCCTTATCTATAAAATGAACTGTAGGAGGAAATGGTAAACTGCTCCAATACTTTTGTAAAGAAAACCCCAAATGGGGTTACAATGAGTTGGACACTGAAATAACTGAATAATCAAAATTATAACTTCAACTGTTCCTCAAAGGTATATTTTGTAGTTCTTTTTTCTTTTCTTACACTATATTTTTTATTTGCTGTCCTTGTCAATTTACCAGGGATTTAATTATAATCTATATACATGTGACTCCCGGTGACTTCATTGTTGTTTGCCTGGGAAGTAATGCCAGAAAATTGAACCTCTTCCATTTGGATTATTTTAGGAAGATTCTGAAGATTACCTGGCAAGATAAGGTACTGGACACTGAGGTCCTCTCTCAAAGTGACCTGCCAAGTACTCAAACCCTATTGCAGAGAGCACAACTACCATGGCCTGGTCACATAGGCCAAATGCCAAATGCATGCCTACCTCAAAAAACTATTTTATGGATAACTCAAACAATGTAAGCTCTCATACAGAGGTCAGAAAAGGAGTCCAAGGTACTTTCCTCTAAACTATTTTAGTATCAATTGTGAGACATGGGAGACACTGAAACAGGACCATCCAGCATGGTGTGCCCACATCAAAGAAGGCTTTCTGCTCCATAAGCAATGCAGAATCACAGTAGCACAAATGAAATGTGAGATGCACAAATCTGTTACAAATGTTCAAATGGACTATTTGGTCTCAACCTGTGGTAGACCCTTCCAAGCTCATACTACACTAAGCAGCCACAGTGGAACACAATGTATCCTGATGCAACAGTGTGATGTCATTGGTTCCCTTTCAGTATGAAGGGTGAACAACATAGTAAGCTCTAGCCTGTTTCCTAAACTCTGGTCCCATACTAGTTGCCTATTGGAGATTTCTCAGATGTCCCACAGCTGTCAAAAATTCCTTCTTCCGAATTTTCCTTTCTCTCTCAAGGGCATAACTCCTAGACACCTAGTTTTCCCACCTTATCGTTATCCTTGATGGCTCACTTTCCTTCATCTCTTACCTGCTTAAAAATGCTAGAAAATGTAGGAATAAATGGACCTTTCCTCAAAATGATAAATGGAATATATTAAAACCTAAGAGTTAGCATTATCTTCAATGGGGATAAACTATAATACTTCCCTTTAAAAACAGGAGTGTAACAAGGATGTACACCATCACCACTTTCATTCAACATAATTTTAGAAATGTACCCCATAGCAATAAGACAAGCAAAAGAAATTGAAGGAATAAGCATAGCATAGGAAGAAATAAAATTATGACATTTTGCAGATGATAAGATGGCATATTTAGAGAAACCTATTGAAATTAAAAATTAATTGAAACAATAACTTTCACAACAGTTCCAAAGGACTCACATTAGATTTTATAGTTCCGTGTTGAAAATGTTTGTCTCCTTACTTGCCTTCCACTAAATTCCCCAGATTTTCTTCCAACGAATTCTAATTTAATCATGTTTAACTGTTATCTAACATGTTAACATTGCTGCTATCTTCCGATTTGGTGAGTGTGCTATCTATGCCTTCATCCGTACATGATATTTTTACTATCCACCTTTACAGGGTTGCTATGGGCAAAATCAACCCTAAAGTACCTGTCTGGTGAGCTCCCTAGCACTTCCATATAATGAGAGGCCAAGATACACTGCTCACTCTCACCTACCAGCTCATCCTACCTCCCCACCAGATAGCTATCTGGTTACACACAAGCACCCTCATTTTCACTCTGCCCCCCTCCTTCCTAGCCCCCTTTTATGCTTTATCTTCCGCCATTAAGTTGTAAGTTCCTTGAAAGCAAGAACTGTCTTGTTTTCCTGTTTTTCTATCATTGATACTTAGCACAATGGTTGGCAGAGTGTATTTACTAAATTTATTTACTAAATTTATCTGAAATACGAGTTATCACACAGTCCTTTACATATATGTGTTTATTTGATTATCAAATACTAAGTAATGCAAGTATTCTAATTCCTATTTTACAGTTGAGAGAATTTAGGATTAAAGGAGGGACTTTCCCAAGGCCACGTGGACATGAAATGACAGAGATGGGGAAGGACTCTGATTCCAAGCCTACTATCCTTTCCACTAACACCAGCACACACATCTCTCCCCTGCACCCATCCTACATTGTGCTTAACAAGCATACAGCTTCCACAGGTAAGCAGGAAAGATCTGCCTTTCTGGTCATTATAAACTCTGTTCAGATTAAATGAGCCTGTAGTTCTGTTTCCTTTCACATGATTGTTTCATTGATATGTATAAATGAAATGGTGTGTTCATATATTTGGGTCAAATGGGAACACTGATGCAAATGGTTCTTTCTGCTTGTAAAATACAGTGTGATCTCTTTAAAAAAAAATCAATGAATAAGAAAATTCCAGTGGAAATACACTGATAAACAAGGTGACTGTATGGAGCTTTTTTGCTTTGTAAATGAGATCAGTGGAAAGAAAAGAGGAAAGATCACTAGATTGAAACTGTGACTTGGTAGGTGGGAGTTCAATTGAGTTGCTTAAACAAGTCATTTAAAGCACCTGCTGGCCCCAGGGTATGACTCTATACATTAGAGTCCAGAACAAGCTGTATGACACTAATTAATGAGACATTTTCTTACCTCTACAGAAGAGCATGATGAATTTATTGCCGTTGATCTTTTTTTTATTGCCTTATTTAAAAATACATTTTCTCTGGTCATGCTGTGCCCTGGTCCCCTCCTTTGCCTTCACTTAAATCAATGTGATTTCATATATCTTATGAGGTGTATGATCTGAAGACTACCCAGGGAACTATGCTTCATTTCTTTCTCAAAAATAACAAACAAACAACAATATACGTAAAACACAAAGGAAACTTAAAAGAATAAACAAGTAGTCAAATATTTGTTCATACTCAAATCATGGCAATTTGTTTCTAGACAGAAAGGTCTTTAGGGATCCTTTTATCCTAATTTTATATAATTTTATTTTATATTTTATACACAAGGAAACTTTTTACATGATTATGGATTTAAAACTGGAAGGGCCAACCAATCCCCCCCAACAATTTTAAAGATGAGGAAGTTAAGTACAAGTACTACAGGATTTGAACCCAGGTCCTCTGACTTTGAGCCAATACTTTTACCATTGAACAATGTTAACCCTTAAAAGACAGGGGAGGGGTGGAGAACTTGGGGCATCATAGTAACATGTGGCCCTCTACGGCCACAAGTGCATCCCTTTGACTGAATCCAAACTTCATAAAACAAATCCCCTTAAAGGATTTGTTTATAAAACTTGAACTCAGTCTAAAGGCCACACCCAAGGACCTAGAAGGTCACATGTGGTCTCAAAGCTGCAAGTGATAATGTAAAACACTTGCCCCCCACTCATACTGTCTTTACTCCATAAGAATGTGCTTCTAGGTTCTTAAAATCTAAAGCATATTCATAAAAATAATACAATTCATAAAGTAAATTACTTTATTGATACACTTATACTAATTGAATTATTTTTAAAATCTTACTTTTCTATAATTTCTTAGAAAAGTTTTATAAAAGTAACTAGTTTAGGGCTTGTAACTATCTGATTCACTTTGTTTAAAAAATTCATTCAGTTTAAGTGAAAAGGAAGTCTTAAAATAAAGAGATTATAGACCTTTAAATATCAGTAAGCCCTTCAGAAGCTATGCAATGAGATTAATATTAACAAAAGCTCTTTCACAGAGATATACACATTTAAGGCATTATTTTTGATGTTATTGCCCTAATACTTTAAAGATTAATGATTTCATATCTTTAGGTAAACTTGTGCAGACTGAATCCCCCTCATGCTTTGGCAAATGGTTTCCTGAGTTGCTATGGTCATAAAAATGTATTAGTATCAATAATATCCCAAGACTCCTAGTCCTTCAAGGATACATGGATATTCCTTCCTTCTTCCAAGACAGGAGCCACAGAGGGATCTTCTCACATGGTTATAGACAGAGATGCCCCAGTATAGTCCTTGAAGGACAATCCAACCAAATTAAAGGGAATACAAAGGGAATTCTATTGTATTTATAATCATGTGTGGAAAGGTATTCAGCTGTAAGAAAATATTTCTTACTTTTTTTTTCTCCTTTTGTAGCAGGGACATTAATCTAGGCCATGGGGCAGAGTTGTTTCTCCTACTCTCTGTCATAAATGCAGAAACTAGGTTAGATCCTCTCTGTCCCACTTTCTCCATTTAGAAATGGCTCAGGGCAATTTGCATAACTAAACATGGATGCCTTGGAAGAAGGTGGATGGACAAATAGAAAGGTAATATACTTTCTTTTCTGATCCTTCTCTAAATTCTGAAGTGCTGATACTGGTAAGAGGTACAGTATCTGGCCTTTGAGAAAGAAAGGAAATAAACAGGATAGATTCAACAAAAGATTGCCTGGAAAGGAAGAGGAAGTCTTCTCAAGGTTAACTTATACAGTCAATGAACAATTATTAAGCACCTTCTATATGCCAGGTAGCAAGCTAAACACCAAAGATACAAAGAAATGCAAAAGGCAGCCCCTGCTCTCAAAGAGCTTTCAAACTACTGGGAGAACCATTGTCTTATAAGGAAGCTGAATATTAAAAAATAATGATAATAATAATAACAGAAAATTTCAATTCTCCTGGAGAGTATCTAGCTTCTGGAAAGTAAAAATGCTGTAACAGTCAGCTCAGACAAATGTAACCATTTCATTTGTCAACTGCTGAAGAGATCTAGACCCAAGAAGTTGCTAAAATTAACTGACAGCAGGGGAAGACAGTGAGAGAAGCAAAAGGAACAGAAGAGGTCAAAGACCCATTTGGTAGATGCCTACTGATAGTGGTGTTACACTGAACAGGCAACAGAGTTACAGATGGAAAACAACAAGCCCTGACCTTTCTTATTGATGGAGCTTCACCCTAGGGTGGTAGTGTGAAGGTTTCTGGGGTGGGGGAAAGGAAAGTCTATTGACAGAAAGAAAGGACTCTGTTGACTCTCTATTGGCTCAGTTATGAGTTCTGTCCTGTACTTTACAGTATACTTACAGTACATAATACAGCAATATTTACACTTAAGAGCATAAATAAAATGTTGTTTGTTTTGGGATTTTTTTCTGTTAATAAAATATAAACTTGGAAGAAGGTGGAGTGGTACTCTTTAGAAAGTATTAGCTATCACAGAATCCTTGAATTTTAGTGTGAAAAGCAAAAACAGTGACCATTTAGTTGGACTCATCCCTAAAACAAAAATGCTTATCACACACAGCCCTGCAATGTGGTCAATCTAGATTCTCCTTAAATAACTCCTGAAGCAATAGCCCATTCTAATTTGAACTGTTCTAGTTGTGAGAGACGGTTTTCTTTATATTGTCTGAATTTTCCTCTGCAACTCCTACCCATTACTCCTGGTTTTCTCCTTTAATGCCAAATGGAACAAGTCTAATCAATCTTCCACTTCTTGGCCATCTTCAATCTGCCATGTTCCTGTGCTAAGCTTCCACCTCTGACCTGTAACTCAAACTCCCACATTGGGACCCTGGTCTTATGATTGATAAGCACTTACTTTTTCTAATGAGGTCCCTGTTACCCACCGGTTATTCCATTCCCTTAATTTCACTCCCCTCTCTCTCCAACATTGATCCTATCTTTAATAAACTAACTCTACACTATACTCTATTCTTAAACCTGTTCTTCCTTCCCAACCCCACTTCCACAATTTAGTATGATCACCACTACCTCCCTTTATCAGGTCAATTCTAGGGGAAAAGAATCTTTCCATATTTGGTGCCTTTACTTCTACTCTAAGCCCTTTGAATTCCAGCTTCCAATTTCATCACTTGATGGTAACATCTCTATCCAAATTTACTAGTGATTTCAAAATGCCAAATTTAGTTTTCCTTTTTTAGTCCTCATCCTTCTTAATATTTTGGTTGGATTTAACACTGCTGACCATCTTTGTCTTTAGCATACTCTCTCTTCTATGTGTTTTTGTGACACTTCAATGTCTTGGTTCTCTCCTACTCCTCTTCCTCAATCTCTTTTCCTCTTTCATCATCCAAATCATGCCCTCTAATTGTGGGTGCTCTTCTAGGTTCCATCCTGGGTCCATTATTCTTTATACACTTTCAATAAATGTGTTAATTACCACAAGTTTAATAGTAATCTCCATGCCAGTGACTCAGAACTACATATCCAGTAAGTGTCTCTCCCTGAACTTCAATCCAATGTCATTAATCACCTTTTAGACATTTCAAATTGGATGTCCCCAAAACATCTCAAAATCAACTTTTCCAATACTGAAAGTTCTCTCTCAATCCACCCTTCATTCAAACTTTCGTAATTCTGTCAAAGGTACCAGTCTTCTACCTCATTCCACATATCCAATCAGTTGTTGAATCTTGCAAATTCTATCACCAAACATCTCTCATGCTTGACTCCATTTCGATATTGATATGGCTATTATGTCATCATCTTTCACCTCTATTATTATAATAACCTAATTGACTTTCTTCCCTCAGGTATCAACCCCACTTTGATCCATACTGGCAAAATGATTTTCCTTAAATGCAGATCTGATCACTTCACTCCTTTACTCAATGAAATCCAATAGTTTCCTCTTGCTTGTAAAATTAAATATAACTCTTAAATTTAACTTTGTCAACTTTGACTCTAAGAAAAATAATCAAATCAATACTATCATTCCTGAAAAGGATATGTTGATCAATTACCCTATGACCCCAATCACTATCCCCCTGACTTCTGGTCCTAACACTCCTTCCTGGCAACCACTCCTCAATATATCTTTCCCTATTAGCATGTACACTTCTAGAAGGTAGGAACTATCTTGTTCACTTGTATGCTAAATTGTACTATAACATGATGTGTGTATTCCTAAAAATCACCTTATTGTGCAAAACCACCCAATAATAGGTTCTAGAGTAAAATGGAATTGGGGTCATAATTCAAAAACTTTATTAGTGATACATTAAAAAATAAAAATAGGAAACTAATAAAATGGTATCTCAGCTTAATGCATATTAAATGTTTAAGAAATAATAAATAAATACTATACTAATTAGTGTTGGTATCTGTGGTCAATCTGCTGTTTAACATGTGTTCTGATTCCCACAGGCTGACAAAGTTGGTGGGTTAGGTACAATTCCAGGGCTGAGAACTCAGCCATGGTGAGAGGTGGAAGATGCAAAGGGGCAGACCAGCCTTACTCAGTTCACAGAAACTATTCCACCAGAAGATATACATAAATATGGCCCTTTTCCTTAAAAAAGATCTGAAGTTTGCTTGTGGAAGTGGCTATTATAGGCTTTTCAGCTTGTGAGTTCCTGTGAAGTGGTACAGTTTTCTGTATTTCTGTAGCAGTTTCCCTCAGAAGAAATCATGCATAAACAAATATGATATTCAAATCATGCTCGAATAATTCCCTAATATAGCAACTGTGGTGGAATAATTGCATTTTCAAAAACAAGTACTATAACAAAACTGACTCTTTTTGGATACTATAAAAAATAAGGATTTTTTCAGTCATTCATGCCTTCCACAGAAGTCTTTCAAATATTTAAAGGCAGTTTCCAAGTTATTTAGTCTTCTCTAAGCTAAATAAGCTCTATTTCTTCAATCAATCCTTATAAGGCACATTCTTAAGTCCCTTTTACCTTCCTCCTTATCAAAATCTTTCCTAAACTGTGTTATCTAAAACTAACAATTCTCAAATGGTTTCAGTTGGTCAGAACAGAGCAGGTTATAAACTATTTCTAGAACCTGTATTTTTCTTAATGAAGCCCAGGTCACATTAACTTTTTTACTTTCACATCACCATTACCATTAGGATATAAACATTAAGACTGATATAACTTGGGGGAGGAGCCAAGATGGCTGAGTAGAAACAGGACTTCTGGGCAGCTCTGGCTTCTACCACTTCCAATTTATGTAAAAGTAAATTCTGAACAAATTTTGGAGCTACAATCCCAAATGACACAGAGAAGCTAACCTCCCGCTGAGGACAGACCAGCAGCCTAGCAGAGAGTGGCCAGAACAGCACTCTGGGAACTGATCCCAGCCCCCTGTGAGCCAGAGGTTATAGCCCCAGGGTGGCCTGACCAGCAGCCACCTGGAGGGACTCCAGAACACCAACAGCTGTGACATTTCCAGAATTATCAACATATAGAAGCCAAGGACAAAGTGAGAGGTTAGTGTCCTGTGGACTTTGGGACCCACTATTTGGGAGACCATGTGTCGATTTTTGCCCCCAGGGCAAGAAGCTGCTGAGATGCTTAGGCACAGCAGCTGCCAAGTTGCAGCTTCAGCTCCTGGCCTGTGGACTATGGGGGGACCAGCGACCAGTCTGGGGCGGGGGGTAATTGCTCTTGCTTTAACCTTCTTGGGTCTGGATAGCAGTCTGGGGTGGAGATCTTGGGTGTGTGATCAGCTGGCCAGAGCTTATGGAGGCTTCAGGGAGGGTACCCAACTAATACCTCCAGCAGCTGAGAAAACCCCAGCATTTGGGACAGAAGCTCCCCTGTTTGGTGGCAGAACCCTGCTCTGGCAACAAGCTCAAAAGTCAAGTAACTGAGTGGCAACATGCCTGGGCAAAGGAAACAAAATAAACAGAAAAATTCAATATTAGACTCCTATTTTGGGGACAAAGAGGATCAAAGCATGGAACAGGAGGAGGACTGTGAAGTAAGAACTTCTGCACCAAAAGCTTCAAATGAAAATGTGAGCTGGTTACAGGCCATAGAGGATCTTAAGAATCAGATAAGAGAAGTGGAGGAAAAATTGGGTAGGGGAATGAGAAAGATGCAAGAAAAGTATGGAATTAGAGTCAACAGCCTGACTGAGAAAAACAACACCTTAAAAAATAGGCTAACTCAAATGGCAAAAGAGCCCCAAAAGGGCAATGAGGAGAAGAATGCCTTAAAAAGTCGAATTTGCCAGATGGAAAAAGAATCTCAAAAGTTCACTGAGGAGATTCATTCCTTCAGAGTTAGACTGGAGCAAATGGAAGCTAGTGACTTTATGAGAAATCAAGATGCTGTTAAGCAGATCCAAACAAACGAAAGATTAGAAGGCAATGTGAAATATCTCATGGGAAAAACCACTGACCTGGAAAATAGATCCAGGAGAGACAATTTAAAAATTATTGGACTACCTGAAAGCCATGATCAAAGAAAGAACTTAGAAATCACCCTTCAAGAAATTCTCAAGGAAAATTGCCCTGATGTTTTAGATCCAGAGGGCAAAATAGAGGTTGAAAGAATCCACCAATCACCTCCTGAAAATGATCCCAAAAAGAAAACTCCCAGGAATATTATAGCCAGGTTCCAGAATCCCCAGATCAAGGAGAAAATACTCCAAGCAGCCAGGAAGAAACAATTTCAATATTGTGGAAACACAATCAGAATAGCCCAGGACCTGGCAGCTTCTACACTGAGGGATCAAAGGGCATGGAATATGGTATTACAGAGGGCAAAGGAGCTTGGATTAAACCAAGAATCACCTACCCAGCAAAACTGATTATCTTGTTTCAGGGGAAAATTTGGTCATTCAGTGGAATAGAGGACTTTCAAGGATTCTTGATGAAAAAACCAGAGTTGAATAGAAAATTTGACATTTAGATACAAGAAGCAAGAGAAGCTTGAGAAGGTAAACAGGGAAAAAGAAATCATAAGGAACTTATCTGAGTTGAACTATTTACATTCCTACATCAAAAAATGATAATTATAACAGATGAAACTTTTCTCAGTCTGAAAAGAGCTGAAGGGAACAGAAATATATATATATATATAGTCTTTATCAGAGGGTATATAGTTGTAAGAATACATATGTGAATATATATGTGTATATATATATATATATATATATATGTTTACAGGTATACATAGATAGAGGGCACAGGACTAATTTAATAAGAAGGGATGATACTTAAAAGGTGAAATCAAGAGGTGAGAAAGGAATATAAAGAGAGGAGATGGGAAGAGATAGAATGGGGTAAACAATCTCATATAGAAGAGGCAACCAAAAATGATTACAATGGAGAAGAAGAACAGGAAAGCAAAAAGGCAAAACCTTATTCTCATTGAATTTGGCTCAGGGAGAGAATGACATACATACTCAATAGGATATCTCACCCTACAGGAGAGTAGGGGGGAAGGCTATGAGAGGGGGTATGATGGAAGGGAGGACAGGCTGGGGGGAGGGAAGTTGGGAGCACCCACTTTTGAAAAGGGACAGGATCAAAGTAGAGAATAGATCAAGTGGGAGGTGGGATAGGAGGGAGGGAAATATAGTCAGTCTTTTACAATATGTCTACTATGTTGATGTTTTACATAGCTACACATGAATAACATATACTGAATTGCTTATCTTCCCAGTTAGGGTGGGTGACAAGGGAGGAAGTGAAGGAATCTGGAATTCAAAGTTTTAAAATCAAATGTTTAAAAAATATATAAATACTATTATCAATACTATTTTACATATAATTGGGAAATAAGATATATAGGCATTGGTGCATAGAGATTCACCATGCCCTACTGGAAAAGTCGACTGGGGTATGGGAGAAGATATGGGAGAGAGCAGATTGGATGAGGGGATATCCTGTGGGACTGCTATTCTGGGGTGGTGGGTAGGGAAAAAATGGGGGAAAATTGTAACTCAAAATCTGGTGGAAATGAATGATGTAAACCAGAAGTTAATAAAGCATTTTGGAAAAAAAATGACTGATAGATCTTTTCCTGATAAACAGCTGTCTATCCACAACCATTTCATCCTGTACTTGGTTAAGTAGAGTTTTTTAACCTAAAAGGAAAACTTTCTGTTTATACCTATTAAATTCCATCTTATTAGATTCAGCTCAATTTTCTAAATGGGAAAACCATTTTGGATCTGGACTCTCTCATCTGGTGACTTAGCTATCCATCCTTGCTTTGTTTAAAGTTTCCAAGAGATATCTGCATAGTAATAATCAAGCCAGATAAGTAAGAGGTCCCCAAAGAGTCCCTGATTCTTTTACGTCAAGAAGAAGGCTCTGACAAAATGATTGCAACTTTAACATCTTATATATTATGTCCCTAAATACAGCAAGCCTATGCACTTACTAAACTATTTTTAAATTCAGCATGATGCAACCAAATAGTTGGCCTTCCCAATCCCTAAACTTTATGTTCAATACATTGTATAAATTAAATGTGTCACTTGCTAATAGTTTCAAAAACTACCCTTCCTGGTAATGTTTGCCTTATAGCAATGACTAGATGAGGCCTAAGAAGCCATCATTCAGAAAAAGCAAGTCTCTTATGCTTTATAATGGGAGAAAGGACAGGGCAGAGAGAAGAGGCCTTAGGCAGCTTCAACAGCCTTCTCTTTCTTGATAATCTCATTAAAAATTATTTTTGAAGGCTAAAAATAGTCTATGTGCCAAGAGAATATGTAAACCGTGCAATGTTTTTGTTTTAATCCGGAAGTTAAATATTACTTGAAACATAGCATGAATATCCAACTATTGTTATAATAATTTTCAGGGATATTTGTACAGAAAATAATTACTTTTTATTCTCTTAAAATATGTAATAATCTTCAAACTGAAGAAGCATTCTCTTTTTGGAGCACAACTAAAAGCATAATTTGAATCCATAAATAAAATTGACTAGTGTGTGTTTCATGTTGCAATGCTCTATTGTCATTTCTGCCTAAGGCAAAAGCAAATTTAGGAAACCTCTATTTTAATGAGACCTAGAATGTTATGTAAGATTTAGCAGGTAATGTTAGAAAAGGGAGTGAAGGTGAATGCTGAGCTTACTCTGTATATTAGAGTGATCAGGGATTGATATAGGCTACACAGTGTTCATGTTTATATGAAAATAACATGCCCAGTGCTTAGCATACAGAAGGCACTTAATAAATTCTCATTGATTGAATGTACCCTGTAGGGGCATTCATTGTTTTAAAAGCTCAATCAGGAGGACCCATTCTTAATTGTAGCAAAGTGTACTGTGGGATCAGTCTGTTCCTTCATAATGGAAGGTTGTAGCTCTCATGGTTGTTGCTTTTCCTTCATTTTGAAGAAGACCAAGAACATCCAAGAGCAATATCTTGACACAAGCATGAATTTGATTTAAGTGAGTCAGAGCTGTAGCAAGTATCAGCCTCACTCTCTCTTTTAGAGTCTTCAAAATCCAGTGGCAAGAGGAAAGTCAAGATGATTGTTGATGGCCCAAGATGCAGTGAATGACCTTGGCATTTTTGATGCCTGACCAAGTTCTAAGAGCTCCACAGTACCTGGCTTCAGCTGCCTTCATGGCTATTGGAAAATAATTGTTCTCATCTACCTGGGGAAGTCTTTGTATGTGTGTGGTAGACACCCCCTAACTCACTGATGGGTTTGAGACCTATTAGTTACCCTCAACATAGTTTAAACCAGCTGCCAAAAAAAGTTTACGAGGGTGTGACCTCTGCACATGTTACAGATTGTTGGAGCCACAGGTAAGAATTGGGTGAAGGTAGTCACCAAAGGTGGATGGGAATCCCTAAATGGGACTTGGCAAGCCCTCACACTAGAGGAGCTAATCCTCCCTTAACATTCCATACATCTCCATATCTGATTAATCACATAACAATAGGAGTGGAGCCACAAAGCTTGAAATTTCTGTTAAAGGAAAGGAATACAAAGTTCTGGGAGATTTTGCTTCTTTCTAAGTAGTTAGGTTGCAAGGAAGGGAAGAAATGAAGAGATAGGTACTTAAAATTGAAAAATGACACTACAAAGCAGACAACTCCCTGAACGCTCAGTCTTTTTAGGTTGATCTCTTCTTCTAATATCTGGAATTTAGATAGATTAAAGAGAACTGGGATTTGGAGAAATTAAATAAAACTATAATTTTCCAGTTCTAATATCTAATTTTTATTGATGCCTTTTGTAGTTGCGGTTGCCTGAGAGTAACTTCGTGATAATCTATACTCACCCATTTAGGACTCTACATCAAAAAAAGAAAAAGAATTAAGCAAAACAAACAAAAAAAAAGCCACAACTACCAGCATATGCAACATTCTGAATTTGTAAGCTATTTGGCTCTGTATTGTGATAGTCAACACAGGCAGAACTGTAATATTTGTGGCCAGCTCTTGATTCAGCATTTCATAATCTACTATAGAAAATTTCTAATCATAGGAGGGCTGTGGAATTCATCATTGTTCATTGTAACTAATCTGAGTTCAACAACTTTTCAGTGTGGTTTTCAATCACATCTTTATAGTTTTTAAAAAATTGTTCTCTTGGTTCAGTTTAACTTCATATTATATCTCTTCATGAGTCTTCCTATATTTCTCTTAAAGTCATAATTTATTACAGCATTATAATAGTCCTACTTTTTGACTTACTACTTCTTGGATTTGAGAAAATCCAGAAATTATAGGCTCTTTATCAAATATTCACACTCCATTAATTGACAATATAACATTTGTATGGGGAAGGTGGTGGCAGTTGGGAAATTGGATTAGGAATGCTCTACACAGATTGACATATCTTCGCTCAAGTAATAAGATATTTGAATGGGCAGCATTTACCTTATGTAGACAGAGCCTATTAAAAGTAGTACTGGGGTGGGGGGGATCGGCTAGGTGGTGCAGTGAGTAGAGTGTTGGCCCTGGAGTCAGAAGGACCTGAGTTCAGATCCCGCCTCAGACACTTGAAGCACACACAAACAAAAACCTAGCCATGTGACCTTGGGCAAGTTACTTAACCCCAATTGCCCTCCAAAAAGCAAAAAAAAAAAAAAGTTGTGCAGTGAATAGAGCATTGTCCTTGTAGTCAGGAAGACATGAGTTCGAATCCGGCCTCAGAGACTTGACACACTTACTAGCTGTGTGACTTTGGGCAAGTCGCTTAACCCCAATTGCCCTCCAAAAAGCAAATAAATAAAGTAGTATTCATCAATTCTTGTCTACTGCCTGAGTCTTCACAATCTTATGTTTTTCCCCCAATAAGGTAAAATATGTTTTACAGTAAACCATTTGTTTTATTCTGCACTAAGCAAAAATAGTGCAAGACTTATACCTCTATTGGAAGTACCTCTTTGTATTTTGGTCAACTAGGTGGAACAATGGATAGAGTGTAGGCCTAGAGTCAGGAAGACTCATCTTTCTTTGTTCAAATCTGGCCTCAGATGTTTACTAACTGTGTAGCCCTGGGCAAGTCACTTAAACTTTTTTGCCTCAGTTTCACCATTTGTAAAAATAACCTGGAGAAGGAAATAGCAAACCACCCTAGTTTTTCTGCCTCCTCCCCCAAAAAAATTCCAAATAAGGTCACAAAGCATCAGATGTGATTGAAATGATTGAACAACAACAGATTATGTACCTTAGTACTTTGTATCATGCATCATATTTACTTAAATTATAAGCATTTGTATACATGTCTCTTCATTACTTAATTGCTTCAAAGACAAATTCCAAAGGGGAGGGAAGGCTGTGCTCCCATCATTAATACAGATCTCAACTGAATAACAATTTAGTATATGGTCTGAGAAAAATACTGTGACCAAAAAACACAACATTCTGTGGCTGAAGTTGTAATGAGCTTAGGTTTGTCTTATACATCCTAACAGATTATAAACTCTTAAGAACAAAACTAAAAGATTTGTGCAACATTCCATCACCAAGTTTCTCACACATTGTTTTTTATATACTAAGTTTTAAATGTACCTTGTTTTATGCTAGGAATTGAAGTAACCAAATGAAATAATCCCATAATGTATCATGACTTTACATTTTTTAAATGAAAAATGGACACTTTAAAAAAGAAATATGTAATTGGCATTTGTCTGAACAACACAATGCCAAAAGAGTGTATTGAATATTTATATCTTTATCGCCTCACTTTAGATCCAGGAGTTATTAATTAGCCAATTATGGTAGAGAAGAAGGTTGATGTCCACTATGACTCTGCCCTATTCACTTCTGATTTTGTGACTGTTTTGAATTGTATTATTGCCTACTTGATGAGGGTAATATCAACTTTAAAAGTAAGCCTATTTTTTAGTAAGAAGGAAGTATGAACCTCTTAGGATTGGGGTTAGGGTTGGAGGCATTTAGGGTTAGGCAATTAGACTCAGAGATGGGTGTGTAAGGTTAGGATTAGGGTCAGAGGCAGAGGCAGAGGGTTAGGGTTAGGGTTAGGATTTAGGGTTAGATTTAGGATTAGGGCTAGAGTCCCAGGGTTAGGGTTAAGGTTAGGGTTTGAGTCAGATGTATTTGGGGTAAGGGTTAGAGTCAGAGATATTTAAAGTTACATTCAGAGGCTTATGGTTAGGATTAGAATCCAAGATATTTATGATTAGGGTTAGATATGGAGGTGGAGTGTATTTTGGGTTATTGTCAAGGATAGATGTGTAGGTCTTTAGTGTTGGAATCACAGACATTTAGGCTTATGGTTAGGATTAGAGTAGGAATTATTTAGGGTGAGGGTTAGAGTTAGGGTTAGAGATAGAGTTGAGAGGGTTAGGGTTAGGTTGTAATGGGGAATTTTAGGATCAGGAGGCAGGTTAGGGTTAGAGTTAGGAGGAGCATTTTAGAGTTAGGGAGGAGTCGGGAGGTAGTGGTAGGGTTAGAGTTAGGGCTAGAGTCCTGTACTTAGGATTAGGGCTAGAGTCTGGAGGCACATTTAGAGTTAGGGTTAGGTTTGGGTTAGGGTTAGGGTTAAAGCACACCTTTAGGCTTATGGTCAGGTTTAGGGTTATGGTCAGAGGCATTTAGGGTTGAAGTCACAGGGTTAGGTTTAGGCTTATCATTAAAATTGTAGGCACATTTAGGTTTATATTTAGGCTGAGAGTCTGAGGTATTAATGGTTAGGTTTAAAATCAGAGGAATTTAAGGTTAGAGTCGGAGGGTTTGAGCCATGGTTAGGATTAGATTTCGACAGAGTGGCCCATTTAGGGTTAGGTCTGGAGTGGGACATTGGATTGGAGGGGCACTTAGTTTTTGGATTAGAGTAAGAGGTGTAGGTGGAGGATAAAAGGAAGTGGGTTAGACTTATAGGCAGAATTCTAGGCAGTTAATGGTTCTGGTCAGAGTTTAAGGCATTTACTCCTTAAGGCATTTACTCCTTTAAGGCATTTACTCCTTAAGGCATAAGGAGTCAGAGGTGCCCATTTAGGGCTAGGATTAGGGTCAGCAGTGGATTCAGACAGTTAGGTTTGGGGATCATGGTTGGGGTTAGAGTCCTAGGTTTAGGGTAAGGTTTTGGCTTTGGGTTGGAGGAATTTAGGATTAGAGTCAGTTAGACTCATAGGCATTTAGGATTAGGATTAGGGTCCCAGGTGGAGTTGGAGGGTTAGGGTTAATTTTCAGGGTTAGTGTTAAGGGTAGAGTCAGAGGGTTAGGGTTAGGGTTAGGGTTAGGGTTAGAGGCATTTTGGGTTAACGTCAAAGAGGTGTCTGAATTGGAGGCGTTTAGCTTTATGATTAGATAGCGGTGTGTATTCAGATTCCTAGTTGCATGTTTAGGGTGAGGATTCAGGTTACAGTCAGGGTTAGTTATAGTTAAGGTTAGGGTTATTGTAAGGATTTGGGTTAGAGTTAGTGTTGGGGGCATTTAGAGTTAGTGTCAGAGGTGGAGGCTTGTTTAGTTTTGGTATTAGAGCAGGACAAGCAGCCTGAGAGTTAGAGCAGATATGTTAGAGAGGGACACAGAACTGGAGGCCTAGTGGGAAGGTTAGAATTGCAGGCATTTAGGCATATGTGTAGGGTTAGAATTTGAGGTATTGTGGGGTAGGATGAGAATCAGAGGCATTTAAGTTTAGAGTTGGAGTCATTTAGTTTTGGAGTCAAAGGCAGAATCAGAGATTCTTTTAGGCTTAGATTTAGAGTTGCAGATGGTGTGCATTTGGGGTTAGTGTTTGAGTAGGAGTTGGAGGCTGAATTGTAGGTGCTTTTTTGGGTTAGAGTCAGAGGCATTTAAGTTTATAGTTAGGCTTAGAGTTAGAGGTGGTTAGGGTTAGGGTGAGGGTTAGAGTTGGTTAAGGTTAAAGTTAAGGTTAGGGTTAGAGTTGGAGGCATTTAGGGTTATAGTTGGAAGGTTAGAGCCATGATACAGTTTGAGTTAGAGGCAGAGGCGCATTTAGAGCTAAAGTCCAAGGCATTTAGGGTTAGAGACATAGGTCAAATTGAAGGTGCATTTAGGCTTAGGGGTAGCACAGGAGGAGGAGGCAGAGTTTGAGACTTTGACTATACAGATATTTGTTGTCAAGTTGATGCATCTGCTTTTTTAGTATACTGTCCAGATCAGCCATAGCTTTCCTTCCAAGTAGCATTTTTTTTTCATGATTGCAGTCTCCATCTACAGTGATCTTTGAGCCTAAGAGTGTAAAATTTGACACTGTTGCCATTGCTTCTCTCCCCCTTTATTTTCTTTGTTGTTGTTGTTGTTGTCTTAATTCAGGTGTGGAGATCATATATTTCAGGTTTGTTACATATTACTTATGTGCATATCATATAAATATATATATAGGTATGTATGTGTATTCTTTAGTTTTCCATTCCTTTTTACTTAAATTTAAATACATAAAAATTTGGGGGCTTATTCTTTTATTTTGAAAGTAAATTTAATTATCCAAATAACAACAGTGTGGCTATTTACAATGTTTTCTAAAATCACATAATTATTAGATTTATGTTGCACAACCATTTTTCTCTTAATAGTAACACTGAATCTGGTGCAATGAAAAGAGGTCTTAATATGGATTGAGAAGGTCTGGGTTCAAATCCCAGGTCTTCTGTTTAGTGCTGTGTGACCTTGTAACCTCTCAGAACCTTGGTATCCTCACCTATAAAAGGAGAGATTAGATTCAGTGAACCCTAAGCCATCATTCAGCTCTAAATCCATATGTCCCTGACTGAAAATTTAGAATTCATGATGATCCTAGAGTCATATATTTAGAACTTAAAGATTTCTTATGGATAATCTCACCCAACTCTATGGATTTTTTGGCCACAGAGGTAACTTACTTGCCTAGGATCACATAGGTAGTAAGTGACAGAGACAGTATTTGACTGAGGGTCTTTACAATCCAGTGCCATAACACTTTCAATCGTACAATGATCTCAATCGAAAAATACACTGATATCAAGCAAATTAACTGCTGGTAAAAATGGTGCTATAATATTTCATGTTGGCGAAGAGTTTTGTTTTGTTTTGTTTTTCCTGGTAGGCTTTGTTTTCTTTTAAATAAATTTCAAATTCATTTGAAGGAAGAAAAGGAGTAGTTTTTATTATATTTTCTGTTATGTTGTAGTCCTATTTTTAACCATTTTTTTGCATTCTCTTATTCTAAGCAAAGCTTCTAGCACCAAAATTGTCTTTAATTTCTCTTATTCTTCTTTTCAGTTTAATGAATTCAATAAATCTTTATTAAGCACATACTATTTGTACATCAAAATGTTAGAAGCTAGATATAAAAAAAAAAAGAAAGAAATCAGAGTCTCTGTCTTCATGGGGCCAAGATCCAGAGATAACATAAGACATCAAGAGAATTAAATATAGCCCAGAAAAAAGTTCTAAATTGTAAATTTTACTTTAGATATTCAAGGAGGAAGAAGTAATTTCTAGTAGGGAACTTAGGAAAGACTCCCTGGAGGAGATGCCATGAAGAAGATTTTTATGGACATAAATGTGTGAGTTTTACGTGTATATAGCCTTTTTCCAATGCTCCCTTATTTTTATTTCATTCAAAAGAAAGCATAACTGTCTTTTCTCACCCACAATTGTGCCTAAAAACTCAAGAGTTTCTACACATAATATCCATATGCCTTTGTTTAGGGAACTGTTCTTTGGTGTCTGATGTACAAATTTTTAAGAAAATAAATTTTATTTCTGAAGCCTTCCTGATTTACTCAAATGAACAATCCACAGAGAAAACTGAATTTAAATACTCAACCATCTTGATGCCCCTATTGATTCATATTTTAATGATCCAGACATGGCTTCATGTCCAGAAAGAAAACTATTGTGTATTGTTGTCATTGGTCACAGTAAACATTTTTAACCTTTAACTACAGGATAAAGTAAATCAGCAAGATGGCTTTTAAGTATAAGGGACATTCATTCCAGTTGGAAGCAATGATTCTATCCTGTTTATTCCAAGAAAAAAACATAACTCTAGACATTTTCTTTAAGTCAGTGAGTTATTAGTTTATTTTCCAAACACCAAGATGACAATAGAAGTCATCAATTAATCTAGTTTTTAATTAGCTTTCTTTCTTTTTTATAGTTGTCTCTTCAGCATAATGATACCATCACCATAATTTGTGCCCAGTACATTATTCTGTGGGTTACTACCACATCTTTGCAGCATAAATTAAAGACTCCTTAGGATCCTGAAAGAATACATACTCATACTGAGGACATGAGCTTTATGAGCAAGGAGATAAATGAGAATGGATAAAATTTTGAGTCCAAGCACAATATGTGTGTGTGTGTGTTTAATTGCCATATTTGAAATTGCCTTACAAGATTCAAAATGGAGAATGTTTTTTTTAATTAAAAAAATTATGCAGCAGTCTCTCTGCCACCACAAATTATGGTAAATAGAACCCTGTATTAACTGAATCTTCTGTACACACACATAGGACAATCACAACTACCATTTATAACCATGACGAGGCATTTTTACTTACTAGTCATATAATTCGGACAAGTTAACCTAGAAGAGCCTCACTTTCCTCACCTGTATTTGCATGATCACAGGAGGCTTCATTTAATAGGTAGCACATAAATGAGGCCTTGAATTAAGAGAAGGATTTCAACAGGCAGAAGTCAAGAGTCAATCTATTTCAAGCAAGTGATAGTATGAGAAAATAAAAAAAAAGCTAGAAGAGGAAAGAATGAGACTTACGGATTTCTATTAGTCCAATATAGCTGGAATGTAATATCCACATAAAATATGGCTAATTCAATTGTAGAACCCTTTGAAGGCTGGTCTTAGGAGTTTTCATTTTATTCTGTAAGCAGTAGGAAGTCACTTTTGAACTAGAAACTGGAGTGATGAGACTTGATTTTGGAATATATTTTGGAATGAAGACCACTGAAACAAAATGAAGGTCCTGAAAGATTTTCTGAATCATCAAAGAAACACGACATTTCAAGCGCTATAAATTGGGGGCTTTAAGTATATTTTGTTGAATTTTAATTATTTGAAATTGAAACCAAGGCACAGAATACATATGGTTAATACGAATATTTGATTAACCATATTGCCTCATAATTCATCTTTGTTGGATAACAGAGGTTTAAAATTCTTAAAACTGATGAAATGGTCCAGAAGAAGCAGTTGTATAGAAGTTTTTATTTAGCTAAGGGTAGCTTTTGGAGGTAAACTGATACCAGTTATCAATATCAGTTAGGTTTAGGATGTTTAATGGTAATGAACCACCTTTGAATGTAAAAGGTAAATCTCCTAATTATGAAAATAGTAATTCTCATCTCCTGAAAGAAAACCTTTATAAGTATCAAGTGGAAAGAAAGGATTTTCTCTACCTTTATCTTTATTGTTGTTGTTCAGTCATTTCAGTTGTATCCTACTCTTTGTGATTCCATTTGTGGTTTCCTTAGAAAAGATAAGGGAGGGGAGGCTAGGTGGCCCACTGAATAGAGCACTGGCCCTGGAGTCAGGAGGACCTGAGTTCAAATCCGGCCTCAGACACTTCACACACACACACACACACACACACACAATTAGCCTGTGACCTTAGACAAGTCATTTAACCCCAATTGCCCTACCTTCCCCCCTCCAAAAAAAAAAAAGAAAGAAAGAAAGAAAGAAAGAAAGAAAGAAAGAAAGAAAGAAAGAAAGAAAGAAAGAAAGAAAGAAAATATATGGGAGTGGCTTGCCATTTCCTTCTCTAGTTCATATTGCAGATGAGAAAACTGAAACAAATGGGGTTAAATGACTTGACCAGGGTCACACAGCTAGTAAGTGTCTGAGGTCAGATTTGAACTCCTCCTACATTTCTTTACCAAAAAAAAAAAAAAAAATACAAACCTTAACAGAGCTTAGCCATGTAGACAAAACATGGATCGAAAAATAATAGGAACAAAAAAAAATACATATAGTAAGCAGTCAAGTCATACTGCTAGTACAAAAATTTTAAAGTCAAGTAGATGCTTTAAACATGATTTAATCCAGTGGTTTATATGACAGAGAATACAAATATGTGTTTGTTTCTGTGAAAAAAAACACACACACACACACACACACCAATTGTCTGAACTAGTCCAACCAAGCCCATCACACTTTAAAACAGGATTTCCTAACAGAGAAACAGAAAAGGCTATAGTCTATGGTCTATTGCTAGTGACCTAAAGCCATCAATAATTTTCTTCAAGGTGAAAAGACCATTGTGCCCTTTTCTTCCTGGTTCTCTATTTCTCAGATAATTTTTCAGCTGACAAAGATATGAAAAACTTCTGCTAACATGAAGCAATCCTGCTGTTACCAACATAAACATTCAAGCCTATTAAGGTGACAGGGTAGAGGGGGAAAAATGTGTGCTTTGAAAAATGCTCAGCAGTTTTTCAACCTATTCAGCTTATCAACTCTCCCTTGAATTATTCAGTCAAAGACACTTAGGTTGGCTGTCACTTCTTCTTTGCTAAGGCCGTATGTTTCAGAAATCAAATCTATAACACCCTTCCAGGCTCTTTAGTGATGACATTCAGATTTTTAAATCCCTCCAGCAGAAACTTATCTGCTACATTTACATTTTCCTTTTAAATGTGGCTTACTGCTCTTTGTAGGACTTCAATCTTACAGAGCTATTGAATATTTTCATATGTATCAAACCCTTCTCTTCACACAGGCAAGTGGTATGTTCAGTCTTTGATAATGGCAGTATTGTGTGGCATTTTGCAGTTAAAAAAAAAGTCCCCAAACAGGCACTAAAAAAAGTGTCTCCTGCCTTTCTAGCTATACATCTGTGATTGTTTGATCTATGTCTGTGACAGGAGCTGACTGAAGTTCAGATTAGAGGATTATAACATTTCTGAGAGGCTATTTGGTTGTAGGTCATAACCTAGTGCTATAGAAGACAGAAGAACAAAATGGAATCCTTACTAAAATCCAAAGCAGAGTTTTTACTTAACTACACTGACAAACAAGATTCAGCTAATTCAGCAAAGGGTAAAATAAATTTAACATAACTATCCAATTTGGGAGTTTTCAATATGGCAATTGGTATTCCTAAGTGATTTCAGGGTGATACCCCTCCTATAGATAAATAAAATAATTCATTAGATCCCACAGCATAAAAATCCTGTAGGTGTCTTAGTAATAAAAAAAAAAAAAATTCCTGTACAAAGATTTAGGAAAACTGATCAGAAAGAAAATCAAACCTACTATAAATCATAGTTGATATTCACAACTAATCAAAGGTGTATTGCTATTCAGTCACTTATACATCATAAGATTTGGAGTCCAAAAGGCCTTTTGAAGTCACTGGTCCAATCCCCTTATTTTATGAATGAATAAACACATAAAGAGGGGATACAATTCCCATGGAAGTATTTTGTGTTGCTTTTTGTGTTCTTTTAAAATTTCTCATACCTATTCGAAAAATCTCGTCTTCATCTGCTGCGAAATATTTCTGTCCCTGCATAATTCATGTCTGCCAGGAAGAGACAGTAATTTAGGTTTGAGAAAATGATAATTGGATAATAAGATTCTTATAAAATTCTGGTAGGGTGGAACTGATTTTTTTCTCTGAGTAATCACATGTCAGGATTAGACCTGATTGATACATTGATTATTATATTTCCTGATTAAATGTATTATTGTGACCTAACAACTCTTCCAAAGAGAACTTAATGGCTTTGGTGGAACTCAACATGCATAGGTAGAAACTAGAATTATATAACACCAAAAAATGGATCAATTTTAGCTAATTCCACTTTCTTTAAAGTCAATTTAGTAAAAAGAAAATTACTTTTTTTTAAATGAGTTATAAGGGTATTTTTATTGTCTTTTTGAGAACTGAATTTTCCTTTTTTATTCAGTAGTGTGACACAGATATAGTTAATGTATTCCAAATTTGCTATAGTCATGAGTTCAATATTTCTTGTTCTTCATAGCCATTATAGATAGATTATTTGTGATCTATCTAACATTCTATGTCTTTACTACCCCCAACTCACCCACCCAAAGAGAATGTAAGCTCCATGAGGATATTCCTAACTATCTAGTCCAGTGCTAGACACATAGTATATATTAAAATACTTGTGATTCAATTCCTTGCTTAACTATTTTTTTCTGGAGAATTCTGGGGATGGGGGTTGTAGAAATTCCCTAATAAATAAATGTTAAAAAAGAAAATCACATTAATAAAAACATTTTAAATTCTAAAAAAAGAAATCTTTCTGGCTACCTTTAAATTCTATAGGACCATATACAAATATAATCAGTACTTCTTTCTAGGAAAACCTAAAAATTAGAAAGAAGGGTGAGAAGTGGGAACTAAAAGGAATAAAGTAGAAGATAATTTTCTTAGGATTAAAAAGAAAGGATTCATTTCTCCAATTCAATTCATTATGTAGTTATCAGAGTTCTAGTGTCCTTTATGAGGTTCTTCTCCCAACTCCCACTCTCACAAATGTTTTTGTACATCAGTGTAAGAATATATTTCTCCTTTAGGGATTTATAGTTATGAGTACTTGGGATTGTCTCTTGACTTGAACCTTCATTCTGGTATGTTCTCCCCAGTGTTAAACACCAGTAGTTAGTCTTCCAGTTTGACATAACAAATAACATCACTCAGTTTTCACAAAGACATATTCACTGAGAAGATATAGGCAGAACAGTCACTATTCTGCCCATCATCTGCAGGACACATAGTTCCTTGGTCTCTGGGGATAGTGGGTTCAGATTTAATCTACCTCCCAAGAAGATTCATGCAGCCAAGTTGACTTACTCAGTAAACTTCATTACCTGTAAGACCTATCAGCCTCGGTAGTCTACTTCATTGCTATCCTCTTACTCTGATTAAAGCATGGAGCCATGAAATACAAAACATCCCTTTAAAGAGGGAGCCCAGATCAAAACATCTCATTTTTCACTGACCGTACTACTTTGGGTCTTGGGTAGCTTCCCCAGTCACATACACTCTTTCCTAGTTTGCTTCTGTGTGTTGTTTTCCCCATTAGATTGTAAACTCCTTGAGGGTGGACACTTTGTTTTGTGAAGGAGGGTTGTATTCATATCCCCAGAGTTTAGCACAGGCCTGGCATGTTTTAGCTTAATAAATGTTTATTGACTGACTGACTAAATATGGATGAGCTATAGTTCCCACTTGATTGCCTTTGATCTATGTTGGGTCAAACAGTTTATTCAGTATTTTATCAGCATGGACTCTGGCTCTTTGACTTATCAAATCAACAGATTTTTTTAAATCACATTTACTTAAACTTTTAATTTACAATTAAGGAAAATAATTTAATTTAGTTGCAATGTGACAAGGGACTTGGTATTTTTCCCTGTATTCCAACACTCAATACTATAAGGCTTTTTTATCAGTACATATTTAGAAACACATATTCTTTGGGCACAAAGAGAGAGAATGGGATATACTTCATACCTTACAATATTCTATCCCATATCTAGGCTAAAGGGAACGAATCAAAGACATCCAATTTCTAGCTTACTTAAATCCTGACTTGTAAATTTTTCTAAAATGTCAAATATATGGTAGAGTAACATAGCAAATTCTCAAGAGTCATCACTCCAATCTTGGCAAAATGCTTTGGTGTTTATTTGGTCTTTAGGAGACTTGGAAGATGTAAGACTAAAAAACAGTGCATGTACTGAACTGGTTTTCCTCCCATCAACTGAGAAGAGGTTAGAATTGAACTGGAATGTATGGAGTGACCTAATCCAACCGTTTAAGAAAGTTATTCTTGGGGTGGCTAGGTGGCGCAGTGAGTAGAGCACCGGCCCTGGAGTCAGAAGGACCTGAGTTAGAATCTGGACTCAAACACTTAACACACACAAACAAAAAACCTAGCCATGTGACCTTGGGCAAGTTACTTAACCCCAATTGCCCTCTAAAAAGCAAAAAAAAAAAAAAAGTTATTCTTTCACTATTAAGAAAAAAATAATCCTTCCATAGCTTTGCAACAATTCAGTCTCTAGCCTTAGTATAAACAAAACCATATTATGTGTGTAACACTTTATACTTCTGACAATGCTTTCTACATAAGTTATCTGAATTGATTCACCCAAAAACTGGATGAGGTAGGCAGAGAAAAATGTCATTATCTACTTTATACAGATGAGAAAATTCTGACTCAGGAATATAACGTAAAATTAATCTGATGATCAGAGAATCAGATAACATGCCTCTTTTTGTATCTAGCCAGCTTGTTAAAAGGGAGAGAATACCATGAGGACATTTTCTTAGACTTTTTATTAAATGGAGCATGCACAATTCATCAAATCCTGAATACTAACTTCAAATTTAATTACTCCTTTCTGACATTTCCCTTTCCTCAAATGTTCTATCCTTCACACTTGAAACAGACCACCTACCACTTATACATTAAAGTTCCTCTAATATAGTACCTTGAACCAAGTGTGACTTGCCTATGGGTCCACAAGTGAGAGGGTATGCCCCAGGAGATACAGTAAAATAAGTTAAAGGTTCTCCTCCCAGGGACCTTATCACCTAATAAGGGAAGGTAGGATGCATACAAATAACTATAAAACCAAATTGAATGCAACCAGTGTACAAAGGAAATACAAAGCAGTATGTGACTATTGCCAGCTGTTGAGGAGGCAAGGAAGATAAGGACAGGAATATTTAATGCATGGAGTGGCATTTGATCAAAGCAATGTAGATGGAACAGGAGAAAAGCATACATTAAAATGCTAAGATCCCATGATTCAGTCAGTAATGCACCTGGAAAAATTGTTAATAATAGTGTTTAAAAAGAAATACTAGGGGCAGCTAGGTGGCACAGTGAATAGAGCACCACCCTGGAATCAGGAGGACCTGAGTTCAAATTTGGCCTCAGACACTTGACATTTTCTAGCCATGTGACCTTGGGCAAGTCACTTAATTCCAATTGCCCTGCCTTCCCCCTCCAAAAAAAATTTTAAAAAATTACTATCCCCTGCTTCTTATAGTCCTTGAATTTGCAAATCTGAAAAATGATGAAGAAATAATGGCAAGAAGTTGACTGCAACAGTAAGCATAAAGGCATTGAAAGGGTAGAAAATTTGTGATGTTTTATAACTCCTCTTCTCATTAGAAGCTATACCTAGTACTACCTTCCCCACCCCAACCCCCAACAAGAAGGAAGAGTGGTCCTAACAAGCCCTAAACTGGAGTCAGAGAACCTAGATTAACTCTGGACTCTGCTGTTTTTTATTGCCTTTATGATCCTGGGTAAATGAACTAATCCCTCAAATCCTCAATTCCTTCATATAAATAACAATAACAATACATTTTTATGTCTTATTTATGTCACAAGCTGGGCTGCTAGGTGGGGAAAAGGATAGAGGGCTGGGAACAGAGTCCCAAAGTCCTGAATTCAAATCCTACCTCAGACATTTGCTAGCTGTGTGACACTATGGAAGTCATTTAACCTCTGTCTGTTTCATAGCACTTCCCTCTAAGGGTTATTGTGAGGATTTTTATTTTTGCTTTTTTTTGGAGAGCAATTGGGGTTAAGTGAGCTGCCCAAGGTCACCTGGCTAGTTTTTGTGTTAAGTTTCTGAGGCTGGATTTGAACTCGGGTATTCCTGACTCCAGAGCAGGTGCTCTATTCACTGGGCTACCTAGCTGTCCCTATTGTGAGGATTAAATGATATAATACTTGTGAAGTGCTTTGGAAAACTTTAAGTGCTATATTACCAGCATCATTATTGCTGTTACTATTATTTAAATGCAAGGATTTAATGAGCTGTAATGATCATGTAGCTCTATAATGTCACCAAAAAGGTAGAAGTTACAAGTAGTTCAACTTTAGCACAAAATACCTTTCCCTGGTATATACTTATTTTGTTTTGCATTATTTAGGTCTTCAGGGGTGGGGAAGCTCAGCCTCAAAGGCACATGTGGCCCTCTAAGTCCTCAAGTGGAGCCCTTTGACTGAACCCAAACTTCAGAATAAAACCCCTTAAGAAAAGGATCAGTTCTATAACACTTGGATTCAGTGCAAAGGCTTCACCTGAGGACCTAGAAGGCCACATGTGGCCTCAAGACCACACGTTCCCCATCCTAGTAGTGTTTCCTTTGTACACAGGACAGCACTATCTATTGTCCTTTCTAGGCAGTACAAGGGATAAAGGGGTCTCTCTATCTGTCTCTAGTGTTTTCTGCAGCTAGAACTATTGTATCTTACTAAAGGGAGACATTCCAGACCATTTGCGAGAACCCATACCTTCTCAGTATAGCATTCTGAGAGCAAAGGAAAGTCTGTGCTCACTTGGAAGGAAGCAATCAATTTGCCTCCCATGCTCTGTATTCAATATCCTTACCTGTCAATCCCTCTATAACAGTCCATTCCCCCTCACACATTGGGAGAATCAGACCTAATAAGCTTAGTTGCTACCTTTTCTATCCAATTCTCTAAAATCTCTCTCATAGTGAGCAAGTCAAAAGTGTGATACATGGTTCAATGAAAGGGCTCTCTGTGGAATCCGTTGCTGCTTCTTCTCTTTCCCACGCCAGTGCCAAAGAGCAAGATTATGACTCAGCCATCCTCGCCAAGAGTCATTAGCTCATTTCTGAAATGCAGCTTGGCCAGTCCCTGGGAAACAATCTTGTCCTTACTTGTTGCACTCTGTTCTGTACAAACTGTAATACATAATGTGAATTGGTCAGGTTAGTTTCTGTGCAGGGATTTGAGAGGCTCATTAGGAATCATACTAGTGTTTTTCCACAAGGGGGGAAGTAATTAAATGAACTCCAGGTCACATCAGTTAAAATATTCAGTTTTCTTGTAGTACTCATAGGTTATTTAGAAGAGCTTGGGGATGGATGTATTAATGTATTGTATCTGATGGGCTATCAAAGTCAACGCTTTATTATTCCCCAACGTAACAGAAAAAAATTCAAACAATTTTGTCTGAGAGTTACCAAAGCAACATGAGGGGCCTACCAACAGACTCACCTCTAGCCCTCATTCCACCACCCCAGAGAAACAAGGAAGTGATAAAGCAAATAAAAATGATAAATACCCCACTCAGTCTAGTCTAATCAAAATCAAAGGCTGGTAATGTCAGCTAACAATAGAGAAGGTAGAGTAAAATAGGTACTACTGTTTGGGGAGTAAATATGTGACATCCTCTTGAAATCTCCATGTTTCACAATATTTTTCAGATAATACAATACATCTGATTAGTAGTAGGGGTACCCGCTGAACGCATCCAGGTAGAAATAGTGAATATGAAAGCTTTTCCAAGGTCACCCGGCTAGGTTTTTTTTTTTTTGTTTGTGTGTGCATTAAGTGTCTGAGGCCGAATCCGAACTCAGGTCCTTCTGACTCCAGGGCCAATGCTCTACTCACTGCTCCACCTAGCCACCCCAGGGACTCATTCTTAAAGCCTTGCCATAAAAGCAGAACCTAGGAGTGTTTGAGTACTATTATCAAAGCTTTCAAGACCCCAGGATTATACCTTTGTTATGACAGAGTATTGGAAAAGGACTTATAAGACTTCCTCTAAATATACATTAATATACATAATGTTATTGTGAATTAATATGAATAATATACATGAATATACATGTTTTTATAATGACTAGTATTATCTTAGCATCTTTTTCATAAGCTTTTGCCCATTCTGGGTTTTTTTATTTGATTAGCACTATTCTCCACCCCTCCCCCCACCCCCCTACCCCCCGCTTTTTTTTTTTTTGGAGTGGAGAAGGCAGGGCAATTGAGCTTAAGTGACTTGCCCAAGGTCACGTGGATAGTAAGTGTTAAATTTCTGAGGCCAGATGTGAACTCAGGTCCTCCTGACTCCAGGGCCAGTGCTCTATTCACTGTGCCACCTAGCCATTCCGATTAGCACTATTCTTAAAGTTAAATGCCACTCATTTGGTTTTATGAGGCAGTATAGTGAAGGAAAAAGGAGCTGATTCTGGAGTTAAAGGTTCTGGGTTCAAAGGTTCTTTTTCTGACACTTTCAACCTATGTGAGCTTAGACAAGTCACTTAATCTGCCTAGAACTCAATTTTCTGCTCTATAAAATGAAAGGATTGAACTAAATTGCTTCTGAGATCCTCTCCAGCTCTAGATTAAGAACCTTGGCTACAAATTACTCCTTCTACATAACATAGGCAACCTCTTAAAACATGAAACCACTGGAGAGTATACAGTGACCATTTTTTTAAGATCATTTCCCCTAGTTCATCCTCTTAGGGATTATGTGTTTTATTTATCATATTGTGATATTGTTGGCAGAAATTCATTATTGATAAGTCCCTCATACCTCTTTGGCTTTCTTCCCTTTTATATTTCCTCTTACATTTCATGTTCTCTTTTATACTCTTCATATATTTTATATATAGAATTAAGCCTGTAACTTCTCTGAATTCTTTTGTTTTCCAAAAATCTAATATAGAGATTTTCCTAAATGTGAAAAGCTTATTTTTATTATTAATTTTTTCTCCCTTGACTTTTGTGAAATTACTCTCTCCTCCACCTACCTTTCTGGTCACTCCTTATCATTCTCTTTGCAGAATAAGTATGTCCCCAAAATCTCTACCCTAAATGTTCTCTCATAATTTCTTCCTCAGTGTTCTCATTATTTCCCATGAATTCATTATTATCTCTCCAAAATCAATATATTCAGTCTTAATCTCTTTATCCTGACAGCTGGTCCAAAACTGTCAGCTGTGTATTGGACATCTCCACCTTAATGTTCCATCATAATCTGAAACTGCCAAGAGATATTCATCTTCCCCACCATCAGCCTGCCTATCCCCTAAATTTCATTTTATTCTTTTGAGGATATTATAAAATTTTAGTAAGAACAACTTAACAACTTTGAAGTCATCCTTGAATCTTCCTTCCCCCTATAAGGTCATATTCAATCAAGACACAGAGCATCCTTCATCCTTCCCATTCCTTCAACCTCCATATGCAATTGACTGACAAGTTTTGATTCTTTCACAACCTATTCCTCCAGTTCTAGTCATCATAGCCTCTTATACTTACATTATTGGAAAAGCCTCCTAAATGTTACTCAGCTTTCAATTTTGCCCTTTATATTTCATCCTCCAAATAGCTGTCAAAATAATTATCCTAAAGCATAGGTCTGTCCATATCTATTGCCTACTCAAGTCTTGAATGACTCTTAAAATGTTGACTACTTAGCCTTTCATAATCTGGTGATAACTTATCTTTCCAGACTTGTTTTATGTTACCCTTCTCATTATCTATGATCTTGTTAAACTGGACGTAGCTCCTCAGACTAGGCTTTCCAGCTCCTTTCTCACAACCTGTGTCAAATATACTGGGAATTTTGACAATATAGCTAACTTCCAAAGGAGAGTGACCAGGACATTTAGAGGACTAAAAGTCTTTATCACAGAAGGATCATTTGATAGAGACAGATATATAGTTACATAGTTTCCTAGGTAGATGATAGATTGTTTATTAAGCAATGATTATATTCCAGGCACTATGCTAAGTACTGGACTATCAAAAAGGAAATTAGTCCTTGCCCTCAAGGACTTTACAATCTAGTGGAGGAAGGCAACAAATAAAGGAAACTGAAAAGGGAGGAGAAGGAAAGGCATGCTTATAGGAAGGAAAAAGAAGATGTGCTCTGGGGTGTCATGGGCTTATCCAGGTAACTCGTGTGTGTGTTTCTTCAAATGAAGGATTGAGAAAGAACTCACATCTCAAATCCTGCACAATTTCTGTTCCTGGGAATTCAAGGCTCAACTAAGCCACAGACAAAGTCCCTGCATCTGGTCATGCTTCCTCAGTCTTCTGCAGCAGAATGACCTTATGCAGCCTGGGGGGAGGGGACTCCTGGGCTCCTGGCTCCCAGGCTCCTGGTCTCCTGTTCAGAAGAAGCTCCACCACCACAAGTCCTCAAGAAACTCTGACTTAGTTCTCCATTCTTTCTTTTGTAGATTCTCTGCCACCAGATTCTTGTCCCAAGAAATTCTGACTGTGCCTCTCTGGGGCTTTCTTATATACACACAGCATTAGCTTCCTGTTTCAGCCAACCCCTTCCTGTTATGTCAGTAACAGGAGACAGGAGTTCATACCTTTAGTTTCCCCAACAGAGACTTGATCAATAACTAAGTGCTTAAGTACCTGCTTATTTGCCAATAGAAAGGGGTCAAATAACATTACCATTACAAAAGCTTATGCATTTAAATTGGAAAACATTTGCAAGGCATAGGAATGCAAACTGTATTCAAAAGTCAAACTTTTATCTTTACACTTCTGTTAAAGTTGGAATCAAATTTTTAAAGTTTAGGATTTAGGGGTGTTAAGGACCCCAAAATACCTACATGAAGGGTCTTGCTGAATGAATTCAACTCAAGCCTTCTCTCAGCCAAAGTAAAACAAAGTTTATTAAAAATTTGCTGTAATGGGTAGACTCTTAAGGAGCCTAAGTATTTGTGACACTTGTATTGGACAAGGAGGCCAGAACAATCTGACACAGACTGAGTCTGTGCTAGATAGAATGTCAGTGTCTTCATGTAGGCAAGATGTATCTTATATACAGAAAGACAATGGGAGGGATCTAGGGGTGTTCTAGCAAAAGGGTTTGGGGAGGGTCTTGAGGAGGAGTCTAAGGAAGATCTTGAGGAACTGAGGTTAGGCTCCAGGAATGGGATTAAGGGTAGGAAATGCCTGAAATCTACCTGGAGATGACAGATAATGGAGGGGTAGGATAGTTTAAGGGTAACAGATTTGGGTATAGGTATTTTGATAGGATCAAGGATGTGAAGTAGCTGGACAATGTAGGGCTAAGTTAGGTTAAGAGTAAGAGAGATTTGTGTTTAACAATAATAAAAAGCTTCTGGACTCAGGCAAATGCCTCTTCAAGTGGGAAGATTCAAGGGGATTCCCAGTGCCTAAACCCCATGTAGTGCAGCACCCACTATCATGATAAAGACCATGACTATAAATATTCCCACATAGTGCTGGATAGCAAAAGATAACAAACACTCCTTATAGAGGACAGAAGCAAAGCATTTATTTAGACACGAGAAAACCAAATCCTAAAACCAGTAAACTGATTCCATCATAGTAGTAAAGAAGTTAACAAGTCATAACAACACAGAGAGACACAGCATCATTTAGCTTTCCCACAAACCAATATAAAATCAATATTTACTCATAAATCTCTCTACCTTTGACTCCCAGCTACCTGTGACTCTGCTTCCCTTTAGCAAACCCCTCCCACCACAGGCTCCATGTGAATACATTCAGCCTATTAGGGGACAGAGTTTACTTTCAAAGCAGGGAAGGTCTTCAACTTCCCCCCAGGCCTATTAAGGAGCAGGGAAGATCTTCACATTCCCATTCCCATTACACTCCATCAAAATTAATTTTCAGGAACTAAAGAATTTCTCTTTGCAAGCTGTAGCTAATTTAAAATAATTACAACTGGCTCATGACATACAGTTTATATTATGCATGTGAAAGACACTTGATTAATTTTTCTATAGCAGTTTTGGTAAATAAACAAAATTTATGAGGATGTAAATTCTATCTTGGAAAATCTCTCAAAACCTCATCCCACCCTCCAAATACACTGCCACATTCAAGGAAAAAGACTTATTACCTTTCTTATAAAAGGCAGTGTGGAATTGAGGATATAATGATAACTTTGGATTCAAAACTTGCTTGTGACACTTGCTAATTATGTGACCATGAGCAACTCATTTAACTTTTCTATGCCTCAATTTCCTCACATGCAAAATAAAGGCATTGCACTAAGTAGCCTCTAAGGTCACTTCCAGTTTTGAATCTATAATCCTTTGATTCCTCCCTACCAAAATCAATTGATCTCTCTGGCTCTAATATCTTCTTTCTCCAAACTGTTGTTTTGTCCTTCATTCTTGAAGAGGACCAATGGCATCCAGAAGGTGATGTCTTGACTTGCAAATGAATCGGATTTAAGAGAGGCAAGACTGTGAGAAGTCACCAATCTCACTCTCTCATACAGAGCTATCTGGGTCCATTGACAAGATATAGGTCAAGACAACTGGAGGTGGTCCTGGGTGTAAGGGGAGACCTTGGCCTTTTTAAGCTAAGGTCTTTCCCACATCTCAGTTTGTCTGAAACAACACCCATTCAATGATTAAGGTTAGATAAAAAATGAGGCAATAAGACAAAATATGACCTCTTTTGAGAAGACCCTCAGGGTTTCCCGACAGAAAAGAAACAATTGCTATTTATATTCCCTTCTCCAAACTAAACTTTACACAGCTGTCAAATTATTCTTCCTAGTCCATAGATCTGACTTTCATTACTCTGCAAGTTGCACTCTGGATTTTTTCCATTCCACCCCAGAAATCTCTGCAACCTGGGACCTCTCATACCAGCCCTAGAATTCACACAATGAAGGATCTTTCTGTCATTGTGGCCTCTCCCTCTGATTGAATGGCTGCTTTCAGAATCCCCACTTAAAGAGGGTTGCCAAGACAACACTCCAAATTTTTACACCCAAGCACAATATCTGTTTTTCCCCTCCCCACTTTTCAACTTCCTTTCATGTGTAGCTTTCACCCAGTATAACATATGCTGCTTGAAGCAGGGACAGTCTTTCTGCTTTTATTTGTATTCCTAGAGCTTCAGCAACTGGGAATCTAGGGCCTTGGGGCCACATATGACCCGTTTTGTTCCTCCAGTGCAGCCCTTTGACTGAATCCAAACTTCACAGAACATATCCCCTTAATAAAAAGATTTGTTCTATAAAACTTGGACTCAGTCAAAGTCCACACCCAAAGACCTAGAAGGCCACATGTGGCCTTGAGGCAGCAGGTTTCCCACCCTGGCAGTGCCTGCTATGCAGTAACTGTTTAATAAATGCATGCTGACTTCTCCGACTGACATGTCAATCACCTTGCTAGAAGGCTGTTTTCAGTGACTCAGTGGCCTGTAAGTACCCTTCTAATTCTCTGATTCTATGATCCTATCCCCATTTATTAAAATAGCTCAAACTGAAGATTGCTGTTCTTCAAAATATTAAGGCTCCCAGAAGCTCCAGAATGGGGTGGTATGATGTCCACTAATGATATATTGCAGATATGGTTGAGCTGCTTGGGGAAATGGAGTGTTTTAGTGAGGCTCATGGTTGCTCTTCCCCTTAATGACAGCTCTAAGAGCAAGTGTTGTTGTTGTTATCATTTTAATTTAAGGAATAAGAAAGCAATTTAATTCAACAAATAATTATTAAGTACTTACTATACTCAAGAAACTATGGTGGATGCTAGGAGAGATAGTGTCATTTCCCTTAGGTGGTGATTCTCTCGGTATGAGGATGTTGGTTAGACCTAGTATTTCTTTGGCACTGGGAACTACTTAGATGAGGAAAATTCCTTTACTAATGTCTGTCAGCACTTTCTCTTCAATTTATAATCTCAGAGAGCTGTTCAAAGCAGTACACCGAGAAATTAAGAAACTCATCTGAGGTCACACAGCCAGTATGTATCAGAGATGGGACTTGAACCAGTCTACCTAGTTCTGAGGTCAGCTCTCTAGCCTCACAATGCTGCCTCATGGGGATATTGGGTAAAACAAAAACTGAGAGTAAAGATATAATAATTGTCCTGTTCTTTATCAGTATCCTGGGAAATAAGGAGAATGTTTTGCAGATAAGAAACTTGAGCCTCAAAGAAATTAAGTTGCCAAAAGTTAACACAGTAAAGCAGTGAGAGCCTCAGTTTTGTTTTTTGCAATTTAAGACCAGTTAGTTCCCGTTCTACTTTTTCCACAGTGATATTATGAAATGATTTGTTCTGCAGAATTGAGTACTTTTGTTCAAGTTAATAAAGTGTTTATCCAGACTTACTGAAACAAGATCAGTAGCAAATCCATAAAGATCTATTTTAGGCATTTAATAAATATTGGTCTAATTGAAGTGAATTGTACATTAGAAAATACATAATAAGTGAAATCTTAATTTCTCTTTGACTAAATGTGAAATATATAGATGAAACTCAGATTCTTTTTTCATCATGACCATTAAAATTTCATAAGTAATATTTTTTACATCAATGATGATTCTCATAGCAACTGTATCCAAAAAGCATCCCTATATTTACGAAACTGGGACCCATATGCTTCAGCTGGTTAAAACTATCATAAGCCATTGCCTAAGCAGTTGTTAGCTTCTTTGAGAAAAAAATATCATGTTGTTATATATTTAAATCAGCATGAGATGACCTTTCAGAATCCAACTCAGCTTCATCTAGATACTGACCTATCTGAATTTTAATATAAATGAACACATTCCTCTTGAGACTGAGAGAAAGAGGATCTATTTTTTTATATCAATTTGTTATACTTAGGATAAGATGCATAGGAAGAAAACATTGAATGTTTTGTAGTGGGGTTTTCATAGAGCTTCATCAAGTTTTCCCCTGATTTGACGCGAAAATAGGATGGATGTTGTATGTTTAACAAATAAAATATGTTTTTCTTGGAAAATGAATGGGTGGTAGGACTAAAGCCAATACTGGTATATTTATTTTAGACCTGTCTTAGAAAAGAAAATTCAACATAATGAATATGTCAACTTAAATGTCACAGTTTCAGTAACCTGAGTCAAGAACACAGTTTAGAAAGTGGAAAATAAAATAAAATATATCCATCTTTTTAATATTAAATGCTCATCTGATGAAGAAACCTTTCTTCCTTATAGATCATTTGTCATTTGGCTCCCTGGGAGAAGAAAATTAAATCTAGCAGAGTGCTTGCCCATACAACAAATCTAATCTTTATTTGTTTTCATGTTCCTATGATAATTTTCTAGGTGTTAATTAGGTGTAGTTTGTCTAATCTTAAATAAATAAAATATTTTGAAAGGATATATTTTTGATATTTTCAACTCTTGATTCCATACTAATGGAGCAGTCAGCAGCAACATATACATACAAATATATTTCTATATATATATGTATTAATATATGTATGCACATACACACATACATATAGACATGTGTATGCATAGATCATATATAATCTATGCAAATAAATCTCTATATGCATATTTACATACATGTTCAAACAAAGATCTCAGAATTAAAACCACCTAGTATAATCCATTCCAGAAAAAATAAATACCTCTAAAACATACCCGAGCAGTAGTCATTCAATGTCCACTCACAACACAACTCTTTAATAATTTTTTAAGCAACAACTAAATACAAATCTAGGTAATAGGAATACAAAGAAGAACCAAAACAACTCTGATTTCAACAAACTTACATTCTACTAAGGAAAAAAATTATGGAGAAAAGATAAATACAAAGTAATTTTAGGATGGAGAGAGTTAACACCTGAAGAAACTGGAAAAGAATTTGTGTAAGAGATGAGATCTGAACTAAGCCTTGAATGAAGATAAAGATTCTGCAAGGTAATTGTGACAGCAACTGTAAATATGCCAGCATAGTTTTCAATTTCAAAATATAACAGACTCTCCATATATAAGAGAGAAACAAAATATTTATTCAGACACCAGAAAACCGAATCCCCAAACCAGAAAGCAGAATCCATCATAGTAGCAAAGAAATCAATACACCATAACACCACAGAGAGCCATGCAATCCTTTATCCTTCCCACAAACCAACAATCCTTTATCCTTCCCACAAACCAACACTCACAAGCCTAGCTGTCTGCTTGCTTGCTACACCCTCTCTCCCATCTAGCTGTTCTGACTCCCAGCTTCCTGTGGGCTCTGCTCCACCCTTCAGCAGACTCCTCCCCCTGCAGACTCCATGAGATTATATTCAGCCTATCAGGGGACAGGGAAAATCTTCAAATCAGGGAAGGTCTTTGAATTCTCTTAGGCTAATTAAGGAGCAGGGAAGATCTTCAAATTCCTATTACCATTACAACATCCCAAACATTATAAACAATCTGTGTAAAGACATGGAGATGGGAGAAGGAATGCTTAGTTCAGTAAATGTCAAGAAAGTTACCTGGTTGAAACATAAAGTTCATATAGGAGAGTAACATGAGTAAATCTAGGAAGCTAGGCTGAACCTGACTGGGAATGGGGTTAGAGAGTAGTCTGAAGAGTTTGCATTTTAATCAAAAATTATTCATATTTCCATATGATTATAAATTTTTATTAGGAAGGTATATTAGAGGCCATCAAGTTCAACCCTTCTTTTTACAGTTGAGGAAATTGAGACCTGGAAGGGTTAAGTAAATTGTTTAAATCTTGTCACTAATGTTAGTCAATTTTTCCATTCAAACATATTGTCTCATAGGAACCAGTAAAAAAATCTGAGCAGAGGTCAACATGCATATATGACATGCACTATACATATATACATATATATCTATTATGAAAAATTAATTGACAACTATGAAAAATATTGGAAAAGGGAAAGAATATAGGATGATTAAAAAAGAAAGAATCACCATAGTATAGGCAAAAGATAAGGATCTGAAATAGAGAAGAGACCTACTACATTGTTCTTACATCTTCAGTTTCTATAACCAAATTTACTGAAAACAAATCTACCAAGTCTTCTCTTCTCCATCAACCAATCTTCACAGTGTGTGACCTCAAAACCTTTTACCAGCCTGGTAGCTATTTATTGTCAGATGGTTTTCCAAGGTTATTTTTGTCTTTCCTAAAATGTGACTCCCTGAACTACATACAATAGATGTTATCCAGGGGAGAATATAGAAGGACTATTAGTCCACAGTCTTGGACACTGTGTTCTCCCTAACACATCTCAAGAATGAATCTTCTCTGTTGACTGACAAAGAACATCTTTAACTCATATTGAACTTAGAGAACACTCAAAAAATATATTCAAAGCAACTGGTATCTACTCCTATCTCTCAAACCTTTTGTTTTTAGGGTTGATTTTTTAAATGTAAATGTGTCCTTATATTAATCACTCTCAAATTTTATCTTACATCAGCTTACTGTTACAGACTCTGTAGATCTTTCTGGAGACAATAGTTTGCCTTTCAATGGGCTACCTATCTTCTATCCTTGCATCATCTGCAGTTTAAAAGTATTCAATCTGTTTATCTCTAAATCATTAATAACAAGGATGGGCACTTCTTCAAAAAACTTTTTTCACAGTAAACACTGAAACAATATTCACTGCACTCTTGTCTAGTTCTTCTAATAGTGTAACAGCAAGCACCCTAGCACACCCAGGATGATTGTAAGCACAGGTTCTTTGATCTGCTTTTCCAAAGAAAAGCAACTCAAAAAGGGTTAACAATGTTTTTCCCCCAAAATGCTTTACTAACTTCTGGTTTACAGCATTCATTTCCACCAGATTTTGAGTTACAATTTTTCCCCATTTTCCCCTACCCACCACCCCAGAATAGCAGTCCCACAGGATATCCCCTCATCCAATCTGCTCTCTCACATATCTTCTCCCATACCACCTTCAACTTTTCCATTAGGGTAAGGGAAAATATGATAATTCAGTGGAATAGAAGACTTTCAAGCATTATTGAGGAAAAAAACCGGAGTTGAATAGAAAATTTAACATTCAGACACAAGAAGCAAGAGATGCTTTGGAAGGAAAACAGAGAAAAGAAATCAAAAGGAACTTATCAAAGTTGAACTATTTACATTCCTACATGGAAAAACAATAACATTAACTGATGAAACTTTTCTCAGTATGAAAATAGTTGAAGAAGGTTATATGGGCATATGAATACATATGTGAATATGTGTATATATGTTTACAGGTATACATAGATAGAGGGCAGAGGTCGAATTTAATAGGAAGGGATGATACTTAAAAGGTGAAATTAAGAGGTGAGATTGGAATATAACGAGAGGAGGGAGGGAGAGACAAAAAGGGGTAAACTATCACATATAGAAGAGGCAAGGGGAAATGGTTGTAAGGAAGGGGCAGAACAGGAAGGGAAAAAGGCAAAACCATATTCTCATTGAATTTGGATCAGAGAGAGAATGACATACATACTAAATAGGATATCTCACCCTACAGGAGAGTAGGTGGGAGGGGTATGAGGGAGGGGGTGAAATTATATGTAAAATAGTATTAATTATAGTATTTATATATATTTAAAACATTTGAATTTAAAACTTCAAATTCCAGAGTCTTTCCCTTTCTCCCTTGTTACTCACGCTTGCTGGGAAGATAAGCAATTCAGTATATGTTGTACATGTAGAGCTATGCAAAACATTACCACAGTAGATATATTGTAAAAGACTGACTATATTTCCCTCCCACCTATCCCACCCCACACTTGGTGCATTCCCTACTTTGATCCTGTTCCTTTTCAAAAGTGGGTGCTTCCAACCTCCCTCCCCCCCAGCATTCCCTCTCTTCAAACACCCATATCCTTTCCTTGAGAATTTCTTGAAGGATTATTTCTAGGTTCTTTCTTTGATCATGGCTTTCAGGTAGTCCAATAACTTTTACATTATCTCGCCTGGAACTATTTTCCAGGTCAGTGGTTTTTCCCATGAGATATTTCACATTGCTTTCTATTCTTTCATTTGTTTGGATCTGCTTAACAGCATCTTGATTTCTCATAGAGTCACTAGCTTCCATTTGCTCCAGTCTAATTCTGAAATGATTCTCCTCAGTGAGCTTTTGAGATTCTTTTTCCATTTGGCAAAGTTGGCTTTTTAAGGCATTCTTCTCCTCATTGCCTTTTTGTGCCTCTTTTGCCATTTGAGTTAGTCTATTTTTTAAGGTGTTATTTTCCTCAGTCTGGCTGTTGACTCTCATTTCATACTTTTCTTGCATCATTCTCATTTCTCTTCCCAATTTTTCCTCTACTTCTCCTTTCTAGTTCTTAAGGTCCTCTTTGGCCTGTAACCAGCTTGTATTTTCATTTGAAGCTTTTGGTGCAGGAGTTCTGACTTCACAGTCCTCCTCCTGTTCTATGCTTTGATCCTCTTTGCCCCCAAAATAGGAGTATAATGTTGAAATTTTCTGTTTATTTTGTTCCCTTTGCCTAGGCATGTTGCCACTTAATTACTTGATTTTGGGGCTTGTTTCCACAGTAGGACTCTGTCACCAGACAGGGGAGCTTCTGTCCCAAATGCTGGGGTTTTCTCAGCTGCCAGAGGTATTAGTTGGGTGCCCTCTCTGAAGCCTCCCCATGCTATGGCAAGCTTGTCACACTCCCCTAGATTTCCACCCCAGACTGGAATCCAGATCCAAGAAGGTTAAAGCAAAAACAATTACCCCCAAGACTGATCGCTGGATCCCCCTACAGTTTGCAGTCCAGGAGCTGAAGCTGCAACGGAAGCTACAACATGGCAGCTGTGCCAAGGCTTCTCAGTGGCTTCTAGACCCAAGAGGAAGAAGCTGATGCACTCCCAAATACTGGTCCCAAAGTCCATAGGGTACTGACCTCTTACTTTGTCCTAGCAATCTATGTGTTGATAATTCTGGAAACACCACAGCTGCTGGTGTTCTGGAGTCCCACCAGCCAGCTGCTGCTTGGGCTGTCCTGGGGCTAAAATCTCTGACTCATGGGGGCCTGGGCTCAGCTCCCAGAGCGCTGTGCTGTCTGCTCCCTGCCGGGCTGCTGGGCTCTACTCAGTGGGAGGTTAGCTTCTCTGTGTCTATTTTGTGTGTTCTGGAGCTCCAGAGGTTGTTCAGAGTCCTCTTTTACATAAATTTGGAAATGCTGGGACCAGAGCTGCATGGAAATGCTGTTACTACTCTGCCATCTTGGCTCCGCCCCCAAGGGTTAACAATCTTACTTTAATCAAGCATATACATATATATATATATATATATATATATATATATATATATATATATATATATATATATATATATATATACTTTACTTAGTTCAAAGGAAAATGAGAGCATCCTGAACTTCAAAGTAAATACAAATCAAAATTACAAGCAGAAATAATAGCATAAAAACCAACAGACAGGGCTTCTAACCATTTGACCAAATAATACATACATTACTGATAAACAGACAGATCCAACTGTCTGACCATTACAACTAGTTCCAAATCTACCCACCAAAGCTGCCATCTAGTCCAACTTTTTTTTAAATCTTTTCCCCAGGAATACCATATGTTCTCAAAGGTTATGTAGGTTTTATAAAGAACAAGCTATGGTAGGGCCTATCATGCTTGGAAAGGCCTTGAGAATTGTCCTAGAAACAGACTAAGTCAGCCTGCATTCCAAGAACTAATGTAGCTAAGCAAAGATAAGTTCATCTCCATAGCTGACCACTTGACAGTGAATGCTTTGACTACAGCAACTGGTGAAACAAAGAAAACTATGAGACATCTCTCAATGTAATGTTGCCCATTTCTGTTTCTATAGTGAAGGAAAAGGGTACAGAAGATGTTAAGAATTATTCAGGGTTTAAACAATCTAGAAACATAAATTTAACTGTTGGTACTCTAACTATGAGCTTCTTATCCATTGACAAACAAGAGAAATTACCAATGGAGTGGCTAATTCATTTCAGTCTTGACAGCATCTCTATAAATAAAACTAGCAAATAAAAGGAAGATGTAACTAAATAGAAATTTGGTTCACAGGCTCTCCTTGGAAAGTAAATAAAGGAGTTTATTTTATTGAGTCTCCAAGAGCAAAAAGAAACCTGTTTTATGGAGTGTTTGCTCATCTTGCATTGTGGAAGTCATAAAAATTTGTAAGAAGACCACCACAAAAATGATTTCTGCTTATGTATCAGTATTAGTTGCAAAGGATGTACAAATTCAAGATCCTTAAAAAAAAAGTCTTACAAATTAAATCAACATGTCATTTAATAGCTGATCACTTCAATATGAAATAAATTTTAAAATATACTGGCAAATATGATTCAAGAGAGTGAAATGAGAAAGATCAGAAATTTATAGACTACACAGCAGCCTCATAGCTGTAGCATGAATATGAATATATATATATATATTCACCTTTAGGGAAAGAGTTAAGAGATACTAGACATGGTAAGTAGCAGATAATATTATAAAAAATGAAACTGATTATATTTTGATACTCAGAAAATGAGTGTTTATCAATGTAAAAATATTTTCCAATCAGCTTTCTATTTTTAGGCAGACTACTAACTAATCAAGATCAAAATCGATATCAAACTAGAAGAAATATCAGTATTCCACTCCACTTTGGCAACACCAAGGTGAACTATTAAATAAGATTTTTATACTGAATGGAGGATATGTATAAATAAAAGATATTAACAAGACATTCCAGGAAATTTAATCCATGTATCTTTACAAAAATACCAAGAGAACACAGAAACCAACAGTCAGCAAATACTTAATCTCCTTGCCCAGAAGAGAGATATGCAGGCAAAAGATAATGTTGCTTCATGGTATAATCTTATCTATAAGAACTTCCAGAGGAAGATGATAGAAGATTGTGGACAGTATTTTCTCATTAAGCAGCTAGAAGTAGAGGAGTAAAAAATGAGCTTGCAGAGATTTTAGTGAGCAATCGAACTAAACAAAATCACCCTAAGGACATTTAAAATGAAACTGGGAGGTCAACAAAAGAAGAAATAGAAAAGATCTGTCAAAGATTTTTGCAACAAACTCATTTCTCCACAAGTAACTACTACATTTGGAATCTAAGATCGTAGACCATAATGTTCTGCAAGAAGCAATATAAACAACATGAAGAAGTAAAAGATAAGAACCGTTGGACTAGATGTTCACAAGGAAGGGAGTGATAGAAGAGATGCAATTTTCTTGAGGGTGTTAAGGAACTGATTCACAGAGTATGTGAAAGAGAGCAGTATATAGCACTTAGTAAAATATCTGGCACATAGCAAGCACTTAGAGAGTGGCTGATTACTTGACTTTACCAGAGGCTGAGGAAAAATCTAGAACCTTATTTTTCCAAATCAAAGAAAAGGTCACTGAGTATTAATAATCATTGATTCATATGTCTACTCTCCTACTACTTCTGCCAACTGTTTCTAAGATTATCTATACATGCTTAATGATGATATGAGAAAACAACAGAAAGATCTTTAAAAATAATACTCATACTAACCCAAATCATTATAGTCATACAATTGATCAAAAGGTATAGAAAATACAAGATCCCAGTGAGCTTATTTTTTTTGTCAAATGCTATTAAAGATAGCATTTTGATTTGATACATAAAAATGCTACCTTGAGGCTGTCCTCCAACAAAGGTTTTCTGAAAACAAAATTCTTACTATTCCTAGAAAAACATAACATCAGAGGTGAATCTGTCTGATGCTATTTTAATTATAAATATCAAATAGAGGACACTGTTTGTCACCATCACTAAGAGTCCCAGGGCAGAGTCCAGAAGATGATTAGATAATCTGGAAGCTACTGTTTTCAAATAACATTCTGACTCACTCGATCTCTGGAATGCAGAGCATTCTAAATGAGATCAACAATCTTGAAAGAGTTTGATCTAACCCTAACAAAATCAAGTTGATAAAGAACAGCAATGTATATACAATGGTATGCATTTAAATGAGTGATCCATAGTATCTATGAACAGGGAGGAAGATGGCTAAATTGTGTCCAAGAGAAGATGGCTAGATTGTCTCTAAGAAATTATATAGTGCTGTTAATGTCCCTAAGTTTCCTTCTCCTTGAAACAAAAACACATTTCTTAAAAAAAAAAAAAAACTTCTTCCAGTGATCCTATATTTCTGTGAGTAATGGCACATGATACCGTCTGAAATATTAAACTTGCATGTGTCACTCAAAGAATAAGAGGAAAGTGCATGGTAGTTGTGAGTAAAGGGCTGCAACCCATTACCAACCAAGAACTGTTCAAAAGAAGCAGCATAAAATGATGTCATCAGAAAGATGTATGACCAAAAAAAAAAAAAAATACCATGCTTTGAGTACACTGAATAAGTAAGGAATAAACAATGGATAATTTGTGTGTACCATTAGTAGCTCATTCTTTCATGGGATGTAAAAGAAGGTCCCCAGAATATTGGATAGATCTCTCTATGAAGGGGATCTTATATAAAAAGAGCTACTCAGTATAGGCAGACACAGATGGTACATGATCTGAATGACTATGTAGAGTTTCCACTTGATGGAATTACAGACATAAAAATATCGAAATATTTTAAGCCATCACGATCAACTATATCTTTATATCCCTAAGCACTGATGATTAAACAGAAATGGAAATGCTGTCATTACTGTAAGTAACAAGTTATTTCAACAAATTCTGACTTGAAGTAAGCTCATCTTTAAGCTCTATGGAATTATTTTCCCCCCAAGTACATGAAGAAAATGGTACGATGCATGTCCTACATGAGGGTTTTTTCAAAACATGACAAGTTCATTTTCTCTCTTTTAATTATAACTCATTTATCTTTTATATGATTTGTTTGTATATATTTGTTTGCTTGTTATCTCCCCCAGTCAGTTGTGAGCTTCTTAAGGAGAGGTGCTATCTTTTGAATCCTTCAGCACCTGAAACATAATAGATAAATAATCAATTTATGGGAGCCAAGATGGCGGAGTAGAAACAGCTCGTCCAAGCCTCTCTGCCCCCAGATTCTCCACAAACTATGTAGAAAAGGACTCTGAAAATCTTCTAGAGCCCCAGCACCCACAGAACGACACAGAGAAGCTAACCTCCCGCTGAGGACAGCCCAGCACCCTGCAGGAAGGACCAGCGCAGTGGTCTGGGAGCCGGCAGCGCGCAGAGCGCAGGAGCCGAGCGGAGCCCAGGTCCACGTGAGTCGAGGTTTTAGCCCCAGGGCGGCAGGGCCAGCAGCCGGCTGGAGGAACCCCAGAACACCAGGAACTGTGGAGACGCCAGAATTATCAACATAGACTTGCCTAGGACAAAGGAAGAGGTTAGTGTCCTATGGACTTTGGGACCTGTATTTGGGGAATGCGTCAGCTCCCTCCCCTGGGGGCTAGAAGCTGCTGAGGAGACATGCCACTGTGTAGTTTTCAGAGGCATTTCCGGCTCCCAGCCTACAAATCGTGGGGAGATCCAGCGATCAGTCTTGGGGGGTAATCGCTCTTGCTTTAACCTCCCTGGATCTGGATTGTGATCTAGGGTGGAAGTTGTGGGTGGGTTTACAGCTTGCCAGAAACGGAAGTTGCCCCCCACACGTTCGGGACGAAAATTCCTCTAGCTGGCCTTAAAGCCATAGTGTGGCAACAAGCCCAAAAGTCAAGTAATTAAGTGGCAACATGCCAAGGCAAAGGAAACAGAAAAATGCAACCCTAGACTCCTATTTTGGGGGCATAGAGTGGGAAAAGGACTTGTGAGGTCAGAAGTCCTGCTCCAAAAGCCCCAGGGGAAAACATGAGTGGGTTGCAGGCCATAGAGGACCTTAAGAAGGACTTTAAAAATCAAATAAGAGAAGTGGAGGAAAATTTAGAAAGAGAAATGAGAAGGATGCAGGAAAAGTATGAAATGAGGGTCAACAGCCTGACTGAGGAAAACAACACCTTAAAAAATAGACTAGCTCAAATGGTAAAGGAGGCCCAAAAGGGCATTGAGGAGAAGAATGCCTTAAAAAGTCGAATTTGCCAGATGGAAAAAGAATCTCAAAAGTTCACTGAGGAGATTCATTCCTTCAGAGTTAGACTGGAGCAATGGAAGCTAGTGACTTTATGAGAAATCAAGATGCTGTTAAGCAGATCCAAACAAACGAAAGATTAGAAGGCAATGTGAAATATCTCATGGGAAAAACCACTGACCTGGAGAATCGATCCAGGAGAGACAATTTAAAAATTATTGGACTACCTGAAAGCCATGATCAAGGAACGAACCTAGAAATCACCCTTCAAGAAATTCTCAAGGAAAACTGCCCTGATGTTTTAGATCCAGAGGGCAAAATAGAGGTTGAAAGAATCCACTTATCACCTCCTGAAAAAGATCCCAAAAAGAAAACTCCCAGGAATATTATAGCCAGGTTCCAGAATCCCCAGATCAAGGAGAAAATACTACAAGCGGCCAGGAAGAAACAATTTCAATATTGTGGAAACACAATCAGAATAGCCCAGGACCTGGCAGCTTCTACACTGAGGGATAGAAGGGCATGGAATATGATATTCCAGAGGGCAAAAGAACTGGGAATGAACCCAAGGGTCACCTACCCAGCAAAACTGAGTATTTTGTTTCAGGGGAAAATATGGTCATTCAGTGGAATAGAGGACTTTCAAGCATTCTTGAGGAAAAAACCAGAATTGAATAGAAAATTTGACATCCAGATACAAGAAGTAAGAGATGCCTGAGAAGGTAATCAGGGAAAAGAAATCAAAAGGAACTTATCAAAGTTGAACTATTTACATTCCTATATGGAAAAGCAATATCTGTGACTGATGATATCTTTCTCACTATGAAAATAATGGAAGAAGGGGGTGTGGTCATACGAATACATATGTGAATGTGTGTGTATATGGTTACAGTTATATATGGATAGAGGGCATAGGTTGATTTTGTTGGGAAGGGAGAGTACTCAAGGGATGAAATTATGAGGTGAGAGAGGAAAGTGGCAAGAGGAGATGGGGAGAGACATGGTAGGGTAAACTATCTCATGTAGGGGAAGTGGGTACAAAGGAGGGGGAGAATAAGGAAGGCTAAAAAGGCAAAACCACATTCACATTGAATTTGGTTCAGGGAGAAAATGACATACATACTAAATGGGATATCTCAACCTGCAGCAGGATAGGGGGAAGGGGGATGAGAGGAGGGATGATGGATGGGAGGGCATCCTTGGGGTGAGGGGAGGTTGGAAGTACCCACTATAGAAGAGGGACAGGATCATGTAGGGAATGGACCAGGTGGGGGGTGGGATGAGTGGGAGGGAATTATAAGCAGCCTTGTACAATATATCTACCATGATAATGTTTTGCATAGCTAGACATGTACAACATATACTGAATTACTTATATCCCAAGAAGGAATGGGTGACAAGGGAGGAAGGAAATGGATCTGAAATTCGAGGTCGTAACATTAAATGTTTCAAATATATATATAAAAAAAAAAAAAAAAAGAAAAAGAAAACCCCAAATGGGGTCACGAAAGTGATGACACAACCAAAATGACACAACCAAGTTTCCATTGGTTTTCTCCCATTGTCAAAGGGAGGTTTTCAAGCCCAGTTCTTTTATAGCATACTGAAGTTGTAGCTGAATGATATCAAACATTTGGATGGAATCTAAAACTTTAACAAAATATCTAAGTTATTTTTCAAAGACATAGATATATCTTGCATAATGTTCATGTGGACTTTCAGCATCACATGTAGCCTTCTGAATCTGGAATCATTTCCATGATGTTCATAATGATGACTGCTAGCCATTGGGCCCTTTGAAAATAAATTCCATGGAAGTACTGGGGAGGCTTCTCTCCTAATCATATGTGTGTATATGTATGTATGTATGTATGTATGTATACATACATATATATGCATATATATACATGCATACACACATGTGTATATGACACAAAGTAGGAGAATGGGACTGGACTATCATAAGAGGCCCAGTCTTCTGAAATCATCTTTTTGCCCCTTCCATTGTAAAACCAACCATCACAAAAATATAGCAATAAGGATGAGGCCTGTGATTTATTACTACAGGGAACTTCCAGGTGAGGAAATGTCTTCCACCAATGCAAGTAAGATCTACACTTCAACTTATTGTCTTGGAGTAGGCTCTTTTATCCCAAGGTGCAAGAGTTTTTTAAATATTTATTTTGATATGTTTCAATATAATTGATTTCATTTGAAATCCCATGTATTTTATTTTATGTTTTAAAATCCTTTATTCTGAGAAGGGATCCATAGATTTTACCACATTGCCAAAAAGATTAGTGACATAAAAAGATAAAGGATCTTTGTCTTAGAAAATTGTCTAGTGCAATTAGAGGTGAAGTAATCTATATGTGTCAGAGGTAGGAACTCGAACATAGGTTTTCCTGAATCCAAGGACCAAGCCTTTTCCAGTATGCCATGCAGATTATGACTAGATTCTTTAAGCTCAGGTTCCTAGGACGTGTTTAAGAGTAAGATGCCTGTTACCAGCCCTATTACAGTCCAGGCATATGAAGTTTTCATGCCAAGGTTTAATTCTTATACCCTTGTAGGCATAATAAAAGTTCTCAAGTTTCCTTCTGAAAGATTCAAACGGTGAATTAAATACACAGTAACACTTCGTTGATTCAGGTTGATCCTTGCTCACCAACTTCAACACAAACTGAATGGCTGAGGCTTTCCCTTTAGGCTCTCAATGTTTATTAAAAAAAACACATTTATAGAAATGTTTCTTAAATATATTGCACACTTTCTTGCCTCCTTAAACAGCTGATATTTATCATAAACTTTTCTTGATGAAGTCATATATTCTGTGGGATTGTAGCCCTATGCATCTTTTAAAATTATTTCTGTCTCTTTCCTCAGTGTTAAAGATATCACCTTCCATATGGCACATTCCCTGCCATGGCTATGTCTGCCTCTAATAACTCTTGTTTCCTTACTGCCCTTCATGATTTGTTGTCTCCAAACTTATGTGGGCTTGGGAAATGGACAACAAAGGTGAAGTGCATATTAAATAAAAACCAATAAGGTTCTAAGTGACAATTTAAGGAATAAGTTACAAGGCTTTACCTCAAGGACTCTTTTCCAGCTGTTTCAGACACTAAAGCCAGCTTTCATTTAATTTCTAGCTTGGGGTTATGTTCTAGAGTTTGAATATTGCCTAAAGAATAATCTCTGGAGTTAAAATTTATGGTTGATAGAGGGATTTGGGATCAATCAAGATGAAAACTGGCATATGATGTTTTATTATTGCTATTATAACTTTTGTAATATTGTTAATGTTTCAACCCTTAACAACTATAACCATTCAGTACTAATTTTAACAAACATGTAATTGCCCATCTAGATATAATAGGAATAGTCTACTACTCTAATGGCAAACCACTCTCAGAATACAAATACTTCTCCAGAGACACATTAGTAAAGGAAGATCAAAGTAAATGGTCTTGGTGGATCTCTTACAACCAATAAATATTTTTATTTAAAAGAAAAGGGATCTATGCAATTTGCAGTTCAACAAAGGTATGCCATTGGGCTTACATTCATGGAGTAAGAAGCAAAGAAAAATTAGTTTCCTAAGAAAGACATGAACTTGAGTTCAAAATATCTCTTCAACAAATCATGAAGCATCTATTAAATCTATTATTACACAGAAATCATATCCTATTTTTAATGCCATAAAAGCTTTCTTTGACAATTTCACTACGACTGAAAAAAATAATCTAAGTCTTTTAGGCCCAGAGGATATCTGTTAAAGCTCAAGAACAATTTGTAGGACTCTTTAAGGATCCTGGATGTGTTTTCTCTTTCTTTTCCTCCCAATCAATTACTTACTGCATCCTTCCAATTCACCTTTTGAAATATTGCTGGCATCCATCACTTCCTTTGATTTTGACTACTTCATCTCTCTTTCAGGCCTTTATCATATGATGCCTATACTATTGCAAAAACCTCCTAACTTAGCACCTTCTTTCCAGTGTCTTTCCTCTCCAATCCATTCTTCTACAAGATATAATATATTATAGTGGAAACAGAGATGAATTTGGGTATTGGAAACCAAGTTTGAATGATGCATATGTTACAATTTATTGTGTAATCATGGAAAAGTCATTTAACTTCTCCAATTCCCAGTTTCCACATCTATAAAAAATGGAATAGTAATGTACATATAGCTACTTGACATGCTTATTGTAAAAAGAAAGTATACATTAAGATCTTTGTAAATATCAGCTATTATTGCATGTGATTCAGGTTAATTTTCCTCAAGAACCACTCCAAATGGTATCACTTTAGATTGGGGAGGCATTGCTAGACATTTGAAAAAGAAATCTGAGGTTTACAGCAGATACCAATGTCAATATGAGTCAGTAGTCTAAAGTGGCAAACAAGAAAGCTAATGAAATCTTAGGGGCACTAAGACATAATATCCAAGAATGGTGAGTTGATGTTTTTGCTCTATGTACTCTCCCCCTTCATTGGACAACACTAAGAACATCATGTTCAGTTCTGGCTGTCACATCCTAGGATGAACACTGATGAGCTAGAAAACATTCAGAGTTTCATATTCACAGTTAAAAGTCCTTGAATTCATGCCATTTAAGAATTGGTTGAAGATGCTTGGAATTTTGAGCCTAAAGAAAAGAAGACTAAATGGAGGTGGTTGTGTTCAAGTATTTGAAGGGTTGTTTTGTGGAAGAGAAATTAGGATAGGTCAGTTTAATCTCAAAAAGCAGATCTGGAAGCAGTGGAGGAAAAGTGGCAAAGAGGCAAACTTATGTGTGATGTCAGAAGGAAAAAAAAACCACTCCCAAACAACTAAACCTACACAAAAGAGGAATGGACCACCTCAGGAGGCAGGGGGTTCTCCCTCAGTAGAGACTTTCCAACAATGAGTAGATAATCATTTGTCTGGCATGTTGTAGAGAAAATTAGTATTGAGTTTCTGTTTAGATTAAATGGATACTGAGATCCTTTCCTGAGAATTCTTACCTCTTTATTCCCAAATTGCTAATACAATGCCATGACTTCATTTTATGATTTAGTTTTCAAAGGATTTTCACATTGCGTTATTTCATTTCATCCTTATTTTGATTTTATGAGGCAAATATTTGTTGCTAAGTTGTTTTTCAGTTGTGTCTGACTCTTTGTGCCTCCATTTGGGGTTTTCTTGGCAGAGATACTGGAGTGGTTTGCCAGTCCCTTCTTCTAGCTCATTTTATAAATGAGCAACTAAGGCAAACAGGGTTAAGAAACTTGCCCAGATTTGAACTCACAAAGATGAGTCTTCCCAACTCCAAGGTCAGCACTTGATCTACTGTGGCTTCTTGCTAGACCATGACAAACCTAGGAGGAATTAATTCTTGATTTACAGAGAATGAAACAGAGAGTCAATATTAGACCAGTCTGACATTATACCATAGTGATAATGCTAAGACTTGAATCCATGCATGCTGAATCCAAGCCCAATGAAGTTTCCACTGAAGAGTGTTCTTTCAGGTTAATAATGGCTCTGTCAACAGTATTATGAGTTGCTGGTATACTTGTAACTTTCCTATATATTAACTGTCATTTGACTTGTAACACTTGCAACTGCAAAAATTATCACTTTTTTCCTCTTATATGTCTTACAGCTTAATTATGAATTTTCATTACCGCAATTTTTGTATGTGTCCGTATGATAGAACAAATCATAGAAACCTAGAAATATCAGTCATGCCAATCACGTTTCTATAGACAACTCATACATCACACAAATAGGTTGCTCAGAATTTGGGAAGAAAATATTTTTAAAATCTCCCTAAAATAAAAGGAAATGTGAATCAAGATAAATGAGATTTGCACAGATGGTATGTAAATGTGTTGTTGATGAGAGTATAATATATTTCATCAAACGCCTTTTGGGAGGCAATACTGTAATATTTAACTATGGTAAAATAAAGTGTTAATCTATAGGACTGTATTATAATGTGAAACAGTGGTGTTTAGAGAGCTTGTACTTATATACTTCCTTCACACTCTTACTCCTTTATAACCCTGTGCTCTCAAGCTAAACTGCCGTATTTGCTGTACCCTATCTCCCACTTCTGGGCATTTGCACAAAGTCTGTCAGATATCTACACTGTAAATTCTTCATAATTCTTCCTCTGAATCCTTATCTTTTTTCACAGCACATTTCTTTGCCATAGAATATCAGGAAACCTTCTAAGATCTGCCACCAAGTTCATAAAAGCATAGCTTGAGTCTCGGAAGAGACATTAGAGGTTATCTAAGTCCAAACCTTTTTTTAATTTTTAATTTATCAAATACAAGTATTTCAATAATATAATAAGAAATTTTTTAAAAAAGATGATTTCACATGAAACTGCAAATCGACTATGTACAACTTGCTATTTCTTTCAAATATATAATAAAGTTGTCTTGTAACTTTCTTTCATTTTTCCTTTTTTTTCTTGCCTCTCCCCCTACCCTAGAGATGGCTACTATTAGATGTAATTATGTGTACACACACGCACACACACACACACACACACACACACACACCACATATCAATCCCTTGTAAATTCAATTAGCATGAATCAGTTCTCAGATACTGATCCTTTAGGTAGCATGATAGAATAGTGTTTCTGGGTGTTCAGGGGTGAGGACCAGACTCTGGAATGTACAGTGATCCCATGACAGGGCTGCCAAACTGAGAGTCCCAGCCTAAGCAGTCAGCTAGCCTCTTTCCTGCTCATTTTTCTTCAACATTTTCTAGGTGGATGAACTGCCATGTCTTAGTTTAAACAAAATTTATAATTTGAACAGTTAAAGAAGGACTCTGACACTCACTGTGTAGACACATTTTCTACAGAAGTGCCATCTTGTTTCTAATGTTTATATTCCCAAGATGGTATCTTCTTAGCAGTTGATTACTTTGCCACATTGCTTGGAATTCATCTTTTTCATGCCCTTGCAATGTTATTTCAGACTACTTATTTTTAGTCACACTTTGCTTTATAGCAGCTGCTGTAGATTCTTTTAGCAAATCATCCTTTGTACATGGATAGCCCCACAAAGATGAGTTGTAGTAGAAACCTTCCACAGTGGCAAAAGAGCTATTATTCACTACTATCAAAAAAAAGGAAGCAGAAATTTTATTTGACAAGAAATAGAGTATAAAATTCTTGGACACTCTTTTACATTTCTTTTCTTTCTCTGACCTTGGCCTCTTGACTGGTCTAATAATTTTACACAGTATAGCATAGAGGACAGTTAAGAAGAGCTGGGTTCAAATCTTCTTTTGAATGCAAACTGGTTGTGTAAAGCTGGTCAAATTATTTAATCTCTCATTGCACTTGGCAACAACTCTAAGACCATGACTTGCAAAGGAGATAATAGATATACTTTGGCAGAGGGAGTTTGTTTGGAGTAAAAACACCGTTCTGGTCCAAAACAAAAATAAATTTATGCAATATTCTATCTTATAACTATCTGTATTTGTGTCTACTAGTCAGTTCAATTTTGCGTGTCTCCCAAGGCCAAGAAGGATGCTCTGCATACATAAAGTACTTAATAAATGTTGAATGAATGGATTCTTAAGCAACAAACGTAGAAAAAGTAATAGAATTTGTAAAGACATATGGATCTGTATTGTTATGAAAAATAGCAAAGATATTTTATAGAACTTACTTGGTGTGAGTCAATTCCTACTTTGAAAGCTAATCTTAAATCGGTGCACAGTAGGAATAACTGTTGTTGGTGTTCACTTTAATATTCCTTGGTTTTTGTTTTTTGGAGGCAATTGGAGGTAATTGACTTACCCAGGTCATTGACTTGCCCAGCTAGTAAGAGTCCGAGGCCAGATTTGAACTCAGGTCCTCCTGACACCAAGGCCAGCGTTCTATCCATTGCATCACCTATCTGACCCAATTTTGCTTGTTTTTGACACTCTGAATGAACAAATTTTCTCTACTTAAAGTAAAAGCTTTGTAGCTACTTTGCAATTTCTGCCCCCTTACAGTTCTATATCCTCATCTGGCACAAAAATTGATAAGATATGTGAATGGATGATTTGGATTATGGTTGACCAGTCAATATATCTTTGTGAAGTAAACATAGAACCAGGTCTTTTTTTCTTTTTTTTTACTTAAAGCTGGATAATCAACTCATATAGGGGTAAGCAAGTCTTAGAAAAATTTGCTTGTACCACCTACAATTCTGCAACACTGACTTGTACTCGAATTCAGATTTATAATTTTACAGTGAGTAATGTTAACTATCAAGGGAGCAGACTGTTCTTGTTCACTGGACAAGGCACCCTCTCCCCTTGGAAAGAGTAGAAAAGAGAAAAATCCTTACTCTGGAACTCTCATTTTTCAAAACTTCATGATGACTCTTTCCTGTTTGCCTTTGGCATTGTGTCACTGTTCTTTCATAATGTATTAAATTTCAAGCTTCCAATTTATTTTGCACTGATTACATTGTGGTCTGGCAACTGCCTCATTTAGGGAGGCACTGAATTTTATTGTTTATGCTTTTGAAATACACTGTAAAAGTGATGACTTCTGGGAAGGTTACCTATATATTTAATTCTATCCATCACATGTACATTCTTGCTAGAAAAACAAAATGAGCACAAAATGGCCCTTCGCTCACTTGGGAGTTCTGTCTTGTTCTTAATTTTTCATCCTGATGACCTTGTCCCCAATGTTTAATGCTTATATTTTGCTATGGAAGATATGCTTACAGCATGCTATGGAAGACATAGCCCCAACTTGAATCAGAAGAACTGAATTTAAATCCTCCTCTGATATTGACTACCTGTCTCAGCTTAGTCAAGGGATTTACCCCACTGGGCTTCATATATCACATCTTTAAAACCAGGATGTTAGACTAGATGCTCTCTAAATTCCCTCCCAGTCTATATCTGTGATCCTATGATATTCAGTTGTCCATCCACTATATGGCCAAAGTCCATTATTCACAAGGCCTTTGTTCAAAGCCACCTGAATATTGGCCACCTACTGGTTTTTTGTTTTTTGTTTTTGTTTTTTAACCATTCAGCACAAGTTATTAGGGATTCTTATTTTGGTTGTTTTTTGAATGCCTTTCATTGCAGCTGCTCTAATTCACTCATCAAAAGTGAAAATAACCTTTTTCTTCTGTCAAGGCTAACTCCTCATAATATCAGCAGAGCTAGAATGCAATGAGTAGTGGGAGATGAATTGTGCCATAATGCTGGGAGACCAAATGATCTAGCACATTAAAACTAATGAAATGTGTCTTTTTATTAGTTTCCTTGATAAAAGTGTATGAATGTGTGTGGGGGGGGGTCTTAGGGCTAGAGAGTGGGAAAACTAAGTTTTTTAGTCAATTTTACAATTTGGGAGCATTCCATAGATGCATACATAAATATTCATACATATATGTATGTATATGTATATATATTATATACACATACACATTGTGTGCATATATAAAATCATATATTATTATAAAATTATATTAAATTAATTATATAAATTATATATTATATAAATATTATTATATAAAATTATATATAATTATAAATTATATTATATAAATTATACAATATTATATAAAATTATAAATATTATATAAAATTATAAATCTGAATTCAAGTACAAGTCAGAGTTGCAGAATTGTGGGTGGTGTGAGCAATATATATATATATATATGTATATATATGTATATATATGTATATATATGTATATATATATAGCTTTATATATATAGTTTGCTTATTCAATAGTTTATTTTAATTTTATTTCTTTTTTATTTTTTATTATTATTATTTTATTTTTTGTTTCTTTTCTAGCCATCATGACAAACATTTTTTTTTTTTTAAAGCAATTGGGGTTAAGTAACTTGCTCAAGGTTACACGGCTAGTCATTTGATTTATGCGTGGGTGCTCATTTTCTGAGGCCGGATCTGATCTCGGGTCATCCAAACTCCGAGGCCGGCGCTCTTACTCACTGCGCCACCTAGCCGCCCCGTTAGGCCAATTGGGGTTAAGTAACTTGCCCAAGGTCACACGGCTAGGTTTTTGTTTGTGCGGATTAAGTGTCGGAGGCCGGCTCCGAACTCAGGTCCTTCTGATTCCAGGGCCGGCGCTCTATTCACTGCGCCACCTAGCCGCCCCATGACAAACATTTTTAAAAAATCAGGGTCACAGTACGATAACATTGGATCCTGAGATGAAACCTGGACAAGCTATTCTTATCCTTACTAATGCCAGTCATATGCTTAGTAAACAGTACCAAAAAATGAACCTGATACTAGAATAACCAATCAGAAATGTTTGAATGACTATTTGACCATATTGCTAATGTCTCTGAAACCATATCCAAGCACTCCCTTGAGGACTTGTACCAGCTGTATTTCCTGTAGTCAATACATGAGGGAATTACCTTAACATCAAGTTTATTTTTGCATTTCCTGAACAGCCTACAAAATCTGTCAACAGGACCCTGAATAAGGAGGGAGTAATTAAAAAAATACCATTGTGAAATAAGTTTCTTTGTGATTTCTTCTTCCTAAACAGAGGCCATTATGCAGACTGGAATGTGGCTAAGAAACAGAGAATAGCCTTGCTCACTTAATTCTATGTCTGTCATGGCAGCTTAAGAACCATCTCTTCAAAATCTACTTGCTTATCAAGCAGAAGTCAGGAATCATTCAAATGCCTATGTGACAGCTGACTTGCCCTGACTTTATGGTGAGTAATTCTGAATAAATATATATGTATGTGTCACACACACACACACACACACACACACACACACACACACACACACCAACATTTTTGGTGGACTACAGACACATCAATACTTTAAAGATTTGTGATATTATCAGTCTAAGTATTCATTCCATTGATACAGAGAGCTATCTCTCCATACCTTGGGTAATAGTTTCTTGGGATACTGTGGCCAAAATGAATAATCACCTGGTGAACAACCTTCTAGTGATGAGACTCACCAACTTTAAAAAACTGCTCCTTGGATGGCAATGGAAGCGTATTTCCAGTCCCACAAGCATAGTTTTTGGAGTGCTGAATAGAATTTCTGTTCCATTGTGATAGCTTTCAAGAACCTAAGGTTATTTCAACATAGTAATGAGAAATAGGAGTAGAAGATTAGTAGGAGTGAACACCAACACTTCCTTATAAATATACCAGTCTATTTATCTCCTTCAAATCCACAAAGGGTGAAATAATGCACCCTCTAGTGTCATAGAAGAGAAAAAGTTGTCATTCTCCAGTCCACTTGTTTGTGGAAATAAGACAAATTTTCTCATCTCCACATAGAACTATAGAATTGCACCTATGTGTTTATGAAAACCCATGAGTGAAATAATTAGATCAAGCAATTTTCAAAAAATCTAGATAAATTACAGAGGCAGCCTGCTTTAGGGGTAATAACTATATTTTCCAAGCCAAAAATCATGCAGACTCACATAGAGATATATGATCTCATCAGTCTTCTCCCTCCAACAATGTAAACTGTAACATCTTCCAATTCATCCTCTGCGATTTCTATGTCGTTCCTTAATATCCCATAGAGCTGCATGTGAATATGTTTCTCTCTCCCTCTCCCTCTCCTTTCCTCCCTCCCTCCCTCTCTTTCATTTGACAAACCTTTATTAAGTGCAAAATGTATGACTTACATTGTGCTAGGTACTGAAGATGCAGAGATAATAGCTAGTACTTTAAGATTTGCAAAACCTTTCTAAATGAAATGTTATCTCATTTGATGAATGCAAAAGAGTCCCTACCTATAAGGAACTTACATTGTATTGTGGGAAACTAGCACATACAGGCAAGAGAAGGCAGTAGCTAGAAACTGGAAGAACTGGAGTAGGTCTTCTGTAAAAAAAAAAAAAGTCATTTCAGCTAAGCTTTGGCGGATCCTATGAGGAAGGGGTAAAACAGGAAGTGCATTGTAGGTAGAGAAAAGAACCTCTACAGAAAAACAAAGAGCAGCAACGGTATGTTGTGAATTGGACATATCAAGTGAGCCAGGCTAGATGTAATGTAGGGTGTCTGAAGAAGAATAGTGTTCATAAGCATGGAAACAGGGATTGACAAAGTCTAAATGCCAAACAGAGAAGTTTGTTAGTTTTAATTGGAAAGGCAATAGGAAGCTAGTGGAATTTGTTAAGCAGGGAAGTGACATAGCTAGACCTTTGTTTGTGGAGTATCTGTTTGGAAACCAACACTTCATTCAGGCTGTCAAACTGTCCCTCTCATTCTTTAGTATGTGATTAGCTCACTCCCTTTCATGGTAATATGGGTGTTTTGCCTTTTTGCCCCTTTTTTGATGCATAAGTCATTAACAAAGTACCACAATCTATTTACACACACTAGACATCTTTCTAGTGGACTTAGGGTTGCACACTTTTGACTAAATATCAAAATATTCCATGGACTCGAAAGTGTTAACAGGATAATACTGGTATTGATCAGATGTGGCAAGCAACACCTTGGGATCATTGAAAGCATGTGAAATTTTCCAAATTCCCTCCATAAAGATTTTTCTCCTCCTACATAATTCTAAGAGGTGATATGATTTATTGAATAGAAAGTTTCTTTGAAGGTCAGGAACATCTGGGTTCAAATTCTCCTTCTGAAACATTCTGGATATTTGCCTCTTCATAAACACATAAAAGTGTTAAGTTTTCAATGACCAAGACAATTTACTAGGACTGGCTAGATCTAGAAAGCTCATCTGCTTTGCTAAAGGATGTTTTGTTCCTGAGAGTTCCTAAGACTAATAAAATCATGCAATTAGAACACATAGAGGGTATGTGTTTTTGTCTCTATGTGTATGATTTCTGCTCAATTCATCCTCCACCACATCAACAAAGATTTTGTCAAACATATGAATTCCTGTTTTATTTCTCACTTGTTGCATAAAATTAAATCTGTGGTCAAACCTGTCACAAAATCTTTTATAATTGTCATGTTTCAGAAGCACATGTTGGGGTGGGGGGGTGGTCTGTAATGAGCCATTGTATTTCTCCATTTAGTCAGATGATTCTCTGAAATATACCATTGACACAGCTCTATCTTCTGTTCACTACATGGTTCAATCAAGAGGGTGACTGTGAAGATGTGGTTTGTATTTTTCTTAAGGATATGTTCAATGCACCCAGAAACCAATCCCATAAACACTTTATAGCAATGAGAGAGTTTAATGCCTAGAATTTTCTCTCTCCTCTTCAATATCTCATAGTTTCCCTGGCTTCCTTTGAGTCTTAGATAAAAACCTACATTCAGGAAGATATTTTTTCTCAGTCCTTAATCTGACTGCCTTTGCTCTAAGATTATTTCCAATTTATCCTTTATATATTTTGTAGATTGTTGTATGTTGCACCATCCTATCCCCCTCTCATTAAGCCATAGGATCTTTGAGGGAAGAATTTTTTTTTTTCTTTTCTTGGCTTAGCACTATGCCTGGTACATAAGTATAAACCGTCATGTTTATCATTACTTTTGAATCTTGCCCATTTTAGATATCTTGAAAATTAATTACTTAGTTTCCTCAAAATTATTTTGCTATTTTCATGATTTTCTTCTATTAATATCTGGTGAGATATGACACTGACATATTTGTAATGCCAATAGCACTTTATAAATTACATTGGTTGTTCAGGAGATAGCATGCAAATGTTATAGTACTACATAGAGATTTGAATTTAAAGGTTAAACAAAATATGTAAACAAGATATTTTAGCATAGTTGATGGTGAATTAAGCATTATTTTCTCATCCTTAGCCTTTCTTGTATTCTTCTATGATTTCTTTTGATCACGGCAGGTTATTTTTTTTTGTTAAAAACATGCAGTTTAAAAACTTTTGACAAAATGCAATACCCATTCCTATTAAAAAAAACTAGAAAGCATAATAATAGATATAAATTTTCTTAAACTAGTAAGTAGTATTATCTAAAACCAAGCACAAGCATTGTATGTCTTGGAGATATATAAGAAGCATTTCCAATGAGATCACAGGTGAAGCAAGAATATACATTATCACCATTATAATTCAATATTTTATGAGAAATGCTAGCTAAAGAAATAAAACAAGAAAAAGAAACTGAAAGAACAATTTGGAACTACACCCAAGAGTATGCAAAACTATGAATACTCTTTTACCCAGCAATATGTCTATGCCCTGAAGAGATCAAAGAAAATGAAAAGGATACATAGGTACAAAAATGTGTATAGCCACTCTTTTTGTGACAGCAAAGAATTAGAAACCAAAAGGATGAACATCAATTGGGGAATGCCTAAACAAGTCATGACATGTAAATGTCATGGAATATTACTGTGCTATAAGAAATAATGGTTTCAGAAAAACCTAGGAAGACATTCAAATTTAAGCAAAATGAAATGGTGTAGAATGAGAGACTAAGGTACAGAGTAACAGCAATATTGTAAAGATGATCCACTGCGAAAGACTTAGTAACTCGGATCAATACAATGGTTCATCACCACTCCAAATGGTTCATGACAAAAAATGCTATCCACCTCCAGATAGGAACTGGTGGGTTCAGAGTGCAGATTGAAACACATTTTCCTCTCTTCATTTTTCTTGCTTTTTTCGGAATATGGCTGATGCAAAAAAAAATGTTTTGCATCTCTCTGTCACTGATACACATGCACACACATATAGACATGTATAATAAGTATCTCTTGCTTTCTCAATGAGTGTAGGAGCAGTGAAGACAAGGAAAGTATTTGGAAATAAAAATATATGTAATTTATTAAAGTGTGGTTTAAAAAATTCAGTACCATTCTCAAAAACTTGTGATGCATGGTTCTTGAAAATTATAGACTGGACATCAAGAGACCAAAGCTCTTATTCTTGCTTTATCACTAACTGGCAGTGTGACTTGGGGAGGTTACTTCAACTCTTTTATAAAACTCAAGGACTATACTTTAGAAACCCTGCCAGCTGTAAGTTCCACTGTCTCTAGATCTCTGACCTGTCTGGCTCCATGGAAACAATAGTCGAGGAAACAAGACATAGACTTCTAAGTAATAGGGTAATGTAATAATCTCATTTCTGTCAGGGAGAGGAAAATTCCTTGAGCAAAACAAAGAAAAGGGAGAATATAAGCCAGGTTAATTTTGAAAAAAAACAAACCCTTTGTTTAAAATCAAGTGTTATTTAAAGAGAAGAAAAAAAAACCTATCTACAAATGCTCATATGACACACTCGAGCCAAAGATGAGCTTCTGTTTCTGTTACAGGTCTCTCAGTAGTCACCACATTCTATCAGATGTTTTCTTACCATGAGAATCTGTTATCACTTGATCATAAATATTTTCTACCTCATTTGTTAAGGGGCTTTGGTATCTGAGTCCCTAAGCATTGAGGATGTATCAATAATACACGCAATGCATGCCAGTGAATTTTTCAAAGAAAGGTAATTTAGAGGCATTGTTTCCCCCCCCCCCCCAGGACACACTGTACTATATATATATATATATATGTGTGTGTGTGTGTGTGTGTGTGTGTGTGTGTGTGTGTGTGTATCTTTTTCTATTTGATTTAGGAATTTGTCACTATTGTTCTATCAATATTCTCTAACACAGTCATGTAAACTCTCTTAACTCTAAGGCAAGGATAATACTGATAGATGTATCAATATATACATCACCCTATGTACTAAGCATCTTTTCCATGCTTTAAAATTTTCAGATGGAGCTTAAACACTCAGGGCAGACATCCTGACTGAAATAGGCTTTTTAAAGTTTCATTAATTCTTTTAGATGACTAGGTGCTATATACTAAGTTTCTGAGTAATTGATTAAATATTTTAAAAAATACAGATTTTTTTTTCTAGAAAGGATTGAGGGATTGAATTCTTGTTTTCAAGAACTTTAAGGGCTATCTAAAACTGTCATATGGAATTGTTCTCTTTGGCCCCAGGGAGCAAAACTACAATGAGCACAGCAGAAGAAAGCTACAAAAAGTAAAATTTAGGCTTAAGGTGAGGGCTGGGAGTACAGGGGGGAGGGGGGGAGGACTTCCTAATTTTTAGAGCTAATGCAAAATTAAATAGGTTTTCTAGAGAGGAAGATGGTTTCTCTTCCCTAAAAATTTTCAAGTAAAGTTTGAATAAACAAAGGTAAGATCTATTTCAGAGAGGATTCTCCTTCAGGTTATGGATTGCATTACATATCTTCTGAGGTCCATTTGATTTCTGAAATCCTATAATTCTGTGATGCTTTTAGCCAAATCCTATACAATGTTCTGGCACTATTTCAAGTCCCAAATATTCACTTAAGCTTATTTTCTTTTTTTTAAATGCTTTATTAACTTCTGGTTTACATCATTCATTTCCGCCAGATTTTGAGTTACAATTTTTCCCCATTTTCCCCTACCCACCACCCCAAAATAGCAGTCCCACTAGATATCCCCTCATCCAATCTGCTCTCTCCCATATCTTCTCCCATACCCCCTTTGACTTTACCATTAGGGCAAGATGAATCTCTCTGCCCCCATGCCTGCACATCTTATCTCCCAATTACATGAAAAACAGAATTAATAATAGTATTTATATATATTTGAAACATTTAATTTTAAAACTATGAATTCCAGATCCATTCCCTTTCTCCCTTGTCACCCACTCCCTCTGGGAAGATAAGCAATTCAGTATGTATTGTACATGTATAGCTATGCAAAACATTACCATAGTAGATATATTGTAAAATACTGCTTGTATTTCCTCCCATCCATCCCATCCCCCACCTGGTCCATTCCCTACTTCGATCCTATCCCTCTTCCAAAGTGGGTACCACCAACCTCCCCTACCCCCAGAATGCCCTCCCCTCCATCAGCTTGTATTTTCATTTGGGGCTTTTGGTGCAGGGGTTCTGACCTTACAATTCTCTTCCTGTTCCATGCTTTGATCCCCTAAGGATCAAAATAGGAGTCTAATGTTGAATTTTTCTGTTTATTTTGTTTCCTTTGCGTAGGCATGTTTCCACTCAATTACTTGACTTTTGGGCTTGTTGCCACAGTAGGACTCTGCCACCAGACAGGGGTATTTCTGTCCCAAACACTGGGGTCTTCTCAACTTCCGGAGTTATTATTTGGGTGGCCTCTGTGAAGTCTCCACACACTCTGGCAAGCTGGATACCCACCCCAAGGCCTCCACCCCAGACCACAATCCAGATCCAGGGAGGTTAAAGCAAAAGTGATTAACCCCCAGACTGATTGCCGGATCCCCCTACAGTTTGCAGGCCAGGGGTTGAAGCTGCAACTGAACCTACAAAATGGCATCTGTGCCATGTCTCCTCAGCCACTTCTTGCCCCCAGAGGATGAAGCTGATGGGTTCCCCAAATACTGGTCCCAAAGTCCAGAGAGCACTAACCTCTCACTTTGTCAAAGACATATATGTGTTGATAATTCCGGAATTGCCACAGCTGCTGGTATTCTGGGGTCCCACTGACTGGCTTCTGGCCCGGGGCTAAAACCGCGACTCAGGCATGCCTGGGCCCGGCTCCCAGAGCACGGCGCTGGCCCCTTCCAGAGTGCTGCACTGGCCGCTCCCTGCAGGGCTTCTGGGATGTCCTCAGCGGGAGGTTACCTTCTCTGTGTTGTTCTGTGGGTGCTGGAGCTCCAGAAGTTGTTCAGAGTCCCCTTTTACATGATTTTGAAGTGGTGTGGGTGAGAGGGCCTTGGAAGTGCTATTTCTACTCACCATCTTCAGCTTCTTTTCTTAAGTCTATTCCACAATAGCTTTTCCCCTTCCTGATGTCCCTTAGCATTTAATGTCTCTATTATCCATTTTAACACTTGACTGGATCTTTTAATTCTTTTTTTTTCCGAGAAGTGGTTTATATGCCCCAGACGAGTTAATCTATTTTTTTAACAAATCAAAATCATTGGCTTTCAATTTCCCTAGCAATTCAGAGAAAATACCATCTCTGTGCAACTCCATATTCTTACATATGAAATGTGAAAAAAGAATTAAAATTTATGAATACATTATGTGGAAAACAAGGAAATATCCATATACATACATAAATGTATACATACATACATACATATATACATACACACGTGTGCGTGCATGTGTGTGTGTGTGTGTGTGTGTGTAAGAACTAAGACATTCCTTCCTAGTAAGCTGACACTCTAATGGGAAGATACAACATAGGAAATTTTAGCTATAAGTGAGATGGAGTGGAGCAGCAATCCTTAACTTTAGCAACACAAATAGTAAAGCATCAATTTATTACCATTTCCATTAACAAAAATCATATCTGTGTCTGATGTTGAGCCATGATGACTTTGTTAGTGAGAGCTTCCTTTTCTGGGTTCTCAGTAGCTATGGCTCCCATACTTGTAGAGGAAGTTGATAGGTCTTATCCCCATAAAGAAATTAGATTAGATGATCACTAATATTACCTGGATCTATAAACCTGTCTTTAATCTTATGTGTTAACTTTGTGTTCTATTATAGGTTAGAACTTCAGGAGAATTATGGATGCTTGAGATAACTCACACCCTACTGAAACACCAACCACTAACAGGAGCCAAGACATTGCGGAGTGGGTCTCGCACACTTTAAGTTAATTTTGCCCCCAAGTAAATTGATTTGGGAGCCAGTCAAGGTCCCTTTGTGCAGGGAGAAAATAAAAAGTGTTTTAGGATTTGGGCACAAGAGCTGAGACTCTAGGGAAGTTTCCTGTCAACTGCTTTTACTTTACTGGACTGTTGTTTTTTTTTTCACTTTGAATATCATTGCCTTTTATCTGGGGTTGTTGGTTGTCTTTATTAAAGGGAATGTTAATCTGAAGCTTCAGGCTCTGAGTGATCCATTGAATCAGATATTCCACAACAAAAATCCAAAAATGTTCCAAATAAGATTCTAAGTTTTCTGATATCACGGAGCACAATAGGCAATTCTTTCATAAATCCTGCAGAACTTTCAAGGAACATTAATACACCTTTCATAAATATGTGTCATATTATATTCTGGAGAGCACAGAAATCTCTAGGTCAGTGGAAGCTTCATCATTCTAATGCAACTAGTAACATCTTCCCTGGGTGTCTAGGCATAGTCCCTTGATTTCCTTAGAAGAAGAGAAATATATTTAACTATGCCATAATTGGAGATGCAAGCATGGGTTTACTCAGTTCATCTCTACAACAAGAGAAAGAATCAGACATATTATATACAGCAATAATTCGCTATTAATAATTATAGCAATGATAGACATACTATTATGGTAAATCAAATTCCTTTTATATTTTTTATTTTTTTAATTATGAAATAAAACAAGCATTTCTGTAACAGTGTATCAAAAAAGATGATTTCACATGAAACCATAAATCCACTATGTACAACTTAATATTCCTTTTAAATATACAACAAAATTATCATGTAAATTTTCTTTTTTCCCCCTTTCCCCCCCCCAACCCCAGAGATGGCTACTATTACACAACTATATACACACACATACACATATAAAGAGAGAGCAAGAAAGAAAGGAGAGAGAGAGAGAGAGAGAGATGTAAAATTATTCTACACATATTTCTATGTATCAGTTTTTTCTCTGGATGTAGATAGCATCTTGCTTCATATATCCTTTATTGTTAATTTGGATATTTATAATAGTCAAAATGACTTTTTCATTCAAAGTCATTCTTTTTTGTTGTTGTTGTTTTTGGAGGGCAATTGGGGTTAAGTAACTTGCCTAAGGTCACATGGCTAGGTTTTTATTTGTGTGTGTGTTAAGTGTCTGAGGTCGGATCTGAACTCAGGTCCTTCTGATTCCAGGGCCAATGCTCTACTCACTGCGCCACCTAGCCACCCCTAAAGTCATTCTTAAAACAATATTGCTGTTACAGTATACAGTGTTCTTTTGGTTCTGCTCATTTTATTCTTACATATTTCATGCAAGTTTTCCATGTTTTTCTTTTATTCTTTTTAATTTATGGAATAAAACAATCATTTCCATAACAGTATAAGAAAAAAGATGATTGCCCAGGAAACTGCAAATCTGCTATGTATAACTTGTTATTTCTTTCAAATATATAACAAAATTCTCATGTAATTATTTTCATCTCTATTACTGTTGCCATGTTGATTTAAGATAATTATTAGTGAAAATATGAAAGGTGTCAACTATATGCTATAGAAGGTGCAATCTAGTACATATGGATACCAGTAAGTAAATCAATGCAAAGGTTTGAAAGAATAAGAGAAAAGAGAAGAATAATGTCCCAAAATTACTACCTTTTTTCTGCTAATGAAGTGATTTGTTTTTCCTCCTCTGTTTAGAGCTCGCTAAAATTTTGGAAGTTTGAAAATCCAAAGCAAGCAGAAAACCTGTGTTGTTCAAGTTCATTTATTCTTGGCAAAGACTTACTTCCTGTTCTGTGTAATAAAAATTCTCATAAGGCCATTTGGAAATAAAAAGCTTTTACCAAATAACAATTTAATGATCTAAGTGTAAATGAATCAGTAACATATGGATTAAATTTCCCATAAAATACACAAGGGCCTTAAAAATTAAAGAGAAACCTGCTTTGAAAAAACATTTTGAAATGTTACTAACTGGGCGGAGCCAAGATGGCGGAGTAGAAACAGCATGTCCAAGCCACTCTGCCCCCAGATTTCCTCCAAACTATGTAAAAGGGGACTCTGAAAAACTTCTGGAGCCCCAGCACCCACAGAACAACACAGAGAAGCTAACCTCCCTCTGAGGACAGCCCAGCAGCCCTGCAGGAAGGACCAGTCCAGCAGTCTGGGAGCCAGCAGCACAACACAAAGAGCATGGGGAGCCGAGCACAGGTCCGGTACACCTGAGTTGTGGTTTTAGCCCCAGGGCGGCAGGGCCATCAACCAGCTGGAGGGACCACAGAACACCAGCAGCTGTGGAGATTCCGGAATTATCAACATAGACATGCCTAGGACAAAGTGAGAGGTTAGTGACCTATGGACTTTGGGACCAGTATTTGGGGAATGCGTCAGCTTCCTCCCCTGGGGTCTAGAAGCCTCTGAGGAGACACGCCATTTTGTAGTTTTCAGAGGCAGCTCCAGCTCCTGGACTGCAAACTGTAGTGAGATCCAGCAATTAGTCTTGGGGGGTAACCGCTCTCGCTTAAACCTCCCTGGATCTGGATTGTGATCTGGGGTGGAGGACGTGGGTGAATTTCCAGCTTGCCAGAAACGGAAGTTGCCCCCCCACACGTTAGGGATGAAAATTCCCCTATCTGGCGGCAAAGCCATACTGTGGCAACAAGCCCAAAAGTCAAGTAATTAAGTGGCAACATGCCAAGGCAAAGGAAACAAATGAAACAGAAAAATGCAACCCTAGACTCCTCCTTTGGGGGCAAGGAGGGTCGAAGCATGGAGCGGGAAGAGGATTGTGAGGTCAAAGGTCCTGCTCCAAAAGCCCCAGGGGAAAACATGAGCGGGTTGCAGGCCATAGAGGACCTTAAGAAGGACTTTAAAAATCAAATAAGAGAAGTGGAGGAAAAATTAGAAAGAGGAATGAGAAGGATGCAGGAAAAGTATGAAATGAGGGTCAACAGCCTGACTGAGGAAAACAACACCTTAAAAAATAGACTAACTCAAATGGCAAAGGAGGCCCAAAAGGGCAATGAGGAGAAGAATGCTTAAAAAGTCGAATTTGCCAGATGGAAAAAGAATCTCAAAAGTTCACTGAGGAGATTCATTCCTTCAGAGTTAGACTGGAGCAAATGGAAGCTAATGACTTTATGAGAAATCAAGATGCTGTTAAGCAGATCCAAACAAATGAAAGATTAGAAGGCAATGTGAAATATCTCATGGGAAAAACCACTGACCTGGAAAATAGATCCAGGAGAGACCATTTAAAAATTATTGGACTTCCTGAAAGCCATGATCAAAGAAAGAACCTAGAAATCACCCTTCAAGAAATTCTCAAGGAAAATTGCCCTGATGTTTCAGATCCAGAGGGCAAAATAGAGGTTGAAAGAATCCACAGATCACCTCCTGAAAAAGATCCCAAAAAGAAAACTCCCAGGAATATTATAGCCAGGTTCCAGAATCCCCAGATCAGGGAGAAAATACTACAAGCAGCCAGGAAGAAACAATTTCAATATTGTGGAAACACAATCAGAATAGCACAGGACCTGGCAGCTTCTAGGGTTCGAAGGGCATGGAATATGATATTCTAGAGGGCAAAAGAGCTGGAAATGAACCCAAGGGTCACCTACCCAGCAAAACTGAGTATTTTGTTTCAGGGGAAAATATGGTCATTCAGGGGAATAGAGGACTTTCAAGCACTCTTGAGGAAAAAAACCAGAATTGAATAGAAAATTTGACATCCAGACGCAAGAAGCAGGAGATGCCTGAGAAGGTAATCAGGGAAAAGCAATCAAAAGGAACTTATCAAAGTTGAACTATTTATATTCCTATATGGAAAAACAATAACTGTGACTGAGGAAATCTTTCTCACTATGCAAATAATGGAAGAAGGGTGTATGGTCATGTTAATACATATGTGAATGTGTGTATATGGTTACAGTTATATATGGATAGAGGGCACAGGTTGAATTTGTTGGGAAGGGAGGATACTCAAGGGGTGAAGTTGTGAGGTGAGAGAGGAAAGTGGTAGGAGGAGATGGGGAGAGACAGGGTGGGGTAAACTCTCTCATGTAGAGGAAGCAGGGGGAAGTGGTTGCAGGAGAGGGGAAAAATAGGAAGGCAAAAAGGCGAAACCACATTCTCATTGAATTTGGTTCAGGGAGAGAATGACATACATACTAGGTGGGAAATCTCAACCTATAGCAGAATGGGGAGAAGGGGGGGGGAGAGGAGGGATGATTAATGGGAGGGCATCCTTGGGGGGAGGGGAGGTTGGAGGTACCCACTATGGAAGAGGGACAGGATTAAGTGGGGAATGGACCAGGTGGGGTGTTGGGTGAAGGGGAGGGAATTATAAGCAGCCTTGTACAATATATCTACTATGATAATGTTTTGCATAGCTAGACATGTACAACATATACTGAATTACTTATCTCCCCAGAGGGAATGAGTGACAAGGGAGGAAGGAAATGGATCTGAAATTCAAGGTCTTAAGATTAAATGTTTCAAATATATATAAATACTATTATTAATACTCTTTTGCTTGTAATTGGGAGATAAGATGTGCAGGCATTGGGCCACAAAGTTTCACCTTCCTCTAATGGAGAGGTTGAAGGGGGTGTGGGAGAGGATAGGGGAGAGAGCAGATTGGAGGAAGCAATGTCTTGAGGGACTGCTGTTCTGGGAGGGTGGGTAGGGGAAAAACGGGGGGGGGGAAATGATTGTAACTCAAAATCTGGCGGAAATGTATGATGTAAAACAGAAGTTAATAAAGCATTTGTTTAAATAAAAATAAAAATTAAAAATTAAAAAAAAAGAAATGACAAGTAGGATGATTTCAGAAAACCTGACAAGATTTATATAAATTGATGTAGAGCAAACAGAACCAGGAGAACATTATACACGAAACAGTGATGTTCTTCAAGGAAGAATTGTGAATGACTTAACATTCTCAGGAATCCAATGATCCAAGAAAATCCCTGCCTCCAGAGAAAGAACTGATATTGTTTGAATACAGACCAAAGCATGTTATTTTTCACTTTCTTTCTTTTTCTTTTATTCAAGTCTTCTTGTACAAAATGGCATCGAAATATTTTACATGAAAAAAGGAGATAAAAATGTTACTATCACCAAAACATTGGAAAAATAATCTAGATCATTCAATGAGACCCAGTGGTTGTTGGAGATCACAAAGTTGCAACAAAGGGAAGAAGAACCAGAAAGAGAAGGCTAAGCAGAATGTACTTGTTAAAATCTGCTGTTAATTTGCCAATGCACACTTCTGTAATATAAAGGAGAGGCCAATGTCTACAAAGACTCTAATTTACTGTAAAGACATCCCTGCTATTGAATAAAAATATCAAACAGTGCTAATTATATTCACAAATATTAGAGTCTATCACTAAGAAACAGAGACAATATAAAAGATTTTTGTTTCTTTTTAAAGAGAAATGAGCTTTAATTTGCTCAGTGGCAGTTTAGAAAGGCACCCATTCTTGGTGGATGAGAAGTTGCAAAAAAAGATTTTACTTTTCTTATAATGGCTAAGTGCAAGAACATTTCAATAATCCTGGGTACTATTCATTTTGTGTGTGAAATTCTGAAGGTGGAAGTTTTCAAAGTCACCGTGTATTAACAGAGGAAACCCAAAAGAGAATTTTTATGTTTCAAATTTGATAACATAGAAGTAATGCAGGAATATGAATCAATTTTTACCTTCAAATGCACTTCAGGAGGGATCACCTGAGGGTAAGGATCAAGTGAGATAATGTATGTGAAAATGCTTTGAAAAACCCTAAAGTGGCATAGAAAAGTGAGCTATTGGAGCGTCTAGGTGGTGCAGTGAATAGAGCACTGGCCCTCAAGTCAGGAGGACCTGAGTTCAAATTCAGCCTCAGACACTTGACACACTTACTGGTCATGTGACTTTAGGCAAGTCATTTAACCCCAATTGACCTCCAAAAAAAAGAAGAGAAAAGAAAAGTGAGCTATTACTAGTCTTGTTGTTACATCTTTAAGAAGTCAGGTAATATTAGAAAGTAAAATATTAAAGGTTCATAGAAGCCCATAGCCACTGTTGGTAGAAAGTATAAAAGGTAATTTGGGTCTACATATGAATTTCTTTCCTTTAATTTTAAGAGAAAATTAATCATTTCTGGTCTTTTGAGAAAGTTCTCCTGAATGAGATGGAAGATAGCTAAATGTCCTGTTAGGTTTCTTTCATCTACTATGTATAAACAAACAGCTAAAATAGTGTATATGGGGGGATGTACTTAGGAAAAAAAAGCATTTATATAGTAGCACTTTACAAATATTATCTCATTGGATCCTCCCAACACCCCTGGGGAAGTAGGTGCTATTATTATCATCCCCATTTTACAGTAGAGGATACTGAGGCAGAATGATGTCAAGTGACTTGCCCAGGGTCATATAGCTAGTAAGTGCCTGATGCAGGATTTGAACTCATGTCTTCCTGACTCTAGTGTTCCATACTGTACCATATCATGAAGCATTTATGCTATAAATCAATATCATTGACATTTAAAAAGAACTGTTTAAGTACTATGAGAAAGAAATATATACACAAAGTGAAAAGGGGGTAATTCAGACAGTAAAGCATATCTATTCTTGAAACAAAACCACATGGAAATATTCCATAGAAGTGCATGGCTCTTTAATCTGTTTGCCCATGTCACTATAACAGGAATGGTTCCTTCCCATTTTGCAGAATAATGAGCTGCCACTTCGAATAAAAGATAGATGCTATTTTCATTTTATCCTTTAACTTCAACTATCAGGCTTCCTTGTTAGCCCAAAGGTTCTCTGGCTATCCACTTCAAAAGAACAAGAGTAGATAAGCTCATAGCTATACGTGACATTTAATGCCTTCCTCAATTAAAAAGCCTCCCTAATTTTCAGCCTTTCCTTACACTACCCCTGTTCGTTTATGAGCCTTGACTACTTACTTCCCCCTAAACCCAATCCACACTTTCCCACTTCATTCTCTTTCCCTGTACTTTTTCCTGTGCCCGGAATGTGTTTCTTCACCCCTGAATTCCTACCTATTCCTTAAATTCCAGCTCAAATGTCAGTTTGTTAATGAGTTCTCCCTAATTCCCACACCAAGCTTTATTGTTAAGGAAAGTACTGATGACCCTTAAAAAGCATTTTACCCATAACAGTAATATCTCTCTCATCTAAAATAGTTATTCATATAGATGTCATATTCTTTTACTTAACTAATATCCATATGCCACGAGTGCTATATTCAGTGTTAAACTTTGTATCTCATACAGCCTAGTATGAACTTTTAACATTTTTAGGCACTTAAAAACATTTGTTAAATTGACCCAATCTGAATTGAATTGGCTGAATGACAGATGCTCATTCCTTCATCTTGGACTATAATGAGACAGATGGGCCTAGAAGTCAATCTCAGAAACAAAAGAGATGACTGAAGGTTGCCTACCATAAATATTAAGAGAAATTGATAAGGGGTGTGTGTGTGTGTGTGTGTGTGTGTGTGTGTGTGTGTGTGTGTGTGTGCGCGCACGCATATACATATGTATATATATATATATATACACATGTATACATAGATAGATCGACAAACAAATACTTCTGTTTTATTTTTTGTCTGAATGTTAGGGAAAGATGGCATTTCAAACATGAGATCTCTCTAGAGGGCATTAATAAAATCTTGAAGTTGAAGAACCCGCTAACCTTAGAATCACAGATTTAGAGCTAAAAGGATCTTGGAGACCATCTAGTCCCACCCATTTACTTTATAGATGAAGAAACTGAGGTTTTAAGGGAGGGTCCATAATTGTCAAAAGTCACCCAGAAAGCAATAGAGCAAGATAGAGTCAGTGTTTTATAGTTTCACATGATTAGATCTCTTTGTTGCAAGTGAAGGTCCAGTGGTGGCAGTAATGGATGCAGGGAGCAGCATAAAATGGGGGGAGGCATTGTTTGAAGCATGCCCAGATCACCTAACATGGAGGCCCAAAAGGTAACTAGGGACATGCAGAGGATAGAGCACTGGGCATCGAGTTAAGAAAACTAATGCTTAAATCCAGGCTTAGACACTTACTAGCTGTGTGACCCTGGGCAAGTCACTTAACCTATATTTACATCACTTTCCTCATCTGTAAAATGAGGATATTAATAATACCTACTCCCAGGTTGTTGTGAGGACCAAACAAGATAACAGTTATAAAAAGCTTAGCATAGTATCTGGCACATAGTAAGCATTATGTAAATGTTAGCTGTTATTATTGTTGTGATCATTCCTTGTATTCCCCTTCCATGGAGGTGCTGGTAACTATTTGAATGCATAGGTGGAGCAGGTTGTATCTTTATAACTGCTAGATTGGGACAGTCTTGCCGTCTCTCCTGCTGTGTCCAAAAGGTAAAGATCATAGTTCACCCACATTACAAGTGCCATGAAATGAACAAGTAAAGATGCAAAGGGACTTTCTTCCACATCTCTTCCTTTTGCCCCATGGCTCCAAGAAAGGGCCTGGGGCTTCTGTTTCTATTCTGCTCTGTTTGTCATCAATTTCAGGTACAAGTGGCAATAGCCACTGGACTCAGGAGGTCAAGTCAAATCTCAGAGCCTACATTCCAGGTGGGATGTTGCACCCAACCTGCCAGAGAAGCCCTGACAAACCAGAGTGTCTAGTACTCCAGGCCAAGTAGGGCTTTGGACTTGAACATGGTACTGTGTTATATATGAATTGAGCTAATCTATGAATCTAATCCCCCACATATTTTTGAAGTAAATTGTATATTTGTAAGTATACATGTGAAGTAAATATTTCTTTGTAAAATACAATTGTTAGTGGTTAAATGAAATAGGGGAACACTATTAATGCGAACTAGAGCCATTAGCAAAGAACATAGAGAAAAGTAGTCACTTAAATGGTACTGAAGAACCCCCAGACAGAGGAGAAATATGACATTCCTGGCCTTCAGGAAGTGCAGGCCAGGGCAATTAGTGTTACAATTAGAAATGAGAGCAATAAAAAATTTCTTTTAAAAAATCCAAAAAAGTAACAGTAAAATATCTTTTTTTTCAACTTTTTTACTATTAGTTTATAACATTCAGTTCCACAAGTTTTTGAGTTCAAATTTTCTCCTCCCAACTATGGCGACATGCAATTTGATATAGCTTCTATATATACCTTCACATTAAACATTAGACAAGTTGTAAAGAAGAATTATAACCAATGGAATGAACAACGAAAAAGAAGAAGCACATCAAAATATTTTTTTTCTTTACTGCTTGTTGAATCCAATGTATTCCAACCACTTCACCTACCAAATTAAAGAAAACTCAGTTTTCAGAAATATTTGTTTCTAGCTTCAAGGGGAAAAATTCTATCTTTGAAATTAGACATTTATTCTCTACTAATTGTATATGTGGTCCACAGGCTTAATGAAACGTGTGAGTTTACGGTATCTCTGTACCCTCACCAAAGAAAGTGAAGCTTTTTTTTTTTTAATTACTGAACTAACATAAATTAAACTATTTAAATCAGGGCTTCCTCTTTTTCAGGGTTCATAAGGGAAGACGGAGTTCCTTGTATTGGTCCCCAAACACCTGCAATAATCCCCTTCATGATCTGGTGTAATATCAAACACTTTAAAGATAAAGTTCAAGAACAATCTGTTCATCCTGATCTCTGGAAAAACCTTAATGGCACTGTCAGCTAAACTGTCTAGAAATTCATAAAATAAACCAATAGAACAAAATGTGTATTGAGAAGGGAAAAGTTTAAATTGGAAATATTTTCAAGTACAAAAAGATGACTGGCATATTGCCTAGTGTAATTTATGTAAAAGCTGTACCCTGTTTAAAAATAAAATAAAACAAGCACTATCTCAGAAAATTTGCAGAAGTAGAACATATGGGTCTTCCTTTGGAAGCTAGGGAGTGAACATATTACAATTTGTCATATGGGAATATTATTTTATATTTGTAATCTATCATTTATTTAATTTAGGTCTTCACTAAAATCCTAGTCTATTCTCTTAATAGGATGCATAAATCAGTTCATGTTCTCAAAGGTTATTCCAATAGAGAGTAAGCTCTGAAAGGTCCTCCCAAATAGGAAAAGATTCAAGTACGGTCCCAGCAATGGATTACCTATTTGCTGTCTACAGACCACACTCAGTTCAGGCAAATAGAATACCAGTCTTAGCAAAACTTAGTCATTCCTCAGCAATGGCAACAGAATAATGTTTAGCTCTACAAAATCACTTTGTCCCAGCATGGGACAGAAAAATTCAGAATCCATTTGTGGCAACTTTCCTGTCCTTCTACGTGGGAGAGTAGTTGAACCTGGAAGAGCCATCAGCTCATTTTGTTAGTGCCAGTGAACTGACTTAAATCAGGCCCAGAACTGAATTCCATCTAACTCTGTTCTGCAGATGATTTGTCTCATTCTTTGTCTTTTCTAGCACCTAGCTGGGAATGCTGGAACATACCAGGCATTTGATACATGCTTGTTGGTTGATAGGTTGATTGTACCATAGTCATTCCTTATTCATTTACCTTTTCTTATATAATTTTTAAGCCAAAATCTTTTCAGTAATTAGGAAACATGCTTAGGAGTCACCACAGTGTTAGTGGATTTTATGCAATCAGAAAAATGTCATGTGCAAACTGGAACATATAGAGAACCTCACTATCCATTGGGAATTCATCCTCTATTTGAATACTTACCAGACATATAACATGATGGTAATGTAACTGGGGTGAATCACTCACATGGCAGACACTGAAGGAGCCATTTCTAATACAGTAAAAACTGGCACATGTATGAACATTTTGTGTTGGTATATCATGTGACTGGGAGCAGATTTTTTTTTCCACTGCTTGTGAAGTTTGAATGGTCTAAGGTAGTGCCCCTTAAGCCATTTGACCTCCAAATAGACTTTAGATTTGGCCTTTTCATTTGTTCTTTTCCACCATAGGTGCAGGGAATACATAAGGAGCCATTCATGGCTCAGAAGTCAAGGAATCCAGAATAAATGTTTCAGTCAATCTAGCAACAATGCTCTGAGGATCACATGTCTGGCATGAGCCCAACAGAAACCAGCAGTGGGCTTGAACTTAATGAACTAAAGCTATATGGGCTCTGGGCTAAGCTATCAATCTAACCCTTCTCTCTCCAGAGACTAAGGTGGTGTGGGGGAGAATTACTCCCCCAAATAAGTGGGGGGATATTTGCATGTTTATGCTTGCTATGAAGTTGAAGTAATTACCCTTCGTAAACTCTAATCTGATTCTTAGGGGCTAAATGAAACCTGAATGCTAGTCACTGGACCCCAAAATTGAAGAGGAAGAAAAGGACATAATTGGTGAGATTCAAGTCAATGATAACAGAAAAACTCCACAAACACCACAGGGTACCATGGAAAACCTTGGAGGAGAAAGGGCTGGGGCAAAATATAATAAGTCTAGACATGAATAAGTGTCAGAGTCAGCCATGTTTCAGCAGCAAACATCTCAAATCAAGCAGTAAAATGAACCAAAAAAAAACCTCCCAAAACCATTAAGCGCTCCCTATGTGCTTTCCCTGGGAAAGGCCTCTTTCAGAAGAAAAGATGTGAGCTGAATTTTGGAGAAAGCTAGGGAATCTGATATGAAGATGTAGGAGGGAGAATATTCACGGAACATTATGAAAACAGAAAGTGGAGTGTCATGTGCAAAGAAAAGCCAGTAGACCGGAGTAGCTAGTTCACAGAGTACATGGAAGGGAATAAAATATAAGATAGGAAAGATAGAACGGTACCATGTGATAAAGAGGCTTAAATGCCAAACTATGTATTTAAATTTGGAAAATTGAAGATAAAAGTGAGTGACTGAAGTACCTTAAATAGAGGGGTGATATAGTGATTCCAATGCATTAGAAAAATCCTTTTGGAAGAAGAGTAGAGGATGGAGTACAGTGGGGAGAGCTGAGGCAGGGAGATCAATTAAAAGTCTATTTCAAGTAAACCAACTGGAGGTAATTAGAACCTGAACATGGATGTTAACAGTGTGAATGGAAAAAAAAAGATCTGCACAAGATGTTGTGAAGTTGGAAGTGACAAGATTTGACAAGAACTTGGATATGTGGGTCAAGTGTGAAGAGTCAGGAATGAAACCAAGGTTATGTGCCCGGTTAGCTTGGAGGATGGTGATGTCCTTAATGGTAATAGGAAGTTGGAAGTGTAGAGAAAGAAAAGAAGAAGAAAGATAATGATGGTAGAATAAACAGAAGGGTTTGTGTTTGTTTTGAAAGATCGGGGAGACGTGAACATACTTACAGACAGCAGGGAAGGAATTATGAGATAGGATGAGTATATGTTTCCCTGTTTTGTATCTTCCTAGATATTAACAGTTAAAGGTTCAAAATAATGTCAAAATTACCTCTATTGTTATATCTTTCAAGGAATCTTGAATGATTTTGATTTATACATAGAAGACAGTGTTGAAGAAGAACCTGTTCAGAGTGGCATTTTGCCCTACCAACTAATTGCTTTATCGTTGCCCACTAAGCACAATGAGATCTTATATTCGCTTCACCTTTGAGTCAATTATGTGATTTAAGAAAACAATCATATGGGCAAATTTTACTGACATTTTCTTCTTTCAATATTAAGAAATGATGTGATTTCCACCTTTCACAAGCATTGTATATCCACCCCTCTTTCAGATACGTCAAGAGTTAATCCCTCAGACATCTCAAAATTGTTTCATCTCTAGAATGGATCTGCTCAGACTATATTTAGTCTAGTTTATATGAGTTTGTACTCTTGCTATGTGCTTATGCAATACACCAAGGACCATAATATGAGTTCTACTATAACTAATAGAGAAAATAACTGTTATAGAAAATTGACAGATATTTCCCATTTTTCATCTGTTTTTTCCTTCATTTCAGTGTTCTTCTTTAGTGTTTTCTGATTTAATTAGAGACATCAACAACTTTCCTATTTTTTTCTTTTCTGTTTCTCACTGTTTATAAGGCAATATTACTGATAATGTTCCCCTATCCTCCAATTTAAGATTCTGAAAACTAGTTTGTATTCTGAACTTCCTTTGGTTCCTATATTTCTCCACTTAGCAAGATCAAGTGCCGGTTAGCTAAGGCAGTCTGTAGGTTTTTTGGGTCTCCTTATTGTGGTAATTAGTTTATATCAAAGTTCCTTTGGAAATGGTGATAGACTTTTAACAGGTCAATTGTTTTATCCATTTCTCATCTGTTAATGTCAAGATTGTTTAGCACATCAGCTTGGAGTTACCTCAATCATATGACAAATCTTCTTTTCATTTTTGTTTTCTTCAATTTGATATTGATTTTTATCCTAGCTTTAAAAAAGTTAGTGGTCTGACTGAATAAAGACATCTAATTCAGAAACATAGCACTTTTCTGTCAGAATATAATCAATATCACTCCTTGTGATGTTATTTGTTGACTGCCATGCCCAATGTTTCTTTACACCCTTCTTCTAAAACAGAAAAAGAATTAATGAATGCTATATAGGCATAAACCCTCTCTATTACTGACAATATGTTAACTACTAAACTTTTTATTCCTGAATCATGTTTTCCTTTTTGTTGCCTTTCTCCCCGTGTCCATCTCTATATTAAGCATATTAATATATTGATTTAATTAGGAAGGAGTTATTGAGTTCTTCATTCAACTTCTCTGTCCTCCTTATTCTCCCTTATTCTCTGCATCAGATATTAGCAGGTAAATTTTCAGTATTATGATGGTGACCTTTCTGCAAATATTTATTGGTTGGCACTGCAATGCAAGATGGCCAGATTTCCATGAAATGATATTTCTTGTTGAATGCAAAATAAAGTAACTCTACTCATTCTTTCATTTGCCACTCCTCAGAGTAACTGTAAATCTGTATCTGTAAATCTTGCATTTAGCCACAATTTCTTCAACTACCTTTGTTTCATGTTTATGGATAATGAAAAGATTGATAGGATTCACTTCCTTCAGTCAAATGTTTGCTTATTAGTGACTGGTATCTCACTTTTACATTAAGATAAGTAAAGTGAGTATTTATGGATAGTATGGTGGGGGGGGGAACTATGTCATTCCTAGAAATCCCTGCCCCCCTTTTCCACTACTCTACCAATGCTACTATAGAAGAAATGACTTGCATAGCCTGGGAACCATTTTTATGCTTTTCTTTTTTCCACATTTTTTCATAATTCTTTACCATGTGTTCAGCCTACTGGTGATGATCCCCTACATGCATTAGCTGACTTATTCTTGAGAGCAGTCATAATTGCATGTTTGGACCATAGAGATCACGACAGAGCTTGTGCTTTGCTGACAAAACCTTCAAAAACCCAGGGTCACCTCTGCACCATAGTTATGCATCACAGTAGAATGCTGTGGAGTAAGTACCATGCTAAGTCTCATAAAATGCCATTTTATAATTCTAACAGTGATGTCTCCAAGTAACTCATGCCAACTCATGTCTCTCTAGCCATAATGCAGAACTGAGGCCATAGAAGGTATACTTGGAGAATTTTGTGAGATCAGATAGTGGCATTTTCAGGTCATGACCTTTTCATTAAATAAAACTTCCATTTTTCATCAGACTGAAAAGAATTATGATTAGTGGTTAAAATATGTCAGGTAGAGGGATAATTATGAAATGTTTATAATGCATAGCATCCACAGAACTTGTAAGAACATAATTGGTAAGTTTTTATTCTCAACACAGTAGGTCATATAGATGACTCTGAATCTCATTAAAGCAATCAAGGGGTACTTAGAAATGTCATTTACAGTATTCAGCCTGTGAGGAGAATTTTTACAGCATCTTCTGAATCACCAGTTGCCTATATAACAAAGTATGATAGAGTTGGCCTTCAGTCATTAGGCCCTGCATTTACGTCTTGGATGCCCATTCACTTAGACTTCCAAAACCTCTATTTCCTCATTCCCAAACTAAGCATATTCTTTATACTACTCACCTCACTGGGTTATTATAAAGAAAGTGCTTTATAAAACACTATATAAGTAGGAATTGTATTATTAATGTAGCCTGTCTGGGATCTTCCTTAAATCCAGAGACTCCAAGGGATAGAAAGATATGTGGACAAGTAAATATCAAAGACTGAAGGGAAGGAAGGAGAGAAGTGAAGAGGCAGAGTGGTGCATGTCATGGGTGAGGTAACAATAACTCTGCAGGTTTCACACCTTTTCTTTCACTGAAGGCATATCACTATGGAAACAATCTTAGAGATTCTTTTTTCAGTTTTTCTGAGAAATTGTATGGACAAGGTAACCCTGAAGAGATGAGGGATTTGAAATGTGGGTTGCTATGTGTGGTGGAGGGAATGTCTGAAGAGATGAAACCTTGAATTTTTCAAATTGTCAAAATCTAAACCAAAGGAATTCTTTTGATTCCTTGAATGTTTTAATAATGCATTATCAATTCTCCTCATTTCTCTCCTTACCAAGTCTTAACTACATAAACAAGCACTTTCCTTCCACCTTTAGAGGCCTGACTATTAATTCTGAACTCCTTTAGCCCAGAACTTATGGACTCCCTTGGTCACCACAGTAATGTAGAGACTCGACTTCCACTTGGGCATCACAATAAGTTTCAGTGTCCCCTGGGATCTTCACTGCCACAGAAGTAGGTTATGCAGTACTGTTAACCTGGCACAATTTCTCAGAAACCTCTCAGCCACATTGAAAATTAGAAATCATCATTATTGAACTGTAAGGGATCTCTTTGGCCAACCAGGTAAACCCAAACCTGGAACAGAATCCCTTCTAAACGTGCTGAAGATATTTTCATTCAGTCGTAAAATCCTTGATGACAAGGAAACCTAATTTCACTTTTGAAAGTCTCTAATTATTAGGAAGATCTTTTTTTTTTTACATCAAATTTAAACTCCCCCTTTTGCAACTACTACTATTACTAGTTTCTTCTGTGGCCTAACAGGGGAAAAAAAGTGTCTTTCAGATACTTTTGAAAATTTGAATCAGTTTGAATAATCAAGATCTAAATTATCAATCAGTTATCATGATACTTTCCTTCCTCTTGAGTCTTCTCTAAGCTAAATATCTCCAGAACCTTCCACATTTGGAAAAGGTGTGATCAGATTATTGTATCATATTACAGTCTCCCAGGGTTATAGGATCAGATGTCCCTTTATAAATCATTTGGTGTTCTTTACTGACTGAGGAACAACATATATTGAGCCCATTCAAAATTGGCTTCCCATGCATCACTATGTCGGACTTTGATATGCTGGAAGAATGGAATTGCATATGAATTTCTGGGTCTGAGGTGCATTAGAATCAGAGTAAACACTCACCCAATTTAAATCTATTCAATTGTTCTAATGCAGGTTGTCCTTTAGGACCTAATTAGTTCAAGTCATCTCTCATGGTTAGTGCAGGGAAGCCAAATACATTTTCCATTTGAAATCTAGCAATTTTGATTAATTCTTCACTGATTGCTGAGGCAAATGGGGAGGGGGTAAAGGAAGAACAAACACACATTTATTAAGCACCTACTATATGTCAGCCACCAAGGTTTGGTTTGGTTTGGTTTTTGTTCTTGTTTTCACAAATATCTCACTTGATCCTTACGACAATCCTGTATAGTAGATGCTATTATTATCCCTATTTTATAGTTAAGGAGCATGAAATAAATAGAATAGAGGTTAAGTAAATTGCCCAGGGTCAAAAATCTAGTAAGTGAATTCAGGTTTTCCTCACTCCAGGCCCAGTGTTCTATCCATTGCACCACCCATCTGCCTCTAGCCTGGAGCCTCCTTAAGAATGAGGGGAAAGATCCCTAGAATTAAACTCTGGAGCAACCAAACAGTGCTCTCAGGTTGACCTCAGATAAATGGTATTCTGTCTATTGTTTTCCTTATACATAGTAGATACTCTATTATTATAAAAAGAATAAATGAAAGAATTAATGCCAAATTATTTAAAAAGAAATGAGCCACATTTCCCCTCATTTGATAAAAGCAGAATCTAAATGTTGCTTATTTCACTTTGGTAATTTAAAGCTTCAAAAAAATTTAGGGGAAAAATTCCCCTAAAAGAACTTAGCAAAGTAAATCAAACTTACATGTTTTGAATTTGAAAATGTTAATGTCTTAGAAAGAATTTTATTATAGCTTAACTTATTTGAAGTTATACAGCTGGATGATCCAATATAATTATTGGTGTATTTTTTTATTCAAATTCTTTTCCATCAGCTTTTTTCTTTCTATTGTTGTCACATTGTTTTTTAAGGAAGAGATTGAGTGATCTTATGGGAGTTGCTACTAAGGGAACATCATGACTTCCATATAAACTAAATTATTTTTACCCTTCAAAATGAGATTTTCTAGGACAGCCTTTTGGGTGCCTGGGGGAAAGAAAGAAGAAAAATTTAATTAGGAAAGCACTATTGCTGATGTTTATAAATTTGAAATATTTAACTGGATCAAAACTCATAATAGATATGTTATCTAACACATCTGTTACCAGAAGAACATCATTAGTTCTCTCATCTTTCTATATGACAATAAGAATACTTTCATTGCTTATTTCACAAGGTTTTTGTAAGTAAGGTGCTTTGTAAATTTTAAATTCTATATAAATGTTATTTACATTTTTAAATGACCCAAAATATTGCTTTTTTTCTTTTTTATAAAAATGAATTTCATTGTATTTTTCTATATAGTTATAAGTGGTTTCTCCATGTAATAAAAGAGATAGAGCTGGGGGGCGGAGCCAAGATGGCGGAGTAGAAACAGCTCGGCCAAGCCTCTCTACCCCAGATTCTCCACAAACTATGTAAAAAAGGACTCTGAACAACTTCTCGAGCCCCAGCACCCACAGAACGATACAGAGAAGCTAACCTCCCGCTGAGGACAGCCCAGCAGCCCGGCAGGAAGGACCAGCGCAGCGGTCTGGGAGCCTGCAAAGCGCAGAGCGCAGGAGCCCAGCCGAGCCCAGCCCAGGTCCTCTTGAGCCGAGGTTTTAGCCCCAGGGCGGCAGGGCCAGCAGCCAGCTGGAGGAACCCCAGAACACCAGGAGCGGTGGCGACTCCAGAATTATCAACATAGACATGCCTAGGACAAAGTAAGAGGTTAGTGTCCTATGGACTTTGGGACCTGTATTTGGGGAATGCGTCAGCTCCCTCCCCTGGGGGCTAGAAGCCGCTGAGGAGACACGCCATTTTGTAGTTTTCATAGGCATTTCCGGCTCCCAGCCTACAAATCGTGGGGAGATCCAGCGATCAGTCTTGGGGGGTAATCGCTCTTGCTTTAACCTCCCTGGATCTGGATTGTGATCTAGGGTGGAAGTTGTGGGTGGGTTTACAGCTTGCCAGAAACGGAAGTTGCCCCCACACGTTCGGGACGAAAATTCCTCTATCTGGCCTTAAAGCCATAGTGTGGCAACAAGCCCAAAAGTCAAGCAATTAAGTGGCAACATGCCAAGGCAAAGGAAACAGAAAAATGCAACCCTAGACTCCTATTTTGGAGGCATAGAGCGGGAAAAGGACTGTGAGGACAAAAGTCCTGCTCCAAAAGCCCCAGGGGAAAACATGAGCGGGTTGCAGGCCATAGAGGACCTTAAGAAGGACTTTAAAAATCAAATAACAGAAGTGGAGGAAAAATTAGAAAGAGAAATGAGAAGGATGCAGGAAAAGTATGAAATGAGGGTCAACAGCCTGACTGAGGAAAACAACACCTTAAAAAATAGACTAGCTCAAATGGCAAAGGAGGCCCAAAAGGGCAGTGAGGAGAAGAATGCCTTAAAAAGTCGAATTTGCCAGATGGAAAAAGAATCTCAAAAGTTCACTGAGGAGATTCATTCCTTCAGAGTTAGACTGGAGCAAATGGAAGCTAGTGACTTTATGAGAAATCAAGATGCTGTTAAGCAGATCCAAAGAAACGAAAGATTAGAAGGCAATGTGAAATATCTCATGGGAAAAACCACTGACCTGGAGAATAGATCCAGGAGAGACAATTTAAAAATTATTGGACTACCTGAAAGCCATGATCAAAGAAAGAACCTAGAAATCACCCTTCAAGAAATTCTCAAGGAAAACTGCCCTGATGTTTTAGATCCAGAGGGCAAAATAGAGGTTGAAAGAATACACCGATCACCTCCTGAAAAAGATCCCAAAAAGAAAACTCCCAGGAATATTATAGCCAGGTTCCAGAATCCACAGATCAAGGAGAAAATACTACAAGCAGCCAGGAAGAAACAATTTCAATATTGTGGAAACACAATCAGAATAGCCCAGGACCTGGCAGCTTCTACACTGAGGGATCGAAGGGCATGGAATATGATATTCCAGAGGGCAAAAGAACTGGGAATGAACCCAAGGGTCACCTACCCAGCAAAACTGAGTATTTTGTTTCAGGGGAAAATATGGTCATTCAGTGGAATAGAGGACTTTCAAGCATTCTTGAGGAAAAAACCAGAGTTGAATAGAAAATTTGACATCCAGACACAAGAAGGAAGAGATGCCTGAGAAGGTAATCAGGGAAAAGAAATCAAAAGGAACTTATCAAAGTTGAACTATTTACATTCCTATATGGAAAAGCAATAACTGTGACTGATGATATCTTTCTCACTATGAAAATAATGGAAGAAGGGTGTGTGGTCATATGAATACATATGTGAATGTGTGTGTATATGGTTACAGTTATATATGGATAGAGGGCATAGGTTGAATTTGTTGGGAAGGGAGAATACTCAAGGGATGAAATTATGAGGTGAGAGAGGAAAGTGGCAAGAGGAGATGGGGAGAGACATGGTAGGGTAAACTATCTCATGTAGGAGAAGTGGTTGCAAAGGAGGGGGAGAATAAGGAAGGCTAAAAAGGCAAAACCACATTCACATTGAATTTGGTTCAGGGAGAAAATGACATACATACTAAATGGGATATCTCAACCTGCAGCAGGATAGGGGGAAGGGGGATGAGAGGAGGGATGATGGATGGGAGGGCATCCTTGGGGTGAGGGGAGGTTGGAAGTACCCACTATAGAAGAGGGACAGGATCATGTAGGGAATGGACCAGGTGGGGGGTGGGATGAGTGGGAGGGAATTATAAGCAGCCTTGTACAATATATCTACTATGATAATGTTTTGCATAGCTAGACATGTACAACATATACTGAATTACTTATCTCCCAAGAAGGAATGGGTGACAAGGGAGGAAGGAAATGGATCTGAAATTCGAGGTCGTAATATTAAATGTTTCAAATATATATATAAATACTATTATTAATACTCTTTTGCCTATAATTGGGAGATAAGATGTGCAGGCATTGGGACACAAAGATTCATCTTCCTCTAATGGAAAGTCGATGGGGGTATGGGAGAAGGTATGGGAGAGAGCAGATTGGAGGAAGCGATATCTTGTGGGACTGCTATTCAGGGAGGTTGGTTAGGGGAATAATGGGGGGAAAATGATTGTAACTCAAAATCTGGCGGAAATGAATGATGTAAAACAGAAGTTAATAAAGCATTTGTTTAAAAAAAAAAAGAGATAGAGCTATAAATTCTCTAGCTCTCCTAAGTGGTATTTAACCATTCCTTTGTGCCATGATGAAGGGAGGTTTCCAGCCATTATTTTTCTTGCTAACACAAATAACCATGTTAATACTTGTTTTTTCTCAGTGTGACCTATATGCTACTCAGCTGACTGGAAGCAATACAACACAATAACAAAAAATCTTAGGCAATAAATGCTGAACTTCAGAGCCTTCTAAGGAGAGCCAGAATTTGTGTGGGGCAAATTAGGATTTGTCCCAGGGATCCAACATCCTAGGAGTCACGTTCTTCTGCTCTACAGAGACCATTGTCTCACTTTGTGGTTTTCTGTCAGCTTTCACTGCCATACAAGTTTAATCACCTACAAGTTATCCTTCCCAGAAATTCATTGCTATGACATTGTTCTCTAGGGCAAATCTTCACATTCAACTTCAGTCAGACTTTTCTCTCAAGGTGGGACTCTAAACATAACTGTTTTCACCTCTACACTTCTGATATCTCATTCCATCCTGCTACACATCCCACTTCCTCCCAACTATTTTTGACCCAACTGAAAAAAACATTCTTAGTTATGGCTCTGTGTCTGATTCAGGTCAAAGCATTTCCTAGAATAAACTATATTTATTAAGAAATAAGGAAGAAGATTCTGGGAAGATGGGAGAGTAGGTCAGAAAATTCCAACCTCTCCTGATTTTCCCCCAGAAAAGAGATAAAATAGTACCTTAGGATGAACAAAATGCAGGTAAAAATAAATAAGAATAGGGGCACAACAGGGGTCTTCCTGGGACAATTTGAGATCAGAAGAAAAATTCCAGATGAGATCTTGTCCTTGTGAAGAGTGAACACCTCCAGGCTAGGGTCTATAACAAGCAACAAGTGCTGGGGTTAGTAGGTTTGAGAGGCTGCCTCAGTTTTATCCACAGGAACTTTTACCTCCCTACCCCTGGAACCCTCTCCCCAGTGAGAAGAACATACATCCTAGGAGTGAAGAAGCAGTGGGGCAGGAAGACCCTGGCTGTGGACATTTGCAGGAGGTTAGAGGTTTGATTTTGGTTCCAGGCCAGAGGGGAAAACTGAAAATCTGGGGAAAGAGGCACCATTTCCTATACCCCAGGGTATTAAGCCATTACTACAAAAAACACAAGCAAAGGAGACATCCAACCATAGAAAGCTATCATGGGAATACAGAAGACCAGGATTCACCATCAGAGAAAACAAGATGAAAGTAAGTAAAGAAAACCCCAAAGAGCAATGTCAAATGGTCACCTGCCCAAAAAAAAATTCATAGAAGATTTTTAAAAAGACTTTAAAAATCAAATGACAGATGAAAAAAAATATTAAATAAATAAATAAATGGATTAATAAATAAAATAAAAAGAATAATCTGAGAAAAGCAAAAAGATTATGAAAGGAAAGTCAATCAATTAGAAAAGGAGATCCAGAATCTTAAGGAAGAAAATGAAACCTTGAAAACTAGAATTGGGCAAGGAGAAGCCAGAGAAATTATAAGATATCAAGAAATAATTAAACAAAATATGAAAAAGGAAAAAATAGAAGACAAAGTGAAGCATCTTATGAAAAAACAACAGATTTGGAGAACAGATCAAGAAAACATAAAAATAATCAGACTAATAATAATAATAATAATAAAACTAAAAATCATAATCAAAAAAGGAATCTTGATGCAATAATATAATAATTAAAGAAAACTATCCTGAATAATTAGAACAAGGTGGGGGGGGAGTAGAAATAGGAAAAAAAATCTATCAGTCACAACTTAAATGAGATTTTATGAGGAAAACTCATAAGAATATCATAGTCAAATTCTGAAACCCCAGTTTGAGGATAAAATATTAAAATTAATAAGAATATAACAATTTAATTATGGTAGTGTCACAATTAGAATTACACAAAACCTAGAAGCAGAGACATTAAACGGCCTCATGTCTTGGACCATTATATATTGAAAGAGCAAAAGAACTGTGACTGCAACTGAAAATATCATACCAAGCAAAGTTAAGTAAGCATAAGTCTGAATGGAAAAAAAAAATGGACATTTGATCAACTCTTAGATTTTCAAGACTTTGTTTAAAAAAAAAAAAGAATACCTGAACTTAATAGAAGATTTGACATACAAGAGCCAAGAGAAATATAAGGTACATATAAAAGATTAATCATAAGGGATTCAATAAGGACAGACCATTTACTTTTTATATACGTAAAATGTAAAAGGTATGTCTAAGATCCTTATTAATAATTGAGTAGCTCATAAGAAATATTATAGTAAACCTGGGGATTGTGTGAATTTCAAAAGCAAAACTATTTAGGAACAGTTAAAAAGTAATTATTTTAGACAAATTAGGTAAAAGAGGAAGAAATCAATACAGAGGAATTAGATGGGAAGGGGGCTGGTAGTTCTGGTAACCTTTCATCAGGAATAGGTGTAAGAGGGAACAATGCATATATATTTAGAAGGGTATGAAAATCTTCTAAATTCAGAAGAAATAAAATGGTAGGGGCATAGGGATGGGGGAGAGGTCAAGGGAGGGATCTTTAGAGGGAAGGGCAAGGGAACTGGTAAAAGGGTGTTTAGATTTATGGGAATGGGAGGACAGAGGAGGGATCCTTGGAGGTGGTCAGCAAGTAATAGGTGGGCAAGTTAGCAAGTAAAAATAAAGTAGAGGAGGCAGGAGGGATAGAAAGCAAGAGATATTCACAAACATAAAAACAAAAATCAGGAGTAGAATTTGTTTGGGAAAGTGTAAGTCTATATATTTGTGTATATATGGATATGTGTATGGATATATCTATAGCTACAAAGAAATATATATAAACTTCTGGGTGGGGTGGGGGAGGGAGAAGAAAAAAAGAACAAAGTAAAAAAGTGGACAGCAGAGAAGGAAAATTTACAAGGAACTAAAGAAAAGATGGATAGTTGTCAACACAACATGTATTATTTATCATACAGGATTTCTTGAAATGAAAATTTATTGTAAATATTTCAAATCCTCTCTTATGTTCTGCTATGCATATGACATATTTTCTCTCTTACTTTGTATTTAAGTTCTAATATTTAAGTTTATAATATGTTTTTGTTTCTTTTCTCTATTTGGTATTTGGGTTCTGGTGTTTGAGTCTAAAACAAAATTTATTTTTTAAAAAAAGAAATAATAAAAAGGAAGAAGAACCTCTTGGTAATTCTCCCTTAAGTTGTTTTCTCCAAAGGCAAACCAAGTCATTTGATGATCAGAACATATTTAAGAGTCAAGCTGAAGTGACAGACTCAGTAGAAGTTGCTGAGGAGTACAAGGCTAATATTGTTCAAAGACAAGATTACTTAGCTGATGCTGACATCCTTCCACATTGGTGTCCTCCTCCATGACTTTTATACTGATATATCCACTGTCATCATTTGTTTCTACAGCTCTTCACAGATGTCAGCAGTCATCCTATGCCATCAATCCTGCACCTTATACCATCAGTAGCTCTCAGATGTCTCTCATCCTTGCTGCCTATCAAGGTCCCTTTCTTTACTCTGCCTTCAACTTCACATAACTTTAAGTTTGAACTGTCAAAGGGCCACACCTGAGGACCTAGAGGGCCTTGAGGCCACAGGTTCCCCACCCCTACTTTAGGTTATTACCCCTATTTTAGAAGTCTTCCAGAGGAACTCCTGTTCCTGTTTGACCTTATGTAAGAGTTCAGCAAAAGGTCAAGAATTTGCCTCCCCAAAAAAGGAACACACTAGGAATTTCAGAAGTTTATATTTTCCAACCCCTCAATGAGGTAACTGAGGATTAGAGAATTTAAGTAATTCACTGAAGGTCATATAGGTAGCAAGTGGTGGACCTCTGATTTAATAACTCTAACTTCAGCATCATTTCCAGTGTTCCATGCTACCTTTCTTCTTCCTCATCAATATTAAGTTGGCTTTGTGTGACATCACAGTTTGATATCTTGTTTCTCTCAATTTGGGACAATTTACCTCACTTTAGCATTAGTACCTTCAATAGGCCTAGTAGGGATTTGAGAAAAGAACCTCAATATCCCTAAATATCTCTCAGTTTTGCTTGTGACTCCTAGGGCAACTGTAAAGTTATTCAAATTACGGAGAACTGTTTCTTGAAGAAACTGTTTCTTTCTGCCACTCCCCTTTCCCAGAATTACTGGACATCAGGGAGAGAAACAATTGTAATTCCTATCAAATAGATTTAGTGCTTTTAACATAGGGAAATGTTTATTAGATGTTACTGGTGGTACATGCTTATAAAACCTGCTACTGGAAAGGCGGAGTCTGGTGAATTTCCTGAGGTCAGAGTTTTTGAACTGTAGTAGCAAATTGGCTACTAATCTAATTGGCTCTCTGCATTAAATCCTTTGTCAACATAGTGAACCTTCTGGAGTTCTGGACCAACAGGCTGTAAAAAAATAGTGAATTGGCCCAGGTTAGGAACAAAACCTCTACAATGATAAGAGGAGAAAAAAAGGAAGAAAGAAAAAGAGAGAGGGAGGGAGGAAAGGAGGAAGGAAAGAGAGGAAAGTAGGAATGTAGGGGAGAGGAAGGACAGGAGGGGGGAAAGAGGATGGAAGGAATTGGGAAGGGAGGACTGAGAATAGAAGGAAGTAATAAGAAGAAAGATGTGAAGGAAAATAGGAGGGAAAGAGAGGAAGGAATGGACAGAAAGAAGAAAAGAAGAAGGGAAGAAAGAAGAAAAGGATGGAGAGAGGAAGGGAGAAAGGAAGGAAGGGAAGGACAAAATACCATTAAAAAAAAAAAAACAGAAAAGTTAACATCAATGTTCTTCCATTGCTATTGCTCAGCTACGAATCAGGTTAAATCCCATTTTCTAAAGATACAAAATAGTAGGTGACCTAAAGGGCCGCAGGCACATGAGCAGTGTGAGAACTGCAGCAAATTACCAATGATTATTTCTTTGAGTGAACTCTCATAAAAAGTATCATCAAAGACCTGAATGATAAGAAGGGAATTTGGTGGTTGAGTGGCAACAGTTGGATCTGTATCAAGATCTTCACTGTTTGCTATAAAATGTTAAAAGATTTAGGGAAGAAAAGGCCTTTCCTTCATTGCTTTGATCCTACATTGAGGATTTATGGGAGAATATGGAAATAATGAGAGGCTTGAGTAGCTTTGATTTTTTTGTCCAGTAGAGAAAGTACCTACATGGATAAGATCATAAACTCAGCACAATATTAAAGCTTCTAATAGATTATTATATGCTCCATAAATATTCTACTGCTATATTATATGCTCCATAAAAGCAGGCATCATGTTTTATATAAGGTTTTCATTCCATCTAGGGGCTAATGTCTTCTACTGTAAGACATCAAATTTTAGGAGAGGAAATAGCCTTAGAAGTCATCTAAGCGATCTTTATTTGGACAGATTAAGAAACTGAGGCATTGGGAGTTAAACTGACTTTACCACATAGCAATATAATAGCAGAAATTGATCCCTGGTCTCCTGACTCCCATTCCTGTTTTGTTGAGTAAATCATCCTGATGGTGGTGTTCCGTATCTTCCTTCCTAAGAAGCTAGTTAATATACAGGCTTAAGAAGAACAATACTGGGTATCCAACTCTGACCACTTCAATACCAATTACCTTTCTTACTCCTGCCTTTCAAACATCCCCAAGATAACATGCCAGAATCGCAATTTTCATTTGGGATTTTGAAGTACTTTTATATCAGTTTGTCATATCTGGAATCAAACCTAAACTCTAGAGTGTTGTACAAAAGCAGCCTGGTCATTGACCAGTGGTGGTCATAGATTTTCTGGTTACCTAAAAAAATACAACCACTTAATGCACTCAGATAATTTATATAAAAGGCTTCCTCCCCTCCACCTTGAAATATTTTTATAATATTGTCAAATTTCTACTCTCTTTTGAGTTCATAGCTAAAAGGAGTAGTTGATTATTGCTTATTTAGCATATTTTATTTAAAAACTCCTATTGATTTTTAGAGCAATGTAACCATCAGTCATCACAAACATTCTAATTGGATCAATAAAGTCAGGAAAGCAGGCCAACCTCTGTGACAGGACTCAGTGGCAATCCAGTAGTTCCCTTGTATGAAGTTGAGCAATTTAAATTAAGAAAAGTGGTTTTTTTGCCCATTGCCATTTAGAAAGAAATATTTTTCTGACTGGAATATTTTGATAGAACAATGTTCATTTTAGCCTTAGATCTTGGAAATGATTTCAGAAAAATTAACAAGTTTTTTTTTTCTGGAAAGTAAAAAAGCATATGACGAACCACAGGGACTATTTATATCTTATGTTCATATACAAAATATCCCACTGAAGTCCCACTTTGCCATTTCACCATGTGTTTCATGGCACCCAGCTCCTTAATGGCTATGCAAGTAATAAACACAAACTCTGGAAGGTCCTAGAAAGATGAAAAAGTATCAAGTGCAGATCTGAAAGCTGATTATCCTCGTATTTAAGGTCCAGCTTAGCTGAATAAGGAAATGCTGATTGTTAGAAAATTAATGAATTTTTCTAAGCACAGAAACCCACAGCAATCTTCTATCTCTGTTGGTGGGGAGACTACCCACTCGCACAAAATATATGAATTGATACAAGAAAAAGAAATTAAATGATATGTGACAGCAAACATAGTCTCTACTTTGCATTATTCTGCTAAAATCTTAAACTAAGAGGGAATATTCCTCATAAATTGACCTTTGCATGTTCTATTAACTGTATCTAGGCAATTTCCTCAAGGAAATCATAATAAATGAAAATGCTAAAAGTTGTTTGTACAGCCACAATTTTTTAAAAAATCTGGTAAAGTGTGTGTGTGTGTGTGTGTGTGTGTGTGTGTGTGTGTGAGAGAGAGAGAGAGAGAGAGAGAGAGAGACAGAGAGACAGAGAGAGAGAGAGAGAGAGAGAGAGAGAGAGAGACAGAGAGACAGAGAGAGAGAGAGACAGAGAGAGAGAGACAGAGAGAGAGAGAGACAGAAAGAGATTCCCTTCCCTCCTTCAGAAAATGCTTTGCCATTTTCATATGAATCTTATGATATCCTGTTTGGGAATGGAGGAGCAGGATATGGTAAGCTGTACTGGAGAATGGGATTAGTTATATTTTGTTTCCTAATGCTGACTTTTCACTCCCCCAAATGTCCTTGCCTCTGTTGATGTCACCAGAATCTTCCCTAACAGACACCTAGATTCAAAATCTTGAAATTATCTTTAACTTCATTTTCCCTAAATCTCCCCCATTCAATAATTTGATGAATCCCATCAGTTCTCCTTGTGCCATATTTTTCACATAATTCTCTCCTTTCCATGGCCTCTTTATAGACCCTAATTGGGACTCTTTGTACCTCTTGCTCAGACTATTTCTCTAGGTTAATTTTTCTCATTGCCTTCATTCTCTCTTATCTCCAGTTTCCCAATGACCAGATATGGTCACATCACTCCCCTGTTCAAAAATGTTCATTTCTTTCCTCTTGCTTACAGATAAAATGAAAACTACTCATATTAACATTCAAGTCTTGCACTACCTCTTTCCCCAATCTGGCTCAAAACTTCTTTTTCTGACTTATTTTATTTACATTACCCCCTTCCAAGGGCATTAGTTCTGGAATCAAAGAAACTTGGTTCAAATGTTGCTTGTGGTTCCTGTTACATATATTATCTTGGACAAGTCAGATCATGTCTCTGTGTCTGTTTCCTCATTTGCATAATGAGAATGTTAAACCAGATGAATTCATGGTCCCTTCCAGCTATAATCCCAATATCTTCCTATATTCTTTATATTAATAGTAATAATAATTGTTATTATTGTTACTCTATGTTCTAGCAATCTTCCAGATATTACATACAACTCTAGCTGTTAGAAGCCTTCTTCCTTCATGAAAACTCTTCCTCCAGCTAAAAAATAATCTTGCTCTGTTGAAATTCTGCTAAAATCTTATCACATTGTGATTCATATTATAGTTATTTGTATATATGTCTTATCACCTTACTAGATTGTAAATTCTCTGAGGGCAATGACTCCATTGTTTTTCTTTGAGCAATATCTCAACTTTAGAATAATGTACTAACATACATTTGGAGACCAAATACATTGGACCTAGGTTCAATTCATGATTCTTCCACTTCTACCTATGAGACCTTAGGTATCACACTTCAACTTTCTGAGCATCAGGTTTAGGGTTTGTGTGATTGAGAAGATAATTTAGCTAGAGCCTAGGACAGTATTAGAATCAGGCACTCAATCATCAATTAACAAGTACCTATTACAATGTACCAAGCACTGTGCTACACAATGGGGACACAAAGAAAGGCAAAAGACAATCAGTCTCTCACCTCAAAGAGATCATGATCTAATAGTGGAGGAAATATGCAAACTGCTACATAAAAACAGACTGCTTCTCATCCTTCATTGTTGAAATGCACCAATGACATCACAAGGTGATGCCTTTACTTGAACATTAATTGGATTTAAGAGTTGAACAACGTCATCAACCTTTGTCTGACCAAGCTCTAAGATGTGTGACCAAGCTCTAAACACTCCACAGTGCCTGCTTCAGTCCCCCGGAGACCCAGTTTGAATCCCATCTACCCATTCCACCAGGGGAAGTCTTCACATGCTTGGGACAGCCCCCTAACTCACCGATGAGTTCAAGGCCTGTTGGTTACCTTCAAACTGGTTAGCCCAGGGTATATGGTGTGTTCAGCACCTCTGGTATGAGGACTTGTCAAGCCCTTTTCAAAGCTGTTTATGACCATTAGTGCCCAGCTGTCACCCCGTGACTCCCAAAAGCTGTAGCATGTATAGTGGCCACACCCTGGTAAAATCATTTCAGCAGACAAAGTGGCTAATTAAAAGAAATCACCAAAGAGGGAAGGCAGTAGAATTAAGAAGAATTAAGACAGGCTTCTTATAGAAAAGAGATGTTGACAAGAAAGATAATACAGACCGAAACCCAAATTCAGTCCTTTGGAGGAAAAGTCTTCCCCTATAGGGAACCAAGTGGACCTAGAGATGACAATGAACAAATGAAATAGCAGGGCAAAGAGGAATTCCTGAACAAGGGAATGAAACAATGGGATTGAACATCCTAGGCATGAAGGAGGAGTTCCTGGACAATATTCCAAGAACCATACTTCTTTTTACAAGTATAATGTATTGCTCAAGCTAAAAAGAGTGATTACTAAAATGTTCCAAAATTGAATACAGTCCATGTAAACTCAGAGCTTCAGTTCTAGGCAAACAGCTACAATAGAGATTAAAAAATAATTGTTTGATACATAGGTTTATGAAAGAAGTCTCTATGCAGAGTATTATGGTATCCAGGAAATAAAAATTAGTTGATTTGACAACAGACATTAATCCATCCTTAAGTAAAATCATGCATTAGGTCTAAAAGAGAGATGTATTCATCATTTAAATGCACATTATATTCAAGGTAAACCCAGAAAGAAGAATAATGCCTTGCTTTTTAACCAATGTCATTCTCTCACCAAGAATGAAAATTTGAGAATTCAGGAAATAAAGAAATAATATAGCATTTTAATTTCCAACAATATGAACTTTAAAAATGCATGGTAATAGCGCTTTATCATGATCCTATTTGGAATTACATTTCTTTGTTCATATTTTCCCCAGCTACTAGTATCATTAGCATAATCATTAAAAAAGAAAAAAAATGTAGTCAATTTTTTTTAAATCTTCATAAAGTCAAAAAGTCAGTTCGCTTTCCCCATTGCCATAAGTTTGATATCATATAAACACAGTCTTCCTGGCCAAGGCCACCCCACCCCTTCCTTCTCGGTACTTCACATAGTTCTTTGATCTGGCATTCATTTTATATTGCTACAAAAATACCTTTTTAAAGAATGATTTACTTTTTGTTTTATCGGTGGTAAAGCAGGAACTTTGCAATATTTAAATAGTCCTCTACAAAGTGACATAATTAGTCTTTAAAAATGAAAATAATTTTCAAGGATGGAAATACTAATCAGCTCTAATTATTGATCAGTTCTGAAAAATGGGAAATCTAAAACCAGGTTCATTTTATATTTAGTCAGTATGATTTTATGACTCTAATTAATGTATTTTTTTTTTTTGCTTGCCTCCCTCTGCCAAACCAGTGAAATTACAAGTTGGTTGCAGAGGAGGAAAAATGTTAAAAATGTTCCTCCTGCTGAGGTCAAGCAATTTTTGTAACTGTAGGGTAAGTAACCTGCAGAGGAAGCATAAGTTGCTGGGCTTCCAGAAGAGCATTTGGTTCCAGTAATAATCCATATTACCAGTTCCCAGCATGTGAAAATGACTCATGTTTAGCTCCAATGAATAAGAAAGTAATTTTTAAAACTCAGAAGTTTGGTTAAATAAGTCGTAACATCTGGATTCTCTCAGTGTCTATTATGAGTGACAGAGGTGTATTCATGTTTCTACTGAAACTCTCAAAACACCATATTACAATCAGTAATTGATCATTTGTATCATATTTGGAGAATACAGAAGGTCTGAAGCATTGAATAAAACACATACTCAAGGATAAAATAAAAATATTTTCCTTGCTTTTTTGGAACCTTTGTTTAAAGGTATAAAATACTTTTTTCTGTAGGTTTCCAAAACGTTAGTAAAATCAGATAAATAGTATTTCAGAGCCTTACATTACATATACTTCATGGGTTGTTTTATCATCATATTATTGTATGAACTGTAACAAAGTATTCATTTGTTATGCAAAACAGTTTTTATTACTGAATGATGGCATTCTGATATTATGAATGTACCAGTTGTTTTATGGCCTATTTTCTCTGGCAAAACTGGAACATGTCATTTAAACAAATTATTGCGAAAGATCTAGACTCATTCTGAGTAGTGCTTGGATGACTTCTGCATTTCTCACAAGTAGTTGTACTTAATATCTACTTGTTGCAATCCATTTCAGATTGTTTACAAATACAAATTAAATAGAATGAGAGAAAGAATATTTATAAATATTATATTTATATTAATAAATTTATATTTATAAATATTTATAAAAAGATTAACATGAAAATAATTAGTTTAGATACCAATACTGATTGGTAAGGATGAAGTAAAAGAGAAACTCTACAAATAAATTAAGACCCTCCAAATTAAATCAGCATACATACTTTAAGACTTTTCTATATCATTATAAAGGTGTGAAGAGGGAAGAATGGGGAGAAATAAATGAGAAACTATGGTCTAAGAAGCATGATTGAGAGAATCCTAAGACTAATATATTGCCCAGAAGCCTCAGACTTCTATATAAAGAACATTCTCTTTAAGAAACAAAATGATGGGCAGTAAATATGGCCAACTGGGTGGCACAGTGAATAGAGTGCTGGTTCTGGAATCAGGAGGACCTGAGTTCAAATCTGACCTTTGACACTTGATACTTACTAGGTGTGTGACCTTGGGCAAGTCACTTAAACCCAATTGCCTTGCTTTTCCCCCTCCAAAAAAAAACAGAAAACAAAAAGTGTTATTGATCTAAGTATTATCCCTGAATCACCTGTCCATGTATAGTTAGATCACTGACTCATCAGAGTACAGATCAGAATTAATAAACAAAATAAGAAAAAAATAATAGTGAGAAAGATATGATGCATAATTGAAACAGAGTAACCCTTAACTATTTAAACATGTATCTGAAAATCAAAAATAGGAAAAAAATAACAGAAATTATATTGACACTGACTATATTAACTGTATCCAGAAGTTTAACCATTATAATAAGTTAATATGACAAGAAAACCAAAAAATTAAGGAAATGACTTAGTCAGCAAATACCCAACTTACCAGTTGGAGGGAGATGGCTGCCAAAGGCAACAACTGTTTAGAATATAAAGTCAGTAAAGTCTGATTTGTTAAAAATGATTGATGGTCATGAATAGTATTGTCTTAAAGTAAAGAAGCTCTTTGGAGGGTAAATTCAATTTAAAGAAAGCCTGGTAAGATATGCAACTCAATGAAGTCATCCCAAAGGCATAAAAAAAGTTGGAAATAGATGGACTAAAAATATTAGGATATTGAAAATATCTGCAAAAAAATTAAAAACAACCTTTTTTCTCAAACAAGAACACTGGAACTACTATCCCTGGACCCTAACATCATAGTATCAACTTTTCTCTTAGAGGAGGTTAGAAATGGTACCAAAAAGAACAAATAGAGGAAAAACTTCTGGATTGGACTAATTTCTGTCTTGAATATCATACCATTCTGAGGGCACTGAAGGATCAATATACAAGATCTCTGAAAAAGGAAGTTACCAAAAGCATGATCAAATTATTCTGAGACCTCAAAAAGTGGGACAAAAAAAGTGAAAATGAATAATTATCAACCCATATACCTCTTTTTTTCTGTTCAAAATCATTATTACTTATATCTCCACAATTCAAGGGCATCTTCAATTCAATTCAATAAACATTTATTAAGTGTCTACTATGTGTCAGGTAAGCAGCTACATGGCTCAATGGATAAAGTGATGAGCCTGGATTCAGGAAGCCCTGAGTTCAAATTCCATCTCAGATACTTAATAGCTGAACCTGAGCAAGTCATTTAATCTCTGTTTGCCTTAATTCACTGGGGGAAAAAAATGGAAAACCACTCCAGTGTCCTTGCCAAGGAAACTCCATGGACAGTATGGTCAACAGGGTCACAAAGAATTGGACATAACTCAACAACAATAACAACAATGTGTCAGGCACTGTGCTACGCCCTGGGGATTTTTTAAAGGCAAAAGAGAGTTCCTGTCCTCAAGGAGCTTAATAGGGTTCAACATGAAACAAATAAAAATCATTTAGCTTATGACTTTGATGAAGGAGATTCATCAGAATCCAGATGGAAGTTAGGTCCTTATGAAAGGCAAGGCACTCCAAATGGTTCTAAATTCAGATGACATTTTACTGGTTGAATCAAACGCTGGAAGATTACAGAGACTCTAGGAAGTGATCAGTAATCACCTAAAGGAATTTGCTTTAACAATGCCAAAAATCCAAGAGTGACCAAATAGATAAATTATCCTCTGTGTAACTTGTTTGTTTGCTTACGGTCTCTCTCATTGCATCATCATTTCCTTGAGGGCAGGGATTGTCTATTGCCTGTTTTTATGTCCCCAGAATTATGCATAGTGCCTAGAGTAGGGACTCAATAAATGCACATTGACTAATTAAACTTTACTAATGCTTTACTGGAGTAAAATGGATGGAAGGTGGGGTAGAATACCTAAGGGGGCAAAAGGGGGAGAAGACTTGGGCAAAGCTGAGGTCTTTCCTTCCTTCTCCCCAGTTCTTCCTCAAGTGAATGTTGGACAGTCTTTCCTTCTATAGTTTCTCAAATGGATCCCTTTTGGACTGATACATAAGAGTTCAAATTAGGAGTCCTATGAAGGAGTTATTCCAGTTCAAAGGCTTTTTCAAACTTAGCTAAGATTCCTGAATGAACTGATTAACTGGGTATCTTAGCCCTTGTATTTATGGAGGTTTTATTGATTAAATCATACCTTTGCAAGTCTATAAAACTGAATATGATAATAAGTTTTAGCTTGGTCTCACATGCTAATTTTGTTCCAGTAACTAAACCAACAAAGAGTATCCTTACATTGTTAAATGCCACCCTGATTTCCTCCATATAAAGTATAATGAAATGTCATAGACACATGTTGACCCCAAAATCCTGTTTCCTTCAAACTGCAGCTAGAGGCAGAAAGAAATATTGCCTAAATTTTTTGCTTATTGGAATCTCTTTTTTTCATCAGCTTTAGAAAGTCTGCATAAAGAATATGTGAAAAGAATAAGCTTAATAGTAACTAAGATACTAGGAAAATAAAAAGTATATGTAGGATTAAAGGAAAATCCTTTGAAAGTCTGGTCCTTAGTTTTTCTTGTAAGCAACCACATCATCACAAGAAAACATCTAGTAATGAAAGTAGTTTGGAAGCTTACCAGGGAAGTAACTAAACTGATGAGGCTCCAGATGGTGCTAGAGAAATAATACACACTAGTACTTTGCAACTGGGTCACGAAGCCGTTAGGCAGCTCTGTGGCGGTCAGCTCCCAGACGAGAGGAAATCAAAGAAAAGGGTCAAGAGCAGCACACCAAGCACTGTGAGTATGATTTCTTCCTAATGGGATCATTATTCAGGAAAGATGTGGCTTTGTCTGTAATAATATGCCCTCTGTACCTGCTTCCCATATGGTAAGATCACAGTTGTCACTAAGTAAGCATTTCCAAGTTGACTTCAAGGGGTCAGAGAATAAAAGACTTACTTCCCACCCTTCCTTCTCACAAGTCAAATCCTCAAGTTACCTGATAATTTAGTTAAATACTAAACTACACTACGTTCTCTATTTGATTCATAATTTGGATTTATGAGGATACAAAGTTACAAGGGTCTAAGAAGTGTGATTCATGCAGAATAGACATTCTAGGGGGGCCAATAAAGAACAGAAGGACATATCTCCCTAGCAATATGTTGTACAAAAAAAGAGTAATGGAATAGGGGCAGAATCAAGATGGCAGAGTAGAAACAGCATTTCCACACAGCTCTGGCTCCCACCACTTCCAATTTGTATAAAAAGGAACTCTGAACAAACTTTGGAGCTACAGAATACATAAAATGACACAGAAGCAAACCTCCCGCTGAGGACAGCCCGGCAGAGAGCAGCCAGCACAGTGCTCTGGGAGCCAAGCCTAGGCCTGCTTGAGTCTGAGGGCTTAGCCCCAGGGCAGACTGACCAGCAGCCAGCTGGAGGGAATCCAGAACACCAGCAGCTTTGGCATTTCCAAAATTATCAACACATAGATGCCTAGGACAAAGTGAGAGGTCAGTGCAGTATGGACTTTGGGACTAGTGGGGAGAGCACGATGGCCTCTTTCCCTGGGAGCAAGAAGCTGCTGGGTAGCAAGGCAGGAAGCACCACGTTGCAGCTTCAGCTCCTGGCCTGTGGACTGTAGCTGGATATGGTGACCAATCCGGGTGGAGTAAGTCCTCTTGCTTTAAACTCCTTGGATCTGGATTGCAGTCTGGGTTGGAGGTCTTGGGGTGTGTGACCAGCTTGCCAGAGCATATGGAGGCTTCAGAAATGGCACCCAACTAATACCTCTGGCAGCAGAGAAAACCCCAGTGTTTGGGAAGGAAGCTCCCCAACTGGCAGCAGAGACCTACTGTGGCAACAAGCCCAAATGAGTGGCAACATGCCTAGGCAAAAGAAACAAGATAAGCAGAAAAATTCAACATTAGACTCCTATTTTGGGGGCAAAGAGGATCAAATTATGGAACAGGAGGAGGAATGTGAGGTCAAAACACCTGTACCAAAAGCCCCAAATAAAAATACAAGCTGGTTACAGGCCATAGAAGACCTTGAGAAGCAGATAAGAGAAGTGGGGGTAAATTGGGAAGACAAATGAGAAAAATGCAAGAAAAGTATGAAATGACAGTCAACAGCTTGACTAAGGAAAATAACACCATAAAAAAAATAGACTAACTCAAACGGCAAAAGGGGGTCAAAAAGGCAATGAGGAGAAGAATGCCATAAAAAGCCGAATTTACCAGGTGGAAAAAGAATCTCTAAAGCTCACTGAGGAGATTCATTTCTTCAGAGTTAGACTGGAGCAAATGGAAGCTAATGACTTTATGAGAAATGAAGGCACTGTTAAACAGATCCAAACAAATGAAAGAATAGAAGGCAATGTGAAATATCTCATGGGAAAAACCACTGAACTAGAAAATGGATCCAGTAGAAATAATCTAAAATTATTGGACTATCTGAAAACCATGATCAAAGAAAGAATCTTAAAATCACCTTTCAAGAAATTTTCAGGAAGAATTGCCCTAATGTTTTAGAACCAGAGGGCAAAATAGAGATTGAAAGAATCCACAGATCACCTCCTAAAAAAGATTCTAAAAAGAAAACTCCTAGGAAAATTATAGCTAGGTTCCAGAATTCCCAGATCAAGGAGAAAATATTACAAGCAGCCAGGAAGAAACAATTTCAATATTGTGGAAACAAAATCAGGATAACACAGGATCTGGCAGCTTCTACACTGAGGAATGGAAGGGCTTGGAATATGACATTCTCAAGGGCAAAGGACCTGGGATTGAAGCTAAGAATCACCTACCCCCCCATGTTTCAGGGGAAAACATGGTAATTCAGTGGAATAGAGTTGAATAGAAAATTTGACATTCAGACACAATAAGCAAGAGATCCTTGAGAAGGTAAAAAGGGAAAAGAAATCATAAGGAACTTATCAATGTTGAACTATATATATATATATATATATATATATATATATATATATATATATATATATCCCTACATGGAAAAACAATAACTGTAACTGATGAAACCTAAGTATGAAAATAGTTGAAGGAGGTTATATGGTCATATGAATACATATTTGAATATGTGCATATATGTTTACAGGTATACATAGATAGAGGGCACAAGTCAAATTTAATAGGAAGGTATGATACTTAAAATGTGAAATTAAGAGGTGAGAGAGGAATATAACAGGAATAGATGGGGAGAGACAGAATGGGGTAAAACTATCTCATATAGAAAAGGCAAGGGAAAATGGTTACAATGGAGGGGAAGAACAGGAAAACAAAAAGGCAAAACCTTATTCTCATTGAATTTGGCTTGGGGAGAAAATGACATACATACTAAATAGGATATCTCACCCTACAGGAGAGTAGGGGTGAAGGGGATGAGAGGGGGGATGATGGAAGGGATGGCAGGCTGGGGGGTAGGGAAGTTGGAATCACCCACTTTTGAAAAGGGACAGGATCAAAATAGGGAACAGACCAAGTGGGAGGTGGGATAGGAGGGAGGGAAATATAGTCAGTCTTTTACAATATATCTACTATGGTAATGTTTTGCATAGCCATACATGTATAACATATACTGAATTGTTTATCTTCCCAGCAAGAGTGGATGACAATGGAAGAAGGTAATGAATCTGGAATTCACATTTTAAAATCAAATGTTTTAAATGTATATAAATACTATTACTAATACTATTTTACATATAATTGGGAATTAAGATATACAGGCGTTGGGGCACAGAGATTCACCTTCCCCTACTCAAAAAGTCGAAGGATATATGGGAGAAAGCAGATTGGATGAGGGTATATCCTGTGGGACTGCTATTCTGGGGTGATTGGTAGGGGGGAAATGGGGAAAAATTGTAACTCAAAATCTGGCAAAAATGAATTATGTAAACCAGAAGTTAATAAAGCATTTGAAAAAAATAAAAAAAAATTTAAAAGAGCAATGGCATTTCAATCAGGAGGCCTGGTTTGAATCTCATCTCTAGTTCATATTAGCCATGTGACCCTAGAATAGGCATGACATCTCTGAGTCTTAGTTCTATCTGTATAAATGGGAAAAAAATAATATTTGCACTACCAAATTCACAGGGCTGCTTTCAGAAGAATACATTATAGAATATAAAGTTCTGTACAAATGGGAGCTACTGTTGTTGTTATTATTATCCTTATAAAAGCAATATTAAAGGAGTGATGAAAATAAGAGATCAATTGATTAGAATCCTAAAACTGAAAAATTATTTTAAATTCTTATAATTTCATATTATTTCTTTCTCTTTTGGAAAGCACTTGATTTACCATGTATTGAAAGGAAAACTTCCATCAGACCCTATCTTACTATTTGAGAAATGTGTTTTGTCATGTCTTAAGTCATCTCATAATGAACTCATATAAACTAACCAAATGCTTCAATTATCTAAGATAAAAATATGTTAGATTTCTTATAAATCAATGCTATTTAGGATCTTTGAAAAAATATAATTTGAAAGCATCTGACAACTTAAACACAAGTTTAAAGTAAACATAAGAAGATCATTAGTAAACACAAGAAGATTCTTCCATTTTGGCACTCTTTCCTTAATAATTAATTGAGATAATGTTTCCTAACTCAAACTGACAAAACTAAGAACAAAGAAATAGCTGAACTACTATGCAATCCTTATTTGATCTATAATCCAAAATCTGCATAAGTCAAGATGAAAAAAGAAGTTGCAATAGACTACAAACAGGCTTGATTTTCATTATTTCAAGGAAAATCAGCATTTAGAAATATAACACAAAGGCATTAACCAATTGCTAAAGAAAGTTCAGATCTAATATAATATTTGACACTTTCATACATATTAATTCAAGATCATCTCATCTGTCACTAAACTCTCTTACTGGTCATTCATTCATTCCACAAGTATTCATTAAGTGCCTATTATGTTCCAGGCACTGTGCTAAGCATTAGCAATACAAATGAGAGTTCTTGCCTTCAAGGACTGTACAATATAATGAAGGAAAACAACACAAAAAGAAAGTCAAGTTGGGAGGGTGGGAGGTAGGAGGTGAACCAGGGGGCATGATGTTTCATATGGTCAAAATCAAGAAGACTAACTGATGGAAGGTGAAGTTACCTTGAAAGTTCAGATGCCAGTCCTCTATAAAAGAAGATTTGGTGAGTTTAATTCTCCACCATCTAGCCCTTCATTCAGAAGGAAAAGAAGGCAGAGGGGAGGGAGAAGAGGCTGATTACCACAACTGAGTTGATCTGCATGATGATATCTCAGGGGATCAATTTATCCTCAAAGAGCTTACTTTCCATTAGAGTATGTACAGGAAAGCTCCCACAGCCTTTGACATAGAATCAAAAATTTAGAGCAAGAAGGAAACCTAAAGACCAGTGAGGACAAATCTTCTTATTGTACAGATAAGAGAAAAGAGGTCCAGGTAACTGGAGTGACTTGCCCAGGGTCACAGTTAGTAAGCATCTGAGGTAGGATCTGAACCCAGATCTTCCTGACTTCAAATCCAGATCTTATTCACTCCTCCATTCTCCTTCTTATGCTGTTCCTTGCTAGATACTTCATTGTAAAAACAGGTTAGAAAGAGTTCACAAATACAGAATTCAGACTAAATCACATTAGTAGCTCGTCTCTGTTCTCTCCTGCTGCTGTATACACTGCAGGGGATGAGGGAGGGGCAGAAAGACTCAGCACACAATTCCTCTCAGATTAGGGCTCAATGCACATCTGGGTCTCACCATCTCTGCCCTTTCCCTAGGAATAATTGTCTACTAACACGCCCTGATTCCTTGCCTTGTTTGTTAACTCTCTAATCACTTTTTCCAAGCCTCCAGGACCAGAGACTTTCCTCTCTACTACACACCAACTCACTTTTTTTTGCATGGTGCTAAACCAATCTTTCTATTCCACACCAATTTCTGAAGCAAAATAACTCAAATTATATTGTAGCTCTTTATCCACAGGATGAAATAATATGGGAAGAGATGTACAAAGTGAAGGGAGAAGCAGAGAAAGGAAAACTGAAAGAGTAACATTATATTATCCTCCAGTTCAGGTGTAGTGAACCTGTGGCCTTCTACATCCTTAAGTGTGGCTTTTTGACTGAATCCAAATTTAAACAGTAAAATTTTGATTCACTCAAAAGACCATACTTAAGGATCTAGAAAAAGTTGAATTCAAGAAGTTGGATTCCAAAAGTTGCATTTAAGAATCTAGAATAATTTAGGTTCTGATAAAAGGCCACAGTTAAGGATCTAGAAGGCCACATGTGACCTCAAGGCTGCAGGTTCCCCACCCCTGCTCCAGTTACATGTTCTCTCTCTCTCTCTCTCTCTCTCTCTCTCTCTCTCTCTCTCTCTCTCTCTCTCTCTCTCTCTCTCTCTCTCTCTTTCTCGTTCTCCCTCTCTTCCACTCCTCCCTTTCTACCCCTTTTCTCTCTCTCCCTCTTCCCCTCCTTCTCTCTTTCTCTTACACACATACATACACTTATAAAACATTTATTACACTTGTATTGCAGGTGTCACTAAATAACAACAACAAAAAAAATCCATGAGCCTTGAGTATCAGTTTCAAGTTATATTACATAGATTTTTGGATACAATGGAATGGAAAAGAGCAATTTAGGGTAGGTAATGATTTATAGATCAAAGAACAAATGGCAGAAGGGAAAAATCTATATGAGGTAATAGATGAAAATAGCTGGATAACCCTGGACCTGTAGCTAATACCTAAAGCTTGATTTTACAAACTCTAGCTATGTGATACCCTCAGCTGAAGTAAATGGTGGTAATAGAGTTAGACCAGAAGTACTCTTATTACACTATTATGTTGTAAATGCTGGGGATACAAAAAAAAATGGAAGTCCATGTCCTCAAATATAGTATATTCTCCTGTATACATATTTTATTGCCCAAAAGAATGTAAGTTCATTGAGAGCAAGAAAAATTTGGTTTGGTTTTGTACCCTTAGCCTTAGACAGTGCCTTGCATACAGATGGTGCTAATTAAAAAATTTAATGTGCAAAAAAATACAAGAATGTATTTTAAAAAAAGAGAACTGAATTTAGATAGAATGTAAAAAAATTACTGATTCCAGAAGAGAAATGATAAAGCCCATCTTTCTGCTCTCATCACAGAGGACTACTGCAGGAGAATGTTGCATATACTGTCAGATTTACCTGGATTGGTTGTTTTACTTAAATGTTTTTCTTAGTTTGGAGAAAGGGTTCTTTCCTTGTGGTGGATAGAATTTGGCTAAAAGAATGTCATGTGAAAAAAGAAGACATGAATAAATTATTTTAAACATAAGTAAAACATATGAAGGACAGGGTCTTGGTCAAAAGATGGAATACATTTCATAGTGACTAGTTTGGGTTTTGGGGTATTTTTAAGTGCCTAGTGAGGTACATTGGTGAAAGCCTGTAGTCCCTAATGCTAGAGAGGCTGATGAAGATCCTCAAATAAAGTTCTGAATTCAGTATGGCTAAAGTCAATCAAGAATGTACTCTTACTCTAGCACCAATAGAGTGAGCCCCCAGAAACAGAGAAGCCAAAAGGCTGCCCAGGGAGGGGCAAACTGGCCTGGGTTAGAAATAGATATCAGGGGAGGCTAGGTGGTGCAGTGAATAGAGTACCAACCGTGGAGTCAGGAGGACCTGAGTTCAAATCTGGCCTCAGACACTTGACACACTAGCCATGTGACCTTAGGCAAGTCACTTAACCCCAATTGCCTTGCCCTCCCCACTCCAAAAAAGAAAAAAAAATTAGAGATCAAAACTTCCATGACAAATAGTGGAAGGATTAGGCAATGAATGACCAATGCACTACCAGTTTGGGCAAAATAGGGAGAACTAGTCTCAAAAAATGCATAGAGCTTTGAAAATCTAGTCTAAAAGGCTTTAAATTAAAATGTAACGGGAAGGAGGAAAGTGGCCTACATATAACTATAAAACTAGATATAAACTCAATTCAAATATGTGTTAAGCACTGGCTTTGTGTTAAGCACTTAAAGAGTAGTTATAATATAGGAAGAATAGTGAAAGAAACACTTAGATATTCACAGGAAAAAAATTTAGGAGAGGAATCATCCATAAAATTCATTGCTTCAGACACCTAGATACAAATGTATGGAGTATACATAAAAAGGTAGAAGTACTAGAGATCCTATAAAAAGAGTAAAATTTTCACTGAGACTGTGAAACTTGACCCATGAAAATACTAAACCTATACCTTAATCAAAAAGAAAATAAAAAAAGAATTGCAGCCAAGAAAAGCTACCTGAACCAGAAGACTCCTACCCAGGCCCTACATAGCTAATCCAGTAAAAATGAAATTTATACCAGATTTGATAATGATTAAGAAATATAATGAGAAACCACAATAAGTAACTTCTTCTACCCTGGAACAGCAAAAGAATTCAGTCAGGAACCTGGTGACAATAGGGAACAGGACTACCAGTGGAGCCAAGGCTACCACCCCCCTCCCCCACCCCCATCCCACCATAGTCACTTGTAGGCTACAAGTCTTTGTACGGGAATGGAGGATGCACCCCAAGGTTGTCAGAGGACCCCAAGGTAAAGATTTTCAAAGCTTTTAATGGGATAGCATAGCAATAAAGCATTTAAAGTAGCAAACACCAACTTGAGGGACTCAGAGAGAGAGAGAGAGAGTGTGTGTGTGTGTGTACTATTGTAGACCTAGAGTTATCCCCAAAATGAAGATAATTTTATAATATATAAAAGCAGAGACAGAAAGAAAAAAAAATATTCCCTAAGGATGTCATAAATAACTAGAAGAAATGAAGCAATATATAGGCAATGAAATAAAAGCTCTGAGGAAAAGAATTGAAAAGAGAATAAATAACTTAGAAGAAAAAGTGGCAAACAATGCAATTAATGAACTGCCTAAAATCTATACTATAACAAATAAAAAATCAATGACTACATGAGACAGTGATAAATATTAAGAAGTTCAAAAGGCTGGGGGAGAAAAGAAAAAGAAAATAGATCCAATATCAAAACAATCCATCTGGAAAACAGATCAAGAAGAAAAAATTAAATATCATCAGATTACCTGAAAAACTATGATTTAAAAAAAAAAAACACCTGGACATCATAAATAAAAACTGCCTAGATCCATTACAATTAGAGAGCAAAGTAAAACTAGAAAGAATCCACAAGTCACTTCCTCAAGGAAAAGTCCCTGAAAAGTAAAAAAATAGAGCTCCTATGTCAAAGAAAAAATGTTCTAAGTACCTTTAAAGAAGCAGTTCAATATTAAAAGTCCAAAGTCAAAATCCCTAAGATCTTATAGATTCGATTATAAATGAGAGGAGATCTTGGATTACCATATTCCAAAAGGCAAAAGATATAGATTTACATACAAGAATAACTTATTCTGTAAAGATGAGTATAATGGCATAGGAAAGGGGAGGGTGGTGGTGGAAGGAATGAACATTTGATGTAATTAGGAAACTTTTAAGCATTTCTGATGGACTTACTAGAACTGAGTAAGAACTCTACAGTACAAACATAAGAGTCAAAAGAAAAAGGCATAATATTTCAGAAACTGGAAGGGGGTGTATAATGATGTAGTACTAATATTCTGTTAACGGAAGGATAAACAACTATCCCTTCACAACCCTAACGTCTTCAAAGGTTATTAAGATCACTGAACAAGAAAAAAAGAAGCCCTTTTAGCTGGGAATTCAAATGGATAAATGAAGGTTGAACACACACATAGAGACATATACACAGAGTTTAGAGCAGAAATGTATTAAACTCCAAAAGAAAAACAGAGGAAGGTGATTTAAAGGGAGCATAATACCAAAGAGGAAATAGCAATAAGAAAAACAAAATGTCTCATCCTAAAGGGGGAAGTAAGAAAGGAGGAATATTTTTTTAAAAACCTAGAATCTTAAGGGGTGTTTTAGATTGCCTCCTGGACAATTAGGATGTAGCTAAGCATATTGGAATACAGAAATACTATTGGCTTTTAAGAAATAGTGAAAGAAGGAATTTTAGGGATCCAGGGTGATGTGAACTAACACAAAATGGATGGAGAATCAGGCAAATGCTTTTTATGTGTATAGTAATACCATAAAGATTAGAAGAAAAAAAAAACAACTTAAGAACTTTGATATAATTCAGTGATTCACCTTGTTCCCAGAAGACATATGATGAAATATTTTATCTTTTGATGGAAAGGTGATGTTCACATGGTACAGAAAGAGACACACATTTGGGGGGGGGGCATTACCACTATGTACAATTGTTTGGATTTACTATACTTTTTTTTCTTGGTTAATGGAACAAGGTCAGAGGTAGAGTACTTATCAGCAATAAATATATGTAAAAGAACCACTGAAACATTTTTAAATGCATGAAGGGAACAGAAGGAAGTTTGGGAAGAAGCAAAGTCAAGCAGTTTTAGTATCATGTAGAACTTATTATTTGCATATACATATATATTTATAAAGCAAGTGTTATAAAATGGAAATTCATGTTTTCTCAGAATCATTTTTGAGATTCTGTTATATGTATGGAACAACTATTTTGTGATGTTGAAGTTTAGAAGAAAAAGCAAAAATTAAGGTAAAAAATTAGAGGATCACAAAAGGTAAAAGGGTGGTAGTGTGGAATAGGTATATTGAGCTACTGTCATGTGAAAAAAATCTAAGGACCAATGGAAAGAGTGTGGCAGAGAGCAGTTAGATGCAGATCAATGAAGACAGAAAGCAATCAATTTTCTGGGGGGAAGGGGGCCTGCAGTCTTGAGGCCACATGTGGCCCTCTAGGTCCTCAAGTGCAGCCCTATGACTGAATTCAAACTTTGCAGAACAAATTCTTGAGACTGCAGGATCCCCCCACTTCCAGTATAGACCAATTGGACATAAAAAAAGAAATAGATGATTTCGGAAGGCATATCATAAACCTGGCAAAAAAAGCACAGTGATAATGATGAAGGGATTCAATTATCCAGACATTTATTTAAAAAGCAGTAGGGGAGAACCTAGGCATAGATCAATATCCCAAATCATAAGTAGAAACTGGGTACATGATTCAGATATAAAGGGTGATATCATAAGCAAATTAGCACAGCATGAAAGTAATTGCATGCTAGATTTGTAGAAAAGGAAAGAATTCACAATGAAAAATGAGGTAGAGAGATTCATGAGAGAGGCAAAAATGGATCATTTTGATTACATCATTAGAAAGTTTTACATAAACAAAAAGAATGCAGCTAAAATTAGAAGAAGGAAACAGGATTGGGGGGGAGATCTTTACAGTAAGTTGCTCTGATAAAAGTCTTATTTCTCAAATATATAATTGACCACATTTTTTGTGTTAAAAAATAAATAAAAAAAACCTGGGCACACAATTTGACCCAACAATACCACCATTAGTTTTATATCCCAGAAAGATCAAAGAAGAAAAAAAAGAACCTGCATATACTATCTATCTATCTATCTATCTATCTATCTATCTATCTATCTATATCTATATATCAGCTCTTCTTCTCTTGGCAATGAATTGGAAATTGACTGGATGCCCATCAATTAGAGAATGGCAAAAATAAGTTATTGCATATGATATGATGAAATATATTTGTGGTGTAAAAATTATGAAGGGCATAGTTTTCAGAAAAACCTGGAAAGATAGATTTCAATTGAGGTAAAGTGAAGGGAACACAACCAGAACATTGCATTCAGTAACAATGATATCACAAAGATAATTAACTGTGAAAGACTTAGTAAATCTGATCGGCAAAATAACCCAAAACAGTCATGATGAAATATATCCCTTCTAGATAGAGAACTGAAGGTGTCAGAGTGATCTTCAAAGCATACTTTTTCTCCCTGTTTATTTTTCTTTTCTCCCCTCCACCCCCAGAACATGGATATTGTGGAAATTTCTTTTGTATTTCTTCATATTTTAATGGATTTTGTATTTCTTGCCTTCACAAAGAGTGGGTGAAAGCTTAGGGGGAGGGCAAGAATCTGGAACCAAAAATAAAATGAAATTGGACAGATTAGATTTGTTCTAATTGGCCCCAGGGGACTGTTTGAAGAGTAGTGGGTGTGATTTGGAGAAAAGGAAATCTATATATTGAATATAATATAATATAGATAGATAGAGATAATATATCTATATATTGAATTAAAGAAAAATATTAAATATTAAAAATAAGCCTATTCCAAAATGGAACTAGCTACCTTTGAAGGCAGTATGTTCATCACTCAACAGCAATTCTTGAAGCAAAAACTGAGTAACCACCCAATATTTAATTGTATAGGTGTATCAACAATGCAGTAGTCACAAGGCCTACGGTAACTATAAATATGTTGATATGGTTATTAATCACAAAATATACCAGGTTCTCTACAAGAGGAATAAAGCTACATTTATTCAAATACCAGAAAACTGAGTCCCAAAACCAGAAAGTCAAAGCCATCACAATAATTATGAAGTTGGAACACGTAGTCAATGTAGTAAACACCCACATTCTCAAACCTTCAAAACAGAACAGGCTACCTCAGGCAAAAGTCCTCCTCTCCCAACATCCAGGAAGCATGCTCACAGAAGCTCCAGCCCCCTGCAGTTTCTGTCCCTGGCAGTCCCTGGGAGTCCTCAGCAGAAATTCTGGCTAGCTCAAAAGGGATTTGAGCCTCTGCCTCCACCAGTCCCGGCACACAGGCTAGCTAGGCTTCTGCTTCCTCTTGCCCCACCTCTTCCTTCTACATCAGCAAGTCCAACTGGGCATGGAAGATCTTTAAATCCCATAACCCTTACAATAGGGGATTCCTGTTCAGGCATAGGTTGTACTAAATGTCCTCTGAGGTCCTTTCCAACTGTGAAGTCACAATTCCACATAACCTTGACTTATAGGATCTTACATACCTCTTCAGAGATTTTTTTTATTTTTTTCATAGATATGAAAATGGATGTAAGCATTTATACTATACACAGAAAATATAGTCATCCTCATGATAATCCTTTATACTTATGTTTATCTTAAACACTGCAAATGAAGTATCTCCTAAAATGGTTATTCTAGTAACCTTTGGACATACAATGAAGCTAATTCTACCACCATCTTTATTTTCCTTTTTGGGGAAAACCTGTGAGCTATTTTTATATTACACTTAAACTTCTTTCTAGTTTCTGTTTTCACTAATACCAACAATAATAATATTGGTATGAAAGAGTTCTTCCAGTGGTGTCATTGAACAAATCAGTACTATAGAATATTAACAGCTAAATTAATGCTTTAAAATAGTCTAAAAATCATGCAATTCTGAGGAAAATACTTCCCTTTTTCTGATTCTGCTACTCTTTTCTCCTAAGTAGAAGAAGAAATTAAGGGCTATTTTCTATTTTTCTTCATGTTATGGGTAATTTTATCTATAGAATTCGTCACTAAGTGATTCAAAACTGCCAGAGGGTATAGCACCAACTTAATGCCATAGGCATAAGCAGGAATTCTGTAGATACTAACATCAATTATCTGTGGATATTTTAGTATACATTTCTAGCCTGAGCTCCTTTCTGAAGCTTCTTTGTTTACTAGGAAAATTTAATTCTTCATCAAACAAATGCAAATCTTAGGTTTTATATTAGAATGCTGCATTTTGAGGGGATTCACGACAAATTTTATCATCTTATAAATCTGTGTCTCTAAATGTTTATTCAGTTATGCTACAGTGTAAGAACAAGATATGTTCCTGAAATCTTGTTTGGGGAATAAATGTCTTTATTTCCAATAAAACTTTCCCATTATTTCTATCATAAACATATGAATATATCTTTATAGGAAAAGTTGGTCCCAAGACATAAGAAAATTTATTGAAGAATGGAGCAATGTTTATGATAAAAGAATATTATCCAAAGTGTGGCTAAAATTACTAGTACTGAAATTGTTGGTAGCATGAAGAAAGAAACTTCCCTGGAGGTGGGAGGAGCTAGATGTTAGCTAGATGTTAGCATCTAAAGCTAGATGTTAAAGTTACTGATGTGATTACTTGTAAAAAGTAGTGGTAAAATAGGAAATGTAAAGTATTTAGCACATCTTCAGGTGTTTAGCTGAGTCTTAAAGTTAGGTTTAATTAAAGCCCCTTCAAGACAAAAAAAGAAAAAGAAAAAAAGCAAGAAAGAAAAAGAAAGAAAGAAAGAAGGAAGGAAGGAAGGAAGGAAGGAACAAAGGAACGAAGGAAGGGAGGGAGGAAGGAAGGAAGGAAGAAAGAAAAGGGAAGGGAAGGGAAGGGAAGGAAAGAATATCTAGATGTTAGTTATTGCATATTTTTTAAATATCTAACATAATCCACTATCCAAAAAAATTCAAATAAAATCAAAATATTTGAAAAATTATGAAAAAATCAGTTGCCATTGCCAAACACATCATCTCCACCACTTTTACTCCAAGACATGGAAGAATCAGTGACATTAAGGCAATCAATAATTTTATCATTTCCCCTTTTCTCTTTCAACTTCTACATGCATTACAGTAGAAATACTAGGTTTTTCTGTCAGGAGTAGGCTAAAATTTAGAAGTTTTATACTGAGGTTTTCCAATCAATACAGCATTTAACAGATAATATTAGAGTTAGAAGACATGTAGAGGCCAAACAATTCAATCTAACCATCTAGTGTATGAAAAAATTCTGCAATATTTTTGACAGGTGATTATCAAGCCTCTGTGTCAACATTTACAGAGATCAGAAACTAACTTTCCCACAAGGGAACCCATTCATTTTTTTTTTTTTAGATAGTGCTAACCGGCAGAAATTTTTACTTTATGTTAATTATAAATCTGTGTCTTTGTGGCTTCCACCCTTTGGACCAAGGTTTACACTTTGAAATAAGAGAAAATTTTAGCTCTCCTTCAAAGAGATTGTCGCAAGAAATTTGAAGGGAGTTTTAATGTTTCTTAAGATGTCACTTTTCAGGCAAAAGATTTCTAATTCTTCAATATGTTCCTCATGTGAAATGGATTGCTAAGAATCACATAGTTTTTAGTCCTTTTTAAAAATTTTAACTTAACAGTTGGCACTCTAAATATGTGATCAATGTCTACTGAGTACCAATGCTACCATGAGGAAATGAATTGTATCAGTCTTGATATTCTCACTATAAATGATTCCAGTAGATATAAGGAAGTTACAGTGAATGGAGAGATGGATCACAGCTTCTTTATGGAGAGGCAAATAAAGAAATTGGTTTTATCATGCATCCAAAAACAGCAAGAAATATTTCACAGGACATTTCGTATGGCAATATTTATGATAAGTATATGAAAAACACCACCATGAAAGCAATTGCAACTTATGCACGTCCTTTTTTTTTTTTTGGCTGAAGATAAAGAAGCAGATAAATTTTATGAAAATTTGATGAGACCTTCTGAAGTAAAGCAACATACACACTTATACAAAGTCATTTCAAGGGGGCGACTAGGTGGCGTAGTGAGTAAGAGCACCGGCCTCAGAGTTGGGAGGACTGGGGATTGGTTCCAGCCTCAGAAAATTAGCGCCCACACATAAAAATGACTAGCCATGTAACTTTGAGCAAGTCACTTAATCCCAAGTGCTTAAAATAAAAAAAAAAGTCATTTCAATACGAAGGTGGGTGCAGAAAATGTTTTAAAAATGTAAAACAAAGTTTAGAAGTAAAAAAAAAATCCATGTTCAAAAGCTAATAGAAACACACACACACACACACGCACACACACATACATCTTAAGAAAAGAGTCAGAAAATTCTGGACATAGCAACAAACAGCACTAGCAAATGATGATGATGATGTTTTTAACAAACAGGAAATGATAGTAAACTACTGTAGTTTTTTTGAATCAACTATATGTGTAAATCATAATTTGACTTCATAGAGCAAATATCTGAATAAACACCAGACTCTAAGAAAGACAAAAAAGATGAAAGATACGGCATGCACTTGAAGCAACTCCAATCTGACCTATTTGAATAGATCAAGAGTCATTGACTATTGAATAAATGGGACATGGATAGAACAAAGACAGACTCTCACTATTTCATTAGTGAGTTTAACTTCATGTCCACAAGTAAATCAAAAAGAGCCTAAAACTTATCTGTTTTCTACTATGTGGTACAGTGAATAGAGCAGTGGCCCTGGAGTCAAAAAGATCTGAGTTCAAATTTGGTCTTAAACACTTATTATGAGTGTTACCCTGGGCAAGTCACTTGACCTCAATTTACCTCAGTTTCTTCATCTGTAAAATTAATTCAATAATATCACCTGCCTCACAAGGTTGTTATGAGGTTTAAAGGAGATACTAATTATAAAAGACTTAGCAGATTGTCAGGCACATACAAGGTACTATATGAATATTAATTATTATTATTATTGCTTTGAATTTTTTACCTTTTGATACTATGTTTTCCACTGATTCCAAGGTAAATCCTTTTAAATTACACATCTGATCATGTCATGTCTTTGTTCAAAAATCTTCAGTATCTCCTAGGATATAATACGAACTCCAGCCAAGCATTTAAAGGCTATTACAATTTTATTCCAAATCAGATTTCCAGACTAGTTTCACCTTACTCTCTTCCATAAACTCTATACATTGGTCAAACTTGCTTGGACTCACCCTCTTATCTCTAGCAAATCAGCGAAGAAAATTCAGATGCCAAAATCTTGGTAGTGGAAGATTTTCAAGTGATGGTGAAGTGGTTTAATTAAAGTGATAATAGAAGCCAAGTAGACCAAAGGGAAGCTATGTGTATATTTATCTCTGTTATTTGTTAACCATTCACATTAAGATGTGACAATCAGTGTGGTTATTCAGTCTTAACCTGAATCTTGTAAGGTGTTTGTACCCCAACTATGAACTCAAGATCTAATTTTGTAGTGACAAAAACTTAATTTATTAATTTAATCAGTGAATAGTTAGTCAAAAAAATACTAATTAGACATTTCTGATGCAACAGACTCTGTGTTAGCACTAAGGATACAAAGAAAGGGGGGAAAATTGTTTCTGGTCCCAAGAATCTTTTAATCAGTGAGACAATTATACAAATAACTATATACATACAAGATACATTCAGAGTGAATTAAGGATAAATTCATCCAAAAACAAGAATCTTGACTTACAGTTGGGGAATATGCCTTGCTAGTGACTATAATATTCCTATATGGTATCTAGTGCAAACTTTTTTTCTGGTATCAAAAACTGCATTAGTAATCAGTAGGTTGCCTGTATGTAGCATCATAGCACAACTAGTAGGTCACATGGAATAGCTTTCATGTCTCTCTTCCAAAAGGCTGGCTCTCATGTATGTTAAAATTATATATAATTCTTCAAAACATATAATAGTAGAGACAATTTTGATCACCACATGATTATTAATATCAAGTGGCATAAAGCAAAGAGATGTTTACCAGCCAAAGTTGATTGCAGTCATCAGGTCTTCACTTGGTATTTTGTGTTCACTAAGCTTTTTCCACACATACTTTCATTTGATGATCATAATTCCTAATCAAGGTCAGTTACCACACTGATGGCAAACTATTTAACTTGAAAATGTTACAAGCCAAAACTAAAGTGGAGGGATAGTTGGCACACATATTTTTGTTCACAGATGATTGTACACTCCGTACTTTGTAGCTGAGGTGCAACAAAATATGGATTAATTCTCTTTTGTTTGTGCTAATTTTAACCTAGCAACACAAAGAAAATGTAGGTTCTCCACCAGCCAGCACCACAACATCCATAGGTGGAACCATCAGTTACAACAAATGGAGAAATTTTGAATACAGTGATTAAGTTCACTTACTTTGGCAATCTACTTTCTAGGGATGTACACATAGATGATGAAGTTGATGCATACATTGCCAGAGCTAACTCAGTGTTTGGGAGGCTCCAAAGAAAAGTGTGGAAGAGAAAAGGTGTTAGATTGTCTACCAAAGTGATGATCTACAGAGTCATAGTGCTGACCACATTTTTGTATGCCTGCTAAACCTGGACAGTCTATCAGTGCCATGCCATGAAACTGAACCATTCCTATCTGAATTATCTTAGGAACATTCTGAACATCACTTAGCAAGATCTGGTATAGACCACTGAGGTCCTTTCTCAAGCTAAATTGCCAAGCATTCAAACTCTACTCCAGAGAGCACAACTCCAATGTGTTGGCCACATTGTGCAAATGCCAAATGTACATTTGTTTAAAAGACTATTTTACGGAGAACACACATGAGGCAGGCACTAACATGGTGGTTAGAAAAAAGGATACAAGGACATTTTCAAGATCTCTCTGAAGAACTTTGTAGTCAGTTATGAGACATAGGAGACCTTGGCAAAGGACCATCCAGCAAGGCATGACTTCATCAAAGAAGGCATAGTACTCTATGAGTGAAGCAAAACTACAGAGCTCAAAAGGCACATGAGATGCACAAACTTAGAGACATCTCCACCCAAATGTTCATATGGACTGTTGGTGCCCAACCTGTGGTAGAGACTTCCAAGCTCATATTGGTCTGATTAGTCACAGTTGGACACATTGTACCTTGACAGCAACATAGTGATTTCATTTAGATCCTCTTCAAGAATGAAGAATAACAATCAACCAACAATAATTATCGAATAATACATTATTATCATGATATTAGACTTGAGAAAATTGAAGTTCAGAGAAGATAAATGACTTGCTCAAGATCATACAGTTCATGAGTGGTAGGGCCACAAACTCTAAACCTTTCACTCCACCGTGCTCCAAGAAATATTAACATCAGACTTTTTCCTGACAAGATAGGTTGGCTGCAATTTGCTGAGCTGTGAAAAATTTAATAATCTCCAGGCTTTCCCTCAACAGTGACCACTTTATTATTTACTTTTAAATCTTAGTTTAGTGCTTTTTGATGGAAATTTCTAATCCAGACTTTATTATTATCTAATTTTGGAAGTTTACAACTCAACCCTCTTTAAATATTAATACCCCAATCAACAATTTTGATAACATCCTCTGATTATAATTTGACTTTCAATTAGGTTAAATAGGTCTGAGCAATAATGGAATTTTATTTTTTTTTAAGTGGACTGCAATGCTCTTAATAGCCTTTTCAAACTTTCCAGTCTAATGTACATAGGGAATCTGATGGTAATAGCCAAAATATGAGCAGCTCCAAATGCTGTAAATCCCAATTTCACTTTGCCATTTTGACTTTCAAATTTATATCATTTAAAGCTATGTTTCTGAAAGCATGCTCATTGTCTAAGGAAGCTTTTTCTAAGGAAAACCTAAAATGGTATAGTGAACCATTCCAATTCCCTTTCCCTCATGGGATGAGACATTTATAATCCATTTCGACAAACACTTATTCATTGCGTGCATGGCTAGTGGAAGTAACAGAATTACAGCAGAGCCTAATATTTAGAATCCTAAAAGATGATAACTGTTAAAGTGCCTCAGTCTACATGACAGCAAATTTGGACAACAGCAGCCACTGTATTGGAAAAGATTAATTTACATCCCAAGCCTTAAAAATGACAATGCTTGGGGTGGCTAGGTAACACAGTGAATAGAGCATCAGCCCTGGATTCAGTTCAAATCTGGCCTCAGACACTACACACACACACACACACACACACACACACACACACACACACACACACACACTAGCCGTGTGGCCTTAGGCAAGTCATTTAACCCCAATTGCCCTACCTTCCCCCCTCCCAAAAGAAAAAGAAAAAAGAAAAAAAGACAATGCCAAAGAATGTTCAAGTTACTGAAAAACTGTGCTCATTTCATATGCCAGCAAGGTTATGCTTAAGATTGCATAAGTTAGACTTGAGCAATATATGAACTAAGAATTACCAGAAGTGTAGATTGGTTTTCAAAAAGGCAAAGGAACTAGAGACCAAACTGTCAACATCTGCTGGACTATAGAGATAACAAGGGAGTTCAAGAAAAACACTGAATTCTGCTTTGACTATGTGGATCACAACAAAATGTGACAAGTCCTCAAAGAGATGGGAATACCAGATCATCTTATTCGTCTCCTAAGGAAGCTCTATGTGGGCAAAAAAGCAACAATTAGAACTGAACATGGAACAACTGATTGGTTTAAAATTGGGAAAGGAAAATGACTATTTATTTAAATTATATGGAGAGTGCATCAAGTGAATTGCCAGTCTAGATGAATCAAAAATTGGGACTAAGGTTGCCTAGAGGGGTGGCTAGGTAGTGCAGTGAATAGCGCACCACCCTGGAGTCAGGACGACCTGATTTCAAATCCAATGTCAGACACTTAATACTTACTAGCCATGTGACCTTGGGTAAGTCACTTAACCCCAACTGCCCTGTGTTCCCCTTCCAAAAAAAGGAAAAAAAGAAGTTTGCCTAGAGAAATATCCACAATCTCAGATATGCAGACAATATGACTTTGACAGCAGAAAGTGAAGATATTAACAAGCCTCTTGATGAGGATGAAAAGGGAGAGTGTCAAAGTTGGCTTGAATCTTAATATAAAAAATACTAGGTGCATGGCAACTAATCCCATCACTTCCTGTCAAATAGAAGGAGAAGAAATGGAAGCACTATCAGATTTTATATTCTTGGGCTCAAAGATCACTGCAGACAGCAGTTGCAGTTGTGAAATTAAAAGACACTTGCTCCTTGAAAGGAAAGTTATGACAAGTGGTTTTCCAGTAATAATGTACAGTTGTAAAGAATTGGACTATAAAGAAAGATGAGCAATGCAGAATCAATGCTTTTGAACTGTGGTGCTGAAGAAGACTTTTGAGAGTTCCTTGGATGGCAAAAAGATCAAATCAGTCAATACTTAAAGAAATTAATTCATGGGAGGGACAAATACTAAAGTTATAACTTAAATACTTTGGTCACACAATGAGAGGACAAGACTCATTGGAAAAGACATTGAAACTGAGACAGATTGAAGGAAAAAGGAGAAGGGGACAACAGAGGAAATGGATAGTGTCATGGAAACAACAAGTATGAATTACACAGATTTCAGGAGATGGTGGGAGATAGAAGGGCCAAGCATGCATGAAGAGTCACACCCGACTGAATGAATGAATAACAATAAATATTCAAGGTGCTATGATGGGCTCTGAGGATAATACAAAAATAAACTTTTCCTGTCTTCAAGAAGCTTACACTATACCAAATATTTATAACACATAAGTATATGTCTATTTGAGGTGAGAAACCAATAACAAATAGGGAGTGGGAATCAGGAAGCTATAGAGTTCTTAATTTTTATTCTAATTATGAATCTCTTTGGCAGTCTGGTGAAACCTATGTAGTCCTTCTCCAAATAATATTTTATAAAATATATAACACAAAGTGCATAGAATTCTAAAGGATAACAATTATATTGAAATAGTTATCTATCTTTAGGTTTATGTGTACCTACACAGGTTCTTAATCTGGAGTCTGTTAACTTTATATATCATCCATATTTATGTCTATCTAAATGCATTTAGACATATGTGGATATGAGTATGTATATATACATGTGTTAGTACATGTGTGTAAAGTACATATAGATGGCTATCAATTGTGATATTAATATTGATAAAGATACTTATAGATATAGATGCTTATAGATGTGTAAGGATAATGATATCAATGTACAGAAAAGGCTATATCATTACAAATAGCCATATATAATAATTTTCATATATTTACATATATAGAGTGGTAGAGATATATAGAGAAGAGAAAAAAGAGAGAAACAAAAAATTGAGAGACAGAAAGTTCACAGCCCCTCTCTACTTTTAGTCTATAACAAATTTCTTCAAGCTAGTGTAGTGTTTGGGCTCCTCGGTGGTGCAATCGATGGAGTACAGGACCTGGGGTCAGGAAGTTCAAATTTAGCCTCAAACACTTACTAGCTGTGTGACCCTGGAAAGTAACTTAACCCTATATGCCCCAGTTTCCTCAACTGTAAAATGAGCTGGAGAAAGAAATGACAAACCATTGCAGTATCTTTTCCAAAATCCAAACGGGTCACAAAAAGGCAGACACAACTGAAACAACTCAACAACAACAATAAAAGGGGATCATATAGGAGGGAATAGTGGTCAAGGAGAAGGCAGCACTGATTTTGGCCAAAGGTTTGGGGCCAACATTTATCCATACAAAAATCCTGACTTGAGCCAGATTATATACTGAGCAAGGTAGAATTGGGCACTATTTTAGGTAAAATAGGACTAGGATGGGAAATAGAGAGTGAGGAATTGTATATATCTTCTAAAAGTACAACTAGCCATGATAGTGAGGAGAAAAGAATGGGTGATTGATAACTTGTGTCTTTTGTCACATATCTATCAATGCAATCCCCTTGTTTGAACTTAAAAGTATAAGCTAATACTTCAGCCCTCAGTATGTTGTTTTCCCTATTCATGGGTCTGTATATCCTGACCAATGGATATAGAGGGATAGCTATGGCAAAAGTTAGTATTCAAAGTCTTGTTTGGGGAAAGCAATAGCAACAACAAAGAAATTAAGAGCAAAATAAAATAAAAACCTCTTCTTTAAAATCATCATCCCCAAACTTTCAATTCAAAATAAGCTACTACCTACATGTCTTTTGGCAAGTCACTTAATATGTTAGGATCTCATTTTTCTCATCTGTAAATGAGGGGTTTAAGCTAGGTGGCTTCTAAATTTTATTTCTAGCCTTAAACTTTTGATGCTACTATTCTATGATTCAGAAAGAGGTTTTTTAGAAAGTGGCCTAGAGAGACTAAAATAGGACTTGTAATTATATATCAGTAAACTATGGTGGGAGGAAGCTAACATGAGCCCATTTTTACAAACTGTTCTCTTGTAAATTATATGCTGAAAAAGAAAAAGGGAAAAAATTTTATATGTTATGACTACCCCATACACCTTTAAATTTTAAGTTCCTTGAAGGGAGGCATTATCTTGCTCATATATGTTTGTATCAGCAGCATTTATCAGAGTAAGTGGTACATAGCACTTAATAAATACTTGATTTATCATCTATTGGTCAATTAATCTAGTTGACCAGCCTGAACTTCCTGATTATTCTAAGGGTTATTCCCATTCACAAAGCCTGATAGTAAAATGGACTGGAAAAGCATGTGAGTGCTTCTATTCAAAGTATTGTGAATACAAATAGAAAAGTGATGCTGATCTTGCCCTTAAATGCAAGATAACTAATATAGGACAGCGTGGTTTACAAGGGAAAGAAAGGCCACTTAGTTCTTCGGGTCCAGTGTCAGGTAGAATGATAAAACCAAGGAATAATGGCAGGACACACGAAAATACTCAGGGAGCTGAGATCTATGGCACTGCTACAGGATCCCAACCAATGCCTTAAAGAGTTAGTGGCCCAAGAGTTTGAGTAGAGCAAGATTGTGTAAAGAAGTGGAGAGGGGAGAGAGTGCATCCAGGTCTCAGGTTGAGATGGGTTAAAACGGAAAAGGTCCCTGGCTCTGCATGGCAACTGTTTCTCCTGGGCACCCTGCCCTACCTGTTGTCATCTTGGCAAAGAAGAGAATTTCTAGGGAGGACAAAAAAGACAATTGCTTTTCTTATCCAGAGAACCAGGAGGTAAAGATGAATCCTACCCAAATCTATGTCCAGAGAAGAGAGAAGGTGTGTAGTAAGGAGGAATGTCTTTTAAGGCCACAAACTTTTAGGTTCATAACAATGGGCTGATAATTTGGTTTCCAAAAGGACCAAGACTTCTTTTTTTATAGAAGAAAAAGTTGATGACCATCCATTGAAGACTATTTGAATGGAAGACATTGGGATACACATGAAGCAAATACTCAGAAGAGCCCAAAAATTGTCTAAGAAGAAATGATAGGTGTTATCATAGCAAAAGAGGAGTGAATGCCACAAGTTTTCAAGAATAAGAAGAGAGGTGAAACAAGGTAAGGTGATGATTATGACAGAGATAAACCACATCACTCCTGCTATTATATTTCTCTTATGAAATTAGAATATCTTTATGTAACTCAAATGACTAGGAGGAATTTGTTCATGAGGCAAATGATGGAAGCATAACCAGACCAGATTAACTGGAAAAAATGAATGACCTCTTCCCCCCAAAAAAGAAAAAAAATTACTATCCATTTATTGTGAGCCAGGCAATATATTAAGGTAATTGGATACAAATTCAAAAAAGATACAGTCCCTGCCCTCAGTGACCCCATTGTAATCAGGGGGAAAAAACACATATAGAAATGGTAACTAGGAAAGGATGTTTTGAGGCTAGGAATTAATGGCAAGCAAAACCACTGGCTGGTAAGCCTTTCTAGAAGCCATAGTTATGGTGTTTTAATTACTGTTCCCAGATAAAGAAATAGAAATTAGCAAGTTGGGAGAGAGCAATAGATAGAAACTGGAAAACAGGCAGTCCTGGCATGTCACAGTAGGAAGATGGATGGGGTATGGAATCTGGGGTTGGCTGAATAGAGAACTCAAATCTATGAGAACAGGAGCCATTGAATTAATGCAGTATTGAACCTGTGCACTTGTAAAAAAAATCTATGTATTTTGCAAGCTGTCATATTCTCCAATGAATAATATTTTTTCTGTTATTTTCTATAAATTGTAATGAACAGCTAGGTGGGACACTGAATAGAGCACCAGACCTGGAGTTGGGAAGACTCTGAGTTCAAATCCAGCCTTAGATATTAGCTGTGTAATCATAGGCAAGTCACTTAACCACTGTTTGCCTCAGTTTCCTCATCTATAAAATGGGAATAATAATAGTATCTACTTCTCAGGGTTCTTATGAGGATCAAATGAGGTAATAATTATAAAGCCCTTAGCACAGTGCCTGGCATGCATTAAATGCTATGTAAATGTTATCCATTATCACTGTCATTATTATAATTCTTTGATTTAATTTAAATATCATATCTGCATTTTGTGTACAAATTCCAAGGCTTTAGGAAATAGGGTAGGGTTTGAGTATAACAAAGAGATGTATACAGTGATGGGGTCCTTGGGATGTACATATGTTTGTAACATCAATCTATGTAACATCAGTTTGTAATATCAATCTGTAACAGTTTGTAAATGGGGTGCTTTGGGATCTATGTCTGTAAAATCAATTTGTAAAAGCAGTCTGTAAAATCACACCCCCCCCCAGTCTCAAAGCATTAACTCTGCTCCTTCCCCCTGCCAGCACTCTGCCCAGCAACAACTCATGAACTGTTTATCTCTGCTTAAAACAATAAGCTACTTATGAATCCTTCACAAAACTATCTATAAACATTTTTAGCTTAGACAAATGTTATCTCCCTTAGTTAGAGTAGCCAGGTGCACCATAAATTCTTCAGTACCCTATCTATAGGGTAACTCCTTAGCCAATTGTACCCACACTGTGTCTCTGATGGCCTTGGTCCCAGCATCTATCTTGTCAAGCTTGACATTGATGGGTGGCAGACTGGGCACTCCTTAGTGGCCTTGTCGGAGGATAGACTTTAGTGATGTGTCAGGCCTAAAACCACACCTCCAGGTAGCTCCTCCCCCCTGCCTTGGGCTATTTCCCAGTGAATCATGGGCAATACGCCTGCCCCTCGCAGTTGATATTAAAAGTGCATGGTCCTTCAAGCACTGACCACTCCTTAACTCCTCCCTGATCCCACCCTTACTCACCTAGTTAGCATAATTGGCACCTGATTTACTGTCTTGACTCCATAAAACTATGCCTGTGACCCCTGGAAGTTTGCAGGTTCCATAAGAATCTAGCCCGCTGTCCTTGTGCAGTGTAACAATAAACTTTACAATCTCGACTCCAAGTTTGCTTGAGCCTGGTGAATTCCTTCCAGACTGAATTGCAGGGTTTCTGGTCACTGAGAGTGATCAGGGTCCCTGGCAGAACCTCTTACCGCCCCCCCCGCCCTATCACCTTTCCATCTTCATAAAGGATTTTATAGTTTTAACTCAATTACCACAGACCCTGCAAAACTACAAGTCTTTGAAAAGACTGCTGAACTCATGAGATCAGAAAGCTTGAAAATGATTGCATAAGTAAATGGATATTAACCATTTTGAAGACATTCATCAGAAAATCCTCTCCTCCCCAAAATTTCTTTTTTGAAAATCATTATTAGTGTTTGTATTTCTTTTTTTTTCAGACTATGCTCTTATTTGCAAGTGCACTTTTAATCACTATAGACTGAGGTTTCTGAATACTGCATTACATATAATTATGCTATACTAGCCTCACATTGTCTTGCTTCATATTGCTTGTGAAAGCTCAAGAATCACTCACTTTTTTTTTGTTTTCCTGACTTTTCATACCTTCTCTTCCCATTCTTACTTTCCTTCCATTATTCTCTTTCGTCAAACTTTTTCCACTCTTGCCTTTTATCTCCTTTTAATTTTAATCTTAGTCACACAAGAAAACAATGATTTCAGAGGATCCGCATACCTGAGGAAAAGCTAGCACTCCAGGCTGCAGGTTAGGAGACTTGGCCCCTAGGAGGCATGGACTTTGACAAGACTAGAGTTGAAAAAGGTCAGATCCCTCATTCCTCAAAGTGAGTCTGTGCAGGGTAGAGTAAAAGGTTTACTTAGGATAGAGTGCGGATGTCTGAAGTTTAGCAACTTCATTGTAAAAATCAAGATTACTACCTTCCAGGATTGTATTCTCTCTCAAGTTTCTTCCCCATCCCCATCCCCCTCCATCTCACGCACACTTATCAAAAGCCTTTGCCTTATTGTTGTTATTGTTGCTGTCATTCAGTCATATCTGACTCTCCATGACCCTATTTGGGATTTTCCTGGCAAAGATACTGGTACTGCTTGACATTTCCTTCTTCAGCTCATCTTACAGATGAGAAAATTGAGGCAAACAGGGTTAAATTACTTGCCCAAGATCACATAGCTAGTATCTGAGGTCACATTTGAACTCAGGTCTTCCTAAATCCAAGACTGACACTCTATCCATGGCACCACCTATTTTAGAGATGGAAGCAGAGGTGTACTGGAGCTAGCCCTAACCTGCTTGCTAAAATGATTTTTAAATTTTCAATGTGAAGAATAGGCAATCACCACAAATTTTATTTTGTTGATTGTTTAGACTTAAGAAAATGTTAATAATGTAAAATAAACTTAGAAATATGAGTGCATACCTTACATAGATATATATGTGTATATATATGTATGTATGTGTGTGTATAGATAGATATATACATATATACGAATTTATCTATATGTGTGTATATACTTACCAGCATATTTCTGGTTTGTTCTTTACAGTACTTGAGCTCAGCACACAAATTTAAAAGTATGTGTGCATACCTTATTTAAGATATATATATATATATATATATATATATGTGTGTGTGTGTGTGTGTATGCATATATATACACATATGTATATATATGCATATATACACACATATGTATATATATGCATATATATATACACATACATGTATTTGTGCATATGTGTGTATACACTTACTAGCATATTTCTGGTTTGTCCTTTATAGTACTTGAGCTCAGCAGGAGTTCAAAAGAAGGCTTAGGAAATGAAGTCATCACCAGAGCATAGGTCTGGTGAATGAAAGCTAACAATAATAATTACAATATTAATAATCATAACTGACATTTATATACATATATTACTTTAAGGTTTGCAAAGTACTTTACCTCAATCATCTCATTTGAGCCTTACATCATGAGTGACTGGAAGGAACGTTAGAAATTATATGAAGTTCTTAACCACTTCTTCATCTCATGCACCCCCTGGCAATCTAGGGAAGCCTAAGAACTTTTCAGAATAATATTTTTAAATTCAAAAAATAAAAAATGGTGCAATATAAAAATAAATAACTGTATTAAAATATACTTATTAAGCAACAGCAACAAGAACAAATCTTCATAAACCCCAGTTTAAGAACCTTCTAATTCAGCCTTCCTCAGAGAAGAAAAAGAAAAAGACCTGTAGGTCTCTAATTTGTAAACTAAAGGTGACAGTGGTTTAGTGATTTACAATATCCAGATTGCACTGGAATTTTAACCAGAACCCTAGATGCTTAAATCAAAAAGAAAATTAGTATTTCCAGTCACTGGCAATACAACTTTTATGAGAGTCAAGGGGAAGATAGTATTATGCAAGTAGGTCTTTCAGAGCCCCTCAAATTACCCAAAAAAGAAGCATCCTCTGCTGATTTTACAGAAGCTTACAGATGTGGAAGAAATGGGAGTACTCTTTTTTTTAATTTATTCAGCAGACATCTGTTCAATGACAATCATTTTAGGTAGAGAGAGAGAGAGTGTGTGAGTGTGAGTGTGAGCGTGTGTGTGCGTGTGTGTGTGTGTGTGTGTGTGTGTGTGGTGTTTACTTTTAAGCCTGGGGGTTTATGTTTTCCCTTGTTTAGTGGGAAATGGTTTAGTGCTCAATAGCCAAGTATTTCTATTATCCTGGATTGTGTTTACAAGTGAGAATCTTAGAAAATCCTTCTACATAAATCATCCCAAAGCAAAATAATCTAAATGTCAAATGCAGCCCTTGAACCATAAGAGATATTAAAATGGACTGTGAAATCAAGATGAACTTTAACTGAATTAAATAAACCAATGAATTAATTACATTCCTCAAGTGTGAGACATTCGGAAAGAAAATTAGAATTCTTGTAGCTGTGTCTTTTGGAATAATTTCATTTGTATAGGTCAAAAGGTTCAATCACTAGAAATTCACTAGTACTTTTAACACCATCTTCTAGCAATAATGAGTTATGAAACTCCATGGAAACATTCCTATTAGTACCCAAAGCATACTTAATTAACAGATAATATTCATTGAACCAAGTTATTCACTATGCTAAATCTATGGTACTCAGATTTAAAAAGAAATAAAGATTTACAAATGTTTTCTGATTCAAATAAATATAATAACATGTAGCATTAACATTATATAACGAATAAAACTCTAAGGATAATTTACTTTTGGATGTCCCTAAATCAAGCCAGAATTTTAGCTAAAAAGAAACACTGATATAAAAAAAAAAATAGTAGAATTGGGTCAGATAGGTGGTGCAGTGAATAGAGCACTGGCTCTGAAGTCAGGAGGACCTGAGTTCATATTCAGCCTCAGACACAACACAAAAAGTATCCCTGTGACCTTGGACAAGTCACTTAACCCCAATTGCCCTCCAAAGGCCCCCCCAAAAATTTGAAGGGTTTCCTAGGGGCTTTGAATAGAGGAAACCTGCCTTGAAAGCAATACTCCATATGTATATTGATTGTTTTCCATAGTCAAAACATTGGTGAAACAATGCATATATATGGAAATTTTATATTCAAAAAGATCTGTGACACAGTATTGCCAAATTGAAAGTGATTACTATTCAATTAGACTTCTCACTAAGAGAATCCCTGATGACAATGCACTATTACAACTGATTTGATTATATCCTGAGTCAAATGACTATTCCCAAAATATACTTGCACAGAATACATATACTAACAGTTTCTTATCAACCCATAGCACTGGATATAAATCGTGTCATTCAATGCCAGAGACATGATGAAGTCCTACAGCTAATTTCCTTTTTTTTTCTGAATATAGCATAATACCATTTAGGTGCTCATTAAATCCTCTATAATTCCTTTTACACAATAGTTGTTTTTGTATATGTTTTTGGACTTAAACCAAGCTTCTCTCCCACTAAGCTTTACTTTTCCTGAATCTATCCACTAATGTGCCCAGGGTGTATCATCATTAACTGAAACTACCTTGTAGAAAGTGACTATTGAACTCCTAATTGTCAAATCTAAAAGTTTCTTCTCCATCCTCATCCTTCTCAGTAATATTTGATCCTGTGATCATTTTTTTTTCTCTTGGAAACAATTCTATCTAGTTTCTGTCAGTCACTTATCTTCTGGTTTTGTTCTTATTTATCTGATCTCTACTCAATCTCCTTTGCTGGCTTTTCATCCAAATCAGGTCCATTAACCCCAGCAGACTCCCACGCCTCTACTTGTGTTCATTTTCTCTTTTCTCTACACACCCTCTCATTTGGAGAAAGTATCATTACCCATATGTTCAGGTATTATTTCTATGCAGCTGCAATTGCATGCCATCAACCTCCTGTTGGACATTTAAGACTGTATATACCCAAGTCATCTTAAACTCAACTTCTTCAAAACAGAATTTATCTTTTCTTCAGTCCTTCCCTCTTCCTAATTTTCCTGTTACTCTTGAGGACACCACCATCCTGCAAGTGACCCAGATTCACAACTTCAAAGTCACCCTAGATTCCTCATTCCAACCAAGTCACATATCTAATGTGTTGCCAAATCTTGTCATTTCTACCTTCAAAACATCTTTCAAATATCTTACCCTCTATCTTTTCACACAGTCACGAGTAATTTCACCTTCACCAGGATAATGGTGATGATGATGATGGTGGTGGTGGTGGTGGTGATGATGATGATGATAATATTCAATAGCACTTTAGAGTTTGCAAAATAATTTATAAATATGACTTCATTTGATCCCTGAGGGTAGGTGTTATGGACATTCCCATTTTATAGATGAGAAAACCGAGGCATAAAAAGGATAAGGGACTTGCTCGGGATTGCACATTTAATTAGTGTTTGACACTGAATTTGGATTCTAGTCTGACTACTGCAATACACTCCTAACTAATCTCCTTGACTCTTGGAAAGTCCTCTTCTCTTCACACTTTTTGAAACACATCCTTAAGGACATTAGAGAAAACATTTCCTGACTATAGTAGAAATAATGCTCAATTTGGATTCAGAAAGATATGAGTTTCAATCCTGTTTTCATTAATTATTGGCTTTGTGACTGTAACCATATTACTTAGCTGTGTGTTTTGTTTTTCTTATTTAAAATGAAAGTAAGATGACCTATAGTTTCTAACTTATAGGTCTAAATAAGTAAATAATTCTGCAAACCCCAGTGGGCTAAATATCATTCCAACTATCATTACTGTTGTTTAATATTAGAGGTATAGAGAGTGGGCCTTTGATATATCACTGCAGAGAACTCTCAAGTCATTAAAGATACTTGAGGGGGGCGGAGCCAAGATGGCGGAGTAGAAACAGCTCCTCCAAGCCTCTCTGCCCCCAGATTCTCCACAAACTATGTAAAAAAGGACTCTGAAAAACTTCTGGAGCCCCAGAACCCACAGAACGACACAGAGAAGCTAACCTCCCGCTGAGGACAGCCCAGCACCCTGCAGGAAGGACCAGTGCAGCGGTCTGGGAGCCGGCAGCACGCAGAGCGCAGAGCGCAGGAGCCGAGCCTAGCCGAGCCCAGGTCCACGTGAGCCGAGGTTTTAGCCCCAGGGCGGCAGGGCCAGCAGCCGGCTGGAGGAACCCCAGAACACCAGGAACTGTGGAAACTCCAGAATTATCAACATAGACATGCCTAGGACAAAGTAAGAGGTTAGTGTCCTATGGACTTTGGGACCTGTATTTGGGGAATGCGTCAGCTCCCTCCCCTGGGGGCTAGAAGCCGCTGAGGAGACACACCATTTTGTAGTTTGCAGAGGCAGCTCTGGCTCCCAGCCTACAAATCGTGGGGAGATCCAGCGATCAGTCTTGGGGGGTAATCGTCTTGCTTTAACCTCCCTGGATCTGGATTGTGATCTAGGGTGGAAGTTGTGGGTGGGTTTACAGCTTGCCAGAAACGGAAGTTGCCCCCACACGTTCGGGACGAAAATTCCTCTATCTGGCCTTAAAGCCATAGTGTGGCAACAAGCCCAAAAGTCAAGCAATTAAGTGGCAACATGCCAAGGCAAAGGAAACAGAAAAATGCAACCCTAGACTCCTATTTTGGGGGCATAGAGCGGGAAAAGGACTGTGAGGTCAGAAGTCCTGCTCCAAAAGCCCCAGGGGAAAACATGAGCGGGTTGCAGGCCATAGAGGACCTTAAGAAGGACTTTAAAAATCAAATAAGAGAAGTGGAGGAAAAATTAGAAAGAGAAATGAGAAGGATGCAGGAAAAGTATGAAATGAGGGTCAACAGCCTGACTGAGGAAAACAACACCTTAAAAAATAGACTAGCTCAAATGGCAAAGGAGGCCCAAAAGGGCATTGAGGAGAAGAATGCCTTAAGAAGTCAAATTTGCCAGATGGAAAAAGAATCTCAAAAGTTCACTGAGGAGATTCATTCCTTCAGTGTTAGAGTGGAGCAAATGGAAGCTAATGACTTTATGAGAAATCAAGATGCTGTTAAGCAGATCCAAACAAATGAAAGATTAGAAGGCAATGTGAAATATCTCATGGGAAAAACCACTGACCTGGAGAATAGATCCAGGAGAGACAATTTAAAAATTATTGGACTACCTGAAAGCCATGATCAAGGAAAGAACCTAGAAATCACACTTCAAGAAATTCTCAAGGAAAACTGCCCTGATGTTTTAGATCCAGAGGGCAAAATAGAGGTTGAAAGAATCCACCGATCACCTCCTGAAAAAGATCCCAAAAAGAAAACTCCCAGGAATATTATAGCCAGGTTCCAGAATCCCCAGATCAAGGAGAAAATACTACAAGCAGCCAGGAAGAAACAATTTCAATATTGTGGAAACACAATCAGAATAGCCCAGGACCTGGCAGCTTCTACACTGAGGGATCGAAGGGCATGGAATATGATATTCCAGAGGGCAAAAGAACTGGGAATGAACCCAAGGGTCACCTACCCAGCAAAACTGAGTATTTTGTTTCAGGGGAAAATATGGTCATTCAGTGGAATAGAGGACTTTCAAGCATTCTTGAGGAAAAAACCAGAGTTGAATAGAAAATTTGACATCCAGACTCAAGAAGTAAGAGATGCCTGAGAAGGTAATCAGGGAAAAGAAATCAAAAGGAACTTATCAAAGCTGAACTATTTACATTCCTATATGGAAAAGCAATATCTGTGACTGATGATATCTTTCTCACTATGAAAATAATGGAAGAAGGAGGTGTGGTCATATGAATACATATGTGAATGTGTGTGTATATGGTTACAGTTATATATGGATAGACGGCATAGGTTGATTTTGTTGGGAAGGGAGAGTACTCAAGGGATGAAATTATGAGGTGAGAGAAGAAAGTGGCAAGAGGAGATGGGGAGAGACATGGTAGGGTAAACTATCTCATGTAGGGGAAGTGGGTGCAAAGGAGGGGGAGAATAAGGAAGGCTAAAAAGGCAAAACCACATTCACATTGAATTTGGTTCAGGGAGAAAATGACATACATACTAAATGGGATATCTCAACCTGCAGCAGGATAGGGGGAAGGGGGATGAGAGGAGGGATGATGGATGGGAGGGCATCCTTTGGGTGAGGGGAGGTTGGAAGTACCCACTATAGAAGAGGGACAGGATCATGTAGGGAATGGACCAGGTGGGGGGTGGGATGAGTGGGAGGGAATTATAAGCAGCTTTGACAATATATCTACCATGATAAATGTTTTGCATAGCTAGACATGTACAACATATACTGAATTACTTATATCCCAAGAAGGAATGGGTGACAAGGGAGGAAGGAAATGGATCTGAAATTTGAGGTCGTAACATTAAATGTTTCAAATATATATATATTAATACTATTAATAATTTAAAAAAAAAGAAGAAGAACTAGAAATTCTCAGAAAAAAAAAAAAGATACTTGACAATGCAGTTTGACACCTTCTATGCTGCACACTGTGTTAAAGAGTTTCCTAGAGCACTGGAGAGATTGATAACTTGTCCAGAGTTACCTAGCCCATATGATGCAGAGGTAGGCCTTCAATCCAGTCATATCTTCTGGGATTTGAGGCTGGTTCTCATTTCACTGTGTTACACTGCCCTTATCATTATTTTGTCCTCAAAATTTTTGTTGTTGCTGTTATTTCTTTAATGTATGGCTTACACAGTAAGTTATCAAACAACATACTCTACATGGTGACATTTATCATAGCAATTTAAATGATCTTATAAGATTAACATTGACATGTGAAACATGACGCCTTAAAAGAAATTATGTGAAGATGCTACTGTCTTGTCATATTTTCATTTTAATTGCATTTTACGCAGTTATTACTTCTCCCTCCCAATCCTCCAATTGAATTATAAAATTAAATAAATAAATAAAAAGGAAACCATCATAATAAATATTCATAACCCAGCTAAAGAAATTGCCACATTGGCCATGTCCAAAAATGTATGTCTCTCATTCTACACTTTTTAAGTTCCTCACCTCTCTGGCAGGACACAGGTATTACACTTCATGCTCAATCTTCTGGCACTTTTTAAAATGTTTTTATTTTATGCATTGTTCTTCTGGATTGGCTCACATTATTCTGCATCATTGGAGAGAAGTCCTTCTGGTTTCCACTGAAATTGCCCATTTTGTCATTCCTTACGATGCTATCATTACAGTAACACATCATAATTTGTTTAATCATCTCCTAAGGGGTGCACATCTTTTTAGTTTACAATTTGGGGCTACTGTGAAAAGAGTTGCTACAAATGACTTTGTAAACATGGGTTCTTTAACTATTTGTGGGATATTTTTTGGGTACAAACCTAACAGTGATTGCTGGGTCAAAGAGTATGGATATTTTAGTGACATTTCTTGGCATAATTCCAAACTGTTTCTCAGAATGGTTTAATTATTTCACTGCTTTAACAACAGTATATTAGTTTTGTTTTTTCCTCCCATAAAGCCTCCAAAAATTGTCATCTTCCTTCTTGTCTATCAGATAGCTGAGAGGCAAAATTTCAGAATTGTTCTAATTTATATTTCACTAATTGTAAGTTATATGTAGACCTTTTTTCATATGATCATTTGACAGCTTGAATTTCTTCTTTTAAAAACTGCAAGTTCATATCTTATGACTATCTACTAGGGAATAGCTCGATCTTATTCATTTGAAGGAGTCCCATATATATCTTTGATATGAGACATCTTTAGTAGAAACTTGCTGCATTTTTTCTTTTCTTCTTTTATTTTTAATTAATGGGATAAAACAAGCATTTCATAACATAGTATAATAAAAAAGATGATTGTAAATAAAAACTACAAATCTACTATTTTGAATAACTATTGCTTTTAACCATACAAGATTATCATGCAAATTTCAAATTTCTTTTATTTTCTTCCCACCCTCCCTGCCTCTTGCTACCCTGGAAATGGCTAATTAGGGATGTGTGTGTGTGTGTGTGTGTGTGTGTGTGTGTAAAACTATTTTATACTTCTATTTGTCAGTTCTTTCTCTGGATGCAGATAGAAACTTTCTTCATATATTTTCTATGCTTAATTTGGGCGCTTATAATAATCAAAATATATTCAATTCACTCAAAGTCATTTTTTTTTTGCTTTTTTGGAGGGGGGGAAAGCAGGGCAATTGGGGTTGTGACTTGCCCACGGTCACATGGCTAGCAAATGTTAAGTGTCTGAGGCCGCATTTGAACCCAGGTGCTCCTGACTCCAGGGCAGGTGCTCTATTCACTGCACCACCTAGTCGCCCCTCAAAGTCATTCTTAAAACAATATTGCTCTTACTGTATACAATGATCTCTTAATTCTGCCTATTTCACTCTTCATTATTTCATGCAAGTCTGTCCAAATTTTTCCAAAATTACTGTTTATCATTTTTTATATCACAGTAGTTTTCCATCACAGTCATATACCACAACTTGTTCAGCTACTCCCTAATTGATGTTATATATATATATATATATATATATATATATGTATATATATATGTATATATATATATATCTTTTATGTTATATCATATATCACAACTTGTCCAGCCATTCCTGCAATTTTCAGTTCTTTGCCACCATAGAAAAACCTGCAATAAGCATTTTAGAACATATATATTATTTTCCTTTTTTCCTAATCCTATCTGGTAACAGTCCAAGAAGTAGTATTGCTGGATCAAAGTTTGTATTCCCAGGGTTAGTGCAATTATTAGTGTGCAATTATTGCTTTTCATCCATGCGTTCATTCTTTTATTTTATGACATTAAAGAAGTCAATCTTTCTGGGTCACAGTTTCCTCAAGTGGAAAATGAGGGTTGGATTAGAAAACCTCTAAGGTAATTTTCAAATTTTCAAAAATTGTGCCCCTCTAGGTCCTCAAGTGCAGCCCTTTGACTAAAGATCTGCAAAGTGTAGATTCAGTCAAAGCACCACACTTGAGGACCTAGAGGGCCACATTTGGCCTCGAGGCTTCAGGTTCCTGACCTCTCTTAGTTTAATAACTCTTTGGGCGTACTTCCAGATTGCTCTCCAAATTACTTTTACCATTTACCCATTTTCCTTCTAATTTTAAATGTATTATTTTTGTTTTCTCAAAATCTTTTAAATATTATGGAATCAAACTTGCACATTTTAATTGCTGTAATCCTATTTCTTGTTTAGACACAAACTCCTGCCCTACTCATAAATCCAAAAGGTAATTGTCTGACTTCTCTAATATGTTTATAATGTCACTTTATGTCTAATAAACAAATATTTAATAAATGACTTTTATGTTCCAGACACTGTACCAATTAATGAAGATACAAATAAATGCAAAAAAATAGTCCCTATTTCAAGAAATTCTCAGCCCAAGTTATATCCCCATTTGGAATATTCATGGTATGAGGCACTGATTTATAGTTCATTTCGGCCAGGCTATTTTCTCAGAAGCTTTAGTCAAAGAGCATTCTCATATTTTCACAAAGGATGCCTTCATGATGGTGACAAAAAGTATATGATTATAGCAGTAATTTGACAAATTTAACAAAATGCATAACAAGATTCAAAGGACTTTTTTCCTACAGATTTTTTAGGGAAATGACAGAAACTGTGCCACAAATCACCGTGAGCAATAGAATTATACATTTGACTCATAATATTAATCAAAAACACCATACAAGAAATAAACAACTGCAAAATATCCTTGAGAATTCAAAAAACTGTATTAAAACATAATTTATCATAGACAAAGCTGACACTCCCAACAGCCAAGACATTAATGATGACCTTATAAAACTTCAGAAGGATTATTTTTTAAAATATGCCACCCTGCCAAATACTAAAAACTTCCAAATATGTAGAATGAAAATCTCTCAAAGAGATTTAATAAAATAAATCAAAATCATGTGGGAACAGGAAGTACATATCTTCCTTGTCATGCTATCTACTACTAAATTTATCTACATAATGCTTCCAACTAATATATTTTTTAAAATGAACGCGGATCTTATTATTTTCATTCAATAACCTCAAAAAAAAATTTTGCCAGTGAAATTTTCCACCGAAGACTAAAGCTAAAATAGCAATAGGAGGATAACAAGTTGTTTCAGGACAAATTTTATCTTAGAATCATCATTTTTTTTTAAATCAGCAGAAAAAGAAAACACAACACATCCACATACATACAAAATTTCATTTTGTATTTATGATAACTGGGAGTTTTGTCATTTATCTCATTTCTTATTATTATGCCTCTTTTATAAATGTGGAAACTGAGGACCACAAGTAAAAATTGGGAAATCTAGCAAGCTGTCCAGGCATTCAGATATCAAGTCTATCTATCTCTATCACTGTATCTTGCTGACAACTATCCAAATAAGTCATGAAAAAGGTGTGAGGTGGGGTGAATAGGTGTGGCAGGAAAAATGTTTAGAATCAGGAACGCTTTCCAGAAGGTTTTCAACTCTGGTAGAAAAATACCTGAATATACTCAATTCTATATGGCTATTTGAATAACATACCAATTCAATTCAATAAGAATTTTTTAGCACTCACTCTGTGTAAGACACTATACCTTTGGTGCTAAGAATAGTAAGATGAAAGAAGGAAAAAGGAAAGTAAAAGAAAAGGAAGGAAGGAAAGAAGGGAGGAAAAAATTGCTTGCCCTTGAGGAGCTAATAACGTTTGAAACTTGATAAGAAAATGAAGAATAATGACAAAACAAGAAAATGACAAATGCTGGAGAGGATGTGGGCAAATTGGAACACTAATGCATTGCTGGTGGAGTTGTGAATTTATCCAAACATTCTGGAGAGCAATCTGGAATTATGCCCAAAGGACTATAAATAATGTCATACCCTTCGACCCAGCAATATCACTTCTAGGGTTATATCCCAAAGAGATCATAGAAGTGGGAGGAAGACCCATATGTACAAAAATATTTATAGCAGCCCTTTCTGTGGTTGCAAAGAATTGGAAACTAAAGGGGTGCCCATCAATTGGGGAATGGCTAAACAAGTTGTGGTGTATGAATGTAATGGGAATATTATTGTGCTATAAGAAACGAGGAGGAGACGGATTTCATACTTACCTGGAGAGGCTTATACAAACTGATGCTGAGTGAGAAGAGTAGAATCAGAAAAAATTTGTATACAATCACAGACACATCATATGTGTGATGACCAACTATGATAGACTGGACTCTTTTCAGCAATGCAGTGATATAAGTCAATCCCGAAAGACTCAAGAAAGAGAGAAATGCGACACCCAGAGATATAGCTAGAAAGAACTGAGCCTGAATCCTGATGGAAGCAAACTAATTGATCTTTTTCTTTTCATTGTTTAGTTTTATTTCTTCTTTATCATTTTCCATCCCACCTAGTACAATACACCTTTGTAATTGGACTAATGTCTAATACGAATGTATTTGCAGATCCTATACTGGACTATATGCTGTCATGGGGAGTGGGGGGAGGGAAGTAAAGGAAATTTGAAAATCAAGGAACTATGGAATTGAATCTTGTTAACTGAAACTAAACTAATAAATTAATTTTTAAAAAGAAAATGAAGAATATATATGTTTGTTATTCAAGTAAATTAACATTTTAGTCTAGAGTTCTAGGCTTCTTAGAGGAAATGAGCACCGCCACTGGAGAATCCTACATTTATATCTAAAGCAAGTACTAAAAAATGACAAAGTCATGCTACACCTGGTAAAGAAATCTGGACCTTGTGAATTCTTTAAGCAATTAACATCTGCTCTACAACCCTAAACACTTGCCTTTCCCTGGCAGACAAATATGAGTTACTGTTTTCTGTATATATTAATATGGATATAACAAGTCTTTTGAGTCCTAATTAAATGAATTAAGTTGCTTAATCCACTCATTTTGTGAAGTCCCACAAGAAGGACTAAGCCATAATGATTGAACCAGTCAGTGAAACCTCATTGAAATCCCTACATTTGATAAGCCTTGGGTTATATAACCATGTTTCTTTCTATGCACACTAGTCATTTTCTTGCCATCTGCCATGCCGTCATACCCTCTGGATTCCCTGACCTCCAGAGTCCATAGATGACTCAGTTTGGGACTTCCCATCATGCATTTAAACTGCCTAGAGTAATGAGTCAGTGAATACAAAGTGATGTAGACCACAATATATATCCAATCTCAGACTATCACGCTTCTAGGTAATCAACATAATCCTCTTCTAGTTAACTACCCTGCCTCTTTTTCCTCAAAGAACTGGAATACACACACACACACACACACACACACACACACACACACACACACACACACACACAGACAACTACTGTTTCTGGAAAGAGTTTGTCAAACAACCAATTCCTCTATATTGATAATGAGATATTTGCCTATTATGTGCCTGGAATAAGATAAGCACTTAATAAATGTTCTCTCCCTCCTTGTTTCCACTTACAATCTCTGTGAATTTTCAGACCAAAACACTTTTTCTAGTCACTACCCTCCTATACCTGTTATCTCTTTCTAGTACAAATATCCTTGAAGGCCAGAACTATATCATTTTTTTTAGTTTGTATTCTCAAAGTTTAGTGCAGCAAATGCACATATTGGTTTGTAATTATTGCTTTTAATCCATCTGTTCATTCTTTTGTTTTATGACATTAAAGAAGTTAATCTTTCTGGGCCATAGTTTCCTCAACTGGAAAATGAGGGTTGGGTTAGAAGACCTCTGAGGTAATTTTCAAATATTAATCTGTAATCTCATGATATAATCCTATGAGTGGGAATAAGTATATTGTAGCATATTAATGATGATGACTTGTACAGGAGTGTTATAAAAAATTACCACTAGGGAGGATACGATAAGAAATGGAGGTGGCCTGAGAACAGAGTAAAAGAGAAATTAATCTAACTACTTAAGTATTATGAAACAATCTAGAGAAGAAGATCTCCAGCATACTGGACATATATCCTATAGAGAGTTTATGGAACATATATAAGAGATAAGGAGAAATTAATAAAGAAATGGAGCTCTGTTAAGAGGAACAAAATGGATTGAGACTAAAGTTCTACTAAAGTGGAGAAGGGGAAAAGAACAAACATTTATTAAGTTTCTATTCTGTGCCCAAGACTTTACTAAGCACATTACAAATATTACCTCGATTAATTTTCATAAAAATGTGGTAGGTACTATTATCATCCCCATTTTGCAGATGGAGAAAATGACACAAACTGAGACTAAGTGACTTTCCCAGTTTACAGACTTTGTCCCCCCCAGATTAAGTAATATGTAGTTAGTAAATATCTGGTACAGGATTTGAACTCATATCTTTCTGACACCTAGTCAAGGACCTTGTCCACTGAGCTACCTAGCTGCATGTATTAGACATGTGAAACAATAATATGATTGATTTTAAATGCAGCAATTATTCAGTGTTAAATTATGAAGTTGTTTGGAATAATTGGATTGGCCACATTGTACTCACATTTAGTAGTCCTCTTTCTAAATGAATCCACATTCATTTTAAGCAAGCTATGTCACCAACTATAAATATGTAACTGGCTATTAGGCTGAACAGCTCTCTGGGAATATGAAAAAATGATAATGTAATTACCATGGAGCTTTGTTGAAGATTTCATTCTCTGAAAGATAATTAAATGTACACACTTAAACATTGTAATAATTTCAATAGTATTAATAAATATCATTATTCACACAAAATGATGGAATAGTGTACATGTATTTCATATTTGTTTGCTTACAGAAATATAAATGAAGAACTTTCATAACTGACATTAATCTTGACAGAACAAAGCATTCTGAGCAAAGGATGAGTGGCCTCTAAAAATGGACTGACGACCCATTATTTTTCATGCTTCAAAGACAGTAACTGCTATGATCAATATAAAGGCTAACATTGTAACTGCAAACTAGAAATGTCTTTTTTTTTTTTCGAAATAAATGACTAACTCTAATAGTTCATTAACAGAAATGAATATAAACATCCTCTGACTTCAAAACCTTTACATATTTATTAAGCCCTCCAAAATTTGGTCCTATACTAATGATCAAAACTTTAAAGCAGTTCCCTTTTTGATCACAACCTGATTTTTTCACTAGATACCGCAGCCCTGTTTTGTATGAAAAAGTATTTCCCTAGTTTGTTGGTGGTGGTGGTATGTGTGTGTATGTGTGTGTGTGTGTGTGTGTGTGTGTGTGTGTGTGTATCTGTATGTTCAGTTGTCTTGCCACTCATTCACCCTTTTCTAGAATATCATTACAATCTCTGGTGACAGGTTGCCATTGTCAGAAGTACATGTTTACCATACATTGTTTCTTTTCTTTTTAAATTTTTTTTCTTTTCTCTTCAAATTATTCTAAGGGAAGTTATCATAGGGAGATTATAATTTTCTTCATATGAACAAAATCAGGAAGAGAGAATTAAAAAGGAAGAAGTAAAAGAATTGAAGCAAGAGGCACGATAATGAGACAGTATTAGTGTCACACAAGATGTTAATGGCTTTTGACAGTTTTCACAATTCAAAGATGGGTTTGCCCAATCTTCTCCTTGACAAATATGTCATCATTTACAATGAAAGCCTTGCCAGGGCTGGCAGTCAAGAATCAATCTGCAGAAGAGGGCTACAGGCAATGTGCCTATATTGGCAGATGCCAAATTGCAAAGAAAAGGAAGAAAATTATTTTTATCTTATCCCTGACAAGCAATTTTTCCAACAGAATTAAATTACAAAACTATGCCTTACCAATAACTCTTTTAAAAAGCTATGAAAAATATTTAATAACTGACACTTACAAGTCAGCTATAAGCAGTGGTGTGAAGATTAATGTTTAACAACTAGATCCTGGCAGGGAAGAAGGGAGGGAAAGAAAGGGGGAAGAATGTTCATATCACACACTTTCAAGCTTAATCTAAATTACTAACATTTTCTCCATCACATTCTTAAGTCTAAACAATTAACATAATAAATCAAACCATGATCTACGATATTTGCCAACTTCTAAAGTGTAAATGCTCTCCCTGAAAATTTAACAATCAGTTCTCCTGAAGCAGTTTACGTGATTCTAGAAACCCTGAAACAATTCTTTTTTTAAAGATTTTTAATGGTAAAATTTTATAAATTATTTGCTCAGAGATCATGTCTAATTTAGACTATACAACTAGGTCACAGCTGAATTTGAACAACCATAAAATATGAATAAAATGAAACATGCTAATTCTTTTTCATGTAAATTATTAAAATGACCTTAAAATTGTGACTCAAAGTGACTACATGAACTGTCTGCATTGAACTGCATTGAACCATCTGCATTATAGCCAAGAGTTCAGGTTGGATTTCATCAGTTTATCTATATATGCCTAGGAACATGTGGACATGAATTGAAATTTCCACAAGAGGATGGAATGACATAACTTTGACCATTTCTTAACTTATTTTTCACAATTTCAATCTCTAGCTATTATTGGTAATTCTCCCCCTCTCCCCTATGGTTTTTTAGATAATATTATTGAATTTCTTCCTTTATGACTTAAAAATATTTTTAAATGAATGTTCCAGATGTTACAAGAATGTCTACTGAATATGTATCTCTTGGATAATAAATAAAAACAAAACAAAGCAACATTTTATGTGCCTTGGTCCAAGTCACAGATTTGAAAATTAGTTAAAGCTTAGAAATTGAGTTGGTCTATGTGTTCCAATTATATTATTTGCATTTTGAAATTAAGGTGACTGACTTTCTTTTAATATATTTCAATACTAACTCACTAGTGATAACACTATAACACAAAAACTCATATTTCTAGAAAGATTTAAGTTTGATACTCGTTTCCCTATAGCAGTGACAAGTTGTCAATAAACTGTTCATACTCATTATGTTTCTTCTCCCAATTCCTAATGAATGGAATATACTTGGTCTTCCTGAAAATAGGAGTTGATAATTTTGATATTACTATTGAAGTCCACAACCTTGTTTTCACTAACATGTTGAGGTAACCTATCTTTATGCTCATCATCACAACTTTTTCCCCTTACCCCCACCAAAAAAAACTTTCAAAATACCTATTTATTGGCCCAGATGGCGGGCACACTGAGAGAGTCAGGCCAGGCTGACGCAGGTGCGCAGAGGCCTGATCACTGACAGGGGCAAGTCATCCCACCAACCACAAGGGCCACTACCAGGCCTATGACCAAAGGCCTGGGGAAAGAGCAAGGTAAGATCAAATGCAGGGCCCTTGTCAGGGACAGCAAATACTCACGGGACTCCATAAACCAGAAATTTAAAAAGCCCCTTTCAGGACCTCCAAGTACCAGGATGGCAGAGTGAACCCCAGCTGCTCCAACCACCCCCCACCGAAAACATAGTAACTATTGCCCCAGGGCAAAACCCTAAACAGTAAAGGCTTGGGAACCCAAGAGGAAGGGCATGGCTAGGGCCCTGCCTCAAAATGGGTGGAAAGTAGACTGCAAAGACAAAGACTCTGGAGTCCTACTATCCTCAGAGGGACGAACTAAATGCAGAGGGAGACAATGCTGGCCCCACACCCACAGCTGAAGCATCAACCGGGATTCTGTCCCAAGCACAAAAAGCTTTCCTAGATGAGCTCAAAAGGAACTTTGAAAACCAAATGAGAGAAATAGAAGACAAAATGAATAATTCTTTTAAAATCAAAATTGCAAAATTAGAAAAACACTATAATAAAGAAAACAACTCCTTAAATAGGAAAATGTGTGCTATGGAAAAGAAGCTCCAAAAACTAACCAAGGGAAATAATTTACTAAAACTAGAATCAACCAAATTGAAGCAAATAACTCTATGAGGAACCAAGAATTAGTAAAACAAAATATCAAGAATGAAAAATTAGAAAAAGAGGTAAAATATCTCAATGGAAAAATAACTGACATGGAAAACAGATTCAGGAGAGATGAACTGAGAATCATAGGCCTAGTGGAAAATCATGATCAAAAAATGAGCCTGGACAAAATCTTCCAAGAGCTCATTAAGGAAAACTGCCCTGAGATATTAGAACCAGATGGTAAAATAGAAATCGAGAGAATCCACCGTACACCCCCTGAAAGAGATCCCAAACTGAAAAGTCCTCAAAATGTTGCGGCCAAACTCCAGAACTACCAGGTAAAAGAGAAAATACTTCAAGCAGCCAGAAGGAAAACAATTCAACTATTGTGGAACCACAGTGAGGATTGCACAGGATCTGGCAGCCTCCACATTGAAAGATTGGAGGAAGTGGAATACAATTTTTTGCAAGGCAAAAGAGCTCAGGTTACAACCAAGGATCACCTACCCAGTGAGACTGAACATATTCTTCCAGGCAAAGAGATGGTCATTTAACAATATAACAGATTTCCAGACATTCCTGATGAAAAAGCTGGAGCTCAATGGAAAATTCAACCTCCAATTATGAGACTCAAGAGAGATTTAGAAAGGTAAACAAGGAAAACACACACACACACACACACACACACACACACACACACACACACCCTGTTATTTAATAAGAGCAAACTGTTTATAGACAAGTAGAGGGTATGAGTATAAATTACACAAAATGATGATTTTTTAAAAATCTTATTAAGGGGTACAAAGGGACTGCAATGGAAGAAGATGATTGAATGAAGTGGAAAAGGGCACATTATGCCACACAGAGCCATAAAAACAATATAGCAGAGGGAAAGAAGGGAGGTAGATGAGTATTATATGAGCTTTTTCCTCATTAGTTCTGGTGCAAGGAGGGAATAACACAACCAGTTAAGCATAGGACTCTATGAAGAAGAGATGCAAAACATATCATAATAGAGGGAAAGAGGGGAGGAAGAGGAGCTTTGCATGAGATTTGTTCCTGTCACTCTTGGTGCAAAGAAGAAATAACATACTTCATTAAGTATTAAAATATCCTATAGGCAGTAGGAGGAGAAAAGGGCTATGAAAGGAGGGGGGTGATTAGAAGGGAGGGAAGAAGTAAGGGGGAAGGGGAGAAAAAGGGAGGGGAGCTAATAAGGGAATACTGAGGGAGGCAGTGGTCAAAATGAAAACTATTAAAGAAAGGAAGGGAGAAAGGGAGAAAAAATATAAGCATAAAGAGGGGAGGGAATAGGATGGAGGGAAAGAAACAGATAATAATCATAAGTGTGAATGTGAATGGAATGAACTCTTCCATAAAATGGAGGCAGATAGCGGAATGGATTAAAAACCATAATCCTACAATATGCTGTTTATAAGAAACACATCTGAAACAGAGGGATATACATGGAGTAAAGGGAAAAGACTGGAATAAAATATATCATGCCTCAGCTAAAGTAAAAGAAAGCAGGGGTAACAATCCTTATTCAGATAAAGCAAAAGAAAAAATTGATCTAATTAAAAGAGATAAGGAAGGAAACTATATCCTGCTTAAAGGGACCATCGAGAATGAAGCAAAATACTATTTAACATATAGGCACCAACTGGTATAGGATCAAAATTCCTAGAGGAGAAGGTAAGGGAATTAGAGGAAGAAATAGATAGCAAAACTATACTAGTGGGGGACCTTAACCTCCCCCTCTCTGAACTTGATAAATCCAAACTCAAAATAAACAAGAAAGGGACAGAATCCACTGGGAAAAGGAGCATGGCAGAATCCAGCCCAGGAAAGTGCCCAGTGGGTCCGGACAGGGGCAGTGCAGAGCATATGGGGTCTGTACAGCTCAGACTTGAGAGCAGACAAGCAGACTACACCAGAGGGAGAAGGAGCTCCAGACAGCCAACTTACCCATCCCAAGAACAAATCGCAGCCTTCTCACCAGCATCTCATGAGGGGACAGGAGGAATCATTGGAGCCAAATAAGAGAGGGCTTGGGGCCCCCAGCAGAGACAGCAGCTTCTTTTTCCAAAGAAAATTCTCCCAGCCAGAGTGAAATCCTAATATAGTAGAAATAGCCTCGGGCTTGGGAGTCATCAAGAAGGGGTATACCTGAGGCAGCAAGGAGTCTGAAGAGAAGAGGGGAATGGTCCCAAAAAAGCCCTACATCACCTGACCAGCAAAAGGCTTCTAGAGCTGTAGGCCAGGGATACAGAGGCAGAAATCTAAAGTGGCCAGACCACCTCTCCTCAACAGGTTACTCTGTATGCATCAGCATACCTGCCTGAGACTCCTGCCTTAGGCTCAAACTAGACACCCAGAGGCTACAGCATTCAAAGTCAAAGACCAGGCCCTTAGCTCCCAGCCTGAGATATTAAGAAATAGGAAATAACAATGGGAAGGAAGGAAGCTGAGAAGAAGAAAGGGAAGGCAAGAAAATCAATCTGAGCTTACTATGTAGGTCAAGAACAACCAAATACAGAGGGCAACATGGACTCTTTACTCACACCTGAGACCACAGAAGGAAATATGAACTGGTCTCAAGCCCAAATAGCATTCTTGGAGGAGCTTAAGAAAGATTTTAAAGACCAAATCAGGGAGGCAGTGACCAAATTGGAAAAATGTTTCACTGAAGAAAACAAATCCTTATGAAGTAAAATTAGTGAAGTAATTGGAGTAAATACCTCCCTAAAAAAGGACTTTCAAAAACTATCTGAAGAATATAATGTGCTAAAATTAAAATCAGTCAAATTGAAACTCAGAACTCTATGTTTCACCAAGAGTCAAACAAAACCTGAGAACTGAAAAACTGGAAGAAAGTATATAATATCTCACTGGAAAAACAAATGACCTAGAGAACAGATGCAGGAGAAATAACTTAAGAATTATTGATCTACCAGAAAGCCATGATGAAAAAAGCAGCCTGGACAACATCCTCCAAGAGATTGTCAAAGAAAACTGTCCAGGAATCTGAGCAGATTGTGGAGTGACAGAGCCCACTGGAAGACGGAGCGTGGCAGAGTCCAGCCCAGGAGGTTGCCCAGTGTGTCCGGAATGGTCAAGCGCAGAGCGCGTGGGGTCTGCACAGCTCAGATCTAAGAGCAGACAAGCAGAGTACAACAGAGAGAGCAAAAGCCCCAGCCTGCAGACTTACCAAGGATGAATAGCGGTCATCTCGCAGATGGGAAGGATCATTGGAGCCAGGTAGGAGAGTTGGGCACCCAGTGGAGAGAGTGGCTTCTCTGGCTGCACTCGGCCCCCAGCCAGCAAGTTTAGAAACTGCCTGCCTGTATAATACAGGGGCTGGAATGGCAAAGTAAATTCTAGCTGCTCCAATCCTCCCATTCCTCCTTCATGAAGCAGAAAACCCAAAGATTGAAATCCCAAGTTAATGGAAATAGCCTCAGGCTTGAGAGTCTCCAAGAAGGGGTGTAACTGAGACAGCCAGGAGTCTGAAGAGAAGAGAGGGTGGGGTCCCAACAAGCTTCACCTCACCTCACCAACAAAAGCCTACTTATAGCCCAGGGGTATAGAGGCTGAAATCTGAAGTGGTCAGACTCACCCCCACCCACACATCTACATTCCTCACTGACTTCCCTGACTTAGCCATAAACTAGCCACCCAGAGGTATTCACAGTCAAGGATCAGGCCCTAAACTCATAGCCTGAGAAACTAAGAAACAGGAAGTCACAATGGGAAAAAAAGAAGCTGAGAAGGAGAAGGGGAAGGCAAAAAAATCTATTCGAGCATACTATGCAGGGCAAGAACAACAAAATACACAGGACAATATAGACTCTCTACCCACACCTGAGACCACAGAAGGAAACATGATCTGGTCTCAAGCCCAAATAGCATTCCTGGAGGAGCTTAAGAAAAATTTTAAAGACCAAATCAGGGAGGCAGTAACCAACTTGGAAAAATGTCTCAGTGAAGTAATTGGAGAAAATACCTCCCTAAAAAAGGAACTTCAAAAAATAACTGAAGACCGTAATTCAATAAAAATTAGAAACAATCAAACTGAAGCTCAGAACTCTATGATGCAGCAAGAGTCAATCAAACAAAAGAAGATGATCGAAAAATTGAAAGAAAATGTAAAATATCTCACTGGAAAAATAACTGACCTAGAGAACAAATCCAGGAGAGACAACCTAAGAATTATTGGTCTGCCAGAAAGCCATGATGAAAAAAGCAGCCTAGACAACATCCTCCAAGAGATTGTCAAAGAAAACTGTCCTGAGGTCCTGGAATCAGAAGATAAAATAACTATTGACAGAATTCACCAGACTCCTCCTGAGAGAGATCCCAAACTGAAAACTCCAAGAAATATAGTAGCCAAATTCCAGAACTACAAGATTAAAGAAAAAATTCTACAAGCAGCCAAAAAGATACAATTCAAATATCGAGGAACTACAGTTAGGGTCACACAGGACCTAGCAGCTTCTACATAAAAAGGGCGGAGGGACTGGAATTTGATATTTCGTAGGGCAAGAGAGCTAGGACTACAACCAAGGATTAACTACCCGGCAAAACTGAGCATAATCTTTCAGGCAAGGCAATGGTCATTTAATGAAATAAGAGACTTCCAGACTTTCCTGATGAAAAAGCCAGAGCACAATGGAAAATTTGATCTCCAATTATAAGACTCAAGAAAGACATAAAAAGGTAAACAAGAGAAACACTGACTCACACATGCATAAGTGCACACACCCACAACCACAAACACATGCTCATTACTTGGGATGTATCAAGAGCAAACTGTTGACATCCCTATATGTGGAGTTGATAACTGTCAATATTCGAAATCTTTATGACTATCATGACCTTCAAAAAGGTTATACTTAGATAGAGGGTGTGGGTATGAATGCACTAACCTGAAGTCTAAAAAAAAAAAAAAACTATTAAGGGGATCAAAGGGACTGTAATGGGAAAAAGGAAAGGATGAGATAGGAAAAGGTAAAATATGCCATCTGAAGAGGCATTAAAACACACTATAGAAGAGGGGAAATAAAGAGGGAGAGGAACATCATTTAAACACTATTCTCACTGGTTCTGGTTCAAAGAGGGATCAACTTAATCGGTGAAGTTTAAAATTCTAATATGAATAGACACAAAAATTCATTAAATTGAGGAAAAGGAGGGAGGGAAAGGAGCACTGTTTAAAATTTACTCTCATTGGTTTGGAATCAAACAAGGAGTAATTACTCTGATAAGTATAAAAACTTATTGTGTCCTTTAGATAGTGGAAGGGTAAGGGGGGGGGGTGAAAAGGAGGAGACCAAAGAGGGGATTAGAAGGGAGGGAAACAGTAGTAAGGGGAGAGGGTAGGTTAAGAAAGGGGATCACTGGGTGGGAACACTGAGGGAGGGGGTGGTCAAAAGGGAAAACTTCAAGGAGGGGAAGGTAGAAGGAAGAAACAAAAATATAAACAGGAGAGGGAATAGGATGGAGGGGAAGAGACAGATAGTCATTATTACTGTGAATGTGAATGGGATGAACTCTCCCATAAAATAGAGGCAGATAGCAGAATGGATTAAAAACCATAATCCTACAATATGCTGTCTACAAGAAACACATTTGAAACAAAGAGATACCCACAGGGTAAAGATAAAAGGTTGGAGTAAAATTTATTATGCCTCAGCTAAAGTAAAAAAAGCAGGGGTAGCAATACTTATCTCAGATAAAGCAAAAGCAAAAATAGATCTAATTAAAAGACATAAGAAAGGAAACTATATCCTACTAAAAGGCACCATCGAGAATGAAGCAATATCACTACTCAATATATATGCACCAAGTGGTATAGCATCCAAATTCCTAGAGGAGAAGTTAAAGGAATTAGAGGAAGAAATAGATAGCAAAACTATACTAGTGGGGGACCTTAATCTCCCCCTCTCTGAATTCGATAAATCTAACCTCAAAATAAACAAGAAAGAAGTTAAGGAGGTGAATAGAATCTTAGAGAGATTAGATATGATGGATCTCTGGAGAAAACTGAATGGGGATAAAAAGGAATTTACTTTCTTTTCAGCAGTACATGGTACATACTCAAAAATAGACCATGTACTAGGGCATAAAAACCTCACAATCCAGTGCATAAAGGCAGAAATATTAAATGTATCATTCTCAGATCATGATGCAATAAAAATTATATGCAATAAAGGGCCATGGAAAGATAGATTAAAAACTAATTGGAAATTAAACAATTTAATCCTAAAAAATTGGTGGGTCAAATAAGAAATTATACAAACAATCAATAATTTCATTCAAGAGAATGATAATAATGAGACAACATACCAAAATTTGTGGAATGCACTAAAGGCAGTTCTCAGGGGAAGTTTTATATCCCTGAGTGCATACTTAATTAAAGCAGAGTGAAGGGAGGCCAATGAATTGGACATGCAATTGAAAAAACTAGAAAAAGAACAAATTGAAAATCCCCAATATAGTACTAAATTAGAAATATTGAAAACCAAAGGTGAGATTAATAAAATTGAAATTAAGAAAACCATTGAATTAATAAATAAAACTAAGAGTTGGTTTTATGAAAAAATCAACAAAATTGATAGAGCCTTAGTCAATATGATAAAAAAAGAAAGAAGAAAACCAAATTATGAGTATCAAAAATAAAAAGGGTGAACCTACCTCTAATGAAGAGGAAATCAAAAAAATAATGAGGAATTATTTTTCCCAATTGTATGCACATAAATATGACAATCTTAGTGAAATGGATGAATATTTACAAAATCACAAGTTGCACAGATTAACTGAAGAGGAAGTGAATTACCTAAATAACCCCATCTCAGAAAAAGAAATTGATTCCTAAATCAGGAAGAGATAAAACAGAGAAAGAAAATTATAGACCAATTTCCCTCATGAATTTAGATGCAAAAATTCTAAACAAAATATTAGCCAAAAGACTCCAACAACTTATCGCAAAAATAATACACTCTGATCAGGTAGGATTCATTCCAGGAATGCAAGGATGGTTTAATATTAGGAAAACCATCAGTATAATTGAGCATATCAACAATAAAACTAGCAGAAACCACATGATCATCTCAATAGATGCAGAAAAGGCTTTGGACAAAGTACAACATCCGTTTCTATTAAAAACACTAGAAATTATAGAAATGAATGGAGCCTTCCTTAAAACAGTTGATAGCATCTAGTTAAACCATCAGCAAGTATTATATGCAATGGGGATAAACTAGAAGCTTTTCCAATAAGATCAGGAGTGAAACAAGGGTGTCCACTATCACCCCTCTTATTCAATCTGGTACTAGAAACACTAGCAGTAGCAATTAGAGAAGAAAAAGAAATCAAAGGAATCAAACTAGGCAAAGAAGTGACCAAGCTATCACTCTTTGCAGATGATATGATGATATACTTAGAGAATCCTAGAGAATCAAGTAAAAAAACTACTTGAGACAATAAATAAATTTGGCAAAGTAGAAGGATATAAAATAAACCCACATAAATCCTCAGCATTCCTGTACATCTCTAATGAAACTCAACAGCAAGAGATAGAAAGAGAAATCCTATTTAAAGTCACTGTAGACATTATAAAATATTTAGGAATGTTCTTGCCAAAACAAACCCAGAATCTATATGATCACAACTACAAAACACTTCTCACACAAATAAAATCAGATCTAAGTAGTTGGAAAAATATCAATTGCTCGTGGCTGGGTTGAGCCAATATAATAAAAATGACAATTTTACCCAAACTAAACTATATATTTAGTGCCATACCAATCAATTTACCAAAAAACTACTTTCTAGAGTTAGACAAAATAATAACAAAATTTATTTGGAAAAACGAACGGTCTAGTATATCAAGGGAATTAATGAAAAGAAATGCTAGGGAAGGTGGACTAGCTATGCCAGATCTTAATCTGTATTATACAGGAGCAGTCATCAAAACTGCTTGGTACTGGCAGAGGTGTAGAGTAGTGGATCAATGGAATAGTTTAGGTGCAGGAGACCCAGCAGTTAATGAATATAGTAATCTATTATTTGATAAACCCAAAGATCCCAGTTTTGGGGATAAGAATGCACTATTTGACAAAAACTGCTGGGAAAACTGGTATACAGTATGGCAGAAACTGGGCATAGACCATTACCTAACACCATATACCAAAATCAAGTCTAAATGGGTGCATGATCTAGGTGTAAAGAATGATACTGTAAGCAATTTGGGAAAGCAAGGAATAGTTTACCTGACAGATTTGTGGAGAGGGGATAACTTTAGGACCAAACAAGAATTAGAGAGCATTATAAAATGCAAAATGGATAATTTTGATTATATTAAATTGAAAACCTTCTGTACAAACAAAACCAATGTAACCAGGATTAGGAGTGAGGTGGAAAATTGGGAAAGAATTTTTACAACCTATGTCAGTGATAAAGGACTCATTTCTAAAATATACAGAAAACTGAGCCAAATCTATAAAAATACAAGGCAGTCCCCAATTGTTAAATGGTCAAAGGATATGAACACACAATTTTCAGAGGAAGAAATTAAAGATATTTATAAGCATATGAAAAAATGTTCTAAATCACTATTGATTAGAGAAATGCAAATCAAAACAACTCTGAGGTACCACATCTCACCAGTCAGATTGGCTAGGATGACAAATCAGGAAAATGACAAATGCTAGAGAGAATGTGGACAAATTGGAACACTAATACATTGCTGGTGGAGTTGTGAACTGATCTAACCATTCTGGAGAGCAAACTGGAATTATGCCCAAAGGAATATAAATAATTTCATACCCTTTGACCCAGCAATGCCTCTCCTATGGTTGTATCCCAAAGAGATCATAGAAGTGGGAAGAAGACCCATATGTACAAAAATATTTATAGCAGCTCTTTTTGTGGTGGCAAAGAATTGGAAATTAAGGGAGTGCCCATCAATTGGGGAATGGCTGAAGTGGCATATTCGTGTCATGTAATACTATTTTGCTATAAGAAACGAGGAGCAGATGGACTTCATATTTCCCTGGATAGGCTTATACAAACTGAAGCTGAATGAGAAGAGTAGGGCTTTAATGGAAATGCAGATTTGAAGATCTTCCCTGCTCCTAGGCCCTTTGATTGGCTTAAGAGACTTTGATTGACTTAAGTGACTCTGAGAACCTTCTTTAATTTGAAAGTATACTCTGCCCCCTAATAGGCTGAATGTGGTCCCATGGAGCCTGTGGTAGGAGGCTTGGTTTTCAGGAATGACCACACCTTGATGCTGTGTGATTGGGCAGTGGGTTAGAAGACTATATAATCCCTGATTTGAGGCTTTGCTTTGGGGCTCACTTTGATAAGTGTTGTGTGATTTGACCAGATGAGACTCTGGGCAGCCATTGAGAGCCCCCCTGGCTTTGAAAACCCAGATGTTGATGCTTCCCTCTCTGGTAACTGTGATTTGGTATTGATATAATGGTCGGCCAGTTTGGAAGCCTGTTTGATCTGTCGGTTTGAAGTTCGTGGTGCTGACCTTTTCCCCCTGAACTAGGTAACATATGTTTGTTTGATTAAAGTAAGCTTGTTAACCCATTTTGAGTTGCTTTCCTTTATAAAAGCAGATCTGGGAACCTGTGTTGGCAGCTACCCTGGGGATGCTGGGTGCTTGCTGCTACAAGGGCTAGCAGAAATTTGTACACAATTACAGACACAAAGTATGTGTGATGACCACACATACTTTGATAGACTGTACTCTTCTCAGCAATCCAGGGTTATAAGTCAATACTAAAAGATTCATGATGGAGAGAGATGTCTACATCCAGATAATGAACAGAGTTTGAACCCAGATTGAAGCAAACTACCTGCTCCTTTTCTGTTTCTTGTTTGGTTTTGTTTCCTCCTTCACATTGTTCATTCCATCTGATACAATCCTTCTTTATAACATGACAAATGCCTAATGTGAAAGTATTTGCAGATATTATACTTGATTGTATGCCGCCAGTGTTGGGAGATGGGGAGAAGGAGAGGGAGAGAAAATTTAAACTCAAAGAATCATGCAAATGAATCTTGTAAACTAAAAGTAAACAAAATAATAAAGACCAAAAAAAAAAAAAATGCCCACCTATTTTCAACCTTTCTTAAGCTAGAATAATCATATTCTAGGAAAATATGATCACAAATTTAGAGTTTGAAGATACCTTACATACCATTAAGTACAAACTTCTCATTTTATAAGTGAAGAACTTGAGATATCTATTGGCTAAACAACGGGCTTAGGCTTCTAAAATATTTAGGACAGGACTTGAACTCAGATCTTCCCGACTCTGTGCCCAGCACTCTATCCACTATACCATTTACCTGACTCTTTAGAAATCCCAGGTAGTAGGCTGCATTTTATTAAGGTAATATTCCTTTCGCATACATTAGAGTAATCCACTAGGTGGAGCAGGGAGGGTAAAAATAGGTTTCAAGCAATGGATGAATGAATGAAAAAAGCGTTTATTAAGCACTTAGTGACATACAAACTGTTTGAGACAAGTAATAATACTGAAATGGTCTCAATGGCCATGTGTGTATTTATCTGCGGATATTAGGCCAATTCAAAATGTCCGTGACCAGATGAAAACAAACAAGCTGGTTTCCCCACATTTAGTGTATCCTCTGTCACTCAAATGCTGTATTTCATGCCAAACATATGTGATTCATTGCTCTAATTTATTGTTTCTTATTCTATGACAATGAAGAATGGATATTACTGCAAGGAAATGTGTAGTCATTATAGCTTAAAAAAACACACAGAAATGATGTTTAAGAGATATTGCAATGACTTGGTATAGAGCAGTCAAGTGCTCCAAGAATTCTTTAAGCCCATAATGAAACAAAATCAGTTACACCACAGAACAAAAGAAAGTATGGTTACACACACACACACACACACACACACACACACACACACACACAGGAATCGACAATTCGTGCTGTGAAACAGTCTAATTCATCCTCATTATAAGAACAAAAACATGGAGAGAGACCTAGCAAGTAGAAGGTCACTTTGATCCCTCTACAGAGTGATATAGACTTCTTAGAGCTAAAAGAACATGGAGGCCAGTAAAAAAAAAAAAAAAGTTTCTAAACATTTCTATGAAGAGAAATACTTATCATGGGCATAACATAAAGACTAGATTACTAATAAATGGAAATAGGTAATTTTTACTGAGGAAACTTATGTTTACATTCAAGACCATACCAAAACTATGGGCAGAAGAAATTCAAACAGGGGGGAAAGGGAAAGGAATGAGCATTTTTATAACACCTACTATGTATCAGGCACAGTGCTAAGTACTTCTTACAACAGTATCGAATTTGATTTTCACAACAACTCTACAAGGTAGATGCTATTAATTACCATCCCCATTTTACAGTTGAGGAAACTGAGGAAAAAAGAGGTTAAATGATTTGCCCAAGGTCACACAGCTATTAAGTATCTGAGGTCGAATTTGAATTCAATTTGTCCTCTGTGCATGGAACATTCTCCTTCCACTTGAAAACTGATCTCCCTGGTTTCCTCTAAGTCTCATCTAAAATCCCATCTTCTACAGGAAGTCTTCCTTAATCCTTCTTAATTTTAATACATTCCATCTATTAATTCTTGCCTATTAATCCTTTATAGAATGTGCTCTGTGTGTGTGTGCATGTGCACATTTGTGTGTTTTCTTTCCCCTAAGATTGTGAGCTCCTTGAGGGCAGGGACTGTCTGTTGTTTGCCCCTTTTTCGATCCCCAACATTTAGTGTAGCACCACACAGTAGGTAATACACACAGTAGTGTAGTACCACACAGTAGGAGCTTAATAAATGGCTACTAATTAACTGATAACTGATTTTAGGCACAACACTCCATTTACAGAGTCTCAATCTACATGGAAGATGCCAGTATCTTCATTAGATTGCAAAACATCCACCCCAAAGAAATGTTTGGGAGATTTTTTTTTTAACTTCTGGTGAATTTAGAAATCTCACCCTCATTGAGGCAATGATGAGCTTTGATAAATGTGCAATGGACATTACTGCTGGGCCTTGAGTCAGAAAGACATGAATTCAAATTCAGACAAATCTGACCTAAAAAGCTGTATGAATCCAGGCAAACCATTTAACTTCTGTTTGCCTCTGTTTCCTCATCTATAAAATGCGGATAATAGTAGAATCCCCAGGGTTGTTATGAGGAACAAATGATATAGCAATTGTCAACCACTTAGCACAGTGTCTGGCACACAGTATGTGCTATATAAATGTTAGCTAGTAGCAGCAGTAGTTATGCTGTAATAGTAGTAAGTAGAAGTAGCAGTGACAGCAGTAGTAGTACCAGCGGCAGTAATAGTGCTGTTGCTTCTTCAAATTCTACTAAGCACTGAGGAAGAGGAGGGTGGGGGGAGAGAGAGGAAGAGAGCTACTATTTTTTTTGGAGGGGGAAGGCAAGGTAATTGGGATTAAGTGACTTGCCCAAGGTCATACAGCTAGTAGGTATGTCAAGTGTCTGAGGCTGGATTTGAACTCAGGTCCTCCTGATTTCAGGGCCACTGTGGCACCTAGCTGCCCCAGGAGAGCTACTATTACTACTGCTGCTATTACTACTACTATTAAATACTGAGAAATAGAATTGTTACAAAATAACATGAAGATGTAATACTGCAAGACCATCTTGTGGTGTGTTATATGCCATGAAAAGTTAAGAAACTTAACTAAGAGACGGAGATAAACATATTTCAGTGACCTGGGAACTGACCTAATTTAAACTCCATCGAAAATCTATGGGCTCTGATCAAGACTAGACTTGGAAAACAATTGTTTTTCAAAGGTATTATAAAAATCCAATGTGATAAAAGCATAGTTTTGTAATAAATAATTAATGAATATGCATTAAAATCCTGTGAACTCAATGTCATGTAAAATAAGTAACTTCAGTGAATGGATTTATTAAATATCAATAGTATTTTTAAGAATATAAAAAGCTATAAAGCTTATTTTCTGTCACTAAATTTAGTCATTTTACTTTGTCCCTATTAATTTGCACATTAATATATGTGCCAGGTATGATGTTCAGCTTTGGGAATACAAATGCAAAAGCAAAGACTACCCTTTGCCCTCAAGAAGCTTATATGCTTAATGGAAGAGACTATGCACAAGGAGATAGTGGTCAAGGAAGGGCATTTTGGCCCGGAAACTGAGATGATGAGTCATAAGTAGATTCAGGACAGAAGGAGGAGGAAATTAAAAATGGAAGAGGCAGAGAGAAGTGTATATGAAGATAGCCCCGGAATGGGAGAAAATAGATTTCTAAAGCATAAAATTTTCTTAGAATTCCTACAACTACCAATTTTGCCTCTGGAATCCTACCCCTAGAACAAAGTTCAAAAAATCTGCCTAGGGAAATCAGTACAAACATACCTTAAAATCACCTATTAAAGGCTGGTACAAATGAGGAGGGAGAGACAACAAGATTTGCCCCTTTGGGGGACACAAGGCACAGAGAACCACTACACTTATTTTCACGACACAATTAGACTGCAGCTGGGAAGGAGAAGGCATAAGGTAGGGCAGGGCCAAGACAAGAAGCAGTTCACCTTGGGTGAAATCTGGTGTTCTCCACTTTTAATTATTCTTGCAAACCAGATGTTAATTAAGCTCAATTGTTTCTCTCCTTTTAAACAAGTAGAGATGGCTATAAGATTTCACATATCTTGGTCCTCTAATGTAAAAACCCCACTTATGATTTCATTTCCTATCAAATACTGTCAGGCAATTTGACCTGCCGGTACAGGTTTATATTTTCTAAGATCATTTCATATATATATATATATATATATATATATATATATGGCCCTACTCTGAATTCATATTAAGCACCAAGAAATAAATCAAATTGAATAAAGTCCTGCTTTTTAAAATACCAATGTGATAAGAAGATAAAACATATAAAAGGATGATAACATTTTCCAGCAGCACAATTTTAAATTGCTTTAGTTAGGCAAGAGTTAATTTCAGGTGACACCAATTAGCTAGAGCTGTTAGTCATTCAGATGACCCACTAGAATTATATAACATTTTCAAACAATTATTTTATAAATGAGAAACTGGGCCAATTGTTTCCAGGTAACTGAAGGAGGAGGTCTAAAGCGTATCTGCTTTAAGTACTTCAAGTACTTGGCCAAAAGACATTATAGAAACAGTATTTTAGAATTACTGGAGTCATTGAGGCACATCTCTCCATAACGGATCTAGTTTTGTGTGATATTATATCAAGTTTTCCTACTGTTATACAAGGAGTATTTTCCCTCAGTGGTGAGAATTAATTTGTTTAAATGTAGGAGGTCTTCAGATCACATGTGACCAGGAAAAAGCAAGAGAAAACAGTAACTCATAAGGAGATGATAATAGTAAGGTTAAAAGATAAGAGGGCAAGAAATTTTTGTATCTGAAGAACTCATAGATAGATACAAATTACTCAGCAACTAGACACATTTCAAAAGCACTGGATTTTTCAAGCTGTTAATATTCATTTTCTGCTCCGTACATGAAAATCATTTCAGATCAAAGAAAAAGTTCTGTTGAAAATGCAAGCTATTTGAAAGATTCAAATCAGTTTGGATACTTTTATTTTTTAAATTCTGTATTTCTATATTCTTGAACTGCAAAGGACATTAAAAATTAATCAGTTCAATGTCCCTTTAAAAAAAAAAGATGTAAGTTAGTCATTATAGAGTTAGAACTATAACCCGATCTCTTTCATTCTAGTACTTTCTCCAGTCCTTTAGGGAGAAATTAACTAGCATTTATTAAGCACCTACTATATGTCATGCACTCTACTAGGTGCTGGGTGTACAAAAACAAAGGTGGGGGAAAATCCCTACCTTCAAGGATCTTTCATTCCTTCCTATAGATTACACTAGTCCTAACACTAGTATCCATGCAAGGTATCCTTGGGTAAATGTCATGGGATCTGTGATCTTGGATGGGAAAAAAATAACAATTGCTTCTTTTCACTAATCTCAGTAGTATTAGGCTTCACCAGACTGTCAAATGACTCTGTGACATGAAAACGAAAAGAACTCTTTGAGTAAGCCCTTGAGCAGCCATTGAGTAGAGACTTGAATAAAAACCAGGTATTCCAAGAACCATTAATAAGGTACCATTAGTGTTTACAGAATATAAGGTGACATTCCAGACCTGTACATAGAGAAAATATGGTTATGTATTGAAGACACCTCCAACTGAAAAGATGAGTGGACCCCTGATAGAAATAGGGAACTTCATAAGAGAGGTAGGTTTGAGTAGAAATATAATGAGTTCTGTTTTGGACATACTGGTTTTTCAGATAGAACATTAAGTTTAAAATGCCCAATAGATGGTTCTTCACATAGAACTAAAACTCAGGAGAATCATTAGGGTTCAATATATAGTCTTAGGAGTTATCTGCATAGATATAATAATTGAAGCTGTTGAGATTATAAAGGAAGAGATTGTAGAGATAAAAGAGAAAACCCAGAAAAGAGTCTTGGGGTATAGTCACAGATTGTGGACATGACATGATCATAACATATCAAAAGAGGTTGAGGTGAAGTCAGATAAAGAGGAGGACAGTGGAGAGACTGGAGTCAGGTTGGAAATAATGGAAGATGATGGAATGCACAGCAAGTGGCCTTAATTTTCTTGGTAAAATATAAGTTAAGGCACTCAACTAAGGTGATCAAGGGAGAGCAGTTTCCCAAAACCCCAAAGAGGAAAGAGTATACAAGAAGAGAACGTGGTCAACATGGTTAAAGGCTATAAAGAAGTTAAAAAGAATTGAGTTAGAAAAGACCATCATAGTGGCATTTGAGACCAATGGTACCTTTGAAAAATATTTTCAACTGAAATCACACAGGATTTAGAAATGATTAAGGGCAGAAGAAATGGAGACAAAACATGCATAGCTTTCTCAAGAATTTTGAGAAATTCTGAGAAAAAGAGGAGATGGATTAAACCTAATGGCTTGTGAGGATGGTAGGATCTATTGAAGAATTTTTTTCCAAGATGTGGAAGAGTTGGACATGTTTATGGGCTGGAGGAAAGAAACCAGTAGATTGGGAGAGATTAAAGAAGAGAGAGAAGGAAGAAAAGGGAGGAAAGCTGAGACAGAAAAAGGGGGAGAGAAGAGGAGAGAGAGAAAGAGTGAAACAGAGAGGATGTTATAAAACATCTTCTGAAAAACAGGAAAGAAGAATAAATGGTATCAAGAGTAAATGTAAAAGGGTTGGTATTGACAAGATGAAGGTCCATCTCTGTCAGAAGCTAGAGTCAAGTTGGAAATAAAGAAGAATGATAGGTGCTCAAGTAAGGTGAAGTCCTCAAATAAGAGATATTATGGGAAGGTTTAAGGAAAAAGGAATATGAATATAGGAAGTGGGGTATATAATTAACTTTGGAGAAAATATAGGATTAATGTATTGCAGTAAGAGCCTAGATGAGATAAGATAATATAAATTTGTAGTGGACCCAATCAGCAGAGTTGCATGGCTTTCTCCAGCTCCTATTCAGCAGCACATGAGTAAGAATGGAGAAAGTTTATCTATTCATCTGCATGTATACATTCTATTTGTGAGTGTGTCTATCATGTTAAATAGGAGAAAGACAGCAGACTAACCTGACTTTGAAAAATTGCTAAGTTTTTTTTTAAAAAATCCCAAGCTTCTACCTAAAATAAGCCAAAATTACTTTTAACATGAACCTTCTTTTAGAGATATATATCTATAAGTCTGATAACTCTAGGCTTTCTAAAGACCTGAAAAGTCTTACAAGATGCAACAGAAAAGCATACGGTAGACATAAACAGGCTTCAGCATATTATAAACAAGGAATTTCATAAAAGCAACAGTGACTAGAATGTTATCAAATAAATCTGTAAGTAAAAATACTGAGGCAACACATAGAAAAAGCAAGGAATAACCAAAAGACAGCACACAGGCTCTATTGGTGTGATAAAACTAATATCCACCAGGGTTTCTCACTACCAATATGAGTTAGTTTTCTCTAAAAGGCAACAAAGTTGTATGCAGGACCTGATTGGGCTTTATCTCCCTTTATTCAGCTTCCAGAAGCCTCTGGCTATTAATGTTCTTGCTGGTCACCAAAGGGCATAAAAAATTCCAGCCTCTTGTAATCCTGGCCCTTCCAACTAGGTAGCTATCCACCATGCTTTGCCTTGGTAACAAGGCAGATCTCCATAGGATTTGAGGGAGTCTACATTTAAAGATGCTAAGTGCCACTGCATCCTTCCAATATTTTTACCAAACCTCTTTTTCTTCGGAACCCTAACCAACCCTTTTACATGTTCAATAACCTATGATTTCTTCATACCATCCTATACTGAACATGAAATAAAAATGGATCTCTTAGGTTAACCTTTAACAACTAGTACTATTATGACGTCAAGAGAATGTGAGGAAGACCCCTAGCACATTGAATGCCTCTCTCTGATGAATTTTTGGGAAGGGGGAATTAAAGCAATTATTTGGAGCTTTGTTGCCCAATTGTATTCTGTAATGGTAATGGGAATTTGGAAATCATCCCTGCCCCTTAATAGGCCTAAGGGAATTTGAAGATCTTGGCTGCCTCTTAATAGGCCAAATGTAATCACATGGAGCCTATGGGGGAGAAGTTTGCTGAATGGGTGGAGCAAGAAGGTAGGAGTCAAAGCAGGTAGAAAGGAGTAGGGAGAGGATGCAAGAAAGGACACAGCTATGTATGCTCCTTACTCTGTTACAGTGTATTAACTTCTTTGTTGCTATAATAGATTTGGTTTCTAGTGTTGGGATTTGGCTTTCTGGGGTCTGAATAAATGCTTTGCTTCTGTCTTCTATGTGGAAAGTCTATTATATTGTGCAATTCAGAACTATGCTGTCACATTCATAATCACCAACAGTGCTGTAAATATTGTGTTGATGCTACATATGCCAATAAACATAACAATGTAAATGAAACAGATAAATATTTACAGAAAATATATAGATTTCCCAAGATTAACAGAAGTGGAAAAAGAATACTTAAATAACCCCATCTTGGAAATAGAAATTGAACAAGCCATCAATGCACTGCAAAGAAAAAGTGCCCAAGGTCAGATGGTTTCACAAGTGAATTCTACCAAACATTTAAAGAACAATTGATTCTAATACTATATAAACTATTTAGAAAAATTGGTGAGGGACAGAATCCATTGGGAGACAGAGTGTGGCAGGTTCCCAGTCCAGGAAGGAGAACACATAGGACTGGATAGGGGGAGCGCAGGGGCTGTACCAACATGGACCTGAGACCATACCACAGTGGAGTCAGAGCAATATCTGGCCAGCAGATTCACCCACACCAAGAGTGATTCTCAGATCTCAGCACCACAGGACCGAATGTTCTGTCAGAGCTGGATAAGAGACAAACAGGGCCCATAGCAGCAACAGCAGCTTCTCCTGGGGCTATCAATGCACAGCCTGGATATTTAAAAATCACCTGCCTGAATTTCTGGAAACCAAAATGGTGGAATAAACCCTAGCTACTCTAACCCCCTGCCCCCAACCCTGAAAACCCAGAAATTACTACCCCAGTATAAAATCCTGAAATAGTGGAAGCAATGGCAAACTTGGGAGTCCCAGAGGAAGGGTGTGACTGAGGCTATGCCAAGCCTGAAGTGAAGGGTGGGAGGCACCCCAATAAGCCCCATATCAGCTGACCAGCAGGAGATCCCAAAGCCCAGGTGGGGTGGAGCCAGAAAGCACCAATAGCAGAAGCCCACATGTGTCTTAACACAATCAAGGAAATCTGCAGACACCAGTACAGCAGGCCACCAGCTTCTGAGCATGCCTGAGCTTTAGCCCAGGGGCACAGAGGAGGAAACCTGAAGTGGCCAGATCACCCCTCCCCCACACCTTACTCTGTGAGCCTCAGGGTAACCCAAGGGAAACACTGAAAGTCCTGACCTTGGCCTCAGTCTAGACACACAGAGGCTACAGCACACAAAGCCAACAACCAGGCCCCTAGCTCCCAGGCTGAGAAGTGTGGGTCAGAGCCTTCTTTACCCTAGAAGGAGAAATCCACTTTAAAAGCCAGGGAATACGCAATCACAGTGGGCCCAAAGCAAGTTGTTAAAATAAAACCAAAAATGATTGAATTCTATTATTGTGAGCAAGAAGAACCAATTTCAGAAGGGGACACCATTGACTCTACATTCACACCTAAGACCACAGAAGGAAATATGAACTGCTCTCAAGCCCAGAAAGCATTCTTGGAAGAGCTCAAGAAAGATTTTAAAAGCCAAATTAGAGAGCTAGAAGATAAATTGACCAATTCTTTTAAAATTGAAATTGCCCAAATGGGGAAAAAAATCACTGAAGAAAATGAATCTTTAAAAAGTAAAATTTGTGAACTGGGAAGGGAAGTTCAAAATCTAACTGGAGAAAATACCTCCATAAAAATGAAATCTAAAAAAACCTAGCCATGTGACCTTGGGCAAGTTACTTAACCCCAATTGCCCTCCAAAAAAAAAGCAAAAAAAAAAGAAATCTAAACATATGGAAAAGGTGCTTGAAATACTAACAGAGGAAAATAATTCACTAAAAATTAGAATTAGTTAAATCAAAGCTAATGACTCTATGATGCATCAAGAAGCAGTCAAATAAAACCTAAATATTGAAAAATTAGAAGAAAATGTGAAATATCCCATTGGAAGAACACCTTACTTAGAGAACAGATCCAGGAGAGATAATCAAAGGAATATTGGTCTACCAGAAGTCATGAAGAAAAAACAGCCTTCTCCAAGAAGTTATCAAAGAAAACTATCCTGAGGTCCTAGAATTCCTAGAATCAGAGGATAAAATAGTTACCTAAAGAGTTCACTGGACACCCCCTGAAAGAGATCCAAAATTGAATACTCCAAGAAATACTGTAGCCAAATTCCAGAACTATAAGGTCAAGGAGAAAATACTGCAAGCAGCCAGAAAGAAACAATTCAAATATCATGGAACTATAGTCAGGATCACATAGGACCTAGCAGCTTCTATATTAAAAGACTGGAGGGATTGGAATATGATATTTTATAAGGCAAAAGAGCTTGGACTGTAACCAAGAAAAACTGAGCATAATCCTTCAGGCAAGGAGATGGTCATTAAATGAAATGAGGGACTTCCAGACCTTTCTGAAGGAAAAAAAAATAAACAAACAGAGCTCAGTGGAAAATCTGGTCTTCAAATACAAGATTCAACAAAGACATAAAAAGGCAAATAAGAATAACACATACACACATGCGTGCGCATACTTTCACATATGTAACTTATGATTCAATAAAAGCAAATTGTTTACATCCCTATATGGGAAGCTGTTACCTGCAAATATTGAGAATTGTATAATTATCATGACATATAAAAGGGATAGATAGAGGGTGTGGGTATAAATTAATTAATCTGATGATTAAAAAACCTTATTAAGGAGCTCAAAGGGATCGTAATGGGAGAAAAGGAAAGGAGGAGGCAGCAAAGGGTAAATTATGGGACATGAAAAGGCATAAGAACATATTATAGTAAAGGGAAAGAAGGGCAGGAGTTGAGAATTATATGAACTTGACTCCCATTGGTTTTTGTTCAAGGAGGGATAAACATAATCAGTTAAGTATAGGATTCTAACTTGAAAAGACACAAAAACCCATTATAGTACAGGGAAAGGAGGGAGGGAGAGGAGAATTGTATGAAATTTACTCTCATTGGTTTGGGTTCAAGGAGGGAATAACATACTATCTTAAGTATAAAAATTTATTGTGCCTTACAGGAGGAGGAGGAGGAAGGCAGAAAAAAATGGGGGGGTGGTTAGAATACAGGGTAATAGTAGTAAGGGGGAAGGGTCTGTAAAGGGAGGAAGGTGCATAGGGAGGGCATATTGAGGGAGGTGGTGGTCAAAAGGAAAACTTTTAAGGAGGGGAAGGGAGAAATAAAGGCATAAATAGGGAAGGGAATAAAATGGAGGGAAAGAAACAGATAGTAATCATAACTGTGAATGTGAATGGAATGAACTCTCCCATAAAAGGGAGGCAGATAGCAGAATGAATTAAGAACCATATTCCTACAATATGCTGTCTACTAGAAACACATCTGAAACGAGGGGATATTCACAGGGTAAATATAAAAGGCTGGAACAGAATATATTATGGTTCAGCTAAGGTTAAAAAAAAAAGAAGAAGCATGTGTAGGAATACTTGTCTCAGATAAAACAAAAGCAAAATAGATCTAGTTGGCACTATGTCCTGCTAAATATCTGGAAACTATATCCTGCTAAAATAGCATCCAAATTCCTAGAGGAGAAGTTAAGGGAATTAGAGGAAGAAATAGATAGCAAAACTATACTAGTAGGGGCCCTCAATCTCCCCCTCTCTGAACTTGATAAATCTAATCTCAAAATAAACAAGAAAGAAGTTAAGGAGGTGAATAGAAATTTAGAGAAGGTAGATATGATAGACCTCTGGAGAAAACTGAATGGGGATAAAAAGAATATACCTTCTCAGAGGTACATGGCACGTACACAAAAATTGACCATGTGCTAGGACATTAAAAAACCTCACAATTCAATGCAGAAAGGCAGAAATATTAAATGCATCCATCTCAGATCATGATGCAAAAAAATTATATATAATAAAGGGTCACAGAATAATAGACTAAAAACTAATTGGTAACTACATAATTTAATCCTAAAGAATGAGTTGGTCAAACAAGAAATTATTGAAACTATCAGTAACTTCATTCAAGAGAATGACAATAATGTGACAACATACCAAAACCTGTGGAATGAAGCAAAAGTGGTTATTGGGGGAAGTTTTATATCTCTGAATGCATACATGAATAAAATAGAGAAAATGGAGGACACTAAACTGGGCACACAACTGAAAGAGCTAGAAAAAGAACAAATTGAAAATTGTCAATTAAATACTAAATTAGAAATACTGAAAACCAAAGAAGAGATTAATAAAATTGAAATTAAGAAAACTATTGAATTAATAAATAAAACTAAGATCTGATTTTATGAAAAAAAAAACAATAAAATTGATACACCTTTAGTAAATATGATATAAAGAAAAGAAAGAAGAAAACCAAATTACATGTATCAAAAATGAAAAGAGTGAATCTACCTGAAGAGGAAATTAAAACAACAATTAGGAATTACATAGCCCAATTGTATGCACATAAATTTGACAATCTTAGTGAAATGGATGTATATTTACAAAAATATAAGTTGCCCAGATTAACTGAAGAGGAGGCATAATACTTAAATAACCTAACTCAGAAAAAGAAATTGAACAAACCATCAATGAACTCTCTAGAAAAAAATCTCCAGGGCCAGATGGAGTTACTAGTGAATTCTGTCACACATTTAAAGAACATTTGATTTCAATACTTTACAAACTATTTGGGAAAATTGGAGAAGGAGTCCTACCAAATTCTTTTTATGACATAAATATGGTGCTGATACCTAAATTTGGAAGAGACAAAATAGAGAAAGAAAAATTATAGACCAATTTCCCCCATGAATATAGATGCAAAAATTTTAAATAAAATATTAGCAAAAAGAGAACAGCAACTTATGAGAATAATACACTTTGATCAGGTAGGATTTATTCCAAGAATGCAAGGATGTTTCAATATTAGGAAAACTATCAATATTATTGGTCATATCAACAATAAAACTAGCAGAAATCATATGATTATCTCAATAGATGCAGAAAAAGTTTTTTGACAAAATACAACAGCCATTCCTATTAAAAACACTAGAAAGTATAGGAATAAATGGAGTCTTCCATAAAATAAGAAGCAGCATCTATCTAAAACCATCAGCAAGTATATGTAATAGGGATAAGCTAGAAGCATTTCAATAAGGTCAGTGGTGAAATAGGGATATCTACTATCACCCCTCTTATTCAATTTGGTACTAGAAATGTTAGCAGTGATAATAGGAGAAGAAAAGAAATTAAAGGAATCAAATTAGGCAAAGAAAAGACTAAGTTATCACTCTTTGCAAATGATATGATGATATACTTAGAGAATCCTAGAGAATCAAGTCAAAAACTATTTGAAGTAGTAAATAAATTTGGCAAAGTTTCAGGTTATAAAATAAACCCACATAAATCCACAGCATTCCTATATATTACTAATGAAATTCAACAGCAAGAGATAGACAAATTCCATTTAAAGTTACTGTAGATGCTATAAAATACTTGGAAATCTACCTGCCAAAACAAAGAAACTATATGAACACAATTACAAAACACTTTTCACACAAATAAAGTCAGATCTAAATAGTTGGGAAGACATTAACTGATTATGGCTAGGGTGAGCTAATAAAATCAAAATCAAATTACCAAATTAAATTACATATTTAGTGCCATACCAAACAATCTACCAAAAAGTTATTTTGTGGAGCTAGAAAAAAAAATAGTAACAAAACTTTTTTGGAAGAACAAAAGGTCTAGAATGTCAAGGGAATTAATGAAAAGAAATGTTAGGGAAGGTGGCCTAGTCATACCAGATTTTAAAGTGTTATAAAGCAGCAATCATCAACACTACTTGGTGCTGGCTCAGGAATTACTGGAATAGATTAGGTACATGAGACACAGCAGTGAATGCCTATAGTAATTTCCTGTTTGATAAACCTAAAGACCTCAGCTTTGGGGAAAAGAACTCATTATTTAACAAAAACTTCTGGGAAAACTGAAAAATAGTATGGCAGAAACTGGGCACAAACCACTATCTTACATTGTATATCAAAATCAAATCTAAATGGGTGCATGATCTAGGTATAAAGGCTGATACTATAAGCAATCTGGGAGAGAAAGGAATAGTTTAATTGTCTGTTCTATGGAGAAGGGAAGATTTTATGACCAAACAAGAGTTAGAGAGCATTATGAAATGCGAAATGGATAATTTTAATTACATTAAATTGAAAAGTTTCTGCACAAATAAAGCCAACATAACCACGATTAAGCAGGAAGTGGAAAATTGGGAAAGATTTTTTACAACCAGTGTCGGATAATGGTCTCATTTATAAAATATACAGAGAACTGAGTTTAATCTATAAGAATACAAGTCATTCTTGTAATCTTATACAAGACAAGATACATATATTCTTATATATGACAAGACATCTCACTTGTCAGATTGGCTAAGATGACAAAATAGGAAAATGATAAATGCTGGAGAGGATGTGGAAAAATTGGATCACTAATGCATGGTTGGAGGAGTTGTGAACTGATTAAACCATTCTGGAGAGCAATCTGGAACTCTGTCCAAAATGTTAGAAATAAGTGCATTCCCTTTGACTAATCAATACCACTTTTAGGGTTGTATCCCAAAGAGATCATAAAAGTGGGAAAAGGACCCATATGTACAAAAATATTTACAGCAACTCTATTTGTAGTGGCAAAGAATTGGAAATCAAGGGAATGCCCATCAAGTAGGCAATGGCTAAAAAAGTTGTGGTATACGAATTTAATGGAATATTATTGTGCTATAAGAAATGAGGAGTAGATGGACTTCCTATTTACCTGGAGAGACTTATACAAACTGATGCTGAGTGAGAAGAGCAGAACCAGGAGAAATTTGTACACAATTATAGATACATCATATGTGTGATGACTAACTTTGATATACTGGGATCCTCTCAACAATGCAAGACTATAAGACAACTCCAAAACACTCGTGATGAAAAGATATCCACATCCAAGGAAAGAACTACAGAGTCTGAATGCAGATTGAAGCAAATTAATTTCTCTTTGTTTGTTTGTTTCTTTTGTTTTGTTCCTTCTTTCTCATCCTTCACTCTATTGATTATAATCCTTCTTTACAACTTGACTAATGTTTAACGTGAAGGTATTTGGAGATCCTATATTTTGATTGCAAACTTCCATGAGGAAGTGGGAAGGGGGGAGGGGGGATTAGAAACTCAAGGGATTGTGGAATTGAATGTTGTAAACTAAAAGTAAATAAATAATTTTTTAAAAAGAAAAGTAGGTAATGAAGAAGTCCTATCAAATTCCTTTTATGATGCAAATATAGTGATGATACCTAACCAGGTATCAGGAAGGACTAAAAGAAAGAAAGAAAAATACAAACCAATTTCCTTAATGAATATTGATGCAAATGTTTTAAATAAAATACTTACAAGGAAATTACAGCAATATATCACAAGGTTCATAAACTATGACCAGGAGGGATTTATATCAGGAATGCAGGACTGGTTCAATATTAAGAAAATTATTACCATAATTGATCATATCAATAACAAAATCAACAAAAATTATGTGATTATCTCAATAGATGCAGAAAATGATTCAGAGAAAATACAAGACTCTTTCCTAATAAAAAGACTATAAACCATAGGAGTAAATGGAGTTTTCCTTAAAATGATAAGTAGTTGTCAATTTAAAACCATCAGCAAGTATTATCTGTAGTGGGAATAAACTAGAAGCCTTCCAAATAAGATCAAGGGTGAAATAAGGATGCCCATTATCATAATGATTATTCAATATTGTACTAGAAGTGCTAGGTATAGCAATAAGAAAAGAAAAATATAAAGGAATAAGAATCTCCAATTAGAAAATAAAACTAATAATTTTTTGCAGATAATATGATGGTAGACTTGGAGACTCCTATAGAATCAACTGAAAAACCAGTGGAAATAGTTAACAACTTTAGGAAAGTTGTAAGACATAAAACAAACCCACATAAATACAAGTATTTCTGTATCCTATCAACAAAGTCCAGGATCAAAAGACTGAAACGGAAATTCCATTTAAAATACCTGTAGACAATATAAAATACTTGGGAATCTACTTCCCAAGACAACCCCAGGAACTATATAAACATAATTACAAAATACTCTTCACACAAATTAAGTCAGATCTAATTAATTGGAAAAATGTTCATTGCTCATGGGTAGGCTGAATCAATTTAACAAAAAATGACAATTCTACCTATTTAATTTACTTATTCAGTACCATACCAATCAACCATAAAACAGAGCTATAAAAAATAATAACAAAATTCATCTGGAGGAACAAAAGATCTAGAATATCAAAGGGAGTAAATAATTAAAAAATTTGTGAAGGAATGTGGCCTAGCCGTACCAAATTTCAAACTATATTATAAAGTAGTAATCATCAAAACAAGCTGGGAAATAGAACAGTAGATCAGTGGAATATATTAGGTACACAATACATCATAGTAAATGACCATAGTAATTTAGTGTTTGATAAACACAGAAGAGTCAAGCTTTTGGGGCAACAACTCACTATTTGATTAAAAAAAAAAAAACTGCTGGGCAAAATAAAAAACAGTATGGCAGAAACAAGGTATAAAGCAGGGATGGGAAACCTGTGACCTCAAGGCCACATGTGCCTTTCTAGGTCTTTGGGTGCTACCTATTGACTGAGTCCAAATTATATAGAATAAAGCCTTCTGTTAAGGTGATTTGTTCTGTGAAGTTTGTTTTCAATCAAAGGGCCACACTTGAGGACCTAGAGGACCACATGTGGATTCAAGGCCCTGTACAGGCTCCCCGTTTCTGGTATAGACCAACATCTCATAGTATATGCCAAGATAAGGTCAAAATAAGTACATCATTTAAAAATAAAAATACATTAAGAAAATTAGCAAAGCACAGAATAGTCAGGCCTATGGTTAAGTGAAGAATTTATGACCAAACAAGAGATAGAGAAGATAATAGGAAGTAAAATGGAAAACTGTGGTATATGATGGTAACTGAATACTATTGTGCTATAAGAAATGATGAAAAGGATGCTTTCAGGAAAACAAAACTGGAAAGATTTACATGAGCTGATACAAAGTGAAGTGAGCAGAACCAGGAAGACATTGTACACAATGACAACAACACTGCATGATGATTATCTGTGATAGACATGCTATTCTCAGCAATATGATAAGATTCTGACAATTATAAAGGATTCATGATAAAAAATGCTATGTGATGGAGTCTGAATGCATATCAAAGCATACTATTTTTCACTTTATTTTTTGTGGGGTTTTGGCACATTTTTTCTTTCACAACACAACAAATATAAAAATGTTTTGCATGATTGCACATGTATAATCTATATCAAATTGTTTGCCATCTCAGAGACTAAGGGATGGAAGGGCAGGATAAAGAAAATTCTGAACTAATTTTTTTAAGTCAGCATATATAATTGAAAAAAATTTAATATTATTTTAAAAATAAATTTTAAAACAAAGTATAGTGTCCACAGCTCTAAAACTTCAATGCGTTCTGATGCAATTACGATAATGCACTAATTGGCTTATTGATAAAAGTATTTCTTTTAAAAGTACATATTATGTCCAATATTCTCTGTTCATGACTGGAAAGGTAGGTAGACTATACATGCAATTATAGAAAATAATATCAATAATGATGATGATGATGATGATGATGATAGCTCTCATTTATATAGTTCTAAGGTATGAAGAGCTCTTTACAAATATTATCTTATTTTATGTTTTCAGCCACCCTAGGAAATGGGTGCTAGTGTTAGCCCACTTTATAGAAGACAAAACTAAAGCTGAGAAAAGTTAAGTGACTTGTTTAGGGTCACACAGTTAGAATCAGAGATAGGATACATAGGATTGGAACTCTAGCCTAGCAAAGGATAATAGGTGACCCTGACTTGCAGTTGACTTCGATTTGAGTGGGGGTGGGCTGTGAAGGGTCACCAGCCTCACTTTCTTCTCTGTAGCCATTTGGGTCCAGTGGCCAGATATTCATGACAACTGTAGATGGTCCAGGATGCAAGGTCTCCAAAGAGACTCTGGCCCTTTTAGGCTAAGACTTTTTCAGGTTCTCACTTTGAGTGAGATAATGCCTATTCAGTGACTAGGCCTCTTTCCCTGATGTCATGGTTCTCTTCAAAAATGAAGGACAAACACAAGGTGTGAATAGTCCACAGCTGCCTGAATGAGGACCCAGAAACTTGGGTAACTCAGCTCATCCCGTCCCTCTCCCTTTCCTTCTCCTCTCCAAAGGATGGTAAATTTAGTTGGCCAGAAGCTGCCCAGTTAACTTGAGGTTTACTGGCTAGATTTCTTTTCTTTTCTCTTATTTTCTCTTTTCTTTTGTCTTCTTTTCTTTCCTTCCTTCTTTCCTTCCTTTCTTTCTCTTAAGATAAAACCTTAAAGCCATTTCACTCTGAAGCTCACAGATTAGAATACAATATGTCCCTGCCCAAGCTCTACTTAACAGCTATATTTTAGGCCCCCCTGGTTTAGAGTAAATGTCAATGGTAACTTTCTCTTTGGAACAGCAACCCTGAGGGTCTTCCCCTCCCAGCTTGATTTTTTTTTCCTTCTTTTTTCTAACTAAAGGGGCCATCCATTACCTTGACTCACTTCTTACAGAGGTCTATTCACTTAATGAGCTTTACCTCACTCAAAGTGAGAACCTGAAAAGGCTTTGGGCCACAGTCTACCATTGCATTCTGGGCCATTTCCAGTCATCCAGATGCATATCTGGCCACTGGACCCAGATGGCTCTGGAGGAGAAAGTGAGGCTGGTGACCCTTCACAGGCCTCCCTCACTCAAATCAAAATCAACTGCAAGTCATTTCATCATTTCCCTGATGTCATGATCCTCTTCAAAAACAAAGGACAAACACAACCTATGAGGTGTTCAACTGAAGCATTCAATTGTTATCTATATAAAGTCAGCAGACCAAGAGAATGGCTTCTACCTTGTTGATATTGAGGATCTGTGAGAGGAGTGAGACAAAAATAAAACAGGAAGAGAAAGCATGGGTAAGTTATAACCTGCACATGTGGAGATGTAGAAGTAAGGGAATCAAAAAATGCAGAAGATAAGAGTGCTGGGGTCTGGGGTTAGAAGGGCTCAAGACCCCAAAATACCAACATGCCAGGTCCTGCAGAATGGATTTGACTCAAACCTTCTCTCAGCCTAAGAAAAGCAAAGTTTTTCAAAGTTCACCATAGTGGGTAGATTCATAAGGAGCTTCAGCATCTGTAAGGCTTGTATTGGACAAGCAGGCCAGAATCATCTGACACAGAGCAAGTGTGTGCTAGAAAATTCTATGGTGCTCTCACACCACTTGGAGCCAAGATGGGGTCTTATATACAGAAAGGTTGTGGGAGGAATCTAGAAGTGGTCTAGAGGATGAGTTTGGGGAGGGTCTTCTGGAGGAGTCAATAAGGTCAGACTCCAGTAAATGAGTAGTTAAGGGTGGGAAGTTGCTGTAGGCTCCCTGGAGCTGACAGACAATGGTGGGCTAGTCCAGTTCAAGGGTGTAACAGATTTGGACATAGATATTTTGGGAGGATCAAGGGTAGGGGGCTAGCTGGAAAATGGAGGGCCAAGCTAGTAACAAAGGTTTGGGCAGAGCCACAATGAAAGGCTTATGGACTCATTCAAATGCCCTATGTGGGAAGATTCAAAGAGAGCTCAAGGAGGCTCCCAGAGCCTGTACCTCAAAGATTCAAGAAGAACTCAAGGGGGTTCCCAGAGCCTTTACCTCATCAGAAAGAGTACCCAAGCAGTAATATATTCCATCATGATTACTATCAAATAGTGTGAAAACTTTTAAATGTTGATAATAAAAGTTTTAAGTCAGTTATCTGGAAAATTAACTCATGTAGACAAATTCACTCCCCAATGCTGGCTGATAGGCAAGACACTGCTCATGATTCCCCCATCTTCAAAAACCCTTCACTCAATTCATCTATATCTGTTAATTATCCTCTCATCTCTTAATTCCTCAGAAGGCAAAGGATTCATGAAAAATACTTCTACTTCCATTTCTTTCACTCGCTTAACTCCCTACATTTTGACTTTCAGCCACATTATGCCACCAAAACTGCTTTTCTCATAGTTACTAATCATCTACTAATTGTCCACTATATTTTTTCCCTTAATACTCATCTTCTTGACTTCTCTATAGTCTTTGATACTGTTGCTCACCCTCTTCTCTTTGATACTCTCTTCTCTTTAGATTTTTATGGCACTACTCTCTCCTGGTTGTCCTCCTGTTTATTTGACTACTCTTTCTCAGTCTGTTGCATCTTCATCTAAGTAATCCTCATTTACCATGGGTGTCCCACAGGGCTCTCTTCTGGACCTTTTCTCTTTTTCTCCTTATATTTTTACTTAGTGATCTAATCAGATTTCCTGCTTTAATTATCATCTCTGTGCTGATAATTCTTAAATGTACTTATCTAGCATTAACCTCTCTACTAACCTCCAGACTTATATCTCCAACTTCCTATTGTACATCTCATTCTAGGTGGCCCTTAGACATTTTAAACTGTACTCATCATCTTCCCTTGCCCCCAATGTCCTCTTTGCTGTCAAAGGTGTGTCTTCCCAGTCACCCAGGCTGGTATAATCCTTGATGCCACTGCCTCTGCACACATCCAATCAATTGATGAGGTCTGTTGATTTTAGTTTCATAACATCTCTTACATATACTCACTTCTCCCTTCTAACACTTTCACTATGGTGATTTGGGCCCTCATCATCTCATACTGGGTCCTGCCAAATGAATTAGACTCAACTCTTCTCTCAGTCAAAGTAAAACAAAGTTTATTAAAGATTCATCATAATGGCTAGACTCTTAAGGAGCCTAAGTATTTGTGAAGCTTGTATTGACAAGCAGGCCAGAATAATCTATCACTGAATGAGGCTACTAGATCAATTTCATGACATTCATGGAGGCAAGATGGATCTTATATAAAGGGGAGGATTTAGGGATATTCAGAGGAGGAGTTTGGGGAGGGTCTGGAGGAGGAATGTACTAAGGAGGATCTTTAATGGAACCAAGGTCAGGCTCAAGGAATCAAATTAAGGGTAGGAAATAGCTTATGGCTACCTGGAGATGACAGACAATGGAAGGCTAGGCTAGTTTAAAGGTATAGATATTTTGATAGGATCAAGGGTGGGAAGTAGCTGGGCAACAGAGGTTAAATGGAGATTATGGCTAGGTTAAGAGTAACAGAGATTTGGGCCAAGCTATGATGAAAGGCTTATGGCCTTAGGCAAATTCCCCACCAAGTGGGAAGATTCAATCAGAGTTCAAGGGGTTTCCCAGAGCCTGTGCCCCATTACCTGGATAATTAAAATACTGTGCTGGTAAATATCACTGCCTAAAGTCTCTCTCCACTTACAACCCATCATCCCTTCAGTTGCCAAAGTGATCTAGACCTAAACCTGTCTAATATTATCACCATCCTCCTCAAAAAATCCAGTGGCTTCCTATCTCCTCCAGAATCAAATATAATACCTCCTTTTTTCATGCAAAGCCCTTCATAACATGCAAACACACATACTTTTCCAGCTTTTTAAAACTTTATTATTCCCACCACCATATACTCTGCAATCCATTGACACTAGCCTTCTTGCTGTTCCTTGAAAAGACATTAAATCTCCTTACTTTAGATATTTTCATTGATTATACCTCAGATCTAGAATGTGCTCTCCCTCTTGAGTGCTGTCTCCTGGCTTCCTTCAAGTCCCAGACAAAATTCCATATGATAAGAACCTCTTCCTAATTAAGTCCCTAGTATGTACCAGGTACTATGCTAAGATGCTTTACAGATATCATTTCATTCACTTCATTATAGTAAGTGAAGACTTGAGGTAGAGACTCTTCACCAATGCATAATCAGAACCCAACAATTACCTCAGACAAAGATCAAATGATTTGCCCATGATCAAAATCAAAGTCATAACAACCAAAATGTAAAGTCCATTTTATGCTTCATAAAAAAATCATCTCCAGAATGACAGAAGGGATTATCTAGAAATGGGTTAAGACTGCACATTAAGTTAAGAAGAATGTTGATGAGCAAACGTGTCCAGAAGAAGATAACCAGAATAAGTGAACTCAAGACTTTGTCATAGGAAGACCAGTTAAGTTACACACATCACAAAGAAATCTTATTAACGGGGTCTTTTAAGTTCCAGAAAATTGATGAAAATTGCAAAGACAAATTTCAGCTCTACATAAATAGAAATTTTGGGAAACATGACAGCTGTCCAAAAGTGAAAACAGTGACTTTAAAGGTAGTATACTCTTTCACACATGAGGTTTCCATGGAGAGATTGGATGACCTGATGTACTGTAGAGGGGATTCAATGACCAGAAAAGTTTGAACTAGATGGTTTCTGATATGTTACCCAACTATAAGATTTGGAAATTCTGTGAAAGTAGTTAATAAATGGTTTCAATTACATATGGCATAGTATTATTTTTACATTTTATTTTCCTAAAGTGATGAGTTGTAAAAAACTTAAATATCTTAATTTAAGTGACCATATCTGGGATTATTCAAAATGACTTTCCATAGTTAATTTTTAATAACCTCCAAAGTTTGAGAACATTTCTTTTTTCTGAATAACTCTATATGTCCTTTCACTAAGATTTATCCATGTATTTCTAATTCATTCAAGTGGAACTCATTAAAATATGACTATATTTATTATAATAAGACAGATTCTCCCTTGTGCCTAAGTCATTCCATGATAGTAAATTTTATCTATTAATCAGCATAAATAGATTGGCTATATTTTCTCCCAGAAAAGAAATAGGTCCTCTCCTTAGGAATTTTTCATTAGAAAAGAGAGAAGAATAATTTTATATACTTTTAAAAGGTAATTTTTTTCTTTCTTTTAATATCTATTCCCAATAAATAAGAAACACAAGGAATCAGTGAATATGTCTTATAATCCCAAAGGACTCAATTCAAAATTTTCTTTCCCAGTTGTATTTGAAACTTGTTATGAATTTTTCCCTCAAGAATCACTTGTCATTGTAATTGCCACATTTTCATTTCTGCATCTGTATGTGTTTGAAAGAAATAATGTGTCTCCCTGCTTTAATTGTACTTTTAAGAAACATTGTAACTCTAACACATGGTATTTCTCAGAAAGATGGTATTATTCAACATTGCTCAAACAGACAAATACTCTGTCTTTTTAATAAGAATGGTGCATATGCTACATGCTATATTTCTCACAACTCATTGAGAGAAAGACAATTATCTTGATCCCCATATTACCCTGGAGAAAGCTGGGGTAGAGAGCAAGTTATAAGTTTATGGTCACATAAATAATGAGTAGTAGAGCTGGATTTGAATCTACACTTTTCTGATCACAAAGTTTGTGCCTTCTAGACAATATCATGATGATCCTTCACAAGTGTCATATGCAAAATGAATGATGTATAGATCATAAGAATCAGTTTCCCTATATAAAGAAATTAAACTTTACCATAGTTTTCAGAATACTGAAAAAAAGAGAATGCAAATTACATTAAAATCACGTTACTGTTAAAAATTTAGCACTGGTTTCCCATCTTCAAAAGGAAAAATGATGAGTATCAATTTCTCTGATCTTATAGAACAGTAAAAAGGTGTGCTATATACATGCTGTCACTAGTTATACCTGAAGTAGTCAGCTCCCCCCTTTTTTGATAATACCTTTCTCTTCACCAAACCAACTGTATCCTGGGAATTATGAAATCCTCTTCCTTACCTCAAATCACGCCCCTTAAAAATAATCTAGGCCTTCAGAACTGTCATTGAACAGCACTTGAAATTCTTGACTTGTTCATTTGCTGATTTCAAAAGCTCATCTTGCTGACCCTATTCTGGGATCTTTTATTTATTTCTTTTTGTTTTGGGTCATTTTAAAAACTATGCCATAAATCATGTCAGGAGCTCAATTTCCCCTCTTTGGAGGTGACAAACTAGACATTCATCAGTTTTTATTTGTGCAGGTAGGATATCAAGGATTCTTTTGGACCATTTTATTTCAAACCCTACATGTCCACCCACCCTTCCTAATACTGTTCATAGATATACTTGCTTTCAATAAAATTGTATTATTTTCATAATAAAATTCTATTCAGAAAATACTCTTCATTTTTTTGCCATATTGGACTGAAGCAACTTCTAAAAATATGACTTTTGATGATCTTCTATGACAGGTGAGTTCCAGTAACAGATACATATATACATACATATTGTTTCAATAATACTGATGAGAGAGAACAATTTACTCACCACTGGGAAATGTCTTTCTCTTCTTCAGATCAATAAACCATAGGCAATATTGCTTTATAGTGTTTCTGATGTTTTTTCCTCTCAGAGATCTTAGTGCTCACATACCATCTCTTCCTCTCAAAGTAAGTGTCAGGAAATCCATAGTATGGAGAAAGGAAACACAAATTTAATATCTTGACTTTATATCACTTATTTTAGAAGTAATTAGGTTCTTTTCTATGAAATATTCATCTAGACAGAAGAAAGGAAAAGATAGCAAATAGCAGATGGAAAGGGAATTAACTCCTTGCAACCTCTATAGAATACTGACTGCTAAATGTTTAAAACCTGCAGTTTGAAAGATATTAATTTTTAAAATTACCCTTTCTAGCACAAAAAATTTCTCCTGAATTCCTTATAAGTGATGATTCTACATTTTTATTGGACACTATCTCAACTCCTTGAATTTGGATTTCTAAACTCACAAATTTAGACGGAAAAAGTACTTCCTAAAATAATCCAGGACCTCCAAATTGTCAAAACAACAATCTCTTCTTTAAGTCCTCTTCTTTGACTTCTCTATAGCTTTTCATGTTATAGACCACCAGTCAAGGAGAATACACTTTCCTTCTTCAGCTTCAGGAACACCAGATCCCCCTGATCTTTTCCTCTCCCTCTACCCCTTTATATATTTCTTCTGATGATTTCTTTGGTCCCTAGAAAAATGCATGTTTTAAAATTTATATATATATATATATTTCATTGAATATTTTTTAACTTTGAGTTCCAAAAATCTCCTTCTTGCCCCACCCTAGAAGGCAAGTGATTTCATTTCAGTTACAGCTATGAAGTCATGCACAACATATTTCGATTTTAGCCATGTAGCAATAGAAAACAAAATAAAATGACAAAAATAAAGTTATTTTTTAAGTATACTTCATTCTTTATTCAGAGTTAATCAGTTTTCTTTCTCTCTGGTGGTGGATAGGATTTTTTATTATGGGTCCTTTGGAATTGTCTTGGATCATTGTCTTGAACAGAATAGCTAATTCTTTCACAGTTGATCGTGCATTTATTATTCCTGTAACTGTATACAATGTTTTCCTAGTTTTGTTCATTTCACTTTGTGTCAGTTCATAGATGTCTTTCGATATTTTTCTGAAACAATCCTGCTCATCATTTCTTACAGAACAACATCACTCCATCACAATCATATACCACAATTTGTTTAGCCATTCCACCAATTGATGGACAGTCCCTTAATTTTTGATTCTTTGCTATTACAAAAAGATGTGATACATTATTTTTGTATGAACCGTCCCCTCTCCCTTTAAACTCTTTATGGTATAGACTTAGTATTGGTATTGCAGGGTCAAAAGGTAAGTATGGTTTTACATCCCTTGGGATGGAATTCCAAATTGTTCTCCAGAATGGCTGGACTACTTCACAACTCCACTAACAAAACATTGGTATCCCATTTTTTTTCACATCACCTCAAATATTTGTCACTTTTTTCTTTCATGTTAGGCGATCTCACAGCTGTGAGGTAGTATCTCAGAGCTGTTTTAATTTGCATTTTTCAAGTCAAGATGGCAGGGGAGAAACACCACTTCTGAGGCACTCTGGCCCACACGACTTCCAAATTATGTAAAAGTGGACTCTGAACAAGCTCTGGAGCTATAGAACCCACAAAATGACATAGAAGCTAACCTCCTATTGAGGACAACCCTGCAGGGAACGGCCAACAAAGCGCTCTGGGGGCAGAGCCCAGGACCACTTGAGAGCACAGGTGGCATGAGTCACAGGTTTTAGCCCCAGGGCAGCCAAACCAGCAACCAGCTGGAGGGACCACAGAAGACCAGCAGCTATGGCACTTCCAGAATTACCAACACATAGATGCCAGGGACAAAGTGAGAGGTCAGTGTGGTATGGACTTTGGGACCAGTACTTGAGAGCCCATTGGCCACTTTCCCTGTGGGTAAAAAGCCTCTGAGACACTGAGCAGCTTTTTCCACATTGTAGCTTCAGCTGCTGGCCTGCAGTCTGTGGGGGGAACCAGGTAACCAGTTTTGCGGTAAGCACTCTTGTTTAACATTCCTGATATTGATTGCAATCTAGGGAGGTGGTCTTAGGGTGTGTGGCAAGTTAGCCAGAGCGTGTGGGGGCTTCAGAGAGGGCACCCAACTAATACCTCTGGTAGCTGAGAAAACCTCAGTGTTTGGGACAGAAGCTCCCCTGGCTGGTGGCAGAGTCCTACTGTGGCAACAAGCCCAAAAGTCAAATAATTGAGTGGCAACATGCCTAGGTAAAGGAAACAATACGAATAGAAAAATTCAACATTACACTCCTATTTGAGGGGGGGGGCAAAGAGGAGCAAAGCATGGGACAGGAGGTGGACTACAAGGTCAGAACTCCTGCACCAAAAGCCCCAAATGAAAATACAAGCTGGTTACAGGACATAGAGGACCTTAAGAAGCAGATAAGAGAAATGAGGGGAAAATTGGGAAGAGAAATGAGAAAGATGCAAGAAAATTATGAAATGAGAGTCAACAGCCTGACTAAGGAAAATAACACTTTAAAAAATAGACTAACTCAAATGGCAAAAGAGGCTCCAAAAGGCAATGAGGAAAAGGATGCCTTCAAAAGCTAAATTTGCCAGATGGAAAAAGAATCTCAAAAGCTCACTGAGGAGAATCATTCCTTCAGAATTAGACTGGAGCAAATGGAAGCTAATGACTTTATGAGAAATCAAGATGCTGTTAAGCATATCCAAACAAATGAAAGAATAGAAGGCAATGTGAAATATCTCATGGGAAAAACCACTGACCTGGAAAATAGATACAGGAGAGACAATTTAAAAATTATTGGACTAACTGAAAACCATGATCAAAGAAAGAATCTCGAAATCATCCTTAAAGAAATTCTCAAGGAAAATTGCCCTGATGTTTTAGAACCAGAGGGCAAAATAGAGGTTGAAAGAATCCACTGATCACGTCCTGAAAAAAATCCCAAAAAGAAAACTCCTAGGAATATTATAGCCAGGTTCCAGAATTCACAAATCAAGGAGAAAATATTATAAGCAGCCAAGAAGAAACAATTTCAATATTGTGTAAACACAATCAGGATAGTGCAGGATCTGGCAGCTTCTACACTGAGGGATGCAAGGCCTTGGAATATGACATTCTGGAGTGCAAAGAAGCTGGGATTAAAACTAAGAATCACCTACCCAGCAAAACTGAGTATCATGTTTCAGGGGAAAATATGGTCATTCAGTGGAATAGAAGACTTTCAAGAATTCTTGATGAAAAAAACAGAGTTGAGTAGAAAATTTGACATTCAGATACAAGTAGCAAGAGATGCTTGAAAAGGTAAACAGGGAAAAGAAATCATAATGAACTTATCAAAGTTGAACTATTTATATTCCTACATGGAAAAACTATAACTGTAACTGATGAAACTTTTCTCAGTATGAAAATAGTTGAAGAAGGGTATATGGGCATTTGAATATATATGTGATTGTGTGTGTGTGTGTGTGTGTATATATATATATATATATATGTTTATAGGTATACATAGCTTGAGGGCACAGGTCAAAATTAATAGGAAGGGATGATACTTAAAAGGTGAAATTAAGAGGTGAGAGAGGAATATAATGAGAGGAGATGGGGATAGACAGAATGGGGTAAACTATCTCATATAGAAGAGGAAAGGGAAAATGGTTACAAGGGAGGCGAAGAACAAGAAGACAAAAAGCCAAAACCTTATTCTCATTGAATTTGGATCAGGGAGAGCATGACATACATACTAAATAGGATATCTCACCCTACAGGAGATTAGGGGGGAAGGAGATGAAAAGGGGGATGATAGAATGGAGGGCAGGAGGGAAGGGGGGGAGTGAAGTTGGAAGTACCACTTGTGAAAAGGGACAGGACCAAAGTAGGGAATAAACCAAGTGGGAGGTGGGATAAGAGGGAAGGAAATATAGTCAGTCTTTTACAATATATCTACTATGGTGATGTTTTTCATAGCTACACATGTACAACATAGACTGAATTGCTTATCTTCCCAGTAAGGGTGGGTGACAAGGGAGGAAGGGAATGAATGTGGAATTCAAAGTTTTAAAACCAAATGCTTAAAAATATATAAATTCTACTATTAATATTATTTTACATATATTTGGGAAATAAGATATATAGGCATTGGGGCACAGAGATTCACCTTGCCCTACTGAAAAAGTCGAAGAGAGACGATATGGGAAAGAGCAGATGGGATGAGGGGATATCCTGTGGGACTGCTATTCTGGGGTGGGGGTAAGGGGAAAATGGAGAAAAATTGTAACTCAAAAAATATATTAAAAAATAATAATTTGCATTTTTCTAATCAGAGTGATTTAGAGCATTTTTATGTGAGCATTAGAAGCTTTGATTTCTTCTAAAAACTACCTTTTCATACCCTTTGACCATTTGTCAATTGATAAATGGCTCTTATTTTTATAATTTCCACTTAGTTCTTTATATACTTGATAAGTGAAGCCTTTATCAGAGAAACAGTAAATTTTTCTCCAAATTTCTGTTTTCCTTCTAATTTGGATTACATTAGTGTTGTTTGTGCAAAAGTTTCTTAATTTCATGGGATCAAAACTATCTATTTTACTTCCTATAGGCCCCTCTAGCTTTTATTTCATCATAAACTGTTCCCTTATCCACAGATCTGACAGGTATATTTTTCAATGCTCCCCTGATTTACTTATATCACCCTTGATGTCTAAAGACATTTATGCATTTTGACCTCATCTTCCATGGAGTGTGAAATGTTGATCTATGCCTAATTTATGACACACTCCTTTTCAGTTTTCCCAGAAATTTTTGTCAAATGTTCTTGACCCAAAAGCTTAAATCTCTGTGCTCATCAAATATGAGAACTTTATTGTCTTTTACTACTGTGTATGGGCAGCTAAGTGGATAAAGTGGCAGGCCTGGGGACAGAAAGAACTTTATAAGTTCAAATCTGACCTCAAATACTTAGTAGCTATGTGAATCTGGCAAGTCACTTCACTTTGACTCAGTTTCCTCATCTCTAAAATGAGCTCGAGGAAGAAATGGCAAAGCATTCCAGTGTCTTTGTCAAGCAAACCCCAAAAGGAAACATAGAGTTGGACACAACTGAAATATACTGAAAACTTCATCACCATTGTATACCTAATCCATACCACTTATGCACCACTCCATTTCTTATTCAGAATCAGATTGTTTTCAGGGTGGCCACTCTCTAATATAATTTGAAATCTTAGACTACTACACCATCTTCCTTAACATTTTAATTGATTCCCTTGATATTCTCAACCTTTTGTCCTTTCAAATAAATTTTGTTACTATTTTACCCAGCTCGATAAGGTAATTTCTTGTGTATTTCAATTGCTATGGCACTGAATAAATAAATTAACTCAGATAAAATTGTCATTTTTATTAAGCAGACTCAGCCTCCCTATGAACAATTAACATTTTTTCAGGTTATTTAAATCTGTCTTTGTGGGGAAATTTTTAATTTTTCCTTTTTCTAGCTTTTTTTTTCTTCATCTGCTCTCTATTTTATTGATTTTCACGTTTAGAGATAAAGCTTTTCTTAAGAAAGCCTTTGGGGGCGGCTAGGTGGCGCAGTGAGTAGAGCGTCAGCCCCAGAGTCAGAAGGACCTACCTGAGTTTGGATCCGGCCTCAGACACTTAATGCACACACACACAAAAACCTAGCCGTGTGACCTTGGGCAAGTTACTTAACCCCAATTGCCCTCCAAAAAGAAAAAAAAAAAGAAAGAAAGGCTTTGGCTCCATCTCACAAATGTTGGTTTGGTCTGTTCTCATTCTTTTTTTTTTTTTTTTTTGCACTTTTTGAAGCGGGGAGGGCTGAGCAATTGGGGTTAGGTGACTTGCCCAAGGTCACATGGCTAGTTTTTGTGTTAAGTGTCTGAGGCCAAATCTGAACTCAGGTCCTCCTGACCCCAGAGCCAGTGATCTATTCACTATACCACCTAGATACCACTTCTCATTTTTTTAAATGAAATTATTGACTCTTTCTATGGTTTGTTCTTTGATTCATTCATTCTTCAGGATTAGATTAGTTTCCAATTAGCTTTTAATATGCTTTCACAGTCCTTTATTAAATATAATTTTTACTTCATTGTGATCTCAAAGGGGTGCATTTAATATTTCTAAATAGATTTTATAACCTAATTCTTAGCCTATTTTTAGGAAAAAGCTATGTATGGCTGAGGAAAAAGGTGTTCTTTCTATTCCTATTCAGTTTTCTTCAGAGGTCTGTCATATCTAACTTTTTTAAGATTCTAATTCATTTTTTTTTACTTCTTACTTATGGTTGGATTTTTCTGGCTCTGAGAGGGAAAAGCTGAAGTCCTCTATTAGCATAGTTTTACTGCCTATTATATCCTATAATTCATTTAATTTTGCCTTTAAGAATTTGGATTCTGGGAGCTCACTTTGAGAAATGTGTGATTTGACCAGATGAGACTCTGGGCAGCCATTGAGAGCCCCCCAGCTCTGAAAACCCAGATGTTGATGCTTCCCTCTCTGGTAACTGTGATTTGGTTTTGATGTAATGTTGGGACAGTTTGGAAGCCTGTCTGCTTGGTCTGTCTGTCTCTCTGTTCTGAAACTTCTGTCTCTATACTCTGAAGTTCAGAATGCTGACCTTTTTCCCCTGAACTAGGTAAATGATATATTTTGATTGATTAAAGTAAGCTTATTAACACCCCCCCCAAAAAAAAGAATTTGGATTCTACACCCTTTGGTGAATACATATTTAGTATTGATTTTATTACACTGTCTATGGTTCCTTTAGCAAGATGTAGTTTCCTTGCTTATCTCTTTTAATTAGGTCTATTTTTGCTTTTGCTTTATCTGAAATAGTGACTGCTACATCTGCCTTGTTTTTATTTCAACTAAAGCACACTAGATTCTTCTCCAGACCTTTATTTTAAACCTATGTGTTTTGCTGTTTCAAAGGTGTTCCTTGTGAACAACTTATTGTTAGATTATGACCTAATCAATTTTGCTTTCCATTTTATGGGTGAATTCATTCCATTCACATTCACAATTATGATCACTACCTGTGCATTTCCCTCCTCTCCCTCCCCCCACCTCTCTTTTAATCCTGTCCCCCCTTTAAAGTTTGTTCTACATGGGGCCACTATCTTCTTTTATTCTCCTTCCCTTTAACCATACCCTCTTTTATTTTACCCCATCCCTGCCTTCTTTTCTGTTGGATAAGATAGATTACGTTGCCAATTGAAGATATAGATATAGATATTTAAATAGATCTCTATATAGAAAGCTATATGTAGATCCATAGAGATTTCTATATCTATCTGGATCTAAATATAGACATTTTCCTCTTTTCAACCAATTTATATGTGAGTGAGCTTCAAGCATTACATGCCCCCCCCCACCCAACATTTTCACCTGCCTGTAAAAGCTCTTCCTTGAATGCCTCTTTTGTGCAACATAATTTTCCTTAGTCTACCTCTTCCTTTCCATTCCTCATAGGGCATGCCTCTTTCTCACTTATTCATTTTTTTATATCATCCCAGTATAATCAACTCACTCCTGTACCCTCTTTATATGTAAAATTCTTCTTACTACTCTAATAATAATAATAATGTTCTTAGAAGATACATGTATCATGTTCCCATATAGAAAAGTAAAAAGTTTAGCTCTATTGAGTGTCTTGGGATTTTCTTTCATGTTTACCTCTGTATGTTTCTTTGATTTTTGTATTTGAAAGTAAAAAAATTTCTATTCAGCTCACATCTTTTTATCAAGAATTCCTAAAAGTCCTCTACTTTATCAAATATTCATTTTTTCCTTGAAGCAGATTTGCTGGGTAGGTTATTCTTAGTTGTAATCATAGCTTCTTTGCTTTACATAATATCATATTCCAAGCCCTCTGCTCTGTTAACTTGGTAGCTGCTCAATCTTATGTGATCCTGATTATGGCTCCATGGTATGTGAAGAGTTTCTTTCTGGCCGCTTGAAGTATTTTCTCTTTGAACTAGAATTTGACTATTATATTCCTGGGAGTTTTCATTTTGGGAACTCCTGGGTTTGGTAATTAGTGGGTTTTTTCAATTTCTATTTTACCCTCTGGTTCAAGGATACAGGGACAGTTTTTTCCTGAAAATTTCTTGAAATATGGCATCAGGGCTTTTAGGTAATACAATATTTCTTCAATTTTGTCTCCTCAGTCTATTTTCCAGATCAATTGTTTTTCCAATGAGATATTTCACATTTTCTTCTATTTTTTTCATTCTTTTTATTTTCCTGTTTCTTGATGTCTTTTTGAATGATTAACTTCTTTTCCCCAATTCCAATTTTTAAGAAAATATCATTTTCAGTGAGCTTTTGCACCTCTCTTTTTTTCATTTGGCCAATTCTAATTTTTTAGGTATCATTTTCTATGATTTTTTTATGTCTTTTTCTAAGCTCTTAATTGTCTTTTCATAATTTTCTTCCTTTGGTTTTATTTTTTGCCTAATTTTTTTTCTGCTGCTCTCACATAATTTTGAAAATCATATTTTAAGTTTTCTAGATATTCTTGTTGGGCTTGTGTTCAATTCACATTTTTATTTGATGCTTTGCTTTACCTGTTTTGACTTCATTGTCTTCTTCTGAGTTTGTGTCTTGATATTCCTTGTCACCAAAGTAGCTTTATAGTATTTCTTTTTTGTTGTTGTTGTTTTTTGTTTTCTCATTTTTCCCAACATATTTCCTGATTTGGAACTTTATTTTAATGCTAAATTCTATTCCTGGCATATATTCATATATCCTCAAATTTCAGGGCTTTTTTTTTTTTTTTGCCACTGCTATATTCAGAGCTAGTTCTGAGGGTTTTGAAGGTTTTTAGTTCTTCCAAGATAGTGTGACCTGGGAAAGCATATGGTCACTGTTCTCATGCTAATAATTAGACTTAATCTTTTAGTCCCAGAGGGCAGAATCCATAGCAATGGGTTGCAAAAAGGTGAATTTAGGTTTGGCATCAGAGGGAAAAGCATCACTCTTCCAAACAGAGTTATCCACAGAAATAGAGTGGGCTTCCTTAAATGGTAGTTAATTTCCTCTGTTAGAAGATCCATAGGCAGAGTTCAGGATGATAACTCGTTATAAATGGTTTGGATTAAATAGCTATTTTGTATATTCCACAATTCTTAGGATCCTGGTTTTCTTTTCTAGATGTTTTCTAAACATTCCCATATTATATGTTTAAACATTTTGTCAGGATCGGGAAAGAAACAAGAATAAATGGGACACTAGAGAAGCAGTCAGCCAAGCTCTCCCAACATTCCTTTCCAAACAAATTTAAAATAATTTCCCAAATTCAATTCTAGAATGCTAGATTCCACAAAAGGTCAGAGTGAAACATTCTTTCAGCCCCAAAAAACTTAGGTCACAATGACTTCTATGTGACACAGGCATGTGTAGCACCCATGCAAGCATTTATAGCACCTATGATCATGATAAGGACTGTGACTATAAGTTTTGTATGACATTCAATCGCAAAATATGCCAAACTCTCCAGATAGAGGATAGCACTAAAGGATTTACTTAGATACCAGAAGACCGAATCCCAAAACCTATAAGCTAATTCCATCATAGTACCAAAGATATTCAGAAGCCATAATAATGCTGAAAGCCATGCCATCCTTTAGCCTTCACACAAACCAATACAAGATTAATATTTACTCACAAAACTCTCTCTCTCCTTGCCTAAGCTCCTCTGTCCCCAAATGTTTCCAACTGTCTCACTAGCTCTCTACTAGATTCCTATGGGCTCTGCTTCTCCTTAGCAAACTCCTTCAACCACAGGCTCCATGTGACTACATTCATCCTATGGGGGCAGAGTTTATCTTCACAGCCTGAGAAGTCTTCAAACTTATCCCTAGGTCTATTAAGGGGCAGGGAAGATCTTCAAATTCCCATTCCCATTACAGCATGGAGGCTATTTCAGAGCCCATGAAATGTAATACCAGTGGTAGCAACAGAAGTAGCACCCCTGGAGTCAGGAGAACCTGAGTTCAAATTGGCCTCAGATACTAGCTGTGTGATCATGGGCAAGTCACTTAATCTCTTAACTTGTTACTTGCTCAATAACTACCAAACAAATCTAATGTTCCCAGTTCAGTAGTTTTCAAACACTATTTTCTCAGTTCTCACATATAAATGTGTGGATGGGCAAAAAGGAATAGATAAATAAACCCAGGTGGCAAGATCATTGTCTTTGCTAGCAGCCTAAGTTGCTTTCCTTTCATATGAAGATAAAGCCTAGAGGGCTTTGGAGCACATCCTTCCATCTGGAAGGCATTCATTTCTTACTTTCACATCTTAGAATGTTTAACTTCCTTCAAAGCTCCCTTCCACTGCTACATCTCCAAAGGAAATCTACCCTCATGTGACCATTTTTTAATGCCTACCTCCAGATTACTTTGCATAAATTTTAATTTAATTTTCTTCACATACATTGTTTCCTCCTAATAGAATTTAAGCTTCTTATTGGAAGATAATATTTAATGTTTTTCTTTGTATCCTCTAGCATAATACCTGAGACTTGGTACTTAACATTCTTTATAGAAGTGAATCGATGAATTGTGCCTTATAGTTACCTAGACTGGTATCTCATCCCTGCAACAGACTACAAGTTAAGGTCAAGGGCAATGTCTTGTATCTTCCCTAACACCTACTATATGCTAAGTACAGAAAAAGACACAATAAATATTTCTTATTGCTTTTGAAAAGTGAACATTTGAGTCATTTTACTATAATAATTACCTACTAGCAAACTATTACAATTCCCTACGTAAGCGCATCATATTTCAGATTTATATGCCCCTAGGCTTCAACTCAAAATTCAGTATGACTTTGAGGAGCCTTGGATTTCCTCTCAGAGATCATGTCAGGGATAAATCAGGGTCCAATAATAATGCAGTGCTTCTAGAATTGTTTTTTTTTTTATTTACACATGTATACAATGTGCAGATTCCTATACATGACTGAAAACTACCTTGCTATTTCAGATTTTTTAAAAGAGAACTCATATCAGAATAGTGGGTTCTGTATACCCAGAGTTTATTTTTTCTATATTTTAGAAATAAGAATATCTTACCAGTAAATGTTCTTTTTCATTGTGTTAACCTGAAATGAGAAGTTCCAAAAGGAATCCCAAGTGATGGCAGTGTTTAGACCTTTTCTAATCTTCTAACACCTCTTATTTCTCTCCACTTCTCACAGGAGTGATGAGAAATACACCAGAAGAGAATTTTTTTACAACTAGTAGAAAAAATTATTTGATTTCTGGAATTCATGTGACACATTTCATATTTTGCAGCCAAATCAACATAAAGCATGTCAAAAGGCCAAGCCCCACTAATAGGATTGAAGGCAGAGCAAAGTAAGCACTAGCTGTCTGCCAGAAGGCAAGATATGAAAATATCAGCCACAGCCAGATCCATAGAAACAGTCATGAAAACAAATAGCAAAGGACATGTAATTTATATTGCTTGATAACTGACATAAGCCTCCCTTATAGATCAAAATCAAAACTAACAGAACTTCTGTCATTGAGAAGAGTCAACAAATCAGTCACACCCTTTATAATAAGGACTAACAGTCCATCATGTTTTGTTTTGTTTTTTCCATTCCTTTTCTCTTTCCTTTTAAAAGCCAATCAAACTGACAAAGTAAGACTGGAATGAGCTTTCAGAACAATTTTTAAAGGAAATAATATATGGCAAAAGGCAAAATCAATATGTTGGCAATATAGAAAATTGAATTGAATTGAATAGAGTAGGCATAGCCTCTGAAATCAGTGTTCATAGTGTTCAGTTTGTGACTTTCAGACAGAAAGACATCTTTTTTTGTCCTAAATTCTATGTAGTTTATTCCCTCTTCTCCTACTTGGATCCAATAAGTATGAAAATAAAGAATACCCCAGGGTGACAGAAACGTGCTCTAATATTGGCACCTCTACTAGTCAGATTCAAGATTTCTTGATCAGAGACAGTGTCTCCCTCTCAGTTGATCGAACTATTAAATATTATGTGAAATATATGATCACATTAAAGGAAGGGTACAAAGAGATAGGAACATTTTTTGGTCTATGTCATAATCATCAACTGAGTCATTTCACTGGCTCAGGAAAATGAGGATATATGCCATTGCTCTCAGAAGGCTAAAAAGTAGATTGGTATAGTACATAGAGAGAAAGCTTCCAAGCCTGGAAGACAGGATCAAGCTAGATTTCTGGCAAATACAGTTTTCTCTTCCACATGATGAAGTTTAGAGACACAATATCCTCACAATCTGGAAAATCAGTATAAATATTTTTGGCAATTCCTTTGTACCACAGAAGAAGTCTGAATTATTATGGTTTTACAAGATAAAATATGTTGATGTTATATAATACTATACATACATTTATGCATTTATGAATTTCTAATTTTTTCTGCATTGTCTGTTGGCCTTTCTGTATCATCTGCAGCTTCACAAAATTCCAACCAAAATGCCATTTAATTCCCTATGCTAATCTACAACATATTGAAACCATGATGGGGAAAGTTGTGATGTTAAGGGATAACTGTACTGTCTGTGTAATCCTACACTAACCTTTCAGTGGCTTAGATAAGAGGTGTCAAACATAAAGCCTCTAAGCTGCATACAGCCCATAACACTCCTAAGTACAGCTCAAACCAGATTAAAAAGCAGTTCCTCTCTGATTTAAAAGTATTAAAAAAAAAAAGAAAGAAAAGAAAAGAAACATATCTACTTACAGGAGCCAAGATGATGGAGGTAAGCAGTAAATCTCTATAACTCTCCCAAATGTACCTCCAAACAACCGTAAAATAGCACCCCAAAACAAACAAATTCTGGAACAGCAGAACCAGCAAAAAGACAGGATGAAACAATCTTTTAGCCTAAGAAACTTGAAATATTGGCAAGAAAGGTCTGTCTAATTTGGGTTAAAGAAGAGTACATTCCAAGACAGGAAGCTTCCCAGTAAACCAGCAGCAAGCCCTACCTCAGCAAACCAGCAGGAAATCCTAAGGCCCAGTGTGCTGAAGCAGGCAAACACCAACAGCAGGAATCATCCCCATACTCTCCCCCATGGCCTTAGCATAGCCAGGGGAAGCAGTAAACTCCACCTCTGAGAACCACTGCATGTTTCAGTGTAGCCCAGGGGAAATGCAGAAACACCTCACCAGTCTCAGCACATGCCAGACACCACCACCAGGACCTCAACTCAGCACCGGGTCAGCTGTCAGACCCCTACAGCCTCCAGCAGCGGCAGCCATCCCCCACTGCACCCCCTCAATATAGCAACAGACATAAAGGTCCCTGGGCAACATCAGGTAAACAGCCAGGGCCTGCAGCCGCTAACACAAAAAGCCTGACAGAGTGCCCCTTCTACCCCAGGTATAGAGCTCAAATTTAAAAGAAAGGGGAAGGGGCAAATTTAAAAATGAGGGAAAAAGGAAACAAAATATACATGATTTTCTAAGTAATATGCAGCCCACAGGGATCCTTATGATGGGGTACTTGGGATATATATATTTGTAACATCAGTCTATGTTTGTAACATGAGTCTGTAATATCAGTTTGTAACATCAGTTTGTAAAAGGGGTGCTTGGGATCTATGTCTGTGAAATCAATTTGTAAAACCAGTCTGTAAAATCACATTTCCCCTCCCCAGCCCCAGAACATTAACTCTTCCCCTTCCCCCTGCCAGCAGTCTGCCCAGCAACAACTCATGAACTGTTTATCTCTGCTTGAAACAATAACAAGCTACACCTATGAATCCTTCACTAAACTATCTATAAACATTTTAGCTTAGGTAAATGTTATCTCCCCTAGTAGAGTGACCAGATGCACCCATGAATCCTTCAATGCCCTATCTATAGGTTAACTGCTTAGCCAATTATACCCATACTGAGTCTCCATTAGCCTTGGTTCCCAACATCCATCTTGTCAAACATGACCCTGATGGGTGGCAGACTGGGCACTTCTCAATTGACTCTGGCCACTGGCTAACTTAGTTACATTTCAGGCCTAAAACCACACCACCAGGTAGCTCTGCCCCCCGCCCTGCCTTGGGCTATTTCCCAGTGAATTATGGGCAATAAGCCTGCACAGTTGACATTAAAAGTACATGTTCCTTTAAGCACTGACCACTCCTTAACTCCTCCCTAATCCCACCCTTACTCACCTAGTTAGCATAATTGACACCTAATTTACTGTCTTGACTCCTTAAAACTATACTTGTGATTTCTGTAAGTTTGCAGGTTCCATAAGAATCCTTGCCCTCTGTGCTGTACAGCATAACAATAAACTTTTACAATCTCGGCTTCAAAGTTTGCTTGGGCCTGGTGAATTCTTTCCAGACTTAATTGCAGGGTTTCTGGTCACTGATAAGGATCAGAATCCTGGTAGAACCTATTACCCTTCCCTCATCACTCATATTTAGTTTAGTGCCCCCCCTTCTATTTGAGTTTGACAAAACTGTTCTTTTTTTTTAACCAAATAATAAGGATTTATTAAGTTCCTAATATCAATCAATAAACATTCATTAAGTGTCTACTTATGTGGTAGGCACTGTGCTAAGTTCTGGGGGTACAAAATGAAGTTCTCTAAAGCACTGAGCTCAGGAATCAAACAACAAAAATTACACAGTTCCTTGCACTCAAGAAGCTTACACTCCAATTGGAGAGATAACATGTACATAAATGTGTGTGCAAAAACATATACAAAATAAATACAATTACCAAAAAAGTTTATGGATGGTGGTAACATTGCAGCTGTGGAGAATCAGGAAAGACTTAAGGTTCTGCATGAACATTAGCTACCATTATTCTAAGATGTGGAAGTGAAGAGGGAGTGCACTCCAGGTATAAGAAGCAGGCATTTCAAAGACACAAAGGTGAGACTCTCTCATGAGGAACATCAAGACCACAGAATACAGTAATATTAATGGGACTGGAAAGGGAGATGGGAGCCAGGTTGTGATGGGCTTTAAAAGCCAAAGAGAAGAGGTTTTATTTGATGTTAGAGGAAATATGGAGCCATCAGAGTTTACTGAAGAGGGGAGGGATATGATCAGACCTGCACTTGAGGAAAATCACTCTAGCAGCTGTGTGGAGGGTGGATTAGAAAGAGGAATGGAGACTAATTAGGAGACCATTGCCTTCATGGTGCAATGGATGGAGTACTGGGCTTAGAATCAGGAAGGCTCATCCTTATGAGCTCAAATCTGGCCTCAGACACTCACTAGCTGTGTGACCCCAGGCAAGTGACTTAACCCTGTTTGCCTCTGTTTCCTCATCTATAATATAAGCTGGAAAAGGAAATGGCAAACCATTTCAGTACCTTGGTCAAGAAAACCCCAAATGGGGTCATGAAGAGTCAGACACAACTGACCAACAACAATAACAAGTGTGTCAGGTACTATGTAGACAAAGTAAGTTCTGTTGACAAAAAGAAAAAAAATATATAGACTTCAGGTAAGAGATGATGAGTGGGTTCTGCACCAAGGCAGTGGCCGTGTGAATTGAGAGAAGATACCTTAAGAAATGTTGTATAGGCAGAAGATTTGGCAAATGATTAGCTATATGGGACAAGATAGAATAAGAAACCATGGATAAAGATAGACAACAAAGAAGGCTGGTAGTGCCTTCCATAGATGTAGGGAAGTTTGGAAGAGAGGTGGATTCTGAGAGAAAGATGATGAATTTTGTTTTAGATATATTGAGTTTGAGATATATAAAAGATATCTACATTTGAAATATCCAACAAGCAGTTAGATTTCCCTGAAATTCAGGAAAAAATTAGAGATAGAAAAGAAAATAGAAGAATCCCAATATCTTGGAACACACTCTCAGTGAGAAGGTATCAGATGGGTGATGAACTGAAAAAGAGTCTGAGAAGGAGTGATCAGAGAGGTAGAAGGAGAATCAAGAGAGAGCCATGTTTTCAAAACCAATAGAGGAGAAAGAATCTGAGGGGAGAAGGTGGTTAAAAGATTCACTATAGACTTAGATTAACAAAATAGAACAGAGAAGCTATGTTGGGAGTGTTGAGAGTGCTGATGCTCAGAATGAACTGTAACTGATGAGACAAACTAAGAACATGAAAAAAAAATAAAGTATTTTTTTGGGAAAAAGAGCAGGATCATCTCACTGTGTATCTGTCTTGAATCAGAACCTTGACCCACAACTGCCCATTTAAACTCTGGTCCTGCCTGTGTTCCCTGAAAGACCTGAACTTTTGAATGTAAGTTTAAGCACATTTATTCAGTCACCTTGCCCATGACCGTCCATATGGCCAAAGAACCCAGACTCGTGAATTTAATCTCCAGACTGTTGGACGTACTGTGTACTATGAACTGCTTCCTTCCCTCTCTCATTGCTCCCATAATCTTTAGCCTGTGCACTCCCAAGTTACTTTACAATATGGGCCTACCTCTTGGTTCAGGGCAGACTTGCCTCCAGGTCATCTGGCATGGTTTTCTTCATTATGCTGAAATTTTTATTATTAAATAATGGTGCTATGTTTACAAGTTGAGTTAATTAATCCTTGTGGTACTCAACTGGCAAAACCAGAAGTATATAGCTAGAGATTTCTATATTGTGAAGCCTGATGTAACCTTATACTAGAAGATACTCTCCCAGCTATGCATCTGACTTTTAAGACTTCAATACTATGCAGTCTCACCCTGGCACTTCCGTCAGAGGCTGGGAGCTCCTCACCAAATATGCCATCTACCATGCCAGACCTCTTTTGCCATTGGTAAATGCCTTCCAGGCCCTTCATTTAGAAGAGGGGCCTAAGCAAAACAACCTTTATTCCTCTCCCAGCTGTGTTCCTAACTTTCCAAAGGTCAACACCAAACCTCCATGCCAATATACCCCCATCCCCCAAACCCTGCTCTTCAACTCCCTCCTGTATACTGTCTTCCTCCATTAGACTATAAGCATCTTGAGGGCAGGGACTGTCTTTCTTTTGGCTTGTATTTTTATCTATACCATTTACCTCAGTGTCTTGTATGTAGTAAGTGATTAATAAATGCTTATTACTTCTATATCTACCTGAAAATAGGGTTCTAGCATCCCTTCCCATCTCCTTCTGTACCCCTCTCCAATTTCTCAGCATCTTGATACTAAACAAAGCCCCCTCCTGCAGTATTTCCAAGTCCCTGTTCAAGGTTACCCACTTCTATTCCCTACCAAGTTTCTTCATATACATACATACATATACACATATATACCTACATACATTTACATATATACACATATACACACAAATACATGTGTATTCATACAGTTAACAGTGCATGGTACATATTAAGTACTAAATCAATGTTTTATTTGTCTAAATACAAACTCTTCTGATTGGTTCCTCATAACCTGGCCCATTCTTACCTTTCCAGTCTTCTTACACTTTATTCTCCTCCATGAAATCTCTAATGAAGCTACACTGGCCTATTTGCTGTTCCTTGAACATGACTCTCTATTTATCATCTCTACACCTTTGCACTGGCTGTTCCTCCTACCGGGAGTCCTCTCTCTCCTCACCCACACCATTGAGTTTCCTTGGCTCTTTGCAAGTGCCATCTTCTTTATGCCTTTCCTGGTCTCCCTTGCTTCTAATGCCTTGCCTAAGATTTTTTTTTCCTTTAAACAAATGCATTATTAACTTCCGTTTTACATCATTCATTTCGGCCAGATTTTGAGTTACAATCATTTCCCCCCCAATGTTTTTTCCCCTACCCATCCTCCCAGAATAGCAGTCCCACAAGATATCGCTTCCTCCAATCTGCTCTCTCCCATACCTTCTGCCATACCCCCTTCAACTTTTCCATTAGAGGAAGGTGAATCTTTGTGTCCCAATGCCTGCACATCTTATCTCCCAATTACAAGCAAAAGAGTATTAATGATAGTATTTATATATATTTGAAACATTTAATCTTAAGACCTCGAATTTCAGATCCATTTCCTTCCTCCCTTCTCACCCATTCCCTCTGGGGAGATAACTAATTCAGTATATGTTGTACATGTCTAGCTATGCAAAACATTATCATAGTAGATATATTGTACAAGGCTGCTTATAATTCCCTCCCATTCATCCCACCCCCCACCTGGTCCATTCCCTACATGATCCTGTCCCTCTTCTATAGTGGGTACTTCCAACCTCCCCTCCCCCCAAGGATGCCCTCCCATCCATCATCCCTCCTCTCATCCCCCTTCCCCCTATTCTGCTGCAGGTTGAGATATCCCATTTAGTATGTATGTCATTCTCTCCCTGAACCAAATTCAATGAGAATGTGGTTTTGCCTTTTTTGCCTTCCTATTCTCCCCCTCCCTTGCAACCACTTCCCCTTGCTTCTTCTACATGAGATAGTTTACCCTACCCTGTCTCTCCCCATCTCCTCTTGCCACTTTCCTCTCTCACCTCATAATTTCACCCCTTGAGTATCCTCCCTTCCCAACAAATTCAACCTATGCCTTCTATCCATATATAACTGTAACCATATACACACACATTCACATATGTATTCATATGACCACACAGCCTTCTTCCATTATTTTCATACTGAGAAAGGTTTCCTTAGTCACAGTTATTGTTTTTCCATATAGGAATGTAAATAGTTCAACTTTGATAAGTTCCTTTTGATTTCTTTTCCCTGATTACCTTCTCAGGCATCTCTTGCTTTTTGTGTCTGGATGTCAAATTTTCTATTCAATTCTGGTTTTTTCCTCAAGAATGCTTGAAAGTTCTCTATTCCACTGAATAACCATATTTTCCCCTGAAACAAAATACTCAGTTTTGCTGGGTAGGTGACCCTTGGGTTCATTCCCAGCTCTTTTGCCCTCTGGAATATCATATTCCATGCCCTTTGATCCCTCAGTGTAGAAGCTGCCAGGTCCTGGGCTATTCTGATTGTGTTTCCACAATATTGAAATTGTTTCTTCCTGGCTGCTTGTAGTATTTTTTCCTTGATCTGGGGATTCTGGAACCTGGCTATAATATTCCTGGGAGTGTTCTTTTTGGGATCTTTTTCAGGAGGTGATCTGTGGATTCTTTCAACCTCTATTTTGCCCTCTGGATCTAAAACATCAGGGCAATTTTCCTTGAGAATTTCTTGAAGGGTGATTTCTAGGTTCTTTCTTTGATCATGGCTTTCAGGTTGTCCAATAATTTTTAAATTGTCTCTCCTGGATCTATTTTGCAGGTCAGTGGTTTTTCTCATGAGATATTTCACATTGCCTTCTAATCTTTCATTTGTTTGGATCTGCTTAACAGCATCTTGATTTCTCATAAAGTCATTAGCTTCCATTTGCTCCAGTCTAACTCTGAAGGAATGAATCTCCTCAGTGAACTTTTGAGATTCTTTTTCCATCTGGCAAATTCAACTTTTTAAGGCATTCTTCTCCTCATTGCCCTTTTGGGCCTCCTTTGCCATTTGAGTGTCTCCTCAGGGGCTTCTAGCCCCCAGGGAGGAAGCCAACCCATTCCCCAAATACTGGTCCCAAAGTCCATAGGGCACTAACCTCTCACTTTGTCCTAGGCATGTCTATGTTGATAATTCTGGAATCTCCACAGCTGCTGGTGTTCTGGGGTCTCTCCAGCTGGCAGCTGGCCCTGTCGCCCTGGGGCTAAAACCTCGGCTCATGGGGACTTGGGCTCGGCTCCCCGTGCTCTGCGCACTGCACACTGCCGGCTCCCAGAGTGCTGCACTGGTCCTTCCTGCAGGGCTGCTGGGCTGTCTTCAGCAGGAGGTTATCTTCTCTGTGTTGTTCTGTGGGTGCTGGGGCCCCAGAAGTTGTTCAGAGACCCCTTTTACATAGTTTGGGGGGAATCTGGGAGCAGAGTGACTTGGATGAGCTCTTTCTACTCCGCCATCTTGGCTCTGCCCCGACAAAACTGTTCTAAACAACTCTCTAAAATTACAAGTTGCCCAAAAAGGAGGTGAAATACATTGGTAAAGGAAACTTCTTTCCCTGAGAGTTCCCTAAACAAAAGAAATCACATATCTAATTCTTATCTCTTCATAAGTCATATCAGGCCATACAACAATAGTCCCACCAGATCTTAAGAGCTGGAATTTCTAATGAAAAGATCAATCTTAAGCAGCAGTGTAATATTCCCTTTAGTCATTAAAGCATTCCTCTTAATGTCTAAAGCCAAAACTTCAAACCTCTACTCTGGATCCCATTCTTTCTTGTCTCTTAACCTAAGGAAGCTCGCTCATAGACACAGTCCCTCCTTTTCCTATCACTATCAATCCTGACCTTTCCTACCTTAGGTGAACCCCTCTTATCTTTAGCATTAAATACAAATTTCTCAGTGTAACATTTCAGACCTCCAAAATGTCTGCTGTTTTTCCCCCTTGTAGACATATCTCATCATATTCATTCTCTCTGTCTCTCTGTCTCTGTCTCTCTCCCCCCTCTCTCTTCTCCCTCTCTCTACCTTGTCATGTCATCTATAACTATTTCATCTATATACCTATATCTAACAATATATATGTAAAAAGATAGCTAGATATAGATGATTTTTATATATTATATAATTCTATTTTACTTTAATTTCCCTTCCAAAATTTTTTCTTCCCCCTTCCACTTTTCTATCTATTGAGAAAGCAAGAAAAAAATCATATCAGTGGTAGGATTCAAACTCCTGTTGGGTCCAATCCCAATGCTTGGTTTAATAAAAAGAAGATAAGGGAGGGAAGGGGAGGGGAGGGAAGGGGAAGAGAAGAACTGCTAGTCAGATGAATCAGTTGCTTCACTTTCTCAGGACCGTTTCCTATTAAACAACTATGGTATGCTTAAGGTTTAAATTTTACCCAGTTCCAGTTAGAACCAACTTCTGAAACTGTCCATCAAGCTTGTTGATGCAGCACAATAATAATTTGGTTGCTCACTAAGCAAGGTACCACAGAGACTCAGGTATGATGTAGAAAGCTGAATACCCATGTAGAATGTTAGGCACTCACAGAAGGCAACAGGACAAGAAGCTTTAATAACACTCCTATTACCAATGTCAGCACATACAAATAAATTGGATAGCAAACCAAGTAAATTAGAAATCTTTTTTTATTAAATTTTAGGTCTCATTTAAGACTTGGTGGGATGTGATCCATAGCAAGAATATGGCAGCAAAAAAGTTATAACAAAAATAATAGTAACAAACTATTTGAAAGTAGAGATGAATAATAGCTAGTATATATGAAAAAAGTATATTTTTGAGTACAAAGTCATGAGCAAAAAGGTATAAAGAAAAACATTTGGACAAACATCAATGGAGAAAGAAAAAGAAGAGATGTTTTATTGGAAGTATTATGTTATGCCAAGTTAAAAAATGGGAGATCAGATCCAGAAATAAAACAAAGCTGGCACACAGACAGGATACTGTCATGATGGGAGACTTTGCCTTTCTTAATGCTTGATTAAGCTGCTAAAAGTAGAGTAGATGGAAACATTCCTGACTTGTCTTAGTAATAATTTCTTCCTTTAAAAGATGGATGGGGCAGCTAAGTGGTTCAGTGAATAGAGTACTGGCCCTGCAGTTAGGAGGACCCGAGTTCAAATCTGCCCTCAGACACTTAACACTTAATAGCTATGTGACCATGAGCAAGTCACTTAACCACAATTGCCCTGCTTTCCCCCCTGGAAGAAGAAGAAGAAGAAGGAGAAGAAGAAGAAGAAGAAGAAGAAGAAGAAGAAGAAGAAGAAGAAGAAGAAGAAGAAGAAGAAGAAGAGGAAGAAGAAGAAGAAGGAGGAGGAGGAGGAGGAGGAGGAGGAGACATAAGATCAACTGAGATTGAGGATCTGGCTTTGACTAATAAAGGAGAACTCATTGTCAAAGTAGAAACAAAGTACAGAGCAAAAATTAATAACATGGAATTGAAACCTAAGATAAACTTAGACTGTGTTATGAGGATAGTCTTCAAACAAAGAACACCATAGTGTTCTTCCCTTGCCTAAACACATGAAATATTTAATTTATTTGTGCTTTAGGAACAGTATTAAGAAACTAGATACTATCCAGAAGCTGGTTACCAGCATAGTGGTAGATGTAGATTTAAGGTCAAGAGACAAGATCATTTAAAAGAATTGATTTATGGTTCAAGATCGTTATATATTTTTGAGTAAAAGTCAAAATACATACAAATATTTTTTTCAGTGAAAATAAAATTCAAGTCAAAGTCAAGAAAGAAAGACTAATAAAAAATAGTCCTTTAACAGAAAGGTTCTTTCTGAAATTTTGCATTGTAATGAGATAATATAGAGTATTTCTCTGTTTTTATGAAACAAGTTGACTTTTTCAATGCAAAGACCTTTTAAAAGTGTTTGAGCTTTAGGAAATTCTTATTGCTCTTAACAATAATAATAATAAAAATGAAGGAATTCATTTTATTTAAAAAATTCTCCCAGACTCATATATTGGGTGAATTAATATTTAAGTGGAGTACTCAAAATAAATTACGTATTCTAATTTATACACTTCACAAAGATTAACTACGTTTACAAAGAGTTAAAAGTTTAGATAACTTTTAAAGTAATATTTTATATGATCTTCAACTTTTAAAATATCTCACCTGAAAATGAAATTGAAGATAATAAAAACCTGTGTATTAATAATTTGACAAGTCTACAGAAATATTTTTTTTATTTTAATAAATGAGATATTTATGTAAGTGGTTAAGGAACTCATTTGCTCTGGAAAAATATATAACATTTTCCATTTTAATAAAAATGGCTAATAGACTTGTCATAGCATGCTGAAGCAACCATTTGAAACTAAAAATCATTTTACATTTTGGCTGTTGGATGAATAAAGAATTCTCTGCTTTCTCAAAGTGATACAAATTTTACTACCATATGTAACTACTTTGTATGAAATGAGATTTTCTGCTGTAGCTAGTGTAACAAAATATCAGTTTTGAGAAAGTGTCAAAAAAGAATTAGAGCAAGATACAAAATTTTGATAAATTGTACTCAAAAAGTCTAATAATAATGATAATAACAATATGGCAATTTCAATTATGTAAACATGATTATAAATTATTTAATACCTCTATATTTCATTATTTTAATGTATATTTGAAATTTGGGTTATTATAAAATTTATACTAAATTCTTAATTTTACAAAATACAATATAAGCTAAGAAAATTACTTGTATACACTCTTTTGGAAAAGAAGGACAATGCATTTCCTTGTTTAAAATAGCGGATGTCACTATGTAAAGTTTGGAAATCATTAGAGAGAACAATTTCAAGTAAGAAGTAGATAGTGTGCCTTTTTTTTTGTCTTTTAGAACCCCTAGAGATAATATAATGTATTGAATAACAATTATCTCATAATGAAAATGTTACTTACTTGAAAGTATTCCCTTCCCATCTCCTGACCTCTGTATGCTACATTATAATTAATTGATGACAGTTACTTTGATTTTGAAGGTGACTACATTTCATTCTTGCTAAGATGATAACTATTTCACTTTTATTGAAACAATCATTATTATATAGTTAAATAAAATCACTAGATAAAGCATGCATGTTTTACATAAAGCTAAAGTTTAAGACAATACATTATAAATAAAAACTTATTTTTTCCCCAATTACCTAGAGGTAGAAGAGAATTTTTGAGGTTGCAAAGCTCTTAATTTTACCAACAGGGAAACAAAAAGTCAAATATGTTAAGTGACTTGCTCTATATCCTATAAGTAATATGTAGTAGAAACAGGATTTGAACCCAGATCCTTTAACTTGAAATTCATGTACATCTTCAGAGGAATAACACATTCAAAATATTTCTGTTCCATCATCCCAGGAGCTAGGCTGGGACAGGGGCTTCAAGTTAAAGAGCAAGCCAGAAAATGCTTCCCCAAGGTTGTGGTGGAGTGAGAAAATGGATCTAAAGATACTGTCAAAAGGACTAGCACTGGAGCTGAAAGAACAACAGTGGGAAGGTTGCTGGTGAGGGAAGAAAAGGGTACAGAGAGAGAGGCAGAGCAACCTCTAGATTAACGTTCCCTGCCTTCCTCTTCCATTTCTGCCTCATGATGTACCCAGGCACAGAGAGGCCACACATCATGAACATTAGGGATAGATGAGAAGGACACAAGATTAGGAAGTTATTCCTTTGGAGTGGTTAGTACGTTTTGGCTTCATTGCCTTCTATTAATTTTATATGTGTGTGTGTGTGTGTGTGTGTGTGTGTGTGTGTGTGTGTGTGTGTGTGTAGGTAGGTAAACAGAGAAAGAAATATTTTGTTTGGACTTAGTTGTTTGGATGTTGTCTTCCCTCATTAAACTTTGACCTTGAAAGTAATTTGCCTTTCTTTGCACTGTGGTACATAGTAGTCACTTAATAAGTGCTAGCTGATGATTCTGACTTATAATATTTTCAAAAAATATGTGTTTTAGACATGTAGTATCAACACTGTATGAGCAGTGGAGCTATTAGTTATATTATTATATTAACTATTATATTATTAATAATTCTATATTTTATATCATATTACATTAATTAATTAATTATATTATTACCATCATCACCACCAGAATCAGCATCAGTATTCACTCTTTTAGGCCACTGAGTGGAGTTAAAGGGTTGCAATGAGAGGGGTGTTCAAGCCACTTTCTGAATCATTCATTAGTTTGTGGGATCTGGCAAATCCTGTAGCTGAGCATGAAAACTCTTCAGAGCTCACACATATTCAAATCACAGGAGCAAAGCTCTCTATTATAAAAGAAATTGATGCAGTGTGAGTGATCTGAGCATAAACTTTGCTAATATTGCTACCACCTTTGCAGTAGATATAAGCCTTTGGTTTCCCACTATCTCTCTTCCTTGCTCCCCTGATTGGCCAGGTTATGGGGCATCTATTTGTCCCTGTTGTTCACTTTTACTCTTTCTCCCCTCTACTTATAAGATAAATAATAGCAGCGCTAGGAGGAATGGGAAACAGTAGAGGCCTTTCCCAAACCCTCTTAATTCTAGTACCTTTCCTCTCTTATTTACTTCATATTCATCCTATATATACCTGTTTATATACATTTTTTCACTTTTTGTTTCCTCCACTATAATGTGAGGAACCATGTTTTGCCACTTTTTGTTTTCCCAGCACTTAGTATAATACCTGGCACATAGTAGATGCTTATTAAATGTTTTTTAATTGAGTGTATCCCTAAGTTGAGTCTACAGTGGCACATTTCATCCATGTAACTATTTCTTGTGCTTTATTTTGACTGCCTGAAGATACTGAAACCACGGTTTTATAGTACAGGCAACAGAAATAAGAAACCCAAAGAAAATCGAAGTTGGGCTTTTCAGCACATTTCCTAGGAAGCCAATGCTACTCCTTCATCAGTAGGTCTTTTGTTTCAAGTTTTTATGGGAGTTGATAGATCAAGATCCCAACAATATTATAATAAACCCTAAAACACAATAGAGACTTTCTGATTCTGGGAACACAGAACTTAGATTTTTGTATGCTTTAGCCAGCTGGCTACTATTGAATGTGGAGAAATATATTTGGAAAGGGCTAAGAGGTAGAAATATCATCAATAAAGTTCCAACATCCTCAATAGTCTGTGATATAAAGATACCGTTACTATTTTTTCTCACTGTTAAAGGCACAGTGGGATTTTTGCATTATAGGATGCTTAATATAGCATTAAGTAGTCATGGTATCTTCAGTTCTCTCTTTCAACAAGGCACTGTGATCAGGTGCCCAAGGCTATAAATGACACCTTTTTTTTTTCTAGACCTGCCCAAGACTCTAAAATATTCCTTATTTCAGTTGGCCTCCTTCCTTATGAATATGCTTTTCATCTGTAAAATGGGAATATCTGATTTACAGAACTACCTTTATTAAGAATAAAAGGCCGTTTTGGGGGAAAAAAAGTTTTCTAAAGTTCTGTTTAAAATCCCATTTATCTTTGCAATGGTGGATAAATGAGACATGGAGTGAAGAGACAGAATCAACAAAAAATAGGCTTTTGTTTTTTGTTTTTTGTTTTTTGTTTTTTGGAGGGCAATTGGGGTTAAGTAACTTGCCCAAGGTCACACAGCTAGGTTTTTGTTTGTGTGTGCATTAAGTGTCTGAGGCCGGATCCGAACTCAGGTCCTACTAACTCCAGGGCCAATCTCTACTCACTGTGCCACCTAGCTGCCCCAGAATAGGCTTTTTTAAAGCAAAAATTGTCTCAGGGATATTCTTTTGATTTTTTTTTTGCCTTTTCCTCAAATTCTCACTACAGAAGGTTCCCAAAGTCCTCACAAAGAAAAATAGAAATGAAACCTTGAGGACAAACCGGAAGCATAACACACACTGAGGAACAAACTGAGTTGCAAATTGGTTTCCTTTTATATTATAGTTTGGCTCTTACTTTTATTGGCATAAGGGAAAAGCCAGAAAATTGCCATCTCTGGGATACAGATTGGCAATGCTTGCACCTTGGAGGCTTTGCTATGCTCAGTAAAGTACTTGCATTCTATGGAAATCTGACAAAATGCCATTACCAGTTGTGGCACACCCCTGAATTTCTGTATAGCCTAGAGTTAAAGATGTTACAGAGCTTACTTTGCCAGAGCTGCATATTTAAATCCAAAACTGAAGACTATCCTATACTTCTTAAAATGTAGACAAGAAAGTTTAGTAACCTTAATCCTAATTCTAATGATTCAATAGCTAATTTTCAAAAACTGGCTCCTAAAAATAACAGCCAGTGAGACAGATTTTATAGCCCAGGGTTCTTAACATTTTATTTTTGTCATGGATCCCTTTGCATGCCCATAAAGCCTCAGGACTCCACAGAATAATGTTTTCAAATGTATGCAATATAACATAGAGAATTACAAAGGAAACAACACTATTTTGGTAATATGTGCAGCCTTAATTTTTGCCTTTGGCTACTTTGGGGAATATATCTCGTAGTGGGATCACTAGGTCATAGTTTGACAGTTGGACAGTTTAGTCATTTACTTTGCTTAATCTCAAATTGAATATCAGGGATAGAGGGATTAACAGAAAACAAAGATGATTATAACTGAATTAATTTAACAAAAATATGGAGAAAATGTATATGAAGAAAATCTATGAAATGTCTTTCATTGAAATGTATGAAAAAGCACTTGTTAAGCATTTATTGTGTATAAATTGCTATGTTAAATGCTGGAGATTTAAAAAGAAAAACAAGACTTCAGGGAGATCTCATTCTAATGGGGAGCAGGGAGAGAGAAACAACAGATACTGAAGGTTTCAACTTCAAGTTAGCTAGAATGGTCCCATGGTCTTAGAGTACAGAGGCAAAGTAGATGGTAATGCTAATTCTTAAACACCGCTTCTATGGATAATCATAGCCTTTTCTGATGTGGAACCATTTGACAGCTCCAAGAAATTTTGAAGAAATAATTTATTTTCCAAGTCTTTAGTATTAAGATAGAATTGAAAATATTTTATTTTCCTGCTCTACCTATAGTGCACCAATGTGCTTATCTTCTGACAATCCCTTGAGTTGGGACAATTTCCACCTTTTCTCCCTTTCTCTACCTCTGCTGGAATAGCAGCACATACACCTTATAAGCCCCCTGGCCAGGACTATGCAAACTCTCTGAACCTCTGGGATGACCCAGGTTTCAACAGTGACTGGCAGACCTATGGATCAGGGATCTTTCTAAAACCTAACTTTTAATGGGATTAATAGGATGTGCTGCCCATAAATACCTTTCACCACTGCTAGAGAGTGAGGGGGCACACTATAGCAGCAGAAGTGAAGGCAAGAAGCAGAAGAGGCAAGAGGAGGCTGCAGCTGCTGCTTCTGTCTGGAGCGGGGATTTAAGCAGGTGAATATATAAAAGTCTCTTAAATCTTCTCCATAACTCTGCTCTCAAGAATCATCCAAACCTGATCCAGCAATACCACTTCTAGGTCTGTATCCCAAAGAGATCATAAAAAAGGGAAAAGGATGCAGATGTACAAAAATATTTACAGCAGCTCTTTTTGTGGTGTCCAAGAATTAAAAATTGAGTGGATGCCATCAATTGGGGAATGACTGAACAAGTTATGGTATATGAAAATAAGAAATAGTGAGAAATGGTGAGCAGATAAACTTCAGAAAAACCTGGAAAGACTTTCATAAACTGATGCTGGGTGAAGTGAGCAGAACTAGAACACTGTACACCATAACAGCAACAATGTGTGATGATCAACCATGTTAGACTTAGCTCTTCTGAGTAATGCAATAATCTAAGTTAATTCAAAAGACTCATGATGGAAAATGTTATTCGCAACCAGAGAAAGAACTATGGAGTCTGAATGTAAAGTGAAGCATATTATCTCCTCTTTTGTTGTTGTTATTTTTTTCTGTCTCATGGTTTTTCCCTTTTGTTCTGATTCTTCTTTAACAACATGACTAATGTGGAAATATTTTTAATATAACCATACATGTATAGCCTATATCAGATTGTATGACATCTCAGGGAGGGGAGAGTGACTGCAGGGGGCAAAAATTTAGAACTCTATATAAAAGTGAATGTTGAAAAATAAAAATTAATTAATTATTTTTAAAAAAGGATTCATCAAAACCCATTGGCAGGTGTGTAAACAAATGAAAAGGGTCATTACCACCAAGGCTTACCGGGACATATTGCCATCTGCCTTCTTGCTGTCGTTTTTTTCCCATATGGAAAAATCACCCTCTAGACCCAAGAGACAATAAGCTTAAGATATTCTCCCTACTCTGACTTCTGCCAAGCACACACAACACACACGCACACACAACACACATGCACACACACACACGAAAGGGAAAATGGAAATTTACTAACTGAATTTCAGTCAAAATCTTGATATAATTGGTTCATGAGATTAAAACAATGCATATCATTATATGGTAAAAAGCAATCAAACAGTCTTCTGTTTGGATCTATATTTTTTCCTTTTCTTTTTTTTTTGAGGGGTGAAGGCAAGTCAATTGGGGTTAAGTGACTTGCCCAAGGCCACATAGCTATTACATGTCAAGTGTCTAAGGCTGGATTTGAACTCAGGTCCTCCTGGCTTCAGGGCCAGTGCTCTATTCACTGAGACATACAACTGCCCCTGGATCTATACATATTTTTGAGGTATCCTTTTTCAGCTATGACCATACTAAAACCAAATATTAAAAAAACTAAAATTAAAATCAAATCTTTTAATAGCTCTATAACATGGTATTATACACAGATTGTTAAAAGTGATGAAACATGTTCAATTTCAGTGCTTGTACTTTAAAATAATTACCATATAAAATTTTTTGAAAAGCAAAGAAGTGTTTTGCATCATTAACAAAATTTAAAATATTTTTAAAATATTGTTTCTTCAGTTTCATCTTGTCCTTTTTGATATTTATTTCTGGTTTTAGAATGTATTTAACATGAGTCTAGTAGAGCATTTATATCATTTTAAGTAAATAGCTATATGGACATTTTGGGTGAGTGATTTTTTAAACTTATGAACAATCAAAAAAGTTTGGAGTAAAGTGATCTAGAGAGACCTAGTAACAGTTACTGTTAGTAAGGCCAAATCTGTATACTGGGGAAATTATTTTAACTTCTGTGTGAATAATGGATTAGATCGGAGAGACTATGATTCTCATATTTAAAATGCAAACTATACTCTGAATTTATATTGTGGTTTTTAAAATTAATGGACTAGAATTTAGATTATATATTTTTCAACTATTTGTTGTGCTATTTAAATCTTTTTCAATTAGGACAAAGAAAGAGATTATAGAGAACATAATATATCAAATTATGTTAAAGTGCTCCTTTAGGAGATGATGAAAATAACTGTCATCTCCATCTCTATGTCTATGTCTTGTCTATAAGGAATATTATCTAAATTAGGGATATTTCCTTTATTTTGTCTCTTTCTTTGAAGTTGACTTCTTGTCTCACCTCTCCCATTAATATTCCTCTGACCAACTCCTCCTTCAGCAATCCAGCTCCTAAGGCACTCCATACTACTCGCTGGGAGCTTAGAACAAGTTACTTCAAAATATAGCAATTGTTTTATATGCACATCCAAAATATCCAAGTAGATTTTAATGAGTTAAGCCTTGATCTCTGTATCCCTATTACGTAGTTGTTCAATAATGGTTCTCACTTCTCTAATTTGTCCTTCTACATAGTTGACAAGACAATCTGTCATTCCCCTGCTAAAAAATCATCAGTAGTTTCCTTTTACCTCTAGAATATAATATAACCTCTTCATTAGCATCTAAAATTTAACATCTGGCTCTACCCTTCTATATATTTCTCATTATGTTTTATGTTTCAGAAAAACTGAAGGTTCCCCAAATTCAGCATTCCATTTCCTGTATCCCTGTCTCTGCACAGCATTTTCTCCATACCTGGGATGTACTTCTTACCATTCATTCCCTGCTTCTGAGAATCCTGAGGTTCCATCAAGGCTAGACTCTGGTGCTACTTCTTATGGGTTGTCTTTCTTGACCCTCTAATTATAGAGTCCTCTCTATCCTTCCTCAAATTATCTTTTAATTTCTTTCTATTAGAAGCTCTGTTTGACTTCCAAGGAACAACATGCCCCTGTACCAGGTTCTCCCAGGGGCCTCCCTCCAGCCACCCATTTCAGCTTCTTTTCCTGGGTTGTCTTCTCAATAGTGCAGAAATTGTCTTTTTTTTTCTTATTTGTATCACCAGTGCTTAGCATAGAACCAGGCACATTGTAGACACTTTATAAATGTTTATTGAATTGAATTGTTTACATGTTGTATTCCAGAAAGTATTACACAGCTGCACAGCAGACTTGTTGCATTCTACACAGTGTTGGAAGGGGAAAAGAAACTGTGTATAATTTTAAATTGCCAAAAAAATCCCTACATTTAGGTTAGTGTTCTGCACAAAATAAGTGAGAATAAGTATTTGCTGACTTTGAAAAATGCTGGAAAAAATACATCTTTTGAGTAATGTGGCAGAAAACAGTCAGACAAGCAAGTTATGAGATTTGAGATCTGGTTCTAATTCTGCTACTAACAGCACATCTTAGTCCAATAATTTTTCCCTTGTGTTTTTCAGTTTCTTTATCTATGCAATAAAGAATTAAGTAGAAAAAGTATTTTAGCTCTAAAAAATTACATAAATGATTCATTCTAGAATGACATATCTACCTATTATCTCAACAATCTTCATTATTTCTGTTGTGCTTTTTTCATCATGTCTATCAATCACCAAACAAATAAAGAAATAATATACAAATAATTTAGCAAATTAAACACCTACTATGCCAAATAATTTGATTTTTGCAAGAATATCTATATCTGCTTCAGTTTGATTTAGAACATAACAGGAGTGTGGTAATTGCTGATAAGAAGATGAGGAGGAGATACATTTGCAATCTGATCTCAAGAAAAGGTAAGGTAAATACATTATGCCTCTCAGGAGCCTCCATCCAAACACATAAATAAATAATACACAAATAATTTAGCAGATTGAACACCTACTATGCCAAATAATTTGATTTTTGCAAGAACATCTATATCTGCTTCAGTTTGATTTAGAACATAACAGGAGTGTGGTAATTGCTGATTAGAAGATGGTGAGGAGATATAATTGCAATCTGATCTCAAGAAAAGGTAAGGTAAATACATTATGCCTCTCAGGAGCCTCCATCTATCGGGCTCTCAGCACACTGAACAGGAATAACAATATCAACAGCATCGCATTTTAAGGTTTCCAAAGTGCTTTCCGTCTCATTTGATCTTTATAACAACACTTTGAGGTAGGTTCTATTATTATCCCCATTTTACAGATGCCTAAGATTGAGAAGCTGACTTGCCCAGGATCACACTGCCAGTAAGTGTCTAAGGTAGGATTCAAACTCAAGTCATCCAGTTCACCACAACAGTGAGCCATGAAGGATGGTTAAGAAAGTAGACTGTGGGGCGGCTAGGTGGCGCAGTGAGTAGAGCGCAGGCCCTGGAGTCAGAAGGACCTGAGTTCGGAGCCGGCCTCAGACACTTAATCCACACAAACAAAAACCTAGCTGTGTGACCTTGGGCAAGTTACTTAACCCCAATTCCCCTAAAAGGGGTGGCTAGGTGGCGCAGTGAGTAAGAGCGCCGGCCTCAGAGTTGGGATGACCCGAGATTGAATCTGGCCTCAGAAAATGAGCACCCACACACAAATAATGACTAGCCGTGTAACCTTGAGCAAGTTACTTAACCCCAATTGCTTTAAAAAGAAAAAGAAAGAAAGAAAGTAGACTGAGGATTAGGGAAAAAACATAAAGACACAGACACACAGAGAGAAAATAAAATACTAAATAAATGGCTTTAAGTAAGTGGTGATAAGCACTTGTTGAACTGAACTGAAGGCAAGGAGAATTTTGTAGTGTACTGCTGAGAGTGTATAGTGTTTGTATTTCTGAAAGAACCAAGTAACACCTACATAAGTACAAAATGGGGGTTGATTTCCTGCCTACTGAGAAGTGAAAGAGTGGCAAGAATTAGTCTCTACTGAGATTATCAGTCAAAAATGAGGTGTACCTTAATAAGATGTCAAAAGACAGAGGTGCATTCTTGCCAACATCAGGCAAATGGAAGGTGGGAGGATATGATAGAAAAGGTAGAGAATTATAATTAAACATCTGGAACAAATTAATAGGTACATGGCTTTTCTTATAGAATTGAGGAGATGGATCATCTCAAGGGAAAATAATCTTTTTGTGCCATGAGGATGTGGCTACATAGGCATCATAACATGAGAATAAATAATAGTGATTGGTGACTCTTTCCTGAGGGGTGCTAAAGTCACCATTTGTTGTAGGGTCACAATAGTAAGCAGATCAGTTTGCTGACTTCTCAAAGCATATAACAAGGACATGCTAGATAACCTCCAAATATTTGGCAAAACTCATGAACTATTCACCAAGCCAGGTAATTCATGTGAGAACAAATGATACTACTAGAAGGACATTGGGCATAAGGATTAGGAAATAGTGGACAGGAAACAAAAAACCTTAGAGAAAAAGGAACATCTTTCATTACTACTGCTGACTGAAGGTATATGATTTTTAAGAATAAAATGACAAAACTGAAAAAAATAACAGTGGACTAAGAAAATTGTGCCAGAGAATAGGGTTTAGATTTCTAGACCATCACTTAAAATGTCAGAATGGGGGCAGCTAGGCGGCACAGTGAGTAGAGTGTCGGCTCTGGAGTCAGAAGGACCTGAGTTCGCATCTGGCCTCAGACACTTAACACACAAAGAAAAACCTAGCAGTGTGACCTTGGGCAAGTTACTTAACCCCAATTGCCCTCCAAAAAGAAAAAAGAAAAAATTAATATGTCAGAATGGTGGATGCTTGGACAGTATCAGAAAAAAATGAATAAAAATGTGTTTGCTTGGAACTATGTGAAGCTGATTAAAGGGGCTGTTAGCTGAAAATGAATGGAAAGGGGAAAAAACTACTCACAGAGTAGTAAGTGGAACATAAGAAGATAATGAGAGAGCAAGTAATTTAAATGAGATGATGTATATGAAATGCATTGCTTAGCACAGTGTCTGGCACATAGTAGGTACTTTATAAACGTTTATTCACTTCCCTTTCCATTATTCAAACAGAAGCAATTATTTTATCATTTTATCCACACTAGGACCTTGAGAATTGAGGTTCAAAGAAGAGAAATGACTTGTCCATGGGCTTGCCTTCAATTCTTACTTTCCTCTTAAGCCCATGCTGCTTTGGACCACTTGGAAAGGAATTGGAAGTGGACAAGAATTTTAGAAAAAGGATCCTATTAGGCACAGATGGTGAAGGATTTTAATTATAATAAATATCTGCAGGAGCTGTCTCTCAGCTAATAGTAGAGAGAAGGACAAATTTTTAAATTCCTCTAATGAAAATTTTATACTCCAAAAAGTGGAGGAAGCTACTTTCTGGATGAAAATTTGATCATCTAGGAGTCACTGGGAAATAATGGGAACCTTGGCAGTAAGAGATGTCCAGTTCATGATAGTGAAGAAAAGAAAATCTGGATATAGTCAGCTGTAGACACTAGATTTTGAAAGATCAGGATTTGAAGAGTTCAGAGAAAGTATAGGAAGGATCCCATGAGCAAATAATGTGTAAGCAATATCAGTCCAAGATGGATGGGAAGCTCTCAAAAAAGAAAACTCAAGAGTGGAACCAAGATGGCTATGTAGACAAAGGGCTATTTTAAAATAACATCTTTCATTGAATCCTGGTGCAGCACATCCAAATAAAAGGTCATGGTAAGTCATCTTTCCAGCCCAAGGCAACTTAAGAGGACAGAAGGAGAAACCTGTGACACTGGAATGGGGGCTGACCCAAAGTTCACAAGGTGGGAACACCAGCTGTGAGATTTGGCAGTGGCTATAGCAGCAGTTTTTAGGAGCAATCAGTCCAGAGACAGTAAGGGGATTAGACAAGTGGTCAGAGATTACAGGAGACCTATATACTAGCACTGGGTTTAGGACCAGGCGGCATATGACAATTCCATTCCCCACGTCTGCATTGCATTTCCAGGATACAGAGGAATGTTTGTGGTTACAAGGACCAATAGAACTTGTGACTGCCAGGAATTAGGGATAAGGATAAGGATCCTGGATTAGGACCAGAATGAAGACCAGGAGAATGGAAACTATACCTTTACAGGAATCACACCACCTTGGAAACACTAATAACTTCCAAACCCCCAGAAGGAGCTTGGGAAACAGCAGTGAAAAACACCCTGAAGCTTCAGACAATAGTGTGCCACTTGACTCACTGCCTTCCCTTTCCTCCCTCCTCCCCCCGCCCCTGCACCTCCCCCAGCCTCCCGCCTCCCAGCCCACTCCTGCCATCAGCCCCAGCAAGTGAACAGAGGCCACTTTAACATAAAGTATGAAGTCAAGTAATAGGCTGGGAAAACAAGCAAACAACAACAGTGAAAAAGAACCTGACCATAAAAAGCTACCAGGCTAAGAAAGAGATCAAGACAGAAACTCAGAAGAAAAGAATAATGTCAAAACACCTACCAGCAAAGCCTCAAATAAATATGCAAATTAAACATAAACCCAACTAGAACTTATGGAAAAACTAAAAAAAATTTTAAAAATCAAATAACATAATAGAGAAAGAATTCAGGAAAGAAATTAGAACAATGGAAGAAAACTGAAAAAACAATTAACAACTTGGTAGAAAAATAGAGGCACAAAAATATTAAAGAAAACAACAGTTTAAAAAAAGAATTGGAGAAAATGTTAAAAAAAAAAAAAAGCCAAAAAAATCATTGAATTAAAAATACTTTAAGAAGTGTAATTGGCCAAAAAGGAAAAAAATACAAAAATTCACTGAAGAAGATAATTCCTTAAAAATTAGAATTGGGTAACTAGAAGTTAATTATTCCATAAGAAATTAAGAGAGACTAAAACAAAGCCAAAAGAATGGGGAAAAAATAGAATGTGAAATATCTCATCAGAAAAACAATTGACCTTGAAAAGAGATTGAGAATTATCAGACTATATGGAAGTTATGGACAATAAAGGAATGTAGACATCATATTTCAGGAAATTATATATGAAAAAATGCTGTGATATCTTAGAATCAGAGGGTAAAATAGAAATTGAAAGAATCCACCTATTACTTTGTGAAAGAGATTGCAAAATGAATTCTTCAAAGAATATTATAGCCAAATTCAAGACTTCTGGGTCAAAGAAGAAATATTTCTGCCAGAAAGAAACCATTGAAATACCATGGGATAAGATTCAGAATCACAAACGATTTATTAGATACTATGTTAAAGGAGCAGAGGGCTTGGAACATGATATTCTGGAAGGCAAAGGAGTTAGGATTACAACCAAAAATAATCCACCCAGAAAACTGTATGATTGGTGGGGGTTGGGGAAAGGAGGAAAATTGATTCAAGCATTCTTGATGAAAACACCAAACATGAAAAGAAGATCTGATTTTCAAATACAATATTAAAAAAAAAATTAAAAAGTAAACATGAAAGTATAATTATAAGGAACTTGATAAGGGTAAGCTGCTTACACTCCTTTATGGGAAGATGATAGATGTAAATTATCATTATTAGGGTAGTTGGGAGGAGTATACATAGATGAAAAACATAGGTGTGAGTAGATTATGTTGGGATGTTTTCAAAAAAAATCAAGGTATGAGGAAATGAGATGTAGTGGGAGAAGGAGGAAGGGAAAGGAAGAATGGGGAAAATGATATCACATAAAAGAGGCATACAAGGAAGAGCTTTTACAAAGGAGGAGAAAATAAGGAAAGAGAGCAAGGAAGGCTTGAACTTCAATTTGATCGGAATTGGTTCAAAGAGGGAACTACACACACACACACACACAAGTATAGAAACATATCTTACCCAGAGGGAAGTATGAGGAGATAAAAGAAATGGAGAGGGGATAATAAGAGGAATTAAGGGAGGAAGTGACCAGAAATAAAATAGACTTGAGAAGGGACAGGTTAAAAAAAAAGAGAGACAAAGATAAATCAAAGAAAATACAATGGAAGAAAATAGACAGTAATCAAAACTGTGCATATGAATTGGATGAATTTACCTAAAAAATGGAAATAGATATGGAGAAGAATGAGGAGAACATTTTACATAGCAGCAACAATACTATAATGATGATTAACTAAGAAAGACTTAGATACTCTAGTCAATACAATGATCCAAGACAATTCCAAAAGACCCATGGTGAAAAATGCCATCTACTTCCAGAGGGTGCTAATGAACTTTCGAGTCTAGATTGAAGCAAACTTTTTCCACTTAATTTATTGTTCTTTGCTTTTTTTTTTGGCAACATGATTTAATATGAAAATATATTTTGCATGACTTCAACTAGATAATTCATACCATATTGCATGCCTTCTCATTGGGTGGGGTAGGAGTCAAAGGGAGAGAGATAATTTGGAATTCAAAATGTTAAAAAAAAAGTTTAAAAAATAAATTAAAAATAGATAAGAACTAGAAAAAAAAGAATGAACTATTGAGAAAAAGAAATTATTCCAATGTGGAGGAAAAGTAAAATTTTCTTATAGAAAATGATTTAGATAGACTGAGACTAAACAAAGTGATGCAACTTTTGAAAAGCCATATTAAAAGAAAGGTGGGAAAGACCAGGTAGCTGAGGATGATTTTTTTAAAAAGTAGTTATTCTGTAAGAATATTATCAGTAGCATATTTCTTCATGTACATGTCACTAATTTCTAAGTACATTTTCTAAATGATATTGAACTCATTTAAAATTAACTTGATATTTCATTTTTTTGAAATAATATATCAAAATGTACCACATGACAAAGTCAATACAGCATTAGCATTAGAACCAACAGAATTCAGCCTCAGATACCCAATAGTTATGTGACCCTGGTTAGGTCATTTAAATTCCTTCAGCTTCAATTTCCTCATCTGTAAAATTAGGATAATAATATAACAACTCCCAGGGTTGCTATTAGGACAAAATGAGATAATATTGCAAAGTGTTTTGCAATTCAAGAAGTACTCTATAAATGTTAGCTATTGTTATTATTAGCATAATGATAATAACAATACTACTCTTCATAAGAGTGAATTCACCAAACGTGGGTTTGGTGCTTCCTCAGACTCTTCATTCCCAAAATGACAAGGTTGGATGAAACGAGTACCAGCTCTAGTATCCTGATTCTAGGCAGCACTAGTTCCACCTTTGCCCCATCTATAATGTTAAATATGAATTACATTTAGGCTACTCATCAAATATTCTGCTGTAAGATATATTTTTTAGAAGGAGATAAAATGTTAGCATTGTAAATGGCCAGCTTGTCCCTGAAGGAAGTACAGAAACCTTTTCTCATTATTTATTCACACATACATACGTTCTAGTAATATGAACATGCTTACAACTATGTAGCTCTTTCCTATGGCATACGGACATTATTTAAGCTCTGAAACTATAATTAAGCACTAAACTAATTCTTCAAAATATTGTACCTTAAAATAATATCAATCAACTACATTCAAACAATGTATTTCTATTTACTTTTTAGTCAGTCAAAAAAAAAACACATAGAGAATTCAATGTACACACACATCTATATATGTATATCTATATATATTTATATAGATATAGATATATATATATATATATAGAGAGAGAGAGAGAGAGAGAGAGAGAGAGAGAGAGAGAGAGAGAGAGAGAGATTTAAATAAATCTGTTGCTTTGTACTCAGTATACTGAGTGTAGGTTATCTAGGATATTGTGTTAAGTGGAACAAGCACTTCTCTCACCCTGACTTTTACCTGCCCTCCCTAATTTCCATGCACATTTGTTATGGGAGTGGGAATCTGAAGATCTTCCCTGCCCCTTGGCCCTTTGATAGGTTTAAGTGACTCTGAGAACCTTCCCTGATTTGAAAATATACTCTGCCCACCTAATAGGCTGAATGTGGTCACATAGATCCTATGGCAGGAGGGTTTTTCAGGAATGCCTAGACCTTGTTACTTTGTGATTGGGCAGTGAGGGTTGTGATGATCTCTGACCCAGGAGAAGACTATATATACCCTGATGTGCGGTTTTGTTGTGGGGATCACTTTGAGAAGAGTTGTGTGATTTGACCAGATGAGACTCTGGGCAGCCATTGAACCCTCCAGCTTTGAAAAGCCAGATGCTGGTACTTCCCTCTCTGGTAACTGACTGGGTATGGATGTAATGGTCAGACAACTGGTCTGTCTGCTGATCTGTTTTGCTGCCTGTATTTGTGGTCTGCCTGTAACCTCTGTTTGTATTTTCTGAAGTTTGGGGTGCTAACCTTTTTTCCCCTGAAGTAGGTAAATGACATATGTTTGATTAAAGTAAGATTGTTAACCCATTTTGAGTTGCTTTCCTTTAGAAAAACAGATCTAAGAACCTGTGTTGGCAACCACCCTGGGTATTCTAGGGTGCTTACTGCTATAACATTTTGGTCCCAATTATTCTAAACCTGTTGTTCATTTATTTGTTCATTTATATTCAACATGAGATTTTGTCAGTGTAGGGATTTTCTGGCAAAGACCTCCCTCAACTATTGCACATTGGATCCTTCTCTACAACTTCATCTTAAAGGGTTGTTTAGCAGCTTTATTCTCACCTAAGAGAATAGGTGGTTCTGTAGGCTCCCATGGCTGTACATATCAGATTTCTAACTGCTTCTTAATGCTGCCTCTCCAGGTTAGATCTAGCATTTTTAAAACCATGTGCATACGATATTTCCATAAGTTTATCACAACTTGGCTTGAATTTTGCCACTACTTGGGACTTACTGTAGGAAAATATCCAAATATAAACCAAGAATATCTCATATTTCATTTGCCACTGAAGTTCTCATAATCTCTACTTTTAATGACTAAATAGGGTACCACACTCATATTGTGGTAAAATAGATTTACTTAATAAAATAAAAGGGTACCACAGTCATATTATTTATAAAATACATTTACTGAATAATGTAGAAATATAATGAAACACAACATTGAGAGTCCTCAAGCATATGGTTATCAAGTTGATATGGAATATCTCCTTGCCTAGCAGTAGCTCACTTCTTATAAACACCTGAATTCACACATTTTCTCCTTCCAAAGAACACTATATTGTGGGTCTAGTCCCCTTCTCTACTTGCATCTTCAAAGTACCAGGGAGAAAGTAAAGGAACCTCTTTATTATGATTGATTTTAGCTCCCAGGTTTGGGAATTCATGGATATCTGCCATAGGCAGATAACCCCAGCTGTGACCCAAGTGGGGTTCTTTAACAGACCTTGGCACAGCATTCTATATCTGGCAACTCAAATCAGTAATTAGTTGCAATGGCTCCCTTCTTCTTTGGGCTTGTTAAGGAATGTCCAGGGACTCCCTAAACTTGTCTTTTTGAGTTGCATATTTTCTAGAAACACTGGACCCAGAGTATGCAGGAGGCCATGAATATATCAAGAACAAAGCCTCCTCTGAGCTGACATAATTTGCTACTTGCATCCCAAAATGGACTGCCTGTACATCCTTGGGAGTCAAGACAGGTGCAAGTCAGTCTACAGTAGTCCAAGAAATTGCTTGTGCAGCTGGGACCACTGTAGATAAATAGACCATCCAATATTTATAGTCTAATAGTTCCCATGGAAAAAGAATATGGCTTTTGCCATTATCTTGCTCTTCTTCAGGAGGGGTTTTCATCCTTTTCCCACCTTTACTCCGCCATTCCCCCTCTCATGCTACAACCCTTTAGATAGAGATTTGTGTTTTTTTTTTCTTCCTTCCTTTGTCCTAATGTTATAAATTTGCAGGGTCATCTCTAGTGGTCCTGATCTATATCTTGCCACTGGACCCAGATGACTAGAGAAGAGAGTGAGGCTGTTGACTTTGCACAGCCCTAATTCACTTAAATCCAATTCATTTGCAAATTAAAATATCACCTTCTTAATGTCATTGGTCCTCTCCTAGAAAGGACAAACAGTAATAAATATGCTAACTGCTTTATGGATTGTGAATTCTTTGGTTCCACATGATAGTTCACTTCTCTTGCAAGAAACCTAGTTTTTACTTAAGTTTCATGAAGTTGCGATTCCCTGTTAACAGGTTCTAATGAGTCTCTCTCTAGCAACCCCGGGTTCTTCAACCACCAAAATTATTCAAGAGAAATAAAGAATTCTCTTGCAGGAAAAGCAAACTCCAACCTCACGATCTATATTTCTTGCTGATACTAAGAGTTGGTCTGCTATGTCTATGGCTGAGGGAGGCACTACCAAGTAGTCCAGTCTTTCTTTTAAAGTATGAAAATTCACCATATTTCTGGCAATTTTCTGTTCCATAACCTCTGTTCCAAAACTGTATTCTCATCCCCTCATTCTATTTCATGGAGTGTACAGGTTGAGAAGAAAACTTGAAGGATATAAAGGAAAGATCTCTTCTCTAAACAAAGACTATACCAGAATTAATATAAAGTTAGCTTATAGAAATAACAGAAACATAAAATAAATGTTTTTCTATGAAACAGAAAAAATGGAAATGGTCAAATTTTAATATCCCAAACACATAAAGTGAGCATGGGTGGTAGAAATTTCTAATTCAGTATAAACTACCTTCTTCAAATAGTTATTAATTTTCTCTTTTTAAAAACCAAACAATAGCTACTGTCTTTTAGGATAATTGTATTAACTACTGCTACATTCCCCATAAAGAAGTAAATTCCTAGGAATCAATTTTAACCTCTTGAAATGCTTTATTCCTTTTTCTCTTCCACAATAATGTTGATTAATATTGAAATTTAAATTCCTATATCTTTTCAGATTTTGTAGCAGTTTCATAATACACAATAGCACCTAAATTTTCTATTCACTGTTTTTTTTTCTTTAGTGCCAAACTTTTCTAAGACTCCAATCATTTTCTCTTTTCTCCTTTCAAGAGCATTGCCAATCCCCAGTATCCCATTCTTCTCTCATATATACACTTCCTTCCAGTAATCTTTTTGCCCATTCACATTGTTAAAATTACTTTATCTAACCTGCTGAGGCATAACAACAGCTCACCAACTTCAAAAAAGGAAAGTAGAAAAATGGATCACTAGATAATGTACTGTTTCTTTACTTAATATTTATGAATTTAACCAATTCATATAATGTTTTCTTATAATCATAATTTTATAAAATAAATGTATTGTTGATTCTTTTTACTATTTTATTATCCATACACACACACCCCTCAATATCCTATGAAGGGACTCATAGCAATTTACTTAAGCAGGTAGTAGAGAGATGAAAAATAGAGTAGTCTAAAAACAGCCTCTTCTTCCCAGAGGTATGTGTTCTAGAAAACATGTTCACCTCCCTGTATTATAGCAACTTCTCCTGAAGCATTTCATTGTAAGAGAAATCCTGGGAAAAGAATTGTAGGACCTGAATTGTGAAACTGAGATGATGGTGGTTGTAAAGCCAAGAATGCACAGCTTTCCAGAGGACTGCTGCTGTGAACAGCTTTCAAAGTTCTGATTACACAGTATAGTGAACTCACTATTTATTCAATAACAAACTAAAACAAAACATTCACAGAAATCAAAGTACAACATTCACAGTATTATTTGAACAACTTATCACTAAAGTGGCCATATAGTTTTCACTAAAGTGGTTATGTTGTTTTAAGTAAACAGATAACATTTATTTAGTAAGTCATTCAATCACCCTTAAGGAGACAAGCCTCCTTAATTAACATAAAGTAAAAAGGTCAAAGTCCTCCACACCTAGGTCGCATTGTCTTAATCTCTTCAATCAAAAAATCTTCTTTCTTCTTGATTGGAGATTAGTTTCCAATCATCCTTAATTAGTAAGTCCTTAACTCAATAATCTAACTGTAAATGTCAAAGTTCTCCACCCCTAGTAAATCATGATCTTCTCAGTTTGCATTAAATGCCCAAGGAGAGAGCTTTTCATCTTGGCTTGAGGCTGGCTCTCTGCTTCTATGTTTCCCCTTCCATGGTCCTCACTCCTTCCAGCTCTTTGTTATTCAGCTCCTTGTCTAGTTCCTGTTCCATACTTAAGCTCACAGTGTCTAGTCCACCTTAAGTCCTTCACAGTTTCTGTTACTGGGAAGACAAAGCTTAACAAAGCCACAATAACATTCATACACATTGTCAGCATCCTCATCAATTCACTTCTGCCTGTGAAATCAACATAGATCCAACAACAAGGTCCAAGGAATCAGCACAATCATTAATATAGTCCCAGGACCTTTGAAAATGTTATCAAGACCCTCCTTCAGGATTTCTGTAAATATACAACAAGAAAATCCTCTTTCAGGGCTTCTGAACCAGCAGCAAGGTCCCAGGGCTTCTGTAATAACAGCACCATCCTCTTATTAGCACACAAATCTGACAAAGTAACATCAAAAGAGACAAAGTACTGGCACCAGAGTCATGCTTCCTCCCAGTTCTCTTCTCTTCTCATTTCTCAGAAGCCCTCATTTTTGGTTCTTGTAGGGCACCAAAAATATCTGATCCAGGATTCCGGTAGTTCTGTGTGGCCCAGTTTGGCTACATGATGGAACTTCCCTGATAAACTGGGATCCAGGGCTCTGCCCTCTTCTGGGAATACTGGCCACAGGATGTTCAAGATCTGCCAGACATCTTGGTACTAACTAGAAACATTGAGATAATTCTATCCTGCTCAAGGTAGGATAGCAGAAAATCCTGTCCAGCACTTGTACCATGATAACCACAATGAGAGCACAATGCATTCACTAATGAGGTGGATGAGAACTAGGGCACTGTTAAGTGTTCTAAGAAAGTAGCTCTCAAAGACTCATGATGACTCTGCAGTTTTCCACTACATATACTTGGACCCTCAGATGAATAAATTGGCTCAGTTTTCACTGGCTCACCTGGCCCATGTTTATTCCACACTCCTTCATGAAGTGCCTACCTGGTGCTGGCGTCAGGTTCTCAGAAGTTCTCAGGAGAAGTTCTGGTACCACAAGTTCTGTTCTCCATTCTGTTCTCAATTCATAGCAGTTCTCAGAATTTCTCAGGATCCTGGCAATTGTCTAATTGTCTTTCCCAGCAATTCTCATTCCCAGTAGTTCTCTCTATCACTCCAGCAGTAGCTCCTCTCCTTCCATGATTCTTGCTCCCAGAACTTCTGAAGTTCTCTAGCTTGGATTCTTCCTTATTTATGGTATTAGCTCCTTCCTATTACAACAGGAAGTTCCTCCCACTGTGGGATTAACAAGTTCTGGATCTTAATACTTAACACAATCATTAACTTGTAACTAAGTGCTAAGTACTTGTTTGCTTTCCAATACAAGGGGATCTTCAAAATCCTTTACTATTACAATGGTATAATGGCAGAGAATGCTAAGAAGGATAAAAAAGAAATTTCTTTTGACCACTGCAACTGAATTGTTGTAAATTAATGTAAAATCATTGTCCAGTGATAAACAAATTGATATAGTGTTAGAAGTTCTGAACTGTATCAATATTGATATTCTTATGACAAATGAGGCTAGAAAAGGTATTTAAATAAAATGGAAAACAGGTTTAGGTCCTCCTAAGAGAGGCAGGTGAATTGATAGTTTGTTTTCATCATAGCTTAAAATAATAATAGCTAAACCCTTTATGGTTTACATTTCACTTTACAGGAGTTATCTCATTTTGTCCTCACGATAACCCTGTGAGATAGATGTCAATATTAACCTTATATTACAGATGAGGATATTAAGGCTGAGAGAGGTTATTTGCTCAGGGTCTCAGAGCTAGGTGGTATTTGAAGTTAGGTCTTCCTGACTCCTGACTTCCTGACTCCATCTACCTGCCTCTATGGTGATGCCTCTCTAAATGGCAGTAACAAAAATTATGTCATGAGACACTGCCATCCAAAGAGAATGAACATAAGCAAAAAGACAATCATGAATATAAATTTAACTTATATACCAAGGTCGGTTGTAGAATATGAAAAGGTAGAAAAGTTCTAAAAAGAATTTAAAGTCCTCAAAGCAAATCAACATATTCAATAATTCTCATAACTTCATAATAAAGGAACACAGAGAGAAGCTGGTAAAAAATATTTTGGATAGCATGGTTCAGAATGAAGAAAAAAAAGAAAACATCATAGATATATAACAGATGATAGAGATCTAAAGATCATAAATACTTTCTTCATGCTGGCAGTGAAGTGATAGAAAATACAATAAAAATGAAATTTACTATATTCAAATAGACAAGAAATCGCTTGTTAATGATATGGGGATTCATGTCAAAATCAGCCATCTGTGTGCAGTTACACAGCTGACTAATTAGAACACAATTTAAAATCATCACATTAAAAGAACGGATAACTATGAGAAAACATGGAATACAAAGCAACAACTTCATCCTGACCTATTCATACAAGTTACTGATACCGAAAGATAAAGGCAACAATATGCATAATATTATTACCTCAGCTTGCTTAGAAATTTGATACAATATAAAGTCATTAGCACAATAAGGAGATTTAAAGAGCCCCAGAAATGCCTTAGTCATTAAATATATGATATTCTTGCCACAAAGAACCATGAAAACAAAGGTCATCTACAGATTAGAATTAAAACTCATTTGTAAAACACCATGGAAGAATATTGGGAGATATTGTTAATATCATTTTATAAAACAATGAAATGCTGCAGAAATGAAAGTTTTTGCTTAGAAAGCATGACATGAAACTCCACTCTACCTTCACAACCAGATAGCATTCATAAGTTACACTGGCAGAAAGACAAAAAAAATAGAAAATGGGGGGCGCGGAGCCAAGATGGCAGAGTAGAAACAGCTTATCCAAGCCGCTCTGCCCCCAGATTCCCCCCAAACTATGTAAAAGGGGACTCTGAACAACTTCTGGAGCCCCAGCACCCACAGAACGACACAGAGAAGCTAACCTCCCACTGAGGACAGCCCAGCAGCCCTGCAGGAAGGACCAGCGCAGCAGTCCAGGAGTCGGCAGCACGCAGTGCGCAGAGCGCGGGAAGCCAAGCCGAGCCGGAGCTGAGGACCCCGTGAGCCAAGGTCTTAGACCCAGGGTGGCATGGCCAACAGCCAGCTGGAGGAACCCCAGAATACCAGTAGCTGTGGCGACTCCAGAATTATCAACAGAGACATGCCTAGGACAAAGTAAGAGATTAGTGTCCTATGAACTTTGGGACCAGTATTTGGGGAATGTGTCGGCGCCCTCCCCTGGGGGCTGGAAGCCCCTGAGGACACACGCCATTTTGTAGTTTTCAGAGGCAGCTCCAGCTCCTGGCCTGTGGAACCATAGGGAGATCCAGCGATCAGTCTTGGGGGGTAATCGCTCTTGCTTTAACCTCCCTGGATCTGGAGTGTGATCGAGGGTGGAAGTCATGGGTGGGTTTACAGCTTGCCAGAAACGGAAGTTGCCCCCCACATGTTTGGGATGAAAATTCCTCTATCTGGCCTTAAAGCCATAGTGTGGCAACAAGCCCAAAAGTCAAGGAATTAAGTGGCAACATGCCAAGGCAAAGGAAACAGAAAAATGCAACCCTAGACTCCTATTTTGGGGGCATGGAGCGGGAAAAGGACTGTGAGGTCAGAGGTCCTGCTCCAAAAGCCCCAGGGGAAACATGAGCGGGTTGCAGGCCATAGAGGACCTTAAGAAGGACTTTAAAAATCAAATAAGAGAAGTGGAGGAAAAATTGGAAAGAGAAATGGGAAGGATGCAGGAAAAGTATGAAATGAGGGTCAACAGCCTGACTGAGGAAAACAACACCTTAAAAAATAGACTAGCTCAAATGGCAAAGGAGGCCCAAAAGGGCAATGAGGAGAAGAATGCCTTAAAAAGTCGAATTTGCCAGATGGAAAAAGAATCTCAAAAGCTCACTGAGGAGATTCATTCCTTCAGAGTTAAACTGGAGCAAATGGAAGCTAATGACTTTATGAGAAATCAAGATGCTGTTAAGTAGATACAAACAAATGAAAGATTAGAAGGCAATGTGAAATATCTCATGGGAAAAACCACTGACCTGGAAAATAGATACAGGAGAGACAATTTAAAAATTATTGGACTACCTGAAAGCCATGATCAAAGAAAGAACCTAGAAATCACCCTTCAAGAAATTCTCAAGGAAACTGCCCTGATGTTTTAGATCCAGAGGGCAAAATAGAGGTTGAAAGAATCCACAGATCACCTCCTGAAAAAGATCCCAAAAAGAAAACTCCCAGGAATATTATAGCCAGGTTCCAGAATCCCCAGATCAAGGAGAAAATACTACAAGCAGCCAGGAAGAAACAATTTCAATATTGTGGAAACACAATCAGAATAGCACAGGACCTGACAGCTTCTACACTGAGGGATCGAAGGGCATGGAATATGATATTCCAGAGGGCAAAAGAACTGGGAATGAACCCAAGGTCACCTACCCAGCAAAACTGAGTATTTTGTTTCAGGGGAAAATATGGTCATTCAGTGGAATAGAGGACTTTCAAGCATTCTTGAGGAAAAAACCAGACTTGAATAGAAAATTTGATATCCAGACACAAGAAGCAGGAGATGCCTGAGAAGGTAATCAGGGAAAAGAAATCAAAAGGAACTTATCAAAGTTGAACTATTTACATTCCTATATGGAAAAACAATAACTGTGAGTGATGATATCTTTCTCACTATGAAAATAATGGAAGAAGGGTGTGTGGTCATATGAATACATATGTGAATGTGTGTGTATATGGTTACAGTTATATATGGATAGAGGGCATAGTTTGAATTTGTTGGGAAGGGAGAATATTCAAGGGATGAAATTATGAGGTGAGAGAGGAAAGTGGCAAGAGGAGATGGGGAGAGACAGGGTAGGGTAAACTATCTTATGTAGAAGAAGCAAGGGGAAGTGGTTGTAAGCGGGGGAAGAATAGGGAGGCAAAAAGCAAAACCACATTCTCATTGAATTTGGTTCAGGGAGAGAATGAGCAAAGTAAGGAGGCCCTTAATAAAATATTTGTCTTTGAACCCAGGAAAAAAAAAAAGAAAATGGAACAGATCTGCAAACCTTTCTAAAATGATCTGTCTGCAACAGCATTAAGAACTGGAACTCTGCTGCAGAAGTCTATGTGATGTGCTTTAGGAAGAAATAAATATGACAACTAAAAAGAGAAAGTTTGGACTAATGGCTTGACTAGACCAAATATACACAGAAGAAATTTTTGCTTAAAGCAGCACAATCTTAAAAGCATCACAAGGTCATTTTCTAATTTTCTTCATTGCTGCTATTATTTTGATAGAATCTGTTATTTCTTTGGTGTAGAAAACTTCAGCTATTGATGTAGATTAATACCTTCTCTAAATCTTAGTGTCTTAGACAATGACCTTGAACACCAAGATGGTGACTTAACCTATATCGACAAAGTCAAGTGAAATTATTTTAATTAAATGTTGTAATATTTCTTTTTAGATGTTCAGTTACAAATAGGTCACTGGTAACCAACATTTTTCTTAGTTAATGTTCTAACATTGCACTTCCTGTCACAGGAAGATGTCACAGAGAATAAAGATACACCAAGATAATGAGAAAAAAATCACTGATTACCCCTCAAAAGGCAATCAGAAATATTGATAACTAATTCATACATCTTTCACACCTTTATGAGAATGTCACATACAAAATGATGAATATATGAGAGACCACATATATAGCCATAGTGAATAAAAAGTTCAGAAAATACAAGATGCCATAATTTTTACTGTTTGTTGATAAGAAAACCAAAAAGATTTGACCATGTAGAGCAAAACCTGGCCCCAAGGAATTCTCCTCCAACAAGGACTATTTCATGGATATTTTGAATTCATACAAGATTCCTTGATAAACTCAATTCAAGAGGTAATTGTTCATTATTTGATTAATCATCATCAAGCAAGAGACATATCCTGACCAAAGAATTCTACCACTATCATGAAAGATATCATATATATATATATACTAAAAGGAATTACCTATGAATTTTTCTTATGAAGAATTTTTCTTCTAAGAAGAGTTAGTTGGATTCACTGATTGAATCCCAAGTTGCTCTCTGACATTAAAAATATCTTTTAAAAATAAAATTTCTTCCAGTGAAAATATATTTATAACTCTTATAACACTAACATCTGGGGTGGGGAGAGGGGGAATTAAAATGGTGGCCTAGGAAAAGGAATAGGTTACTGCAATATATTTCCCATGATGACATAAGTTCAAGAAGTGGCATCCAAAAATTACCGCACCAATAAGTGATGTATCAAGAGAATTAGTCTAGTCATTTAGTTAGTATGAGGGCTACTAGGCTAGTCATAGTGCTGAATTAAAACCCCTGAAATATAAATAGATAAAAATAAATAGGTAAAGTTTTCCAACAGATCAAGTAGACCCTTCATGGAACAAATATGATGAACCTGGGCAAGAACCAGCTAGTCATGGAGGAATTGTCATATGAAATGTTAGAAGGAAAACCCACGAAGAGATTTGGAGAACAGAACTTATGGTAGCAGACCTTCTTCTGAGAGCCAGCCAGAACTTCTGCTGAGAACTTCTGCTGAGAACTGACAGGAACAAGGACTGCTGGGAGCCAGAACTGCTGAGCAGCTACAAAAGAACACTAGGCTGAGGGAGGAGCCAAGATGGCAGAAAGGAAGCAGTAACCTCGCTGAGCTCCTCGGTCACTAAGGCTCAAAGGGTGAATCTGAGTGGAATCCGGAGTGATGGAGCCCACTGGAAGACGAAGTGCAGCAGAGTTCAGCCCAGGAGGTTGCCCAGTGTGTCCGGACTGGTCGAGCGCAGAGAGCGTGGTGTCTGCACAGCCCAGACCTATGAGCAGACAAGCAGACTACACCAGAGAGAGCAAAAGCCCCAGCCTGCAGACTTACTGAGGATGAATCACAGTCATCCATCAGATGGATAGGATCATTGGAGCCAGGTAGGAGAGTTGGGCCCTCAGTGGAAAGAGCGGCTTCTCTGGCTGCATTCAGCCCCCAGCCTGGAAGTTTAGAAACTGCCTTCCTGTATAATATAGGGGCTGGAATGGCAAAGTAAATTCTAGCTGCTCTGATCCTCCCATCCCTCCTTCATGAAGCAGAAAACCCAAAGATAAGTCTCCCACCCAGATTGAAATCCCAAGTTAATGGAAATAGCCCCAGGCTTGAGAGTCTCCAAGAAGGCATGTAACTGAGACAGCCAGGAGTATGAAGAGAAGAGAGGGTGGGGTCCCAACAAGCCCCACCTCTCCTCACCAACAAAAGCCTACTTATAGCCCAGGGGTATAGAGGCAGAAATCTGAAGTGGTCAGAGGCATCCATACCTACTCATCTTCATCCCTCATTGACTTCCCTGACTTAGCCATAAACTAGCCACCCAGAGGTATTCACAGTCAAGGATCAGGCCCTAAACTCATAGCCTGAGAAACTAAGAAACAGGAAGTCACAATGGGAAAAAAAGAAGCTGAGAAGGAGAAGGGGAAGGCAAGAAAGTCTATTCGAGCATACTATGCAGGGCAAGAACAACAAAACACACAGGACAATATAGACTCTCTACTCACACCTGAGACCACAGAAGGAAACATGATCTGGTCTCAAGCCCAAATAGCATTCCTGGAAGAGCTTAAGAAAAATTTTAAACACTAAATCAGGGAGGCAGTGACTAACTTGGAAAAACGTCTCAGTGAAGTAATTGGAGAAAATACCTCCCTAAAAAAGGAACTTCAAAAAATAACTGAAGACTGTAATTCGATAAAAATTAGAAACAATCAAATTGAAGCTCAGAACTCTATGATGCAGCAAGAGTCAATCAAACAAAACAAGACGATCGAAAAATTGAAAGAAAATGTAAAATATCTCACTGAAAAAATAACTGACCTGGATAACAAATCCAGGAGAGGCAACCTAAGAATTATTGGTCTACCAGAAAGCCATGATGAAAAAAGCAGCCTAGACAACATCCTCCAAGAGATTGTCACAGAAAACTGTCCTGAGATCCTGGAATCAGAAGATAAAATAACTATTGACAGAATTCACCGGATTCCTCCTGAGAGAGATCCCAAACTGAAAACTCCAAGAAATATAGTAGCCAAATTCCAGAATTACAAGATTAAAGAAAAAATTCTACAAGCAGCCAAAAAGAAACAATTCAAATATCGAGGAACTACAGTTAGGATCACACAGGACCTAGCAGCTTCTACATAAAAAGGGCGGAGGGACTGACATTTGATATTTCGTAGGGCAAGAGAGCTAGGACTACAACCAAGGATTAACTACCCGGCAAAACTGAGCATAATCTTCCAGGCAAGGAGATGGTTGTTTAATGAAATAAGGGACTTCCAGATGTTCCTGATGAAAAAGCCAGAGCTCAATGGAAAATTTGATCTCCAATTACAAGACTCAAGAAAGACATAAAAAGGTAAACAAGAGAAACACAGACTCACACATGCATAAGTGCACACACTCACACCCACAAACACATGTTCATTACTTGGGATGCAACAAGAGCAAAATGTTTAAATCCCTATATGTGGAGCTGATAACTGTCAATATTCAAAATCTTTATGATTATCATGACCTTCAAAAGGGTTATACTTAGATAGAGGGTGTGGGTATGAATGCACTAACCTGATGTCTAAAAAAAAAACTATTAAGGGGATCAAAGAGACTGTAATGGGAAAAAGGAAAGGATTAGATAGGAAAAGGTAAAATATGCCATCTGAAGAAACATTAAAACACACTATAGAAGAGGGGAAAGAAAGAGGGAGAGGAACATCATTTAAACACTATTCTCACTGGTTCTGGTTCAAAGAGGGATCAACTTAAATCAGTGAAGTTTAAGATTTTAATGTGAATAGACACATAAATTCATTAAATAGAGGAAAAGGAGGGAGGGAGAGGAGCAATGTTTGAAATATACTTTCATTGGTTTGGAATCAAATGGGGAGTAATTCACTCTGATAAGTATAAAAACTTATTTCGTCCTATAGAAAGCAGAAGGGTAAGGGGGGTGAAAAAGAGGAGACTAAAGGGGGGATTAGAAGGGAAGGAAACAGTAATAAGGGGAGAGGGTAGGTTAAGAAGAGGGATCACTGGGTGGGAACACTGAGGGAGGGGGTGGTCAAAAGGAAAAACTTCAAGGAGGGGAAGGGAGAAGGAAGAAACAAAAACATAAACAGGGGAGGGAATAGGATGGAGGGGAAGAGACAGATAGTCATCATTACTGTGAATGTGAATGGAATGAACTCTCCCATAAAACAGAGGAGGATAGCAGAATGGATTAAAAACCATAATCCTACAATATGCTGTCTTCAAGAAACACATTTGAAACAAAGAGATACCCACAGGGTAAGGGTAAAAGGTTGGAGTAAAATTTATTATGCCTCAGCTAAAGTAAAAAAAGCAGGGGTAGCAATACTTATCTCAGATAAAGCAAAAGCAAAAATAGATATAATTAAAAGAGATAAGGAAGGAAACTATATCCTACTAAAAGGCACCATCGAGAATGAAGCAATATCACTACTTAATATATATGCACCAAGTGGTATAGCATCTAAACTGCTAGAGGAAAAGTTAAAGGAATTAGAGGAAGAAATAGATAGCAAAAATATACTAGTGGGGGACCTTAATCTTCCCCTCTCTGAACTTGATAAATCTAACCTCAAAATAAACAAGAAAGAAGTTAAGGAGGTGAATAGAATCTTAGAGAGACTAGATATGATGGATCACTGGAGAAAACTGAATGGGGATAAAAAAGGATTTACTTTCTTCTCAGCAGTGCATGGTACATACTCAAAAATAGACCATGTACTACGGCATAAAAACCTCACAATCCAGTGCAGAAAAGCAGAAATATTAAGCACATCATTCTCAGATCATGACGCAATAAAAATTATATGCAATAAAGGGCCATGGAAAGATAGACTAAAAATTAATTGGAAATTAAACAATTTAATCCTAAAAAATTGGTGGGTCAAACAAGAAATTATAGAAACAATCAATAATTTCATTCAAGAGAATGATAAAAGTAAAACAACATACCAAAATTTGTGGGATGCACTAAAGGCAATTCTCAGGGGAAGTTTTATATCCCTGAGTGCATACTTAATTAAAGTAGAGAGAAGGGAGGCCAATGAATTGGACACGCAATTGAAAAAGCTAGAAAAAGAACAAATTGAAAATCCCCAATTTAGTACTAAATTAGAAATATTGAAAACCAAAGGTGAGATTAATAAAATTGAAATTAAGAAAACCATTTAATTAATAAATAAAACTAAGAGCTGATTTTATGAAAAAATCAACAAAATTGATAGACCCTTAGTCAATATGATGAAAAAAAAAGAAAGAAGAAGACCAAATTATGAGTATCAAAAATAAAAAGGGTGAATCTACCTCCAATGATGAGGAAATCAAAAAAATAATGAGGAATTATTTTTCCCAATTGTATGCACATAAATATGACAATCTTAGTGAAATGGATGTATACTTACAAAATCACAAATTGCCCAGATTAACTGAAGAGGAAGTGAATTACCTAAATAACCCCATCTCAGAAAAAGAAATCAAACAAGCCATCAAAGAACTCCCCAGGAAAAAATCTCCAGGGCCAGATGGGTTTACTAGTGAATTCTATTAAACATTTAAAGAACAATTGATTCCAATACTCTACAAACTATTTGGGAAAATTAGTGAAGGAGTCCTACCAAACTCTTTCTATGACACAAATATGGTACTGAGTCCTAAATCAGGAAGAGATAAAACAGACAAAGAAAATTATAGACCAATTTCCCTCATGAATTTAGATGCAAAAATTCTAAATAAAATATTAGCCAAAAGACTCCAACAACTTATCACAAAAATAATACACCCTGATCAGGTAGGATTCATTCCAGGAATGCAAAGATGGTTTAATATTAGGAAAACCATCAGTATAATTGAGCACATCAACAATAAAACTAGCAGAAACCACATGATCATCTCAATAGATGCAGAAAAGGCTTTTGACAAAGTACAACAACCATTCCTATTAAAAACACTAGAAAGTATAGGAATAAATGGAGCCTTCCTCAAAATAGTTGATAGCATCTATTTAAAACCATCAGCAAGTATTATATGCAATGGGGATAAACTAGAAGCCTTTCCAATAAGATCAGGAGTGAAACAAGGGTGTCTACTATCACCCCTCTTATTCAATCTGGTACTAGAAACACTAGCAGTAGCAATTAGAGAAGAAAAAGAAATCAAAGGAATCAAATTAGGTAAAGAAGTGACCAAGCTATCACTCTTCGCAGATGATATGATGATATACTTAGAGAATCCTAGAGAATCAAGTAAAAAACTACTAGAGACAATAAATAAATTTGGCAAAGTTGCAGGATATAAAATAAACCCACATAAATCCTCAGCATTCCTGTACATCTCTAATGAAACTCAACAGCAAGAGATAGAAAGAGAAATCCCATTTAAAGTCACTGTATACATTATAAAATATTTGGGAATCTACTTGCCAAAACAAACCCAGAATCTATATGATCACAACTACAAAACACTTCTCACACAAATAAAAGCAGATCTAAATAGTTGGAAAAATATCAATTGCTCATGGCTGGGTCGAGCTAATATAATAAAAATGACAATTTTACCCAAACTAAACTATATATTTAGTGCCATACCAATCAATTTACCAAAAAACTACTTTGTAGAGTTAGACAAAATAATAACAAAATTTATTTGGGAAAACAAATGGTCTAGAATATCAAGGGAATTAATGAAAAGAAATGCTAGGGAAGGTGGACTAGCTATGCCAGATCTTAATCTGTATTATACAGCAGCAGTCATCAAAACTGCTTGGTACTGGCAGAGGTGTAGAGTAGTGGATCAATGGAATAGATTAGGTGCAGGAGACCCAGCAGTTAATGAATATAGCAATCTATTGTTCGATAAACCCAAAGACCCCAGTTTTGGGGATAAGAATGCACTATTTGACAAAAACTGCTGGGAAAACTGGAATACAGTATGGCAGAAACTGGGCATAGACCATTATCTAACACCATATACCAAAATCAAGTCCAAATGGGTGCATGATCTAGGTGTAAAGGATGATACTGTAAGCAATTTGGGAAAGCAAGGAATAGTTTACCTGACAGATCTGTGGAGAAGGGAAGACTTTAGGACCAAACAAGAATTAGAGAGCATTATAAAATGCAAAATGGATAATTTTGATTACATTAAATTGAAAAGCTTCTGCACAAACAAAGCCAATGTAACCAAGATCAAGAGGGAGGTGGGAAATTGGGAAAGAATTTTTACAACTTGTGTCTCTGATAAAGGACTTATCTCTAAACTTTATAGAGAATTGAGCCAAATCTATATGAATACAAGTCATTCCCCAATTGATAAGTGGTCAAAGGATATGAACAGGAAGTTTCCAGAGAAAGAAATTAAAGATATCTATAAGCATATGAAGAAATGCTCTAAATTACTATTAATTAGAGAAATGCAAATCAAAACAACTCTGAGATACCACATCCCTCCAGTCAGATTGGCTAAGATGACAAAACAAGAAAGTGACAAATGCTGGAGAGCATGTGGACAAATTGGAACACTAATACATTGCTGGTGGGGTTGTGAACTTATCCAAGCATTCTGGAGAGCAATCTGGAATTATGCCCAAAGGATTATAAATAATTTTATACCCTTTGACCCAGCCATACCACTTGTGGGGTTATATCCCAAAGAGATCATAGAAGTGGGAGGAAGACCCATATGTACAAAAATATTTTTAGCAGCCCTTTTTGTGTTTGCAAAGAATTGGAAACTGAAGGGGTGCCCATCAATTGGGGAATGGCTAAACAAGTTGTGGTATATGAATGTAATGGAATATTATTGTGCTATAAGAAACGAAGAGGTGACGGATTTCATAATTACCTGGAGAGACTTATACAAACTGATGCTGAGTGAGAAGAGTAGAATCAGAAAAAATCTGTATACAATCACAGACATACCATATCTGTGATGACCAACTATGACAGACTGGACTCTTTTCAGCAATGCAGTGATATAAGTTAATCCCGAAAGACTCAAGAAAGTGAGAAATGCGCCATCCAGAGATATAACTAGAAAGAACTGAGCCTGAATCCTGATGGAAGCAAACTAAATGATCTTGTTCTTTTCATTGTTTGGTTTTATTTCTTCCTTACCATCTTTCATCCCACCTAGTACAATACGCCTTTGTAATTGGAATAATGTCTAATATGAATGCATTTGCAGATCCTATACTGGATTATATGCTGTCATGGGGGAGGGGGGAGGGAAGTAAAGGAAATTTGAAAATCAAGGAACTATGGAATTGAATCTTGTTAACTGAAACTAAACTAATAAATTAATTTTTAAAAAAAGAAGGAAAACCCACATTTATGAGATCCCAGATTTACTGAAATATTTCAGCATAACTGAAAAATCATTTGGCCATTTTCCTATAACAACCTTTATTAGCATTGAAATTACCGGTAACCTTTATTTCTTTGTAAGGATGGGCAGTAGAGGAAAGCAGAAAGAGTGACAGATTAGGAATCCAAGAACCAAAGTTCAAATTATAGTTCGTCGATGATCCTGGATAGTTATTATGGCTGAAAAACTCAATTATATAGCTAATGTGGTCCTAATCCTACAATAACTAAACTACTCTAACACCTGGGGAACAGACTCACAATCCATGGCTAATGGTGTGTGTGTGGGAGAGGGGGAGGATGTGTACATGTGTATGTATATATGTATATGCATATGCACATATACAATGATAATAATATTTAACTGCCTTTTATGTGCAAGAGATTAATATTAGAGATTTTTATGATGATCTTTTTGACATATAACACATTAAAATTTAAGAGTAATCTTTTGGGGCAGAGCCAAGATGGCGGAGTAGAAACAGCTCGTCCAAGCCTCTCTGCCCCCAGATTCTCCACAAACTATGTAAAAAAGGACTCTGAACAACTTCTGGAGCCCCAGCACCCACAGAACGACACAGAGAAGCTAAACTCCCACTGAGGACAGCTCAGCAGCCCTGCAGGAAGGACCAGCGCAGCGGTCTGGGAGTCTGCAGCGCGCAGAGCGCAAGAGCCAAGCCGAGCCTAGGTCCACGTGAGCCGAGGTTTTAGCCCCAGGGCGGCAGGGCCAGCAGCCGGCTGGAGGAACCCCAGAACACCAGGAGCTGTGGAGACTCCAGAATTATCAACATAGACTTGCCTAGGACAAATTAAGAGGTTAGTGTCCTATGGACTTTGGGACCTGTATTTGGGGAATGCGTCAGTTCCCTCCCCTGGGGGCTAGAAACCGCTGAGGAGACACGCCATTTTGTAGTTTTCATAGGCATTTCCGGCTCCCAGCCTACAAATCGTGGGGAGATCCAGCGATCGGTCTTGGGGGGTAATCGCTCTTCCTTTAACCTCCTTGGATCTGGATTGTGATCTAGGGTGGAAGTTGTGGGTAGGTTTACAGCTTGCCAGAAACGGAAGTTGCCCCCCACATGTTCGGGATGAAAATTCCTCTATCTGGCCTTAAAGCCACGGTGTGGCAACAAGCCCAAAAGTCAAGCAATTAAGTGGCAACATGCCAAGGCAAAGGAAACAGAAAAATGCAACCCTAGACTCCTATTTTGGGGGCATGGAGCAGGAAAAGGACTGTGAGGTCAGAAGTCCTGCTCCAAAAGCCCCAGGGGAAAACATGAGTGGGTTGCAGGCCATAGAGGACCTTAAGAAGGACTTTAAAAATCAAATAAGAAGTGGAGGAAAAATTGGAAAGAGAAATGAGAAGGATGCAGGAAAAGTATGAAATGAGGGTCAACAGCCTGACTGAGGAAAACAACACCTTAAAAAATAGACTCGCTCAAATGGCAAAGGAGGCCCAAAAGGGCATTGAGGAGAAGAAGGCCTTAAAAAGTCGAATTTGCCAGATGGAAAAAGAATCTCAAAAGTTCACTGAGGAGATTCATTCCTTCAGAGTTAGACTGGAGCAAATGGAAGCTAATGACTTTATGAGAAATCAAGATGCTGTTAAGCAGATCCAAACAAATGAAAGATTAGAAGGCAATGTGAAATATCTCATGGGAAAAACACTGACCTGGAAAATAGATCCAGGAGAGACAATTTAAAAATTATTGGACTACCTGAAAGCCATGATCAAAGAAAGAACCTAGAAATCACCCTTCAAGAAATTCTCAAGGAAAACTGCCCTGATGTTTTAGATCAGAGGGCAAAATAGAGGTTGAAAGAATCCACAGATCACCTCCTGAAAAAGATCCCAAAAAGAAAACTCCCAGGAATATTATAGCCAGGTTCCAGAATCCCCAGATCAAGGAGAAAAATACTACAAGCAGCCAGGAAGAAACAATTTCAATATTGTGGAAACACAATCAGAATAGCACGGGACCTGGCAGCTTCTACACTGAGGGATTGAAGGGCATGGAATATGATATTCCAGAGAGCAAAAGAGCTGGGAATGAACCCAAGGGTCACCTACCCAGCAAAACTGAGTATTTTGTTTCAGGGAAAATATGGTCATTCAGTGGAATAGAGGACTTTCAAGCATTCTTGGGGAAAAAAACAGAATTGAATAGAAAATTTGACATCCAGACACAAGAAGGAAGAGATGCCTGAGAAGGTAATCAGGGAAAAGAAATCAAAAGGAACTTATCAAAGTTGAACTATTTACATTCCTATATGGAAAAGCAATAACTGTGACTGATGATATCTTTCTCACTATGAAAATAATGGAAGAAGGGGTGTGGTCATATGAATACATATGTGAATGTGTGTGTATATGATTACAGTTATATATGGATAGAGGGCATAGGTTGAATTTGTTGGGAAGGGAGAATACTCAAGGGATGAAATTATGAGGTGAGAGAGGAAAGTGGCAAGAGGAGATGGGGAGAGACATGGTAGGGTAAACTATCTCATGTAGGGGAAGTGGTTGCCAAGGAGGGGGAGAATAAGGAAGGCTAAAAAGGCAAAACCACATTCACATTGAATTTGGTTCAGGGAGAAAATGACATACATACTAAATGGGATATCTCAACCTGCAGCAGGACAGGGGGAAGGGGGATGAGAGGAGGGATGATGGATGGGAGGGCATCCTTGGGGTGAGGGGAGGTTGGAAGTACCCACTATAGAAGAGGAACAGGATCATGTAGGGAATGGACCAGGTGGGGGGTGGGATGAGTGGGAGGGATTTATAAGCAGCCTTGTACAATATATCTACTATGATAATGTTTTGCATAGCTAGACATGTACAACATACACTGAATTACTTATCTCCCCAGAGGGAATGGGTGACAAGGGAGGAAGAAATGGATCTGAAATTTGAGGTCTTAACATTAAATGTTTCAAATATATATAAATACTATTATTAATACTCTTTTGCTTATAATTGGGAGATAAGATGTGCAGGCATTGGGACACAAAGATTCACCTTCCTCTAATGGAAAAGTCGAAGGGGGTATGGGAGAAGGTATGGGAGAGAGTAGATTGGAGGAAGTGATATCTTGTGGGACTGCTATTCTGGGAGGTTGGGTAGGGGAATAATGGGGGAAAAATGATTGTAACTCAAAATCTGGCGGAAATGAATGATGTAAAACAGAAGTTAATAAAGTATTTGTTTAAAAAAAAAGAGTAATCTTTTGAACACAGGTCTTCTGACTTGTTCCTTCCCATTACATGCTTTATATACATACATCACATACTTTTTCCATACTCTCCTCACAACCCCCTTCTACCTTGACATAGTAAACTAAGGATGATGGAGTTGCAGAAGATGTTAGAACACAGGAGAAGGCCACCTGAACCAATGCTGATTCTATATGGAGGATAGGTAGGAGCAAATAGGATTCTATGGCAACTGTACAGTGATATTTCTGCTAGGCAATAAAAACACTTGGCACTAACCCTACTTAGGGAACTCAAAAGGCTTCATAGATATTGTCTAGGAAGCTAGACAATATAACAGCTGAGAAATATTATCATTTCTATTTTCCAGGTGTGGGAACAGAAGCCAAGAACATGAATAAATCACTCTGAATTATAGAGCATATTCATGGCAGGTATGAAAAACTAAGGCCAAATCCTGTCACAGTTCATTATTCTACCAGATTACAATTTCTTAATGATCCTCTATATAGTGACAACCAGGTTAAGAGGCAGGGCAGATCGTGATGTGAGTGACAGTATCTATCCCCCAGGAGCAAGACACTTCCAAATACAATTTGGACTTGCATACAAACTTTTTTTTTTTCAGAAGAGAACGTGAAGAGTGGTGGAGCAGATTTGGGGTAACTACATTGGCTATCTAAACCATGACTATAATATAGACTGTCTTCAGATCGATTTTAAAAAAAGTAAAGAGAAAAGAAAAATCTAGTTTCTCTATTTAGATTCATAATCAGTTATTTATATTCATAATCAGAAAAATATTCTAAAATATTTTCCTAAGAAGTGAAATCTTTAAAGGGAGTAAGGTAAATGGTATGAAATGATGGCTAGATTGGCATAAAGTTTTAGGGATTGATAGAGATATCTATCTTCATTTCTGTCTGTATCTCTATTTATATCTATCTATATATCATATAGATCTATAAAGCTATATCTATATATCAGGGTCAAACAACTACTAAGTATCTGAGGTCAGATTTGAACTCAATATGATGAGTTCCTAACTCCAGGCCTTGCACTCTATCCATTGCACCACTTAGGTTGTACAATGGATAGAGCATCAAGCCTGGAGTCAGAAAGAGTTAAGTTCAAATGCTTTTTCAGATACTTACTAGCTATGTGACTCTGAGCAAGTCACTTAATCCTGTTTGCCTCATTTTCCTCATCTATAAAATGAGCTGGAGGGGAAAAATGGCAAACCACTCCAGTATCACCAACTGGGTTCACAAAGAGTCAGCACAACTGAAATTATGAGATTACAACAAAAAGAAATGGAATATTATTTTGTTATAAAAAATTGATATAGAGAACTGTGGAAGACTCACATGATCTGATGAAATGTGAAATAGAGCTAAGTAAACAGTATAGGACGTGACTACAACAAAGTAAATGGAATGGGCAACTATAAAAATATCAAAAGTGAATACTTCAAAATTAATAATAACAAATATAGCTCCATAGAAAATGAATTAGATATTTAAATCCAACTTCTTTGTAGAGGTGGGAGGTCAACAGGTGTGAAACACCATACACATTTTCAGACATTTTTGATGCAATGATGGTTTTTGCTTATTATATTTTCTTTCTCTTTTCCTTTTTTTGGTTGTTGTTATTTTATTGTGTGACTCGAAGAAGGGGAAAATAATAAGAAAACATTATAGTGAGGTAAAAAAACTAAAGATACAACAAAATTTGTTTTTAAGTAGTAAAAAAGTATTTTTCTGCACTCAAGCATAACAGTAAACATTTATTAAATAACAACTATGTGCTAAGTACTGTGTTGAATGTTGCGGAAACAAAGAAAGGCAAATCATATACCTTGCTCTCAAGTGGCTCCAAGTCTAATCAAGGAAACAGAACTCAAACAACTATGTATAAACAAGCTACATACAGAAAATGTGGGAAACAATGAAAAGAGGAAAGGTACTAGAATTCATGGGGAATGGGAAGGCTTATTATAGCAGGTAGGATTTAGCTGATATTTGAAGGAAGTCAAGGAATCCAGGTAACAATGAGGAAGAGAGCTGTAGACATGTGGGATAGGCAGTGAAGAAATGTGTGGAAGTAGGAGATGAAGTTTCTTTAAGGAACAAATTTTTGTTGAAGGAAGCCAGGATTACTGAGAGCAGAGCATTGCTAAAGGAGGATGTAAGGTATATAAACAATGGAAAAGTAAAAGGATGGTAGGTTATGAAGGGCTCTGAATGACAGAGAATGTTACATTTGAGCCTAGATTGATAGGGAACCTGAGTTTTAGGAAGAGCATTTTGGCAGCTGAGTGGAGGAAGGAATGGAGTGGGGAGAGACTTTAGCCAAGGAGACCAACCAGTAGACTATTCTAATACTCCATGCGTGAAGTGATGATGGCCTGTACCAAGTTGATAGTAGGGTCAAAGGAGAGAAAGGTGCCCAAGAGATATTACAAAGAGAAAATGAACATGTTTTGGCAGTATATTGAATGGGGGGAGAATAGAGAAAATGAGGAATCAAGAATGACACATAAGTTCAGAATCTGGGTGACTGGGAGGATAGTGGTATCCCTGACAGTAATAAAGAAGAGGGGCATGTTTGTGGGAATGGGGAAGAAGTTAATCAGTTAATTTTTTAGACATATTGAGTTTAACTTTGCCCATTCCCAAACAGATGGAACTCTCTTAACAGTTATTTGCTACGATGAAAAGCACCAGTAAAAATATTTTGTGTATATGGAGACTTTCTGAATTTCCCGTATCTCCCTCTCTCTCTCCCTTCCCTTGTCTAATCTCTTCAAGCTAAACTACTTCTCTGTTTTTAACCAGTTTCAAAAGGTTTTGATGACTACAGCTTAATAACATGATTTTATGTCTGAATGTGCTGTTCTTCCATCATTCCAAAATTTTTATATATTTTCCATTATTTTCTTTGATATTCTTGATTTTTTTACTCTTTAAAATGAATTTTATTATTTGTTGCATTTTTAATATTTGAATGCATATTCAACCAATTGATCCTTTCTTTTTCTGTTTTGTTCAGGTAGGATTTGTGGGATATAATTTTCCTCCTATGACTATTTCAGTTGTATCACAAAAATTTTGTTGTTTCATCACTATCACTGTATTTCACATATTTATTGTTCCTACAATTTATCCTTTGAGTCATTCATTAGGGTTTCATTACTAAAGAACTATTTATGCTAGTGTCTTTTGTTTGTGCTTCTCAAGCCTGATTATTATTCTTATTGAATTGTGGTCTATAAGAATTGTATTTACTATTTCTTTTTACATTTGCACAATCTCAGTGCTTTCATATGTGGTCAGTTTTTGTAAGAATTTGATGTGGTATTGAGTAATAAATATATGTATTTGATATGTCATGATGACATTCAATTTTTTAGCTCTAGTTCCTACATAAATATTTGTTTCTGCTTATGTTGATTGCCCAAAGTTAAAATCTAAAAGAGAGATATTAAAAAAATATTCTATTGTTACTGTTGTTACTATCTGTGCCTGTTGTAGTTAATTTTTCCTTTTTTAAATTACATGCTATGGCATGTGTAAAATATAAATTTAACATGAACACTAATTTCTCACCTATGGCGATTTTCAACATAATGTGAACATTCTCCATATTTGATAGCATAATTTCAACTTTTGCTTTTATTCTTACCTGAACAAAAAATTAGTCTTATAGTAAATTTTGTTTCACTTTCTCACTTTTATTTAGTATGTATCTTTGCTTTTTTAGATGTATTTTAAAAAATTTGATTTACAAGGTTTTCTTCTCTTCTCTCATTTTATTGGCTTGTTTAACACATTTACATTTAAATCTGTTTCATGTGGCATTTTAAAAGTTTAAGAGACAATTTCTGGGTAATTTAATCATTTTATTAATAATTCCAGCATTTTCTTTTTTTTCAAATGCTTTATTAACTTCTGGTTTACATCATTCATTTCCACCAGATTTAGAATTACAAATTTTCTCCCCATTTTCCCCCTACCCACATCCCCAAAATAGCTGTCCCACAAGATATCCCCTCCTCCAATCTGCTCTCTCCCATATCTTCCCCTATACCCCCTTCAGCTTTTCCAGTAGGGCATGGTGGATCTCTATTCCCCAGTGTCTGTATATCTTATGTTCCAATTACATGTAAAATAGTATAAATAACTGTATATATTAAACATTTGGTTTTAAAACTTTGAATTCCAGATTCATTCCCTTCCTCCCTTGTCACCCACCCTTAGACTGATCATATTTCCATCCCTCCTATCCCACCTCCCACTTGGTCTATTTTCTACTTTGGTCCTGTCCCTTTTCAAAAGTGGTTGCTTCCAAATTCCCTCCCTCCCAGCCTGAACTCCCTTCCATCATCCCCCCCATCCCCTTTCCCCCTACTCTCCTGTAGGGTGAGATACCCTATTTAGTGTGTATGTCATTCCCTCCCTGAGCCAAAGTCAATGTGGATAAGGTTGACCCATTCCCTTTTGCCTTCCTGTTCTTCCCCTCCATTGTAACCATTTTCCATTGCCTTTTTTTATATGAGATAGTTTGCCCCATTTTGTCTCTCCCCATCTCCTCTCATTATATTCCTCTCTTACCTATTAAGGATCATCCCTTCCTATTAAATTGGCCCTGTGCCCTCTATCCATGTTTTCCTATAAACACACACACACACACACACACACACACACACATACATATACACACATGCACATATGTATTCATATGCCCATATACCCTTCTATTCCCTTCAACTATTTTCATACTGAGAAAAGTTTCATCAGTTACAATTATCGTTTTTCCATGTAGGAATGCAAATAGTTCAACTTTGATAAGTTCCTTATGATTTCTTTTACCTGTTTACCTTCTCAAGCATCTCTTACTTCTTGTGTCTGAATGACAAATTTTCTATTCAACTCTGGTTTTTTCCTCAAGAATGCTTTAAAGTCCTCTATTCCACCATATTTTCCCCTGAAACATGATACTCAGTTTTGCTGAGTAGGCGATTCTTGGTTTTAATCCCAGCTCTTTTGGCCAGATAAATATCATATTCCAGGCCCTTTGATCCCTCAGTGTAGGACCTACCAGATCCTGTGTTATCCTGATTGTGTTTCCACAATATTCAAATTGTTTCTTCCTGGCTATCTGTAATATTCTCTCCTTGATCTGGGAATTTTGGAACCTGGCTATAATATTCCTAGGAGTTTTCTTTTTGGGACCTTTTTCAGGAGGTGATTGGTGGATTCTTTCAACCTCTATTTTGCCTTCTGGTTCTAAAACATCAGGGCAGTTTTCCTTGAGAATTTCTTGAAGGATGATTTCTAGGTTCTTTCTTTGGTCATGGCTTTCAGGTAGTCCAATAATTTTTAAATTATCTCTCCTGGATCTATTTTCCAGGTCAGTGGTTTTTCCCATGAGATATTTTACATTGCCTTCTATTCTTTCATTTGTTTGGTTCTGTTTAACAGTATCTTGATTTCTCATAAAGTCACTAGCTACCATTTGCTCCAATCTAATTCTGAAGGAATGATTCTCCTCAGTGAGCTTTTGAGATTCTTTTTCCATCTGGCAAATTCAGCTTTTTAAGGCATTCTTCTCCTCATTGCCTTTTTGAGCCTCATTTGCCATTTGAGTTAGTCTATTTTTAAGATGTTATTTTTTTTCTTTTTCAGGCTATTGACTATTGTTTCATAATTTTCTTGCAACATTCTCATTTCTCTTCCCAATTTTTCCTCCACTTCTCTTATCTGCTTCTTAAGGTCCTCTATGGACTGTAACCAACTCATATTTTCTTTTGAAGCTTTTGGAGCAGGAGTTCTGACTTCACTTTCTTCCTCCTGTTCCATACTTTGATCCTTTTTGTCCCCAAAATAGGAGTCTAATGGTGAATTTTTCTGTTTGTTTTGCTTCCTTTACCTGGGCATGTTGCAACTCAATTACTTGACTTTTAGGCTTGTTGCCACAGTAGAAATCTGCCACCAGACAGGGGAATTCCTGAACCAAACGCTGGGGTTTTCTCAGCTGCATGAGATATTAGTTGGGTGCCCTCTCTGAAGCCTCCACATGCTCTGGGAGGCTGTTCACACACCCCAGGACTTCCACTCCAGACCACAGTCAAGATCCAAGAAGGTTAAAGTAAGAGTGATTAACCCCCAGACTGGTCACCTGCTCGCACTACAGTCTGCAGGCCAGGAGCTGAAGCTACCAGGTGGCACCGGCTCTCCTGAAGTGTCTCAGTGGTTTCTCGCCCTGGGGGGAAGAGGCCAATGCATTCCCCACTACTGGGTCCCAAAGTCCATACTGCATTGACCTCTCACTTTGTCCTTTACATCTATGTGTTGTTATTTCTGGAAACAGCCACAGCTGCTGGTGTTCTGAAGTCACTCCCACCCATGATTGGTCAGGACACCCTGGGGTTAAAACCTCTGGCTCACATGGGGCTGGGGGAGGCTCCCAGAGCACTGTGCTGGCCACTCCCTGCCGGGCTGCTAGGCTGTCCTCAGTGGGAGGTTAGCCTCTCTGTGTTATATTTTGGGTTCTGTAGCTCCAAAGTTTGTTCAGAGTCCCCTCTTACATGGATTGGGGAAGGTGGAAGCTGGAGCCACAAGGAAGTCCTGTTTCTGCTCTGCCATCTTGATTCCCAGCATTTTCAATAAAAGGTCCATGGCACTCTCCAATGCCAAAGACAATCATGGTCACAGGTTCATGGTTTATATGCCCTTAGAAAGGTGGGTGTTATAAAGGGAGGCAATCAAATCTGATTGGTTAAAAGTAATGAGAGAATGAATATTAAGATGAGAGGCTGGATCTATTTTAATGAATTTTGATTATGTGATTTACTTCTAAGTTATACCCCAGCCCCCAGCCTTGAACAATCTATTAAAATAATTTATCCCCACCCAAGCCACACAATTGCTTCCCCACCCAGGTGTCAGAACAAGATTGTTAAGAAAATTAATCCAATCTCATTATCAGCAATGTCCTCCAGGGACTGAACTTCTGAAATAAGGACATTAGAAAAGGGGCAGAACTGTGGACCTCCTCAAATCATTGGTTATTAGTAATCATTTCAGTCACATTATTGGATTGATTAAACCATTTACATTTAAATTCATACATGTTAATATTTTTCCTCCATTTTATGTTTCCACTTTACTTTTTTTTTATATACAATGTTTTTCGTCTTCTGCTTTCAAGAGAGCAATTTCTCCCTACAAGAATTTTTATTAGTCTTTTTTTTAAAGGAAATTAAATTCCAACAGATATTCCTCTTACCCTCAACTCCATCCTCACTTACTTGGCAATTCTTTCTCTAGCTTTGGAGTTTTGTTGATTCATTTTATTTATTCTGTTTTCCTCTTCTGCTTCTTTTTCCCATCTCATCTAAGTAGTTAATTAAAAATCTCCCTACTTTCTTCCTTTTGTTAGTGTTTAAAAAATATTCTGCCCTTTCTAATTTTTTTAAACTCTTTCTTGGGGGCAGCTAGGTGGCACAGTGAATAGAGCACTGGCCCTTGAGTCAGGAGGACCTGAGTTTCCAACACTTGGGCAAGTCACTTAACCTCAATAGTCCTGCCTTCACCCTCCAAAAAAAGAGGGGAAAAAATGTTTCTTTACATTGTCCTCTTTATTCATTCTATACCTTTTTAATTATTCTGAATTTTTATTCTTTGATGAATCATTGTTGTTATTTTTTTTACTTTATTCCTTCTTTAATCTATGTATTCCTTCTAGAACCAGAACATTAAAATTACCCATTTTGAATTGTCTTCTATGGTTTCTATGCTTTTTCATTGCTTTGTATATCTTGCATCCTCCTACTTTCTTTCTGTTGTATTTGGAATATCAATTACTGTGACAACTATTAAGGATGGAAGCTTGGGGCAGCTAGGTGTCTCAGTGAGTAGAGCGTCAGCCCTGGAGTCAGGAGGACCTGAGTTCGGATCTGGCCTCAGACACTTAAAGCACAAACAAACAAAAACCTAGCCATGTGACCTTGGGCAAGTTACTTAACCCCAATTGCCCTCCAAAAAGAAAAAGAAAAAAAAGAATGGAAGCTTGCCTGTGAAGAAATTTCTACTGATAACGTCCTCCAGTTCTATTCCATGGCCTACTTCTAATATTTTTCTTGGCCACTTATGATGGATTCTCCTCTGTGTCCAAGTCAACTCCACTTTTTGGATGCCAGTTTTTCCCAGGAGCTCTGATTTATTTTCTCCTTAGGAAAGATACTGCCCAAGGAGACAACACATTGTCTCAAAGGTATTGTCTGAGTGCTAAATCCTTGAAGATTATATCTATTGTAAGGTACTCATCTCCCACTACACAATACATCTTTCTTCTCAGGAGAATGCTCATCATTAGAACCATTTCCTGTCACAGAGTGGAGCTCTCTCTATCCTGTTTCTTTCCCCCATTTAAATTCTTTCATTTTCTACCTTATCCATTCTCCTATAATTCTTCTTCTTACTGAGATAAGTTTTGTTGTTTACCATTAGCTTGAAGAGGATACATATTACCTTCTAGTTTCAACCTTTCCTCTTCCCTCGTATACTATCTTGATTCTCTAATTTTTGTCTCACAAAGTACATTGGCTCACCTGTGAGGGTGATGAGATTCTCCATTTTCACTTCTATTTTTTTAAGTTCCAATTTCAACTTTATGGTCTTATTTTTAGAAAGAAATCTCATAATGGTATCTCTCACATATTTTAACTACATTGGTTAAAATTATTTACGGTATTTCTTTCCTTTCTAGGTAAGGCTATTTTTTGTTGTTGTTACTTGTGCTTTCCTTGATAGAATCTATATTTCCTTGGTACATTTAATTTTCTTGTGTTTTTGTAGCTTCAGAGTGTTCACACAAGTTAAATAATCTGTTCAGATCTGATTGTTTTATTGGAATGCTTGAGATTCCTCTTTTATTGAATATTCTTCCATTTTAACTTATTAGACTCAGGTTTTCAAGAAACAACATTTTGGATAGCATCTTGAGTTCTGATGCTTTTCAGAACAATTATCATTTAATTTCCTTGTAAAGTTTCTGGTGTGTGTATAATAGTTCCGTTGTTTGAATTTTTTCACTTTTATTTGAAGGTATTTGTTCTGGTTACTTGCAGAATTTGACATTTATTAATAGAATTGTTAAATTTAACCTCTATGTGTCTTGTCTGTTGTGGAGTTTGATTCATTGCCCCTTCTTCCCCTATGGAGGTTTTTTTTTTTTTTACATTTAAAAATTCTGGATAGTCTTTTAATATTATTTCTTATATTAGAATGCTAAGGGTTTTTTTTTTTTACTTGGGTTTTCTGGCATGCCTTTTATACCTAAGTTGGCTCTATATATCCTATCTTCAAGAGTACAATAACTACAACAATTTAAATAAAAATATCAGAATATGAAATCAAATTCTGAGTAATTAAATGTCCCATCCAACAGATCTGGAAATATGACTCCTTCATAATCAGAGAGTAAATATTTATATGGAATATTGTATGGATTGTCAAATAGTATCTCTATTTGGAAATTTTGTACTTGATACACTATTCTAGTTATTATGTGTATTGTTTTTCCAGTCATGCTTTCTTCATATTGTGTGACTTCATATGAATTTCATGTTCTATTAATTCTTCATATTCAACATCCCATGTAAGGTAATCAAATTTCATTACATTCATATGCCATAGTTGGTTCAGACATTCCCCGAACATAATCAGAATTTCTTCAAAGTTTCATCAGTGGCTTGGCTCTGCAATAAATATGGTAGGATAAATTTCTATTTATTTCTATAGGCAATATATACATCAAGTAATTCAGTTGACTTGAGGTGTTTTTTAATGAAGCCCTGCTAGGACTTTGTAATTTGAACCCTATCTTTCCTCTTTGCGAGCATCCTAGAAGACATTTCCAAATTTCAAAATTCATCTTCATGTATCCATTAAGACACAGAGGCACATATGGGCAGTTTGCAGAAACTGCCCAAAGAAGCTATGGAAAAATAAATGCTAATCATAGAGGCTATATTTTTATTAAGAAATTCATAAAATAGACATTATTGTCCACAAATTATAAAAGACACCCAAACATCAATTTTCTTAATTATTGTATAGAATTAAAGATTTAGAACTATAACAAACCTTTGAGTGTATTTAATCTATTGCCTTCATTCATTAAGGAATTTGCCCAAAGTCACACAGGTAATGAGCAGAAAATCTTAATATTTGAACCCAAATACTCTGATTTCAAATCCAGCTCTTTCTACTATGTCACATCGGCTACCAATAATTCATATTATATAAACTGAAATACTGATATTGATTCCATGTATCTTTTTGTCAATGCCATTGGCACATGGTACCATTGTGGTAGAGTGCATAGGGTGCTTAGATTGAAGATACCAACACTTTGATTAAAAACTGCTACTGATATTCCCTGGTTATGAGATCCTGAGCATATTGCCATATCTCTACACATCTCAGGTAACCGGAAGACCTCTTCTACCTCATAGTTTATTAGTTTTATTTTGTATTTTTTTCCCAAAAGAGAACACTAGAGTCCTTATCCTCATTTCCAACTGTCCCAAGTTCAACATCTGGGCTTCGGATCACTTAAATTCTAATATTTGGAAAATAAGTCCTTTTTTAAACAAAATCATCAAAATAAGTCCAGGTAAAAAAGATGGCAGAGTTTAGGCAGCAATTCAGCTGAATTCTCCCAACATTCCCTCCAAAAGACTTTAAAATAGCACTTCAATTCAAAGTCTGGAGTGTAAAATTCAACAAAAAGTCAGGGTGAGATATTTTTCCAGCCCTATACAACTTAGTAGGATGTCAGGAGAAATCTGTGACACTGGGTAAGGGGGTCTGCCCAGCACAGTGCAGGGTGCACCAAAGAAATACCAGCATCCAGCCTTAGAGGCAGCTGTCCTCAGGACAGAGGCAACTTTGGGAGCTCTCAGCCCAGAAATATTAAGGGGGTTCAGACAACTAGTCAGAAAAATATTACAAAGGACCCTTGCTGGCATTGGGTACAATACACTGCTATATTGCCTATATACAGTACCAGGGGGGTAAAGAGGTCATTAGTGCTTGGGGGTCACAAAAGACCAGGAGACCTAGTTAGAGTCCCAGGGCCAAAAGAAACAATATCAATCCACATAAATTGTCAACATTTCTATATATTATCAATGAACCCAGCAGGAAGAGATATAAAGAGAAATTCCATTTGAAAAAACTGCAGCCAATATAAAATACTTGGGAGTCTACTGGCCAAGATAAACCCAAGGACAACATGAACACAATCACAAGACACTTTTCACAGAAATACAGATCTAAACAATTGTAGAAATATTAATTGTGCACAAGTATATCAAGCCAATATAATTCTACATAAATTAATTAATTTATTCAGTGCCTTATCAATCAAATTACCAAAAGCTATTTTATAGAGCTAGAAAAAAATTATAAAATTCATCTGGAAGGACAAAAAAGGTCAAGAACAGAAATGGGGAACCTGCTGCCTGGAGGCTACATGTGGCCTTCTAGTCCTCAGTGGCCTTTTGACTGAGTTCAAGTTTTACAGAAAAAATCCTTTTATTAAGGGGGTTTATTCTATGAAGTTTGGATCCAATCAAAAGGCTGCACTTTAGGACCTAGAGGGCCACATATGGCTTATAGGCTACAGATTTCCCAATCCTGGTCAAGAATATCAAAGGAATCAATAAAACAGATATGAAGGAAGGTACCCTAGTAGTTCCATATCTCAACTATATTACAAAGCAGTCATTGTGAAAACAATCTGGTACTAGCTAAGAAATAGAATGGTAGATCAGTGGAATAGATTAGGTACAAAATATATAGTAATAAGTGACTATAGTAATGTAACATTTGCAAAACCCAAGGATTCAAGCTTTTGGGACAAGAACTCACTATTTAACAAAAAATGTTGGGAAAATTAAGAATCTGTTTGGAAGAAACTAGGTATAAATCAACATGTCACATTCTATACCAAGATAAGGTAAAAATGGATACATGATTTATCTATAAAGGGTGACATCATAAGCAAATTAGGGGAGCATGGACAATTTTACCTGTCAGATCTGTGAACAAGGAAAGAAACTGTGACCAAACAAGAGACAGAGAGGATCACAGGAAGTAAAATGAATAATTTTGATTACATTAAATTAAAAGTGTTTTTGCACAAATAAAACCAATGCAGCCAAGATTAGGAGGAAAACAAGAAACTAGGGGAAATTTTTACCACAAGTTTCTCTGATAAAGCCCTCATTTCTCAAATATTTAGAGAACTGGGACAACAAATGTACATCATGAGTCATTCCTCAATTGATAAATTGTCAAAGGATATGAATAGGCAGTTTTCAGAAGAAGAAAACAAAGCTAACTATAGACAGATGAAGAAGTGCTCTAAATAATGACTGATTAGAGAAATATAAATTAAAATAACTCTTGAGATACTACCTCACACCTATTAGATTGGCTGCATGACAGAAAAGGAAATGACAAATGTTAGGGGAGATATGGAAAAATTGGGACATAAATACATGTTGGTGGGGCAGTGAACTGATCCAACCATTCTGGAGAGAAATTAGGAACTATGCACAAAGGGCTAGAAAACTGTGTACACCTTTTTTTTTTTTTAACAGTGTCATACAAGCACAGAGTTTTAAATTTCAAGACATTAAAAAAAAAAAAAAAACCTGTCCCAGCCCAGGGGACTGAACATCGATGGCCAGGCTGACCCACTGGGTGTGGCCTTGCAGGTCTACTACTGTTTTCTTTCCAATAGCAAGCTCTCCAGCCAGTGCGCTGCATCCCCAAGCCCCATCCTTCCCCTTGCCCCGGGGTGCTTCGGAGCTCCAGCAGGGCAGCTTTGCAGAGAGAGGAGAGAGGAGAGGAGAGAACAGCCAGAGATCCAGTCAGATGCTCTAAAAATTCTTGAGGAACTCCTCTGCCACAATAGCAGCCCGAGCATTGATGTACAGCTTCATTTTAGTGATCTCCTTATCAATCTCCTCCATGAAGTGAATCGCAAAGTCCACCAGTTTGCGTTTGTACATTTACTCCGTGTGGAAGTTTGTAATAAGGTAACTATCATAATCCTCCACAGTCTTCCTACTCAAGATGAAGAAGTTCTCTGCTCTCAATATCATGAAGCACATGAATTTGTGGCAAAGTATCTACTCAATCTCATCAGCCTGTTTCACAGCAATGCTGACTCTAAGAGACTTGATGGAACCCTCGATCAGAACCTTTTCCTTCTCATTCCTGCTGATGGTCACAGGTTGTAACAGGAGTTCTTTGCTACTCCTGACTTCTACCTCTGGCTTGTTGTGCCTCTCCACAACCTGGAAGGAGAAATTCTCCAGGCAAAGAGCAGCCTGCAGTGAGGCCAGAACGGCACTCAGGTAGGTGCGGAGATTGGCAGTCATTGCTGGGGCTGGCTAGACCAGAAAGTGGAAGTGCAAGAGTCTGTGTATACCCTTTGACCCAGCAATACCCCTACTAGGTCTATGTTCCAAAGAGATCAAAGAAAAGGGGAAAGAAGCCTGTTTATACAAAAATATTTATACTAGCTCCTTTTGTGGTGGCAAAGCTTTTGAAATTGACGGGATGCCCATCAATTGGTGAATGGCTCAACATATTGTAATATGTGATTGTGAAGGAATGTTGTTTAGTCATTTTTCAACCCTGTTTGATTCTTCATGACTCCTCTTGGGATTTTCTTAGTAAACATACTAGAGTCATTTGCCATTTCCTTATCCAGCTCATTTTACAGATAAGGAAACCAAGGCAAACAAGGTTAAGTGATTTCCTCAGGATAACACAGCTAGTAAGTTTCTGAGGCTGGATTTGAATTCAGGAAAAATAATCTGTCTGATTTCAAGCCCTGAACTCCATCCACTTCACCACCTAGCTGCTACTAGAATGAGGATGATTTTAGAAAAACCAGGGAAGACTTACAAACTCATGTAAAGTGAAGTGAGCCAAACCTGGGGCAAGGGGAAGGATGGGGCTTGGGGATGCAGGGCACTGGGACAGGTTTTTGTTTTTTTTAATGTCTTGAAATTTAAAACTCTGTGCTTGTAGGACACTGTAAAAAAAAAGGGTATACACAGTTTTCTAGCCCTTTGTGCATAGTTCCTAATTTCTGCCCAGAATGGTTGGATCAGTTCACTGCCCCACCAACATGTGTTTATGTCCCAATTTTTCCTAATTTCCTAATGGTGCATGTTTAAAACTGCCATGATCATTTCTACAATATAACTAATGAGTAAGCAATTAAAGACTAAAATAATGAACAGAATGATTTAAAATGAGAATCATGTCTGACTTAGTTAGCTTACAGTGATCTTCCTACTATTAGTAATGAATTCAGGTTTCAGTCTCTTTGTGATGGTACTTTGCATCACCATCTTTTTTTTCTTTTTTTTTAAACAAATGCTTTATTAACTTCTGTTTTACATCATTCATTTCCCCCAGATTTTGAGTTACAATCATTTTCCCTCCATTATTCCCCTACCCAACCTCCCAGAATAGTAGTCCCACAAGATATTGCTTCCTCCAATCTGCTCTCTCCCATACCTTCTCCCATACCCCCATCGACTTTTCCATTAGAGGAAGGTGAATCTTTGTGTCCCAATGCCTGCACATCTTATCTCCCTATTACAAGCAAAAGAGTATTAATAATAGTATTTATATATATTTGAAACATTTAATGTTATGACCTCCCATTTCAGATCCATTTCCTTCCTCCCTTGTCACCCATTCCCTCTTGGGAGATAAGTAATTCAGTATATGTTGTACATGTCTAGCTATGCAAAACATTATCATAGTAGATATATTGTACAAGGCTGCTTATAATTCCCTCCCACTCATCCCACCCCCCACCTGGTCCATTCCCTACATGATCCTGTCCCTCTTCTATAGTGGGTACTTCCAACCTCCCCTCACCCCAAGGATGCCCTCCCATCCATCATCCCTCCTCTCGTCCCCCTTCCCCCTATCCTGCTGCAGGTTGAGATATCCCATTTAGTATGTATTACATTTTCTCCCTGAACCAAATTCAATGTGAATGTGGTTTTGCCTTTTTAGCCTTCCTTATTCTCCCCCTCCTTGGCAACCACTTCCCCTTGCTTCTTCTACATGGGATAGTTTACCCTACCCTGTCTTTCCCCATCTCCTATTGCCACTTTCCTCTCTCACCTCATAATTTCATCCCTTGAGTATTCTCCCTTCCCAACAAATTCAACCTATGCCCTCTATCCATATATAACTGTATGCATATACACACACATTCACATATGTATCCATATGACCACACCCCCTTCTTCCATTATTTTCATAGTGAGAAAGATATCATCAGTCACAGTTATTGCTTTTCCATATAGGAATGTAAATAGTTCAACTTTGATAAGTTCCTTTTGATTTCTTTTCCTGATTACCTTCTCAGGCATCTCTTGCTTCTTGTGTCTGGATGTCAAATTTTCTATTCAATTCTGGTTTTTTCCTCAAGAATGCTTGAAAGTCCTCTATTCCACTGAATGACCATATTTTCCCCTGAAACAAAATACTCAGTTTTGCTGGGTAGGTGACCTGTGGGTTCATTCCCAGTTCTTTTGCCCTCTGGAATATCATATTCCATGCCCTTCGATCCCTCAGTGTAGAAGCTGCCAGGTCCTGGGCTATTCTGATTGTGTTTCCACAATATTGAAATTGTTTCTTCCTGGCTGCTTGTAGTATTTTCTCCTTGATCTGGGGATTCTGGAACCTGGCTATAATATTTCTGGGAGTTTTCTTTTTGGGATCTTTTTCAGGAGGTGATCGGTGGATTCTTTCAACCTCTATTTTGCCTTCTGGATCTAAAACATCAGGGCAATTTTCCTTGAGAATTTCTTGAAGGGTGATTTCTAGGTTCTTTCTTTGATCATGGCTTTCAGGTAGTCCAATAATTTTTAAATTGTCTCTCCTGGATCTATTTTCCAGGTCAGTGGTTTTTCCCATGAGATATTTCACATTGCCTTCTATTCTTTCATTTGTTTGGATCTGCTTAACAGCATCTTGATTTCTCATAAAGTCATTAGCTTCCATTTGCTCCAGTCTAACTCTGAAGGAATGAATCTCCTCAGTGAACTTTTGAGATTCTTTTTCCATCTGGCAAATTCGACTTTTTAAGGCATTCTTCTCCTCATTGCCCTTTTGGGCCTCCTTTGCCATTTGAGTTATTCTATTTTTTAAGGTGTTGTTTTCTTCAGTCAGGCTGTTGACCCTCATTTCATACTTTTCCTGCATCCTTCTCATTTCTCTTTCTAATTTTTCCTCCACTTCTCTTATTTGATTTTTAAAGTCCTTCTTAAGGTCCTCTATGGCCTGCAACCCGCTCATGTTTTCCCCTGGGGCTTTTGGAGCAGGACTTCTGACCTCACAGTCCTTTTCCTGCTCTATGCCCCCAAAATAGGAGTCTAGGGTTGCATTTTTCTGTTTCCTTTGCCTTGGCATGTTGCCACTTAATTGCTTGACTTTTGGGCTTGTTGCCACACTATGGCTTTAAGGCCAGCTAGAGGAATTTTCGTCCCGAACGTGTGGGGGGCAACTTCCGTTTCTGGCAAGCTGTAAACCCACCCACAACTTCCACCCTAGATCACAATCCAGATCCAGGGAGGTTAAAGCAAGAGCGATTACCCCCCAAGACTGATCGCTGGATCTCCCCACGATTTGTAGGCTGGGAGCCGGAAATGCCTATGAAAACTACAAAATGGCGTGTCTCCTCAGCGGCTTCTAGCCCCCAGGGGAGGGAGCTGAGGCATTCCCCAAATACAGGTCCCAAAGTCCATAGGACACTAACCTCTTACTTTGTCCTAGGCATGTCTATGTTGATAATTCTGGAGTCGCCAGGGTTCCTGGTGTTCTGGGGTTCCTCCAGCCAGCTGCTGGCCCTGTCGCCCTGGGGCTAAAACCTCGGCTCAGGGCTCACGGGGACCTGGGCTCGGCTCCTGCGCTCTGTGCTCTGTGCGCTGCCAGGTCCCAGACCACTGCGCTGGTCCTTCCTGCAGGACTGCTGGGCTGTCCTCAGCGGGAGGTTAGCTTCTCTGTGTCGTTCTGTGGGTGCTGGGGCTCCAGAAGTTGTTCAGAGTCCCCTTTTACATAGTTTGAGGGGAATCTGGGGGCAGAGAGCCTTGGAAGAGCTGTTTCTACTCCTCCATCTTGGCTCCGCCCCCCTGCATCACCATCTTTTAGAGAGCTTACCCTGTTGATGTTCACCAAAAAAAAGTCATATAGGGGCAGCTAGGTGGAGCAGTGAGTAGAGCAGAGTCAGAAGGACCTGAATTCAGATCCGGCCTCAGACACTTAAGGTACACACAAACAAAAACCTCGAGGTGTGACCTTGGGCAAGTTACTTAAACCCAACTGCCCTCCAAAAAGCAAAAAAAAAAAAAAAAAAGTCATATATCCTACCAATACCTATTTGTAGCAATAAGATATAAATAGCAAAAGATTTAACATACTCATAATAAGAGCAATGTTTAGAAATCCACCCAAAATTTTTAAACAAACTAAAAGAGAAAAGTTTATAAAATTTAGAATACAAATCATCTATTTTAAATATATTTATGTATAGACATAAATCATGAGAGGATTTAAAGAGCACTTACTAACCTATTCATTAATCAATCTCCACTGCTTTAGTTAAACCCTATAATGGATGATGTCTAGTGACAGTAGGGATTTTCCTTAGATATTAGGATTTTTCAAAATGCCAGCAATACTAGAGTAGGAGAAATGTCAAAGGGAAATTATGAAGCTAAAACACAGTCCTAGAAAATCTTTGTCAGCCTCTGACATTTGTATATTAGAAATATGTTACACATGAAAAATCTGCTTTATGATGAAAATGTACAAAATCTTTTCTGAAATGTAGCCAACTTTATTGGCTCAAACAACACTTGAGCCCATTTGATTGATTCTACCATTACACAGTTGTGTCAATATTCTGAAAATAAATCAACTCCCAACCAGACCCCCCAAAATATACACATTCTGAGAGTATCATCCTGATATTAAACTCGATCACAGATTATCTTTTCATTTCTACATTCCAGTATATTTGACAAAAAGTTTATAAATCTCCACCTTTCGTTTCTTGCCCCTTACCCTTACTTACCTGTCTTCAGAAGAATTTTGATCAATTTAAAATGGCTTGCCTTTTAATGGAAGCTGCTAGCTCTGGAAAAGTGAGGAAACTCCTTTGAGAATCATCCTTGCATTTTTTCTCTCTTTAACCTGAAAAAGGCACTAAAAATGAAGCAGGTGAAGACCCAATTCATTGACACCCATAGGGAGGCTTTGGTCTCTGAAATTTACTGACACCCAGTAGGAAGTCTTTGCCTGAAAAATACCCTTAAAGTGTGAAAAAGAAAATTCCTCAATAGTCTATTTTGACCAGAACTTGAAATCAAGAGGTTGTTTTGATTGTTAAGATACCCCAAAGCTGGAAATTTAGAACTCACAATTAAAAATTGCAGAAAAAATTAATTTTTTTGCAAAATAAATAAGCATTTGGCACAACAATATTCCTTGAAACCAAGGACCATTTGACTTATAATAGTTGCCCTTTGATGGTTTTTTACTTAGTCCCCATCCAAATCAGAACCACATGAAAGATTAGCCCTCTTAAGCAAGAATAACTGACTTGACCTTCTGCACATGTGTCTGCAATGAAAATGTATTCTAGGAAAATGTATTTTAGGAATGAATTGAGGTTAAAATTTCTGATTTTTTAGTATCTTTACTAGTTTCTTTTCTTTGTCTCTCTCCCTCATTTGGAGAGATGCAAGTTAATACATTTTATTAAGTTCCTGCTACATATTAGATGCTGTGTTACATACTAAGAATATGAAGATCAAAAAGCAAAACAGGTCTGTCCCTAAATCAACATATCCTTAATTCAATATGTCCAAAACAGGACTGCTTATCTTTCTCCCCCAACCCACTGAACTTCTTAATTATTCTATTATCTTTCTGAACTTCTCTATTTCTGTTGAGAGCAATACAATTCCTTCCAGTCTCACTGGTTCATAACCTTATCATTATCTGCAACTCTTCACTCTTCCTCACTACCTCCAAATGGAAATAAGTTACAAAACCTGCCATGTCTTCCTTTAACAGACCCCTCCAAAAACCACCACTGTACATCAGGCCCTCACCATTACTACTGTTACAGCTTCCTGATTTATCTCCCTGCCTCAAGCTTCAACCCACTTCAACTGATACCCCACACAGCTGCCTAAGAGACATTTCTCAAGTACAGATCTGACTATGTAACTCTTGCTCAAATTCCAATGACTTCCTATCAACTCTAGATAAAAGTAAGTTCCTCAGTATGGCTTTTAAAGCCCTTCACAAGCAATCTCCAACCTATTTAATCTATTCTTTTGAGCTTCATTATATATTACGTTATAACTTGGCTTATATAATAAGAGAAAGAATGTGTTCAAACTAGAAGACCTAGGAAGGTGATCTTAAACTACCTTTGGAGTGTTCTAAAGTAAAAGATTCCAATTTCAGGGAAGGCAAAGTAGAGGACATGACACAGCATTATCGCCAGGCCTAAATGATCAGAAAAGCCATGGTAAGCTTGAAGAACTTCAGTTAAAAATTAAGTTCAAAGACTCAGATAATAGCCTACTGATATGAGGACATAACTCCTACTCACACACTCTACAATCCAGTCACACTGTCTTCTTTGTTCCTCACCTGACACTCCATCTCCTGTCTTTGTACTTTTGCTTCAGAAATACTTGGAATGAAATCCTTTCTTTCCTCTATCTCTTACAGTTCCTTTAAGATGTACTTCAAGAACTATCTTCAGCAAAAATTCTTTCCTAATGCCCTCCAAGTGATAGTACCCTTCCTCCCAAACTACCTTGGATTCAACTATAATATATACATATATATGCCTTTATTCACTTTATATTTATATTTATGTTGAATATCAATCGATAAACATTTATTAAGCTCCTACCATGTGCCAGGCACTGTGCTAAATGTTGGAGAAGCAAAAAGAGGCAAAAAACAGTCCCTGCTCTCAAAGAGTTTATAATCTAATGGAAGACACAACATGAAAACACATATATACAAAGCAAGCTATATACAGGATAAAAAGGAGGAGAAAATTAACAGGGAATAGGAACTAGAATTAAGAGGGGTTGGGGAAAACTTTGAGTAAAAGATAGAATTTGAGTTGGGATGTAATGGAATCTAGGGAAGTCAGTAGTTGTAGTAGAGGAGAGAGGGAATTCCAGGCATGGAGGACAGCCAGAGAAAAGGCCTGAAGCCAAGGGAAAGTGTCTGGTATATGGAATGGCCAGGAGCCCAGTGTCACTGGCCTGAAGCCTGCATGTTGGGAAGAAAGGTGCAAGAAGACTGGTGGGTTATGATAGGCTATAAAGAGCTTTGAATGACAAGAGTTTTTGCATATGATGCATGTGGTAATAAGGAACCACCGGAGTTTATTGAGTAGGGGGTAATGTGATCAGACCTACAATTTAGGAAAATCACTTAAGGTGGCTGAATGGAAAATGCATTGAAGTGGGAAGAGAATTCAGGCAGAATATGTATTTTATACATAATTGCAGTTTTCCTCTTCTAATGTAAACTCTTTACAATTAAGGGCAGCTGATGATGCAATGGTTAGAGCATTGGGCTTGAAGTCAGGAAGACCTAAGTTTGAAACAAGCATCAGAACTATCTAGGTAACCCTTGTCAAGTCACTTAACCTCTATCTGCTTGAGTTTCCTTAACTAAAAAATACGGGTAATAATAACACCTTCCTCACGAGGTTGTTGTGAGGATCAAGAGATATTTGTAAAAAGTACTTAGTACAGTGCCTGGCACATAGTAGGTTATTCCCTTCTTCTTCCCATCCCTTTTCATCATTTGTACTTGTATCCTCAGAACCTAGCCTGGCACATAGTAGGTGCTTTAAAAAATAGTTCTTGATTTTTGTTAGGAGAATGGATTGAACAAACCCAGAATTTTTTCCCCCAGAGAAATTTGGATGGGATTTGGTAGCAGCTTCCTTGAAGTGATGCAATCAAAGGTCAGAACTAGGAAAGAAAAAGGTTTTAAGTTAATTTAATGAAAAAAAATTGCTAATTGCTCAAATGTGCAATGGGCTGCCTCAGTAAATACTATAATGCATCCTACTTCACTAGAGTTCTTCAAGTATGAGGTGGACTTGAGGGCCACCTAGGTCCCTTTTAGCTCAGAGATTCTGCTTCAAAAATCATTAAGACAGCAATAGTTCATCACTAGGGAATAAGAAGGTTACTGATCCTTGTTCCCTAATGTGAGTCTTTCACATTGTCTATTTCAAAAGTAATATTTTAGAGGTTAACATGCTACATTCTGAGGTTGAGACACCCTTGTTCCCTAATGTGAGTCTTTCACACTGTATATTTCAAAAGTAATATTTTAGAAGCTAATATGCTACATTCTGAGGCTGAGATATCCAGACAGGATGAAAATCCAGACTAGAAACATACAGCACTGCTGTTAAAAGGATTACACAATGTAACTTATGAAGTTTGAAGATAACACCAGTAGTTCAATGTAGGGCATGATGCAGGCTCTACTTTGCTTGTATCCACATCTGAGCCCTACCATCTGTCACCTGGAAGCAGCAGGGTAATGTCACCTCAGGCCTGGTTTATCAAACTTTCACATATTGGGCCAACCATTAATCCAGCATAAAACATGATTTATTTCTTCACATCTTTTTTGTTGCTGTTGTTGTCAGTTGATCATCCTTAAGCCCTTCACAGTCCTGCCAGACTTTCCATCTGCATGTTCCAGAGGAAGGATGCAATACTGGCTCAGGCTCTTTGGCATCACTTCTCCAGGGTTTTGACCACGGGTGTCAGTGAGGTCAGTCTGCATAATATGAAACTAAAAATAGGGAGAGGCCCAGCAGGATCAAAGAAAATAATCTACACCACTGAAATATTGGTGGGACCAAGAAAAAGTTTTAGCATTTAGACTATAGCTGAAAATAATTTTGCAGCAGATCTGGGTCTAGGGCTCTGTTCACGTGTTCTGTAAATGTGAAGCCCTCATTTTGTCAGCCTTACACTGTTAACTGATAAAAAGGAGCTAGTCTTATTCACTGCAATGCAGCTGTTTTCTATCTATTGTTTGTTTCTATTTAATTCTCTATTCCACTTTCCCTGGTAAAAGCATGAAGGTTAGATGCAGCAGGGACAACAATGTACATTCAAAAATGTCTTTGTCATAAATGAACTTATTGTATGTTCAGTTTTATAAAGGAGACTCAGGAAAGCTGTTCACAAAAGGTGCAAATATATCAGTCAGTCAAGAAGCATTTATTCAAAGTAATTGGAGTGCTCCAGGCACTGTACTAAGCACAGGAAGTACAAAGAAAAGAAAAAAAGATTCCTGCCCTCAAGGAGTTCCTCTTTTAGTGGGGGAGCAAGGTGGAGACAATATGCAAATAACTGTGTACATATGAGACACAGGCAGTGGAAATGGGATATAACATCAAAGAAAAGAGATTTGCAGCAGGGGGCAAGGGTGAGGGAATGAAGTGAGAAGAGCATTCAATAGATGGCTGGCTTTGAGATGAGCCTGAATGGAAACCTAGGAGTCAGCACTAAAAAAAGAGAGAGAGCATTCTGGCCATGGGGGAACAACTATGGAGTTGAAAAATGAAGTATTGTATGTTAGGAACAGCAAGAAAGCAAATCTAACTGGATTTTACAGTGTGTGGAGTCAAGTAAAGTGCAAGAATACTAAAAAATAGCAATAGGCCAGATTGTGAATGTCTCTAAGTATTACTTAGGTTTAATCCTGGAAGTATTGGGGAGTCACTGGAGTTTACTGGGTATACACATAACACACACATGTATGTGTATTTGTGTATATATGTATATACACATACATATATGACTCACACTGAAGTCATGAATCTGAGTCACTGGAAGGATGGTTATGTCTTCAAAAGTAATAGAAAACTAGAGAAGGGAGGTTTTGGGGATGGAGAAAGATAATAAATTCTGCTTTGCACTAGTTCCATTTGAGATGCCTATAGAAAATTCAATTTGAGATATCTAAAAGGTAATTAGTGATATGAGTCTTGATGTCAGAAGAGAGATTAGGGCTGGATGTATAGATCTGGGGATCATTTACTCAGATAATAATTAAGCCAATGGGAGTTGATGAGATTTCTGAGATAATATAGAGGGTAAAAAAAAAGGACAAGGACAGACCCTTAAATCATGCCTATAACTAGTGAGTGTCACCTGAATGAAAATGAAGCAGAAAAAATTGAGAGGTGGTCAAAGAGGAGATTTAATAAAGAGTAATATCACAAAAAACCTGGAGATATTGAATACAGAAAAGGAGATAGTAATTGACAGTATCAAAGGTTGAAGTCTAGAAAGATAAGGAATAAGAAAAGACCACTGATTTTGGGAAATAAGACATCCCTTATGACTTTAGAGAGGGTAGTTTCAGTTGAAGGATAAGACAGGGAGCCAAATTGCAGGTAGTCGAGGAATAAGAGGAGAGGAAGCAGAGACACATAGTGTAGACAGCATTCTGAAAAAGAAAAGAGTTAGAAGAGCAAGAGTTACCTCAGATGGGATAATGGTAATGGGAATTTGAGGATCTTCCCTGCTCCTTAATAAGCCTAGGGGAATTTGAAGACCTTTCTTGCTTTGAAAGAAAACTCCCCCCTATTAGGCTGAATGTTATCACATGGAGCCTGTGGTGGAAGGAGTTTACTGAAGGGTGGAGTAGAACCCATAGGAAGCTGGTGGTCAGAGCCAGAGAGATGGTGAGAGAGAAAAAGGATGCTCAGGCAAGGAGTTAGTCAGGTATGTGAGTAAAATATTGACCTTGTATTGGTTTGTGGGAAGGCTAAAGGATGACATGGTTCTCTACTACATTGTGGTGCATTAACTTCTATGTTGCTACGATGGATTTGGTTTCCTGGTGTCTGATTAAATGTTTTTGCTTCTGTCCTCTACATGGAGAGTTTGTTATATTTTGTGATTGAGCACCATGTGGGAATACTTATAGTCACAATCAGTACATTTATCACTATCATGGGTGCTGTAAATGCTGCACTGACACTATAGATGGTAGGATCAAATAAAGGTTTGGGTTTTTTTTTATCATCAGTAGATACATGAGCATGTGCATACACATCTAGGAAGGACCCAGAAGATAAGTAGAAACTGAAGGTTAGAGAAAGAATAGGGATAACAGTGGAGGCAATCTGCTAGTGAATAAAAGAGATGGGATTAAAGTAACATGTAGAGGGATTTATCTTGGCAAGAAGAACCTCTTCATGGGAGAGGAGTAAAAAACAGAGTGGTGGAAGACACCTGAATGATGCGAAATGAAGAGAAAAGAGAGGACTCTCATGCAATGATCTATTTTTTTTTCTTTTTGGGGAATGAAAAAGGAAACAAGCTGATAAGAGTGTGGTCAGGTGCTCTATGAGAGGATTGAGGATTGGATGTAAAAGCTAAGAATGGATTGTGCGGTTAGTAGGATAGCAAGTTGCTTAAGGAAGTATTAAAAGATTATCTTGCTCACTGAGGGACTGGTCGAAATTATGTAATGTAAATTTGTAGCCAACTCAGTCAGCATGGTTTCCAGCACCACTCAGCAATACAGCAATAACAAAAGAAGTAAAGATAGAGTGTGTGTGTGTGTGTGTGTGTGTGTGTGTGTGTGTGTGTGTAGAGGATACATATGCTTCTTTGTGTCCCACATCGTCTTTTTAGGGGGGAATGGTGCAAAAAATTTCAAAACACAACTTATAAACATTTCTGTACAAATAATTTTAATAAAATTTGCCCTTTTATAGTGAAAACACATTATGAAGGAGCCCTCTAAAAATTTACTAAACACACAAGTTTACCAGAACAACAAAAAACATCACACAGAGCATATTCAGATATCAGTATCAGTAAGAAAAATGAAGATTATTCACATTATCTATATTTTTGGTTGTTACAACTCAGATAACTAAAAAATCATGGAATCTCAGAGAAGGAAAGGACCTTACAGACCAAACATAGAGGATAGAGAACTGGAATTGCAGTAAAGTAGAAAAAGTTTTACATCTCATTTTAAGCCTTAGTTTTCTTCAACTGAAAAATGGTAATAATACCCACTTTTGGTAAATGCCTCATAGAGTTGTGTTGAGGCTCTAGTCAGATAATGTATATAAAATGCTTTGCAAACCTTGAAGTGTCATATGCATGCCAATTTATTATTTTTATTGTTATTATTCCACCTATACTGAATCCTCTCTATGATATCCCTGACAAGTGGTCTTTCTGCCTTTTCTTGAAAACCTCATTAAGAGGAAATCATTACTCTTCAGGGCAACTCACTCTCCTTTTGAAATAGCTTTTCTTTTGTTAATAGCTAACATTAATAGAGCAAATCATATTAGATGTGTTAACTCTTTTGATCTTCACAACAACCCTGTGAAGTGGATGTTATTATCTCCATTTTATACATGAAGAAACTGAGACTAAAACAGATTTAGTGACTTGCCCAGAGTCAGGTCCCTGGTATCTGAGTCAGGATTCAAACTCAGTGTCAAACTTAAGAGTCAGGAAGATATATCTTTTACACCACCTGGATACTTTTTTACAAACTGTACTTTAATTTATTTTGTTAAACATTTCTCAAATACATTTTAATCCAGTTGGTAGCATTTAGGAGTTTTGTTGACAGTTTCCAATCTTGAGCTTATGGTTGGCTCAGGCTGGATATTACAGTGTCCTATGGGTACTCCTATTCTCTAGCTATCTCCACAATTGAAATATTAAGTTAGGTGGGAGCTGACTCTATATTGGCCTGTGGTATACATGAACTAGGCTTTATACATGTAGCCGCTAGCCTGTAGGCCTCAGTCTTGAGTTTCTGGATAGCTATCTATACTGTATGCCTTTATTAAAAAAAAATAAAGCTTTTCCTATAGTAAGCCTCTATCTGCCTAAGCAAGCAAAAGAAACTTAATCTTTTTTTTTTTATGAAAGCATTCACATAATTGAAAATTGCTATAATATTCCCCCAAGATTTCTTCTCTATAAGTTAAAGTTCCTCAAGTCATTCAACAAAGTTTCATATGTCCTCCACTAAGTCTTACTCCAATGTCTTATCTCTTGGAGCTGTCCCAGGATACATACTTGAAGGATATGGCAATTGAGCATAAATTCTGGTAAGTAGTCTCTACCAACCCTAGGTGGCTCTAAGTAAGAACCAAATAACAGAGTGCTGTTCATTTACATAACTAGTTTAGTCTCTTCACTTAATGATTTACTAATTTTAGGGAGCCACAGCAAGTCATAAAAGGGTGCATCTAGTGGACAGAACACTAGGTTTGGAGTCATCTTCATGAGTTCAAATCTGGCCTCAATACTACCTAACTGTATGACCCTCAGTAAGTCAATTCACCCTGTTTGCCTGAGTTTCCTCTTCTGTAAAATGAGCTGGAGGAGTAAATGACAAACCAGTATCTTTGCCAAGAAAACCCCAACTGGGGTTATAAAGAATTGAATATGACTGAAATGACTGAACAGCAGCAAGGTATGAAAGAGTTTGAGCATGCTTTAGGAGATATAAAGCACACAATGTGGTATGGTGGATATAGCATGGTACCCAAAATTAGAAAGAATTGTGTTCAAATCCCAATTCAGTGAACCCCAGTTCATCTGTGAAATGGCAATAATTGTAACATCAATTTTAGAGGACTGTAGTCTGCATCAGAGAAAATTATATGCATGTATGTGTGTATATATACACAAATACATATATATATATACATATATATATATATAGAGAGAGAGAGAGAGAGAGAGAGAGATACATATGTATATGTATAAAACAAACTTTGCAAAAACTTATAGTGATATATGTCAGCTACCTTTGGTAAATGGTCTACCTGTGTTTATTAAATCACAGAACTAGATATGGCTTAAATATCAAAGCTCAATTTAAATATTAATAATTTTAATTGTTAATATTACTTACTGATGCTACTTAAATGAGTGGCTCTGCTTCAGCTTATTACCTTTTTAGTTCATTCCGAAGTATTCAAGTGTGAAAAAGTTCAATGAATTACATATGTGAATATAAACATTTTCCATCTGGCATCTTAACAAACCTTCTTTTAGTATTCTATTATTTTAACACTACTTTCTGAGTTAAAAACATGAAAGAATTAATTCTCTCTTCTGAAAACTAGTGGTAAAAATTAAGAAGCACTAAGATATACAAACTTTATAACTTCAATAAAGCAACTCTTGCATTCTCTACCTAGTATTTGGGGAAAGCTGAATAGCCAAATAACAAGAGAAGTTAAGACGCATCTGTTTGCTCCCTGTTTGTAAGACAAAATGCACTGCTAGTTAAGCCTTTCTGTTCTTGTTGCCTCATGTAATCTTTAATGACAATAAGGACAAATAACTTGACCCTGCCCTACAGTCTCCCTCATAAACAAGAAAACAACCCTGAGTGTTAGCTCCCCTTTTCCAGTTGCTTTCAACCCACAAAATTCCAATCCAATCAGGAACCAATAGCAGAACCTCTAAGAAAGCATCAGCGAGACCACAAGGTCCCTTTCCTCTCTTAGAAAGTGCCAGCCATGGGATTTTCCAGAAGTTGTTGGCTCAGATGTTAGGCCTCCTGGTGATTGTCTGATGTGATTTTTGGTTAGTGACCTCAATACCAAATAGAAAAGAGCTATACCTATGTTGCCCAAGTGTGTGTGTGTGTGTGTGTGTGTGTGTGTGTGTGTATGTATGTATAACTATAAAAGTGTTGCCTTAACTGTCAGATGCAGCCTTGACAACTGAAGTCTTGGATTCCTTTTTATTGGCATGCCTTGGTAACAAATTGATTATGCTTAGATTTTGTCTCAGTTTCTCTCAATCATATTTCAGATTGCAATTGGTTCAATTCCCTGAAAGATGCAACAAAGATAGTTTTGCTCAATGACCTGCCACTGAATAATATTAAGCTAGACTTAAAAACACTCTCAACAAAATTTTTTGCCACTCATAGGATGTTCAATATGAAGTTTGAGTGAAAGACGGGTTCTCTATAGATGGTGAGGGTATTTAAAGTTTGAGAAATAATTATTTCTCTTTTTTATTAATGAATGATTATTGAATCAGAAGAAAGGTTCTTCCCCTATTCTACTTCCTCTTCCAGAAATCAACCAGGGTGGAAAATCTCTCCCAAATATTTATCAGGCCAAGATCTAATCAGACAGTAAAAGAAATTCTAAGTTTAGGCTACAGGGTGCATTTCTGCTCTGTGTATACTCAAATAGGTCTGGGAATGTGTTGATTCTCTATTTTGTCAGACAGATGATATGGGAAAAATGTCTCTTTGAGCAAGATTTGGGTGATCCAAGTCACATACCCCAAGACCCTCACTGCAATGTAGACCAGACTCTCGCTGTAATATTCATTTTCTCATTAATTGCTAACCAATCAGAGTTGATTGCCACCTTTAGGAACTCCTACTCTCCCTATCTCACAAAAACTATGAGCTCACCATCATGAGTGGTCTTTGGTCTAGCAGAATAATAGCCAAATGACCATCTTTTTTATTAAAGTATTGGCATTATTAATAAAATGATTGAATTCCCCAGAAATGGTGTCTCTCAAAGCTTTTTAAATGCCAGAAAAGGTTTCTAATTGTTGATGACATTTGATAACTGCCATAAATCCTAGAATGCTGCACTCTCCTAATGAGATCCACAATCACTCAAAAGGTTTTGGCCTAACTATCCTCTTTGGAAATGGATAAATTGATAAAGAATGGATAAAGAATGCCTATTGTCATAACCATGATATACTGTTTACACACACACACACACACACACACACACACACACACATACACACACATATACATATATATCACAAAGAAATTCCTTTGGTATATAATAACTTAAGCAGAACCTGTAAGTGGACAATTTGCTGGAAATTCAACACGTGGAGGAAAATAGCCTGGGTTGTCTTTGGAAAACTGCATAGAGATTTTAATGATCCCAAGTCTCTTCCTGAACCAAAGGTTCACCATTTCCTTCAAGGCTCAACTTAAATCCCACCTTATACAGAAGAAGCCTTTCCCTATTCCCCTCTCAATTCTAGCACCTTACCTCTGAGATTACCTTTAGTTTACCCTATGTGTATTTTCTAATTTTTTTATTGTTTGCATTTTGTCTCCCACATTGGAAAGTGAGCTCCCTGAGGGCACTGTTTGTTGCCTCTCTTTGAATACTGTGCATTTACTACTGTGATTCTCATAAAGTATGTATTTAACAAATGCTTATTGACTGATTGATTATATGTTCTGGTCATTCTGTGTCATGAAATACAGGAGTCTACAAAAATTAATTTTTCAAGTACATGGTTGCTGTACTTAGGTTGCAATTCATTCCTAAGAAACTTACACAATGGAAACAATGGAAAGGACATGATTGAAGTGACTTGCACCTGAAGATGATAGAGCTCAATGTTCCAAGGAGGAAATAAATGCTAGTCCTGCAAGAAATGATAAAGCAAATCCACACATACTGTCAGATATAAGATCATTTTGTGAAGGACAAAGAAAGAAACATACTGATGGATAGTGACTCTGTTGAAGGATACTGAGGCAGTTATTATATCTAGTAACAAAAAGAGTTATGTTGTTTTCCCAGAACATGCATCCAAAAATACAACAGAGAATCTCGCGAGACTTGTTAAAATGAATGACTACTATCCATTTCTGGTGATTCATGTAGTCATGAACACTAGAAGAAACTTAGAGAACATTAACAAAAATCATGAAGCCTTGGGAAATAAAATAAAATCAAAGGAGTACATAGAGTTTTTGCCCATGACTGTTGCCCATCCGGAAGAAGAAGAAGGGGAGGAGGAAGAAAAGGAGGAGGAAGAAGAGAAGTAAAAAGAAGAAGAGGAGGAGAAGGAAGAACAGAAGGAGGAGGAGGGAGAAAGAAATAGGAAATTTTGGAGGTGAATATGTGGTTAAAAACATATTTGAAAATGAAATTTCCATTTTTGAACCATGGTTTAAAATAGAATAACAAACTCCTACTGTTGGATGAATGGATTGTACCTATCCTGAGGTATTGTGAATCTTATCAAAAGGATTTCAAATGGAAAAGAAAAGGAGAGGTATAAAATTGCCTTTGTATAGCTACCAGGTATATTGGATGCCATGGAATGTAGAGACAATGTAAAAAAGAATAGCAGTTTGCAGAGGTTTACAGGAGACAAAATCTAAGGAGCCTACACCAGTAAAACACAACAGATGAAGAAGGTAACAAACAAGACAAGATTTGTTGAAGCTCCCTCTCTGTCAAAAGCAAAGGAGCTTGGGGCGGCTAGGTGGCGCAATGTGTAAGAGCGCCAGCCCCAGAGTTGGTAGGACCTGGGATGGGTTCCAGCATCAGAAAATGAGCACCCACACATAAATAATGACTGGTCGTGTAACTTTGAGCAAGTTACTTAACCCAAATTGCTTTAAAAAAAAAAAAGCAAAGGAGCTAATAATTTCAAGACCTGCCTTAGTTAATAATATTTACATTCTTCAAAAGATGGAGGATCAACAACAGGACATTTGATTCTTCAGCTAATTCTCACCAAGAGGGAAGAACCAGTTGCTGGGCTGGAAATGAAGGCAACCTTGGTGAGAAGTGCCAGCTGCAGCTTAGTGTTTGTGATAGAGAAATAGAGGAAGGCTGGCCAGAGTATGACATGAGCCCTAGCTTTTGGGCAAGAATATTTTAAAAGGTTCAGAGAAAAGATAGGTAGCATCCTATCGACTAAAATTCCAAAGTCAAAATCATCCCAGGAAAGATAGAAAGCTCCCAAGAATAAAATTCTCTTAGGCAATTAATTAACATATATAAAGCACTCTGCAAATCCTAATGCATTATATAAATGATATTTATCACTATAATTATTAGTATTTTAAATTAAGGAAGCTTGTACCTTACAACACCTATGTGTGTCTACGTATACAAACATAGAGAAATATACACACATATGTTGGGGGGTGAGAACATGTATGGCAGGGGGTGGGGGTGGATGTGTGGGTAGGGATGAGTATGTGTTTGCCAGAATTGGCCTACACGATTAAAATAGAGCCCCCTAGGCTTAATGTTTTTTTTCATATGTCTTTCTCCTTCTTTTTCATATAAATGGGAAAACAACAAAATTTTCAGGTTGAAAAACTGGGTAGTCTTAGACGCAGTGAGATTTTGGCAGCTTGTTGGACAGGTAACCTCTAACTAGAAATTAACTGGACACAATTTAGCAGTCAGTAAATGAGGAGCTTCAAGTAATTTCTAACCCTTGTCAGAAGCCATGTCTTTGCTGAGAAAGAAATTTAGGTTAAAAAAAAAGATACATGCTTTTTAATCCAAAAATTATGGGTAAAGTTTGTAAAAATTCAGCCAGTAACCAGGAAAACAATTCACATGATGACCTAATTATAATATGAGGGGAAACAACTGTGAAAGACCTCAGAACACTGATGAAAGGAACAAGGAATCATGATTTCAAAAGACTAAAGATGAAAAAGTGTTCTTTCACCTCTTGTCAAAGAAGTGAGACATTAGAAATACAGAACAAGACACATTCTCAAACAGCTCAAACTTTTTTTTTTGCTTTTCTATCTATATTTACTATAACTAGAATTTCTACTCAAATGAGTGGTGAGTAGGTGTGCAGTACTATAAATGTAAAAATTTAAAGCATTTTTAAAAGTACAAAGATGGAAGAAAAGGACTACACAGAAGGGAAAAAAAGAAAAATAAGTTTAGCTAAAGCATTACCATTTTCTCTGATGCCAATCAGTTTATCTTATAAATTAATTGGGAAGTACTGCATTTTTTAAACAAATACTTTAAAACCTATCAAAACTCACTTGTAAAATGTTAACCAAGTTAAAGAAAAAAATTACTTACTGTGTTAATTGTGAAAATATTGATTTTCATAGCTGATTTATATGGTTCATTATATAATCATATAGTAATTATTTAACATGGGAAGCATTTTGAAATATCCTTTCTCAAAATTTGTTCTCCATATGATAGATTTCTTCCAAAAGCAGTTACTTTTTATTTGAATTTTCTTTATCTTGAAGAGATATCATGCGTGTGTTTTTTATGTGTGTGTAGGAGAGGGGTTTCAAAAATATCTGCTAGGTAGGATATTACGGAATTTTCATGAAAGAAAAGGTTAACAAGTTTGAAACACTGCATGCCTTTTTACAAATAAAAAACAAACATGTAATTCATCTTTAAATTAGACAATTCATTTTTTAAACAAATGCTTTATTAATTTCTGGTTTACATCATTCATTTCCACCAGGTTTTGAGTTACAATTGTTTTCCCCATTTTCCCCCTACCCAGCACCCCAAAATAGCAGTTCCATAAGACATCCCCTCATCCAATCTGCTCTCTCCCATATCTTCTCTCATACCTCCTTCAACTTTACCATTAGGGCAAGGTGAGTCTCTGTGCCCCAATGCCTGAACATCTTATCTCCCAATTACATGCAAAATAGTATTAATAATAGTATTTATATATATTTGAAACATTTAATTTTAAAACCTCGAATTTCAGATCCATTCCCTTCCTCCCTTGTCACCCATTCCCTCTGGGAAGATAAGCAATTCAGTATGTGTTGTACATGTATAGCTATGCATAACATTACCATAGTAGATAAATTGTAAAAAGCTGCTTCTGATTCCCTCCCACCCATCCCACCCCCCACCTGGTCCATTCCCTATTTTGATCCTGTCCCTCTTCGAAAGTGGGTACTTCCAACCTCCCCTCCCCCGAGGATGCCCTCCCCTCCATCATTCCCCTCTCTCATCTCCCTTCCCCCTACTCTCCAGCAGGGTGAGATATCCTATTTAGTATGTATGTCATTCTCTCCCTGAGCCAGATTCAATGAGAATATGGTTTTGCCTTTTTGCCTTCCTGTTATTCCCCTCCCCTGCAACTACTTCCCCTTGCCTCTTCTACATGAAATAGTTTACTCTACCCTGTCTTTCTCCATCTCCTCTTGCCACTTTCCTCTTTCACCTCTTGACTTCACCCCTTAAGTATCATCCCTTCCCACCAAATTCAACCTGTGCCCTCTATCTATGTATAACTGTAAACATGTATACACACATTCACACATGTATTCATATGCCCATATAACCTTCTTCCATTATTTTCATACTGAGAAAGGTTTCATCAGTCACAGTTATTGTTTTTCCATGTAGGAATGTAAATAGTTCAACTTTGATAAGTTCCTTTTGATTTCTTTTCCCTGATTACCTTCTCAGGCATCTCTTGCTTCTTGTGTCTGAATGTCAAGTTTTCTATTCAACTCTGTTTTTTTTTTTCCTCAAGAATGCTTGAAAGTATTTTCCCCTGAAACAAAATACTCAGTTTTGCTGGGTAGGTGACCCTTGGCTTCAATCCCAGCTCTTTTGCCCTCTGGATTATCATATTGCATGCCCTTCAATCCCTCAGTGTAGAAGCTGCCAGGTCCTGTGCTATTCTGATTGTGTTTCCACAATATTGAAATTGTTTCTTCCTGGCTGCTTGGAGTATTTTCTCCTTGATCTGGGAATTCTGGAACCTGGCTATAATATTCCTGGGAGTTTTCTTTTTGGGATCTTTTTCAGGTGGGGATCTGTGGATTCTTTCAAGCTCTATTTTGCCCTCTGGGTCTAAAACATCAGGGCAATTTTCCTTGAGAATTTCTTGAAGGGTGATTTCTAGGTTCTTTCTCTGATCATGGCTTTCAGGTAGGCCAATAATTTTTTAAATTATCTTTCCTGGATCTATTTTCCAGGTTAGTGGTTTATCCCATGAGATATTTCACATTACATTCTATTCTTTCATTTGTTTGGATCTGTTTAACAGCATCTTCATTTCTCATAAAGTCATTAGCTTCCATTTTCTCCAGTCTAACTCTGAAGGCATGAATCTCCTCAGTGAGCTTTTGAGATTCTTTTCCCATCTGGCAAATTTGGCTTTTTAAGGCATTCTTCTCCTCATTGCCCTTTTGGGCCTCCTTTGCCATTTGAGTTAGTCTATTTTTAGGGTGTTATTTTCCTCAGTCAGGCTGTTGACTCTCATTTCATACTTTTCCTGCATCCTTCTCATTTCTCTTCCCAATTTTTCCTCCACTTCTCTTATCTGCTTCTTAAGGTCCTCTATGACCTGTAACCCAATCATATTTTCCTTTGGGACTTTTGGAGAAGGATTTCTGATCTCACAGTCCTCCTCCTGTTCCCTGCTTTGATCCTCTTTGCTCCCAAAATAGGAGTCTAATATTGCATTTTTTTGTTTATTTTGTTTTCTTTGCCTATGCATGTTGCCATCTAATTACTTGACTTTTGGGCTTGTTGCTACAGTAGGACTTTGCCATCAGATAGGGGAGCTTCCGTCTGGAACGTTGGGGTCTTCACAACTTCCGGTTCTGGCAAGTTGGATACCCACCCCAGACCTCCTCCCCCCCATCACAATCCAGATCCAAGCAGGTTAAAGCAAGATCTATTAACCTCTATGACTGATCCCTGGATCTCCCTACATTTTGCAGGCCATGAGCTGATGCTGCCACCGAAGCTCAAAAATGGCAAGTGTGTCATATCTCCTCAGTGACTTCTAGCTCCCAGGGGAGGAAGCTTACTCGTTCCCCAAATACTGGTCCCAAAGTCCATAGGGCACTAACCTCTTACTTTGTCCTAGGCATGTCTGTGTTGATGATTCTGGAATCGCCACAGCTTCTTGTGGTCTGGGGTCCCTCCACCTGGCTGCTGGCCCGGCTGCCCTGGGGCTAAAACCTCGGCTCATATGGACCTTGGCTGACCTCTCAGCTTGCTGGGCTGTTGGCTCCCAGAGCACCGCACTGGCCCTCTCTGCAGGGATGCTGGGCTGTCCTCAGCAGGAGGTTAGCTTCTCTGTGTTATTCTGTGAGTGCTGGGGCTCCAGAAGTTGTTCAGAGTCCCCTTTTCCGTGGTTTGGCGGTGGTCTTGTGGGAGAGCACCTTGGAAATGCTGTTTCTACCCTGCCATCTTGGCTCCACCCCCCCAATTCTTTTTTTTTTTTTAATAAAAGAATTTTTATTATAAAGGGTTGACTTGACAAGTTAGGCACTCCCTATCCCTGAAACTTAAAAATATGGGGTGGGGGAAGCAGCATGAAGTGAAGTCAACCAAAAACATTTATGCAGACAATGCTTCCTTTTACCTTCTCCCTGTTTTCTCTTTTTCTCTAGGTCAGAGCGTGTCATTATCCTACCCATTCTAAAAAGGGTAGGGATAAGAATCAGTTCAATTTAGGGCTCAGGACTTTCTAACACTTTCTTAAGCTCTGGAGTACCACAGAATATATCCACCTCTTCCTTTCTAGGGGACACTTGTAGATTGCTCTTCCTCAGGGAGAACATTAGTTTGAGATCCAAGTATGAGCATCATTTCTGGTGGGGGTCCACTCTCTTCCTTAAGGTGGTCTCGATATAGTTTTCAAAGATGGGCCAGCTCTCTCTCAGGTGGCTGCTGCCAATTGTACCATGGATACCAGGAGGTACCTGCAGCTAGGGCGGGAGCCACTGGGGTACAGCCCACAGCTCCATGGGAGTTGTTGAAATCAGTATCCTGTGGCTGTACCAGTGGGGTGTGGTAACTGAGAAAACCATGGTCTCTAGCCTTCAGGCTAGCCTCTGTCAGCTTCTTATGCTGCTTCATACAGACACCTGTGTATGGGGCATGGAAGATGACACCTATGTGAGCACACACAAACTGTTCCAAGAGCTTCACATTTCTAAAGTCCACGTGGAGTTTCTGATCACAGCAGATAGGGCAAGGGTTCCCAGCAACTTTGTTCCTTCAAATGCATGTCTTACAGGTTCGTTGTGGTGGGATACCACCTTTGTGGTTTCATTTGTAGTCAGCCTAGACTGGACAGGAGCGATATTGTGCTGGTATTCTTCAGTTTCCAGATATTCTTAAGGAGTATCCTGATAGAGGGAGTCAGGAATGGAAGATTCTTCATTAGGGGGAGCTTTGGTGCATAGAGCCTGGGAAGTAGCCTGCACCCAGTGGACTCCTCAGACAGGTGTAAGGCCCAAGAGCTGCCTAAGCAGAAGAGTTAGGAGAGAGGTGGCCATCTTGGTGTACAGCTAAGGGAGGAGGGGGCTAAATTAGACAATCCTTAAGCACTATGTCACAAGTTAACCAGTGTACCTTAATCTGGAACAAAAAGATTTTCATGATTATGCCCTATCTCATTATATGGACAAACTGAAGCTTCTACCACTGAGAAAAAACTAGAATGAATTGGTAAGTGTGATCATATTACTTTTTTAAAATCCTCCTGCATGCCTTAGAGTACAGGGGAGACTTAAAATGATAATTGTTTGTTAGAGATTAATTACTGTCTGTTGTTGATTTTTTTTTTCCCCAGTGCTGCAGAGGTGAGTTTCAATGCCAAAAAATACTCCCTTCTTCTGATAATTGTACCCAGGTTGTAGAACTTATTCACCCACATGAATGCAGAGTTGGCCAAAAGGTGCCAGGCACATCAGGAAATTATCTTGGAGCAGATTTGGATTTCTTTGACTTCTTTGGCAGCATTCATTTAGAACTTCTTTGACCTCTCCACCATGCACTTGATACCTCTCCTTCATGTAACCTCCCTTTCCTCCTCTTTTCAGCTTTCTTTTAGGTATTGTCTTTCCCCTTTAAATTGTAAACTCTTTGAGGGTAGATTTCATTCATTCATTCATTCATTCATTCATTCATTTATTTATTTATTTATTTATTTATTTATTTATTTATTTATTTATTTATTTATTTATTTATTTATTTTTGTATTCTTATCCCCAATGCTGGGCATATAGCAGGGCCTTAATAAATATTTGTTGACAATTAACTATAATTAATTATACTAGCACTAAGGGGAGGGTGTGGAATTTTTCCAGGCACCTATGCAAGCAAGATTGGTGCCTAGATAGTATTTATAACAGCATTAACAAGCCAATGCCTACAGAACAAGGGAAGTGGCTGGAAGCTATTAGCATTTCTAGCCACTAAGATGGAAAGGACTGAGCAATAATAGAGGGAGGAGTGTTTGAGCTGCTTTTGAGACAAGCCCCATGATTGGATATCATGGTGTTCCCTTCTTCCAATTGGTTGCACCACAGTTCTGATAGTTCCAGTATCTGCTGTCCCAGATAAAGAAATAGTAAAAAGTATAACCCCACCTGGGGTGGGGGCCTTTGCAGGAAGCTAGGCAGAGCAGTGGATAAAAACTGCAGACCTGGAGTGAGAAAGGGCTGGGTTCAAATTTGACCTCATATACTTACTAGCTGTATGACTCTGGGCAAGTCACCTAACCCTGTTTTGCCTCAGTTCCCCATCTGTAAAATGAGCTGGTTCAGGAAATAGTAAGCCACTCCAGTATCTTTGCCAAGAACACCCATGGGACACGAGTAAACAACAGTGGGCACCTGGATGTCCTTAAGAAGATAATTAACTTCATCCTTCTTTGTCAAAGTTGCACCTTCCTAGTTTTGTTAAGAGAACTAAGATGTCCTTGGTGAAGAGGAAGGGGCTGAGACAAAGCCAAGGTGCCTATTCTTAGGGCAACTCAAACTTTGCTCATTGAATGTGAAATCTGGGGAGCAGGCCAGAGAGCATTAGGCTTTCAGTAAAGGAAGCTTATCACCAAACAGTGGCTAGCTAGGTGAAAGCAAGCAGCAACTTTGCTGGAGGTTTTCTTCTGTTTTTTTGACTGTTTTAATGTTGAATAGGATCCTACTTTTTAAACATTTTAAATTAAGAAATATTGTAAAATGAAAAAAATGCATAAATTGCATCTTCAGGTACTAAGAGAACTATCAAATGTGATTACCGAATCAGTGTGTGTGTGTGTGTGTGTGTGTGTGTGTGTGTGTGTGTGTGTGTGTGTGTGTGTGTGTAAGGAGAAGTCCCTGCTGGGTCAGACAGATGTTCTTGGAGCAAGCTTTATAGAGACAGAAGCTGGTGAAGAGGAAAGGCCCCCCCAGGCTGGAGAGAATGATTTTGATTTTGGGAACCAGCTGGAGCTTCTGCTGAGGAGCTGCTGAGTCCAAGGGCCAGCTGGAGCTGCCAAAGACTGAGGAAGCATGACTGTGAGGCTGGTACTTTATATGAACCTTTTTGTGGCTTTGTTGAGCCTTGACTTCCTGGGGACAGAGACTGTGAGTGATTTAAGGTGGACTTGATGGTGTGAACTTCAATATGGGAACAGGAAGAGCTGGACAAGGACCTGGGAGCTGTTTGCCTTTGAACCCAGGTGACAGTTGGTGAATCCATGTAGGATCTGGGACCATGGAAGGGGATCTAGGGAATCTGAGAGACCACTCGAGTCAAGCTGAAGGAAGACTTTACTTGGATACTATATACTGACTAAAAAATTGTAATTTACTAGTGACCTAGGGGTAGAGGGTTTGTGTATTTTCTGATGACTAAATAGTAAGTGACTGAATAAGTGACTTATCTAGTCAACTTAGTGTACCCCTTGAGTGGAGAACTTTGACTATTGCACTTTGTGTCCATTAAGGAGGCAAACCTCCTTAAGGATGATTGAATGATTGTTACTAAATGATTGTTCTTTGTTCAAAACTCTGTGACCGGGGCGGCTAGGTGGCGCAGTGAATAGAGCGCCGGCCCTGGAGTCAGAAGGACCTGAGTTCCGAGCCGGCCTCAGACACTTAATCCACACAAACAAAAACCTAGCTGTGTAACCTTGGGCAAGTTACTTAACCCCAATTGCCCTAAAGGGGCGGCTAGGTGGCACAGTGAGTAAGAGCGCCGGCCTTGGAGTTGGGATGACCCGAGATCAGATCCGGCCTCAGAAAATGAGCACCCGCGCATAAATAATGACTAGCCGTGTAACCTTGAGCAAGTTACTTAACCCCAATTGCTTTAAAAAAAAAACAAAAACAACTCTGTGACCACTGTGGTGAAAATTATGTGGCCATTTTCTGTGATAAGTTGTTGTGAATGCTGTATTTTGATTATCTGTGGTAAGTTGTAACATTGTGAATGTTGTACCTTGATTTTCTGTGAATGTTTTGCTCTGATTTGTTTTTGAATAAATAGAGTGTTCACTATACAATGTAATCAGAACCTTAAAAGGTGTTCACAGAAGTAGTCCTCTAGAAATCTGCTCATGCTTGACTTTACAGGTCCTATTTCCAGGTCTGCAAAAAATGCCCTCTCAGACTTCCTAGGTCCTAAGTGAAAGTCCTTTTGTCCACACTCTGATCCTTAAAAGATCTACTAAGTTAGGCTATAATCCCAAGGGCTCCATAAAATGCAGTCTTTATCTTCTAGATTTCCAGGCCTGACACAGGTCTGGCTTTGATCTAGCCAAGAAAATCAAGAAGCAGTCCTCATCCCAATTCCCAAAATGATGCAGAAACTTTGAAAACTGAATTCACTAGGGTTTCAAGTCCCATTGCCAGACATTCTTTGCCAAGGAATAAAAATGAGTTAATTGGGGGAAAAAAAGACAAAATTTGGGAACACACCTTTGCTTTTTTGACATTGGTATCCTGTCATTTCATTTTCTCTTGTAAAGCTAGTTTCAATTTCCCTCCTTTGTGGATGTGTTTCTGTTGAATACTGTCCTAGTACTTATTAGTGCAAATTGCCTGAAAATGAAAAGCACTACCATGAAATTAATGTCATTGGAAATCTTGTGTGAATTAAAGAACTTAATCTCACCAGTTTATGATTTTTGCATTTGAACTTCCCTGAAAAATTCAAATGGGGCTTTCACCCATTATATCATGATACACATTTAAATTTTAGCAGATGGAGAAGTGGGCTCCTGGGCATTGTCTATGAATCCAGATACAACATCATTCTGAAACCAGGAACTAATTTCACTAAGCAAAATGACTCCCCACTGAGAGAGATTTTCCCCCCACAGTTATCTGAAAATGGTACTCTCAAAATAACCGTGTAAACAACTGTAATTATATCTGTAAGTTAAGCAAGGCTATGGAATTTAAGTACCTAACATGCTGAAATGATAATTAGTGATAGGCACTAAGTATGAAAATGTGTCTCTGTTTCTAATATTCTGCTCCAGCCTACTTTTCAATTTACCTGGTACTAATCATTTTTCAACTTAATTTTGCGAATACTTAAACACATCTCCCTTAACCATTAAGACATTGTTATGGCACCTCATCAATGTGCATACAATTGTGTCTTAAATTATGGGACTGTGTGCAGTAGTTATTTCCAATTTTTTTCAAGTCATTTTTCATGATCTGAGAGCATAAATAACTGCAAGAGATGAATAATACATCAAATGAAGCTGAGCTCAGTAGCACTAATCCACTTTTATATAAAAATCAATCAGTGCATTTTGGCATGCAACCTAACTTTATTGCCTGTTGACAATAATATTTGCTCATTTGACATCCTTTAAAAAAAATTCCTAAAATGTGATTATCTTTTTAGTCCCCCTGAAATTTCCAATTCAGGAGCATAGCACAAAAATCGAACCAGAGTAAATTTGTCATAACACCTTCCCCCTATAGTCAAGGAATACTTTCAAAAGTCAGAATAACAATTATTTTAAATCCTACACATAACCCATCTTTGGTTGGCAATTAACAGTTTCACCCAAAGTAATTCTCAACCTATTATGATCATGAGATCACACAGGGAACAGATGTAAACAAATTATTCTGCCATCCAGTGGAATAGTTTTTCTAAAACGATTGACTTCCTATTGATTTTTCTTCAAAATATCTCAGATAGACAAGTCTTCCTTTTTATTTCCTTTACTACCACCATATCCCACCACTCCCTATACCTCCAACCCCCAACTCTCATATTGCTTCCCAACCAGGTTTTCAGCAGTAAGGAAGAGGGTTCTGCTGCATTCTATTGATTGGGGCTACAAATGCATGTTTGCTGATATAGGTCAGGTATTGGTTTTTCCCATATGTCCCAGGCCCCCAAACAGGGGCCACATGGGACTGAGATTTGAACCTATAGAGCAAGATGAAAGGAAATATACAAAAAGTTTGAGAGACATAATTTCTAGCTAATTAATCATTTTATTAATCTTTCTAACAATAATTAACTAAAGGGTCAGTGGCACTCTCAAATGCCAAAGACCCCCTCATGGAACCCAGTCAACACTTAGATGTCCTTGGAAGAGGGAGTGTTCCTGAGGGTGGTAATCAAGTAATCAAACTTTGATTAATCAATCAAGACTGGTTAACAATGAGAAGAATGAATATTATAATAAGAGGTAAGCTTATTCTAATGAGCAGCTGGGGGAAATAACTCTGATCACCCTTGGTCAAAGAGATTTATCTATACCCATATCATCCTATCTAGGATAATCTCAACAAAAGAGAGAATCTACTTTTGCCTGGACCTGTCTGACTGAACATAATGGGCCCAAATCACTTCACCTAAACTAAAATTTATTTACCTTTTGAACACATCTGAGTTTTCTCTCTCATTATCAGCCCTGCACTTCAAAGGCTTCTTGAATAACCAACAAGAGCTGATTTCTGAATGATGAAGTAGAAAAGAGGAAAAATCTTAGCCCTAATTCAATAATTGGTTATTAACATAAGAGAGAAATAACCATTTTTCTCAGGAACTTGTGCCTGTAGCTGTCATCTTGAGAGAATATAACTTCGGACCAACCTGATTTTTGTTCTTCACGTTTCTTCCCTTTTTTATTATTATATCACTGCCAAAGCATCTAAGTAGTGGTTAAAGTGCCAGACTTTAAACCAGGAAGACTCACATTTAAATCTTGATTCAGACACTTTGGGCAAAACAGAACTCCCATAAATGTCAGTTTCTTTTTGTGTAAAATAGGGATAATTATTGCTTCTACCTCAAGATTATTACAAGAATCAAATGAGCTAAAATGTGTAAATTGCTTTGCACACCTTAAAGTAATATAAACGTTAACTATATTAGCTCTACCACCACCATGCCCCAACCAAAATCAGTGTGATATAGACACTTGATCAAAAAAGCTTTTTGATGTTCCACTGCTTACAGAATAAAGTTCAAATTCCATAATCTAACATTCAGGTCACTATTCACACCCTGCTTATAGCTTACCTTTCCTGTCTTGTCTCTTATTGTTTCCTCACTTCCTATGATTATACTCTGTACTTACCCCCTTTCCTCCATACATAGAATGGCTTCTCCCCACTTCTCTGCATACAGAATATGTCAGGGTTTCTGAGGCAGAGTTTACATCTCACCTTCCTGATGAGATATCTCTGTTACTTCAGCAGAAATTTGTTCCCCATTCACCCCCCAAACATTCCTTTAGTATTCATTTCTTGTACAAATTGTTTGGCAACTTACTTGCGTATATAGCTTATCCTCATTAAGGACAAATTCCTTGGTGGAGGAGATAGTACCTCATAGTCCTTTCTATCTTCCCCACTAGATCCCTAGCATAGGCTTGTGAAACATATTTAGCTGAGGATTTTGTTTTAATCTGTGACTAACAATCTACTTAATAAACATGTACATCAATGACTTCATCTTTCATTTCCTGATCATAAGATCAAGGGACCATAGAGGTCAATTAGTCCAACCCCTCATTTTATAGACCAGGGAATCAAGCCACAGAGGGGCTATTGAAATCTCAAGGCTACATAGGAGTAAAACATATGGGGTTTAAGTTCTGATGTGCATATCTGTTTATATCCTGTATCTCACTCACTCCCTTTGCCAGCAATTGATAACAGTAATAATAGCCAGCATGTGTATAGCATCTACTTTATGTCAGGCATTGTGCACCCACAAATTTGCAAATAGTTACAAATATTATCTTATTTGACCTTCCCCACAACCCTGGGAGGAAGGTGCTATAATTATTTCCATTTTACAATTGGGGGCACTGAGGCAAACAGAAGTTAAATAAGCTGCCTAAAGAAATATGGTTAGTAAATATCTGGGGTAATATTTGAACCCAGGCCTTCCTGATTAGAGACCCAGAACTCTATCCCCTGTACTACCTACTTGACCTGAGCAAAATGTAAGCTTCTTAAGGTCAAGCACTATTTTTCCTTTTGTCTTTGTATCTTCAGTGCCTAGCATGGTGCCTTGAGGATAATAATAAATGTTTGTTGGATGGGATGAGTGCATTTCCTTTGATGTCCTGGCTATGTGCTAATTAACATTAGCCCAGCTGGCTCAGCCTATTATGGGCATGATTCAATAACAGGCTCTCCTCCTTTAGCTATAAACTCTGATGTAACTACTCTGTGTGTTCATTTGTGCCTGTCAGCTTGACTCTCCTTTAAAAACTACAATCCAAAACTTTTGGCTGATTGGAATGGTGTTTGATTTATGGCAATGATAGCTGATTTATTTTAGTAGCATTTTATGGTTAGATCCTTTAGTAGGAACATATTTTGGTTTATGATAAGAAAATAAGCATGTATATTAACCATTCATTGAAAATATAAAAATTACCACTTAAGTCTCAATTTGTAAATGCAGACTGTCCGGTTATCAGAAATTCTTGGTATTAGTGATTTCCTTATTATGTTTTAAGATAAACATATTCTCACAAATGTTCTCTCACAAGTTTCATGATTTTGCAACATTGTTCTCACTGAGGTACTCCTGAAGGGTGTACAGTGGTTAAATTTGACCTTCACACTTGGTCTAACATAGAATAGGCAGCCTGGAAAGAAGGCTCTCCCTGCTTTTTATGTACTCCCATGAATTGGTGAGGCTCTTGGATAAAGCATAAAATTCAAAATTTCCTGTTACAGTGAACACAATGCTATGTCATTCTTCCAAATAATCTTTCCTATCAGAAATACATGACACCAAAGATTTCAAGAAAGAGAGCACGGAATAGTAGATAGTCAACTCTGGGGTCAAGACCTGCCTTAAACTGAGGACTACCTCTAAATGCCCACAATAACCCTGTACCACTATAAATTGCAGAGTAGGTGCGATTTGCACTAGAAGAGTTTCCTGGCTGAAATTTCCCTGTACATAAAGGTTCTTCATTTATTTATTTTTAATTTTGTTAAATATTTTCCAATTACATGTAAAAAAATTTTACAATAATTTTTTAAAATTCCAAATTCCAAATTATCCTCTTTCCCTCCTTCAGAAGGCAAGCAATTTGATTATATATATGGTCATGCAAAACTTATTTCTATATTAACCACATTACAAAAGAAAGCAAAAACAAAATAAAATAGTAATAATAATAAAGTATGTTCCAATTTACAATCAGAGTTTATCAGTCTCTCTCTGGAGGTGGATAGCATTTTTCACCATAGGTCCTTTGCAGCTGTCTTGGATCATTGTCTTGTTCACAATAGCTAAGTCTTTCACAATTGATTGCCTTTACACTATTGCTATTACTGTATACAATGATTTCCTGGTTCTGCTTACCTCACTTTGTATCACTTCATAGAAGTGTTTCCAGATTTTTCTGAAACCATCCCACTCACCATTTCTTATAACACAAAATTATATAATCATATACTACAAGTTGTTCAGGAATTCTCCAATTGACGTGTATCCCTTCAATTTTCAATTCTTTGACACCAAATAAAGGAGATAAAATATTTTTTTATAGAAACAAGTCCTTCCCTCCCCCTTTTTATCTCTTTGGAATACAGACATAGTAATGGTATTGTTGGGTTAAAAAGGTATGCATAGTTTTAAAGCCCTTTGGAACTAGTTTCAAATTATTCTTTAGAATGGTTGGACTAGCTTACAATTCCAACAACAATGTATGTGTCCCAATTTCTTCACATTATCTCCAGCATGTTATTTTCCTTTTCTGTCATGTTAGCAAATCTGATAAGTGTGAGGTGATATCCTCTGATCCACCACTCTATTTTTCAGTCAGTAACAAACTTTTTATTATTACTGCTTTGTAATATAGTTTGAGATCTGGAATTGCTAGGTCACTGTTGTACCCTTAGAAGTCATTCTCTATTTGCTTTAAATGAAAAATAAAAGACTACAAACACTGAATTGCATAATTTTTACTTTTATTTATGGATGCTATTTATTCAAAAATCATTAAATGAGACTATAAAACAGACACTAAGGATAAAAGACAAAAATGAAGTAGCTTTGCCTTCAAGGAGCTTATATACTATTGGGTATGTAAGGCAATCAGAAGTGGTTTCTTACGGCCTCAATACACCAAGAAGTCTTCCTTCTCAGTTTTAACCCAATTTTTACATTAGTGATAACTATCAGACTTACAAACCCTTCTCTTATTTTATTTTTTCTTTTATATAAAGGAGAACTGGTGTATATATAGCTACGATAATTCCTGGATTCTATTCCCATGAAATTGGCTGTGAAATGTAATCTCTTCCCACCTAGTGGACTGTTTATTTTCCATAGTCCTGGATGCTAGAAGTCTCCTAATACCTTCAAATCAGAAAGTATTTTAAATTCATCAATATAATCTCTGAACATTAACTACTGTCTGGTCATCAGTATGTTTGACCCTAGCTCTTGTTTCTAAAATTCCCATCCCTTCACACGTTTGTTTGGTAACTGTGGCAAAGGTAGCATCAGTTCCCTTGAAAATAAAGTACAGATCCAATGAGGAAGAAACAGTTTTGGGTGAGCTTTCAAAGTTACTAAAACTACCAATGTAGCTACTACCTGCAGAGCCACTGCTTAGAGATTGGAGGGCTGCCTCAGGGCCATCCTAGTCCAGTGGCCAGCTGGAGTTCAGTTGAAACAGATCTGGCCCCATGTCTGATTGCCTTAGGCAATACTAGCACCAACATGGGTGTGTGTGTTCACTGCTGTTACTATAATGAAACATTGCTTCAAACTGTGTTTTTGTAAATTGCTCCTTCTCCAGATCCTTTCCCCAGCCCCAAACTTTTCTACTTAGCTCACTTTTCAGTTTTAAAATAATAAATCCACTTTTACTGCTTTTAAGCTCGTTTCTGTAAAATTACTTTCCCCCCATTTTGTTATTTGAAAGCACAAGCTTGCATCTCATCTGAATTTTTCCATTATATCAATCTTCATAACAATTTAGTCTAAAATTAAGAAGGTTTTGCAATCTAATAAACTCTTTATGGAAGTAATGTGGGTACTGACTAGAGAGGTAAGTTCTCTTTTTGGAATATATTACTCAATAAGTATTAATTTGTATCGTGTCAGTCATTTTTCAGAAATGTCCAACTCTTTGTGATCCCATTGGAGTTTTCTTGGAAAAGATACCAAAGTGGTTTGCCATTTCCTTTTCCAGTTCATTTTACAGATGAGAAAACTGAAGTAAACAGGGTTAAGTGACTTGTCCAGGATCACACAGCTAGTATCTGAAGTCAGATTTGAACACATTAAGATGAATCTTCCTGACATCAGATCCAGTACTCTATTTACTGCACCATCTAGGTGCACCTATGTAATGGAAATGCAGATTTAAAGATCTTCCCTGCCCCTAGGCCCTTTGATTGGCTTAAGAGACTTTGATTGGCTTTAAGAGACTCTGAAAACCTTCCTTGACTTGAAAATATGCTCTGCCTCCTAATAGGCTGAATGTGGTCACATGGAGCCTGTGGTGGGAGGCTTGTTTTTCAGGGAAGCCCACACCTTGATACTTTGTGATTGGGCAGTGGGTCAAGGAGGTTGTTACATTCTCTGAGCCAGGAGAAGGCTATATAAGCCCTGAGGAGAGGCTTTGCTTTGGGGCTCACTTTGAGAAGTGTTGTGTGATTTGACCAGATGAGACTCTGGGAAGCCGTTGTTGAGAGCCCCCCGGCTTTGAAAACCCAGATGTTGATGCTTCCCTCTCTGGTAACTGTGATTTGGTATTGATATAATGGTGGGACAGTTTGGAAGCCTGTCTTGTTTGATCTGTAAGTTCTGTAACTCTGAAGTTCAGGGTGCTGACCTTTTTCCCCTGAACTAGGTAATGTGTGTTTGTTTGATTAAAGTAAGCTTGTTAACCCATTTTGAGTTGCTTTCCTTCTGAAAAGCAGATCTAAGAACCTGTGTTGGCAGTTACCCTGGGGATATTGGGGTGCTTGCCGCTACAACCTAGACATAGGTAGAGAAACTGATAAATAAGAGGGGAAAAAAATTCCACTTGGGGTAGAGGTAGGGCATTGGTTCTGAGCTCCTGGAGCTCCACTTTCAGCCTGAAGATATCATTACTGCTTGCATTTTTGCAGCAGACCAACTAATTTCAAGGCTGCTGCTGGTCTAGCCTTCTAGTCCTAAACATAGACCTCTTGAGCCACAGCAAAAAGTTTACACATTCTACACCCCCCCACTCCCCGCTTTGTTAAGCTATGGGCATTCCCTTCAATTAATTCATACTTCAATGCAATAGGGGTATGTCTTCACACATAGGTGGTGACTAACAGATTGAATCATTTTGATTTCCTGTAATATGCTTAGTAACTTATAGCTTCCCATCATGTCATTCACAAATCATCTCTGTAGACAGGCTCCAAGTTATAGGATTGGCACCTGCTTCCACAGTATATGACAAGAGTAGTGTCTCCAAGTGACTTTATGACAAATAACTCACCCTCAGGATAATTGACACATGGAAGACTTTGGCTGGAGCCACCCATCATGCCTCCTCTAGAATAACTTCTCACTAGGAGAATCAATAGGAAAGAAGAAAAAAAATTCTCAAAAAACTTCTGATCTCTTGAGATTCCCCACTTTCATCCTATTTTTTTACAGCCATATAACATAATTTCCTAGAGTGTGTACATTGGGGTTTATTTCTGTCCTTCAACTCCATTGGCAGAGATTTAAAGCTCTAAACAGTTTCTTCCAGGATTTTCCCTTTTCCCTTTTTATATGTCTATAGAATCATAGACCTTCAAAGAAAGGACTTAGAGATGATAGATTCCAACCATCTCACTTTTATGACAAGGAATTAATCTGACTTAACATTAAATGACTTGATTGAGTTTATATACCTACTTAGGCAGATCTTGGAGTGGACAAAATGGACATTAATACATATTTGTTATTTTGCCAACTTTGGCTTAGATACTAAGTATTCTTAGAGAAAGATGAAGAATGATGTGGAAGGAAAGACTACAGTATTTAGTAAAGGACCTGGGTTCCTATTCCAGCTCAACTGCCTTTGGGATTTTGAGCAAGTCATGAGTATCTCTGGGTTACAGTTTTTTCATATGTAAAATAAAGAGTCAAACCAATTGACCAGAGTTCCCAGATCAGAGATTCCTTCCAGAGGATAGATGTCAACATGAAAATCCTGGTCTCTCAAATCGTTATTCATTTCTCTCCCACTTCCGCATCCCCAGTGCCTAAGTCTCTAGATTTTACTTACTCCCAAGTCAGGGTGAGCAGCTCATATAACCTCAAGTTCCTTAAGAAGTAGAGTCCTTTTGTGATCTGAATTCTAAGTTCATGCCGTTCTCCCATTTTCAAATTAACTACTTTCCTTTCAGCTACCTGAACACCCAATAGAGTCAGTGTCCCAGGGATTCTGCCTATGGGAGCTTCCTAACTAATCTTTTCCTTTGTTTTGGGTTTACAGCTGCTGAACTAAGCCTCTGTTGTAGACAATACTCATTCTGGTTGGGCCTTGGGGACTAAGGAGCTAACTCCTCAACATGGTTTAGTTATGTAGACCCAGAACTGAGATAGGCTAAATGCCATATGGCCTATTTTTCATGGTTTCTATAGTAATAAGTACTTAGGAATGTAGCTTTTAGGAACTGATGGACTTTTTATTTCTCGTGACATGTTACTTTTATTGACTTGCTTGCCTCCCTCTGGACAGGAACCTGGAGAAGCTGATTTGTCATTCTTTGCTGAGTGTACATTTCTAGTATAATGAGGCCTAGCAAATGTGCAGATCACCTGTAAGAGTATCTCCACATAGAATGGGCATCAGGGTCTGCTTCAGGAAAGTTGGGACAATGTATAATAGAAATACCTTATACAATCATTGGAACAGACATAGAATATTTAGCAGGTTCCAATCAGCTAACCATGTGGTGAGTAGAAGGCACTTTGATTGGCAGCAGAGGTATTCAAAAGCACTAGTAACCAGAGTTTCAACTAATTCTTCTTTGACTGTTCTCTTGAGCTGATATCTTTGCTGACAGCAATGAGTGAGAGATGTTGTGAAGAGGAGAGAGCTTGGGCCTTTTCCCCTCTAAGGAAGACACTTAGTCCCATAAAAAATAGGCCTTGGTTACTGTTTCATTGACAGAAATTAATCTGAAGGTTTTGGCCTTGTGTTTCAAAAGGTAAGAGAGTAGGAACCTTTGTATTCCAGTGTCCTAATACACAAATTTTGTAGGCAGCATTTTAATTAATTTGCAGCATTAAACCTCAGAAGAGCAAGGAATGACCATCAGGACTAACCTTCAGGATTGACCTGGCTACCACTACACTGGTAGCCAGGATGAGGATTCACCTGGCCTTCACACAACATCTGGACATGAACTTGGTGGGACCAATATCATATACAGCAAGTTAACAGACCAAAGTGAACTAGAGGAGAATATGTATGGTTGGTATTAGGGAAATGTTTGTACTTGTGCTCTGGCTATATCTTCAAAGAAAGTATCCCTTTGTAAAAGCTAATCCATGTTAAGGGTTTAAATGGAACTGGAGTACTAATTACTAGAACTTAATAGTGGAGGAATACAACTAGTGAGGGGTTTTAGTTAATTGCATTAGAGACATTCAAATACTTCAGGATACCCAAAGGGATATGAGGGAGCAATGTTGCCAGTTGGACTTTGGGAAAATGGGCCAGACTGAACAAGCTGTGGTATATGAATGTGATGAAATACTAATGACTATTTAACAAATGACTAGGGGAATGATTAAAAAAAAAAAAACTAGGAAGATACATGAAGTGATGCAAAGTGAAGTGAGCAGAACCAAAAAAAAAAAAAAAAAACATTGTACACAGTAACAACAATATTGCAATGATTCTCAACTGTGAAACACTTCACTACTCTGATCAAGACAATGATACAAAATAATTCCAAAGTACCCATGAGGAAAAATGTTATCCACCTCCAGAGAGAGAACTGATGAACTCCAGTCGCAGATTGAAACATACTTTTTCCACTTTATTTTTCTTGCTTTTTTATTTTGCCAAATAGCTAATATGTAAACATGTTTTGCATGACTTCACATGTATAACTGATATATTGCTTGCCTTCTCAATGGATGAAAGAAGGATGGAAATGAAGGAGAGATTTCTGGAATTTAGAATGTCAAAAATGAATGTTAAAAATAAAGAAAAAGGAAAAGGGCAAGTTCATACCTGCTATATTTGTATTCAGTAAGAAAACTATTTCTCTCTCCTTCTCTCTCTCTCTCTCTCTCTCTCTCTTTCTCTCATAGGGAGATACTTCAGCATTCGAATCACAGATTCCTCACTTATAAAACAAAGTACTTCCTATCTCCCAGGGTTGTGAAGAAAGTTTGTTGTAAACCTTAAATTTGTCTAGGAATGTAGGTTGTCATTTCCATCTTTTTTTATAACAATAATATTATTTATTTATATAGCACTTTAAAATTTGCAGTGCTTTACATTTTATCTCACTTTATTCTCACAAAAAGCCCTACGAGATAGGTACTAAGTCTCAGAGAGGTTAAGTGACTTGTCCAGGATAACGGTGCTAGTACGTATCTGAAGTATAGTTGGATCCTTCCCTTCTAGACTCCAAGTTCAATTATCTATCTTCAACCTTCTAGTTCCAACTTAGTCTTATCTTCACATCTGAGTGTGATTTTGAATTCATAAAGATGAGTCTTCCTGACTCCAGGTCTGGCACACTATCTACTGTTCTTCTCCCAGCAAAAAAAATATTAGAAAACAGATTCCTCCCCCCACCCATACTTCTCTGTATGAAGAAGAAATCTTATAAATAAAAGACTTTAAAATGTATTATCAATGTAAAATGGCCTTAATTTTTACTATATTATACTTAAGTCTTACATATTTTCCATATTTTTTTATTTCATTGTATAATACATGCCAAAATATCATCTAACTTCCTTTAAAATTTTGATAGGCCTTTACCTCAGAAAATATAAGTAACTGAATTCTCAAAGACTCTAACCAAAATATAATCATCCAGTCATCCCTGTTCTCCTTAACTTATCCTAGCCTCATTTTAAATGTAATACATTTTGAGTGAGACATTTCTCCCCTGCCCCCCTACCCAACTGTATACCACTGTTTAGATTTATTCTCTCACGTGAGAGGCTAATTACCTTTTCTTGTTATTCCCATTTCGGATTAGAGATGTACACAGAAACCACCATTTTTGACCTGAATCTTTTTGCTTAATAATTATAGGTGGTAGGTATTTACTCTTTTGTGAATAATATATATATATGCTATAATGTATTATATAATACATATATTATAGCACACTAAAAGATGTAATATAAAATATAATACATAATAAATAATTCATTATTTAAAATAATATATAGTCTGTGATACAATTATAGAGTCTCAATACCTTCTATTTATATTTGAAAGGCACATTGACACATTAATTCATACCCAATGCTTGAAACAAAAGTCAACAAATCATCTTCCACAATGCAAAGACATATATCACATGGAGTTGTATTTCAGGCAAAACTTTTAGCACCACTTATATTTACCACCATGTCTTTAATTTTGTATAGGTAGAATATAGAAATTTCTTTTAAATTTACTGCAAAGGCTCTCTACTGAAATCGCCCTTAAGGAACCAGAGCAAAATAAATATTTTTAAATAAATGATTTCCATGATATTTAAGCTGATTTCTGTATAAACTAAACAAGAAATTTGTTTAATATACTGAGTAACATACATATTTTTATTAAAATTTTTAATAAAACATAACATGAATCTTTAGTTATTTGTAATAACTTTAGGTCATTCAAGCTTAACAGTGAACATTTAAAATTAAATCAATATAAACTGACAAATAGCATCACAACTGAGTAAAAAAATGGCCACATCACAAAAATAATTTCCCCTATACCTTATCCCCAGAAACACTGCAGTACTAACATAAAAAATGAAATTCAGTATAAAGAGTGCCTTTCAGGCACTGTTAGAGGCTTTATGTGTATAAGCAAGGCATTATTTTCAGAGTAAACACTGTATGATAATATACTATCCTCTCCATGCAAATTACAAATCACATGGCACTTCAGGTTTAATGTTCCACTCAAGAGGGAATCAATTGCCTTCAGCTGGCAGATTCTGCAGAACTACCACTTCTGATTTTTCTATGTTCCTTTAAAAAGAAAAAAAAAAATTCTATCAGTGTCAAAGTGGGTATATAGGGGTGAGGCTGCTCATCCCAAAAGAACGGCCAGTAGTGTGCACCACATTCCAGGCCCTTGACCTCTATGCACCTTGGGAAAGACCCCAAAAAGATTTGAATAAAACAGAGAAGAATCATCATAATGGCATAAAAGGATCATTAAGCTGGAGAAAACAGGGGCCTCACTTGCTATTAAAGAGAATTTAGTCCATGCTTAGGTTCATCCTTTTACTGGAGATCAGTAGATACCCACAGAGAAAGAGCACAAAATTCCCTTTTAAATAACCATTACTTAACAAAACATGCTAATTCAATATGTTGATATCATATTAGACTAATCAGCTTTTCAGTATTTAAAGTCTTTAAGCCATGAAAATACCAATTCTCAGAGTAATTCAATGCACAAAATCATAAAAGCACAAAATAATCCATCTATTCATGTGAGGACTTTGTCTACATAGTTCAACTAAATGAACTAAAATATGATTTAATCTTTCAAGGTGTTATGATAGATAACTGACAGACTGATGCATTACACAAAGGGGTCACCAATTCAGTCATTTAAATGGTCATTTCATAAGCTAGTTGTTTGGGGTTGTTTTTTAACAACTCAATGAAATTAACAATAAGGTGGTCAAATTATCATATGGTACCCAACGTGGAGAGTTACTTAATTCTGGTGGTGACATAAGCCAGGTCTGTAGTTCACAGAAATAATATGAGTACAGAAAATACAGTTGTGAGTCTAGCACTCTAGACAGACAGACTTTGAAATGTTGGGAAAGACAGTCCCAGTTCTTCCATTAATTCACTGTGTAATATAAGAGAAAAGCAGTTTTCTCTGGGTCTAAGTTTTCTCATAATTAAAATGAAAAGTTTTGACAGATGTTCTAGAAAGTCACTTCTTTTACTTATATTCTTTGTATTTTTAGTCTAGTTATGAAAATAATGGTGTGTAATAAGCTTATAGGGAGCTGCCTTAGAGACGTTCTTTGAGGAAGAGAAAAACAACAACATAGGCATAACATATTTAGATTATTTGCTAGGTTTCCATTCTGTGAGTTGAATGTTACCACCAAACTTTAGCTTTTTGGCATATGGGATATAAAGTAATAAAATCCTTATTTGTCATATGAGTGACATAATTTTCAAGTAAGTCAAATTTCTATAGATGACATTTGGATGGCCTTAATATATGAATTACTTTCCAAACAAAATGTGGGACACTTCTATTTTAGCTGGGAGAATGAGGGGAAAGGCTTGAACATTTTAGGATGGAAGAGATGTTTTCCTGACACACCACATACCATTTCATCTATTTATAATCTTACTAAATCCATGAGAGCAAGTTTTCCTAAAATACATAATCTCATATTTATTTTTATATAATTATGGCTAATAATAATGATAAAAATTTGAAGGCATGTCCTGAATTTTATTCATTTAGAAGTAAAAAGAAGTTGAACTATTTCCCTGAGTGTTCTTTTGTGCCTGGTGCAGAACTACAACATGGAAAGTTTATATTCAATGACCAGTCCAAAATAATTTATTTTAAAGTTTTCCTTCTGAACACAAGAAAATACTATTCCTCTACATTAATGGCTCTAGTCTCACACTGAATTATTTACAACACACCTGGATTTGTGGTGCTTTATATTATTGATGTATTTCAAAAAAAGTTGAATGAAATTCAAGTTTTATAAATCAAATCCTATTATAAACACACTAATAGAGTACCCTTTTAGAAGAAGGTTCTAGTGACTCCATCGTCAAGTGAAGAATTGTTTTTTAAGGCAAATTGTTACCTCTAGATTATCTGCTGAAATATGCAAGGCATATGTGTATTTGGAAACCTTAATTTACTTAGAAATACCTATATGGCTTTGCAAATGAAATGAGGAAGCTCTTTAAGAACTTTCATTTCTTGTGTTTATTCGGTTTTATTTTTCCTGAGAAAGAAACAATTATCTAGCTCCCTGAGAGCTAACAGAATATTCCCTTTCTTTCATGTACCTTTGCTCAAAGTTGTTCTTTCTGCCTCACTTTTCTTACCTTTTGAAATTACATCCTCTCATTCAAGACCCAGATTAAATGCTACTTCTCCATGAATATTTTAAAAAATTTCCTCCAGTTGACAGGAAACTCCCTTCTCTGGGTTCACATAACACTTGCTTTAAGAGACAACATGGCATAGTGGATAGAAAGATGGTCTTGCATTTAGGAAGACTTTAGTTCAAGTCCAGGCATTGACACATTGGCTGTATGATTCTGGGTGAGTCACTGAGCTTCTCAGTACTATAGGCAGCTTTAAGACCATAAATTACAGAGAATGTTCCAACTTCCATTTGTAAAAGAAGTTTCCTTAACTGAGATTTCCCTATATTGGTGAAATTACAAGTCAGTCTCAGCTGATAGCATTTTTCACATTCTACTTAAGGATGAGGAAACATGAATAGTAGAAGACGCATTGACCTGGAGACAGAGGACCTGAGTTCATATCTTACCTATGATGATCACTACCTTTGTGACTTTGGACAAGTCACTTAACTTCCATGGAACTGTTTCCTAATCTGTAAAATAAAGGTGTTGGACTTAATGGTCACTGTGATTATTTTACTTTCCATTCATATTTTACTCATCTTCATTGCCCCACCTAAAACAATAGCACTTAAAACAATACCTTGCACAGAATAAGTACTTGATAAATTCTCTGTTTGTTGCCTACTATTCATTGTATTGTTTTGAAGCATCTAATTCTTTCACTGGGTTGTCAATATCCAAAGATTTACAAACCAAAAAAAAAAAAAAAACAAGAATAACAGAAAAGAACTCTCTAAAACAAGGGTTCTTAGCCTTTTTTGTGTCATTGACCCTTGTGACAATCTGGTGAAGTGGATGAACCCTTTCTCTGAATAATTGTTTATTGCTTACATTCATAATTGTGCTATTATTTATATTCTTAAAAATGAAGGAAATGCAACATTTTAATTTTAAGTTATTGAAAATGAAGATCAAATTTTTTTCCCATCCAAATACACAGAGCCCTTGAAATATAACAACAGACTCCTTTGGGGTTCATGAATCCCAAGTTAAAAAACTTTTAGATTCATCTAAAAAGACTCTTGAGTTATTGGAACTGCTATCTGCTGGGGATTTTGGAGGAGAAACTCTGTACAAACGATCACAACTCTGATCCCAAATAAGTAGGACTATCATCTGATTAGGCTTTCAATCTCACTGAGACAGCAGTGTGTCTGAGCTTTAAAATCAGGGATCTTCACTCATTACTGAAGTTTAAGAAAACAGAATTCTTCTGACTTCAAAGATGAATAGTGAAAAGATTATAGGATCATCCATTTAAACTTCTGAAATCAGTGACTTGTAATCACAGCTTAGGGAATATCTGACAGTATAATAAAGGTTTTTAAATACAGTTTTTATGACATTATTTACTTTTGCATTTTTTTCAGGCAAAATTAGAGAAATTGCAGAATATGTTCAGTGTATTTTAAGGCTTAAACTAGTCTGAATTTTTAAATCAGCATGCATTTTCATGTCAAAATGTGGGCATAAGGTGTTATCCCACTGCTCAGAACTAAATGACGAGTCTTAACTTCCTATCGTGAGCTCCAGTAAAAGGAAAGGTTTGTTAAAGTTCCTCTGGGAAATCATCTGGTTTTTCATTGTCCATGCAGAGGGAACAGCACACTCCTTTCACTGTTTGTGGGTTGAGGCACTCTGCAGGTTGGCAGGTCTCCACAGTACATGTCACCTGACCATTCTGAAAGGTAATATTTAAATATTAGCTCCATGTTTCACAACATGAAAACACCTAGAGAAATTCAGACCAATTTTTCTTTTGATATGTAAATAAGCATTTTCTAGACTTATATTGTCTACTCTCCTCCCCCCGTATCCGTTTCAGCTACAATCAAAATAAATTAAGGTAGTTTTGTATAGGATATACTCACTGTAACTTTGTCAAACCTCTGGAATCCACTGAATGAACAACATATTATGCGTTATTAAATGTAAACCTGGCACCTCTCATCAGAAATACTATATCTTCCAGGAGGAAAATCAGTCAATCAACAAACAATTAATTAAAAGCTTTCAAAAATTTCTGAAGACCACAAACTTTTCATATAAATATAGATGTGGCTACTAGGGATATATACATAAACCAAAAGGAAATTGCTTTCACTACCTCCCCATACAATGCTAAATGAAGGTAATAATAGAAAAACTTTATATAGTGCTTTAAGGTTTATAAAGTGCTTTACATATATTATCTCACTTGATCCTCACATTACTATCATCCCCATTTTACAGATGTGGAAACTGAAGCGGAGAGTTTTGGTGGCTCTGCTGAAGTGACACAGCTAGTTAAGTATCTGAAGTTGGTTCTTCCTAACTCAGAATGCAACCTCACTGCCAAGGATAGGGAGGGAATAATACAATACAGGAACAGGATGTAAAACTTTTGTGGAACACTGTTAGCAGTGTCTTGAGTGAAGGAGGTTTGTGGACAGGAAGGAAAATTGTTATCCCCAAAATGTATGGGTAGAATGACTTTCTTTGTAGTTCCTCTGGGGTGAAGTTCCTCCTCATCGCAAGTTCTAGTTAAGAGCAAGGCTCTGCTTTGGTAGATGAATCACAGACCTAGCAGTTTGATATTAATATGAGGCAAACCTGTAATTTCCTTAGTGCCCACCACTAGGAAAGTTACACCAGTGTTTTGTTTTATTGACATTAAAGCAATTTAGCCAAGTTTCTCTGAAGACTGACAAGTACAGAAGCTGTCATTTTAAGGTAGGCTTCTATAATGCCAAAAGCAATCATGCAAGATATAGTCCTGGCAAACATAGTTTTAAGAGAATCAAACTCATCATTTAAGCATAACAATTACATAGTATGATATTTATTTGTATCTAAATAATTTCTCTTCTTGTATTATGGAAGCCCCTTAGTATGGGAATCCCCATTTTGTAAATGTACTTTTTTGTAGAATATTCTTGCTTTCACTTTGAGTATTTGCTTATCCCTAGATAGCTTTCTCCTCAGTCAGTGCCTATGACAAAATACACTCAGAAATTATTAATAAGTGAATTAGAGTTTGGAAATTGATTTAATCAAATAAGCACTATGATGGGCTTTCACTTTAAAAGCAATGTGTATGTAACCCCAAATTCATTTGAGTGTGGATTCCATTAATTCTTCCTTCCACATGTCTACTGAATAGATTCAACAATTTAACTATAGTTAGAGTCTGTAGTTTTTTTTCAAAGTACAGAATTAGAAATATTAGTACAACAAGAAAAAGAATGAAGATGGTTTATGGGAATGAGAAGAAAATAACTCTGCTAAGAGTCATAAGGAATATGCTTGTTTCTCTCCTATCACAGGGCTTAAACTAGCCCTCATAGCACATACTATGTGTTCAGAATATAGCATGAAATTAGAGTGGGGGAGGGGAATGAGGAGGATGAGGAAGAGGGAGAGAAAGAGAAGGAAGGACAATGAAAGAGAGAGCAATCTATAGTAGGTCTGGGTCACCAATTAGGGTACTCTATCATAAATTTTCCAGGATCTTGACATTCTCTCATCTTCCAAAACCAGAATCTACATGAAGACTAAAGTTCATACATTTCAGAGAAAAAAAAATCACTGGACAGTAGAAAGAACTATGCAAAGAGTAATCTTGGCCTTAAACACTGAACACTTACCCTTTTGGCTCACTACAATAATAGGAAAGTCATTGATCACCACACACTTAGGCAACTTTCAAAAGTATCCCTAAAATCTGCTACACAAATAAAGAGAGTTTCAAGAAGAAATTCTTCACAGGTTCTCAACAGGCAGGAAACCAAAGGGAAGATAGAGAGGGAGGGTGATGAAATAACTTAGAGTTCAAACGTACCTTACAGATACAGCTAATGCAGTCTTCTTTCATCCAGTGTTCATTGTCCCTCCGATGAATTCTATTATCATCCATACATCCCTCCTGCCTCAGGCGGGCCTCCAGCTTGTTTATCTGAATAAGGAGGTGGAAGGAAAGGAGGCAAAAATTGGAGTAGAGAGAAACTAAGCTGATGAATAACATGGATTAGTGAAATACTACACTCTGTAAGCACAAGCCTAGGAGGCATAGGAAACTTCAAAGCTACACCTTTATTTTTCTTTAACACTTTCATTCCAAAGTTAATGAACCAGAATCTTCCAGTATCTATATTCCTAAACAGCAGCCCAAGTGTTCTATATATCTCTGTAAGGGGAAAGAGTTCATGTAAATCTAAAGGGGCCAGATTTACAGCAAAGCAGTAAGGAAATAGTAGGTCCCAATCCTGTCTTATAGTGGTGATGGTGGTGGTGGTAGTAGTAGTAGTAGTAAACAACCAACTAGTTAGTTCAGACCAACAACAACAAAACTTTAAAAAAAATCACTGAAATGCATACAATAAATGCTGCTTATCTACCTGAGGGATTTCTCACAAGGCACTGTACCACTATACCACACCTTCAAAAAATATGAAAAGTACTGATTATCCTACAGACCACTTGACCAAATTTGGACTGCTTTCTTGGAAAGTCTAATCTGCTCAAAGATGTAGCTGTGTTTAATGGTCAAAAACACATTTGACGGCATCATTTACAAATGACTTAGACTTAAAAGCTTCACATCATCAAGCTGTCATCCAGAACTTATGAAAAGTTAATAGATTGCTCATTGGAAAAAACCCATCTTTCTGTCAATAAAAGTATTTTATACTTTTACAAGGTGTAAATGGATCTAGCAAATTTTTAAAATGTGAAAAAATATTTATTTTAATGGAATGATTTGTCTATCAAGATTTGCCACATGCAAATAGGTTAAAAACCTAAGAGTTCAGAATTTGTCATGGAATCAGATATGCTTACAATGGCGTCCAGCTTTGTTCCACCCACTCTCCATATTTCTGAAACCTTCTAGAGGTTTGTACTAGACTGGGGGTAATTTTCTATCCTAGGGCCATTGAGAGGAAGAAATGATGATGGAAATTGGAAAAGTGAATAAAAGAAAGAGGGCCAGTGTTTTCCCTCTGCTCAAAGGACAAAGGGAAATGATGACCATGTGTAGGCCTGAGCTCTGATGCTAAGAAGTGAATGGAACTGAGAACCAGGTTAAGACATTTCTCAAAAGCTCCTTTGAAGTGGCCCCTTTCTGAGCTAGCAGGCAGGACTGTATGTACACCTAACAATGAGGCTGGAAAAGGGGGCAGAGCAAAGCTAGAGGCCATTGTAGGCATTTTTGCCTCTATGGCAAAGTTCCTGTACTCTCAGGTTTTTAACCTATTTGTATTCTATAAACAGTTGATTGACTAAATTATTCCATTACAATAATTTTCATAGTATTAAAATATTATTTTATCATTAATTATTCATATCATTAAATATTATATTCATATTGTTAATAATGTTATATTCATGTTATTAAATATTGTTCCATGTATTGTTCAGTTGCTTAGTCACATCTGACTCTTCATGACCTTGTGAACCATAACATGTCAATACCATCCAAGTTTTCTTAGCAAAGATACTGGAGTGGTTTGTCATTTCCTTCTGCAGCAGATTAATTCAAACAGACACTAAGTAACTTTCCCAGGGTCACACAGTTAGTAAAGCAGATTTGATAGCAGATTTGAACCCAGATCTTCCAGACTCCAGGCTCAGCACTCTGTCTACTCAGCAACCCAACTGCTTCAATCCCTTTACCATCTTGTAAAAGTATGAAATACTTTTATGGAAAGAAAGGTGGATTTTTCCAAGGAGCATTCTACTAAACATCTCTGCCAACAAAATTAGAAACGTGTCAACTAGGCCTAAGGCATATTGGCCCAGGTGACCTAAAAATACTGTAATACTTCTAGAAAAGGCGGCAGTGGCACAGATGGTGGTGGAGGAGAAACAGATGGCAGCTAAGGAAATGTAGACTAGTAGCAGTAAAATGAGATGTTTTCAAGCCTCTACAGGTGTCTTGTGGTGCATAGAAGATTCAGCAGAGTGGTAAGGCAGCTACTTAACTACACAGGAGTTCCTAGACCATGCTCAGGAGCTGGAGTTGAAGGAGTCATAATATAGAGGAATAACTTGGGCTTTGTTTTTCACTCTTGCTGAATCCCATGGTCTGTGAAGATCCTAAAGGGAACCTATAGGAGGGGGAGGTTGTAGTAGTCCCTAGGACTCGCTAAGTTCCTTCCTCACTTCAGATGTATGGGGAGGGTGCTCAACCAATGCCTGGACTTGTGTCTCTCCTCACCTTAGCCTCCTGGCTTCATTCAATTCCCAAGTGAAATCCCACCCTTTGTTAGTATGTGACAGATGCAAATTTGACCCCAGATCCTCCAACTCCAAAGACAGTACACATGCCATGAGTGCAGGTGTGATGCTATTCTTGAAGATAGCAAAGTGCTGTGGCAAAGACATTGGTGTCAGGGGTCAGAGGACCTGGCTTCATATTCCAATTATGTTATTTACTACTTGTTTAACTTGAGTCAAACAGGATTGGATGAACTCCAAGGGTCCTTCCAGTTCTAATTCCATGATTTTCTGATCCCAGATCCCCCAAATCGAACTCAGTCTGTCTTCCACTAACACACGGGTTACAAAAGAATTACTTGTTTGATAGTTCAAAAGATCCATGGTTTCATTCTCTCTCTGCCCTGACACAAATTGTAACCACTCCTTTCCATATGTTGCTGTTCAAAGTACATTTCATCACCTGGTCAATCTCCTTTCCAGATATAGTGAGGCTTTTCCTCACAAGATCATCATCCATTTCCTTGGCATGGACTTACTGGAATTCCAGCTTGGTAGGCCTTTCCAAGGCTTATATAGCTTTAGATCCAGCTTTCTATGCCAGGTTGAGGAATCAAAATAGCACTTTCATTGAGCAATAATGCAATGGAACAACTGCTAAACAACAACAACAACAAATTTCATATGCACTGCCCAGGGCAGGTGTCCACAGACAGCAGTACATTTGAAAAAGATAGGTTAGATTGCAAGCTCAATATGCTTCAGTGGCATCATATGACAGTCAAAAAAGTTAATGCAATGTTAATGTATATGGAAAGATGTCTGTTGTCCAGGACAAAAAAGCTGAGTTCTGCTGTACTCTGCCCTGGTCATTAGAAAGAAGAAAATGAGGAAAAAATAAGATTCAGTTCCATTTGTCACATTTTGCAAAACATATTGATAACCAAGAGAGCATCTTTAGAAAAACATCAAGGACAATGAAACACCACAAAGAGCAAATCATATAAGGAACAATTGAAACAAATAGGGATGTATAGCCTGGGAGAGAAGAACAACATTGGGAGGTGGGTGTGGAATAGAGGTGCATGATACATGTCTTTAAGTATCTTAATAGCTTCCATGTGGAAGAAGAATAAATTCAAGAGAACAAAGAATTAAAAGCAATAGGTAGAAGGTTTAAAGAAGCTTGATGCAGGAAAAAAATCCCCAACGACTTCTAAACATTAAAAGCTATCTAAAAGAGGGACTGGTTGCCTCAGTAGACTTCCCCTCACTGTAAGAATAAAAATGAGAATCAGATGCAAGAGAATTATTTGTTGGGTAAGCTGTGAAAGGAATATTTTTAAGATGCTGGTGGGGTTAGATGTTCTCTCAGAATAATATTTTAAATGCATATTACAAAGGAAATTAGTTATATGAAAATATAGCTCTAAATATAATTTTAATTAAAAAAACACTCAGATATCAAGTTAAGAAGTCCTACTTCCAACCTGCAGATTCTGTAAATCAAAAAATCATCTCCATGAACTACTTTGGCCTTCAATACTTGGAAGATCCATTTTTGTCGATGGAGATAATAATCTCTCTCCAGTGAAGATTGTAACCCTGATACACCTTAGTGAATGGTCTTCATGAAATGCAGTAGACTTCTTAGCAAGTTATCTTCATCTAATACAGGAGCTGGACAGTGCATTCATTACTCTGAAGCCAATTGGGTGATAAGTCTAAACTTAGATGGGTTTTTTTCTCACATGACAGCTATTCTATCCTTCATAGGTTCTACATTCAAAACATTTCCAGCCCTACAAGGAAGATCAGTCTTCATTTCACTGGCATATCCTACCATTCCAGAAGCCCTTTATGTCATGATAGGTCACAAGAGGAGGTTTTAATGAAGTATTTAAAGGGGAAAAAAGTTATTTTATCCCCCTAAAAAACCTTTCCCAAGATAAGGCAAACTTCTCCACAAATAAGTTACCAGAAATACTCTGAATATGTGACATAGTTTAAACCCCTGTAAGCACAATTCCATTGTGAAGAGAATAGACACTGTTAGAGCATCCCTGGTGACATGCTATGCAAGGTCAAGGCAAAACAGTGGGCTTTACAGGAAAATAGCAGAGTGGTCACAGGAGCAGGTGAGAAAGTCAAGCTTCCAGATTTTTTTGTCTATCTCCTAGATTATACTTTAGAAAGGCATTATAATACTAACTCTTAGGGGGGAAATGCATCACTGGGAAAATTCAAAGAGTGGCGGATAAATAAAATGAAGAATCTTGAAGGTGGTGCAATAAGTAATTATATGGGCAAAATTTCTTCATGAATTTTGACATTCTGTTTCATCTATAATCCTTCTTCATTTATTTTTGTTTCTCAAACATCTCATTATAGATTCATCAAGGTGTTTTATTTTAATGATGAAGTACTGTTTAACTTTTTCCCCCTCTCTGTTGAAGTTAATCTAATGACAAACTTATTTTCTAGAGGAAAAAAAACATTTTGCCTTTCAGTGAAATGAAAACAAATTCATAGTCAGTTATACTGTATTTGACATGTTGTTACTTTAGGAAAGTGAGATTCATTTGGAGTTTTTTAACTTAATTTTAGATCTTCATTGTACCTTTCCAGCACAACATAAATTTCACCTGAAAATTTCTTCATAGAAAAGTTTAAAAGTTATAATATAAAATATGCTTCCTTTAAATTGAGAAATGTTGTGAAGCCAAGAAGATGATGTCAAAAGTATTCACCCAGGTTAGGGGGGGAAAAGACAAGAAGCTTGTTACAGGATAATATTTAGAACGTTAAAAAAAAACCCAACTCTATTTAAGTTCTAATTAAAGATAATACTTAGTATCATATACCCAAAGAGGTTTTTTTTAAAGCTTTATCTACACATGATTCAAGCAGAGACAGTGTAATGTAGCAGCTAGAGAGCCAGCCTTGGAGGTCAGAAGACCTGTGTTCCAGGCTGGCCTCTTGATACACATTGGTTGTGTGGTCCTGACCAGTCACTTCTTAGTGATCCAGTGTGATAGTAATGGTAATTTGAAGATCTTCCCTCCCCCTTAAGAAACCTAAGGGAATCTGAAGACTTTCCTTGCTTTGAAGATATACCCTGCCCCCTAATAAGCTAAATGTAATCACATGGAGCCTGTGGATGGAGGAGTTTGCTGAAGGGTGGAGCAGAGCTGACACAAAGCTGGGAGTCAGAGCAGCTAGCCCAGAGGGAGGAAAGGACATATCTGAGGAGAGGACACTCACAGATAGGCTTTTGAGTAAATACTGGTTTGGGGGAAAGCTAATGGATGCTGTGGTTCTCTGTGCTGTTATGGCTTATTAATTTCTTTGCTACTGTGATGGAATCAGCTTACCAGCTTTGGGATTTGTTTTACTAATGTCTGAATAAATGTTTTGTTTCTGTCTTCCATATGGAGAGTCTGTTATATTTTGTGATAAAGCACTATGCTGGCATATTTATAGTGACCACTGGTGCTGTACATATTTCATTGCTGCTATGCCCATGTAACTGTCTAAGATTCTAAGTTATTTACCACTTAAGCCAGCAGATGGGCCCCCAAGGACAGTAAATCTCTCTTAAGCATGTACCTTTTCATTCCATGTATTTTCCTTAAATTACTTAGTTTCTTGCTAAAAATTTTGTGCTTACTCAGCTTCCCATTTTGATCATTTAAGAGGATAAACAGTTCCAAAGGCTAATGGAAGCTGGCCTTTCTTTAAATGTCTGCTAGAAACTAAACCATTTCAACATCTCTGTGCCATGAGCTATTTGTTTCTTTTCAGTTACTTCTTATGACTTGGTTCTGAAAACTATGTTAAAATTATAACAATAAATAATATTAAAATGGCCCTATTATAATTTTCAATGTGTTTTCCTAAGGCCATGGCTTTACTACCCCTAGTTCTAATTCCCAATAATTTGGCATTGCCATTTTCACTGCAAAGTATTTATCAATCAAAATGATTGAATGAGATATTTATAAAGTGTTTAGTACCTGCTTAAAATGCTTATTTCCCCTATCAGAAAGCATCAGATAAGCCAAGTGGCAAAAAGCAGGTTCTTCCATCCTATCATGGCTTCTCGGCTGTTTTCATTTGTGGATATTCATCATAATGTCACATGGACATATTTTTTCATAGGGGACTAAACACACATTTCCATATGTTAGATATGTTGGAGAAAGAAATGAACTGAAAGTGTGAGGTATTTTTTTCTCAACCTGCAATCTAAAATTAATTCAGATACTAAGAAGGTATGACTATTTTTTTTCACTTGCCATAGCTAGGTTTTATAACTCATTCAGCATGGGGCCTATTCAAACCCACGTTTCAATGGGCCTAGTTCACTGTGATTACCCTTGTGGCTCTACAGTAAAGATGAAATCAAGAAATGCCCTGTTTTTTTACACAGCAGACTTCAAAAATCACACCAAATTTAACTGGCTTGTCTGATTCTGCAATGATCACATACTTGTAGGCCACAGAGGGCCAACATTATAGCAAGAATGCTTATTGTTCATACTTAAGAATGCTAAAATAAACACACAAAAATAAACCATGTAAATATGCAGTAAATAATTTTTAAAAAATCCAATATGCAAATTACTGTCCACCCAAATTTGGATTCAGGAGTCATCAGGCAATGGTAGAATGAGTAATGGGTCATTGCTAGTCAATTGTAAAAGTCATCTAATCTTGCTTGGCCTAATTTTCTTTTTTTTTTCTTTTTTTCTTTTGGAGGGGGGAAGGTAGGGCAATTGAGGTTAAGTGCTTGCCCAAAGTCACACAGCTAGTTTTTGTGTTGAATGTCTGAGTCCGGATTTGAACTCAGGTGCTAGGGCCAGTGCTCTATTCACTGCACCACCTCGCTGCCCCCAGGCCTCATTTTCTTGCCTGTAAAATGAAGATGAAGAATTAAGTGATTTCTAAGGTCCCTTCCAGTGCCTATGCGGTGTCTTGTAAATAGTAGGTAACTAATAAATACTTGTGAAATTAATAGAATCAGAAAAACTCAGAGTTATGAAGTAATTCATAAGTCATCTAGCCTGGACAGCCAGCAAAAAGACTAAATAAAGTAAAAAAAAAAACTTAAATGGCCCCAGGACAAGATTTGAAGAGGCAAGGCTTGGTTTTGAAAAAATTGGCTTGGATTTTCTTTTTTCTTTTTTTTTTTTTAAATTGAAAAGAGTGGTACCAGAGATACTGGTATCAGAAAGTTCCTTTGCATTAAAGAATATATATCAGGGTAGGAACTTCCTCTATAACCACCCCAAGAAGAGATCTAGCTAGTGACCAGAAGCTTACTAATTCCCAATGTCTACTTTTCCACTTTGGGACAGCTAATAATTGTCAGGAAAACATTAACTGGAAGAGAAAAAACAAAATATGCCTTTATAGTTCCCATTTATTATTCTTAGTTCTGATCTTTGGGACATAACAGAATAAGACTCATCTCTCTTCATCTAACAGCCCTTCAAGTAAATGAAGAAATCTATTACATCTCCTAAATCTATTATGTTTTTGTCTTCTGAAAGAATGAACATTTTTGGTTCTTTCAATTGATCCTTTTGATTTTATATATATATATAAATTGATCCTTATGATTATATATATAGGATCAATTTATATATATGGTATATATATGATATATATAGATAGATAGATAGATATAGATATAGATATAGATATATAAGGATCAATTGAAAGAACCAAAAATGTTCATTCATATATATATAGTTTATCCAAAGCAGAATAAGAATAAGAACAGACCACATCTTTCAGGACAGAGGTCAGCAAACATCTGTTTTTTGGTCTATGGGCCAAATCCAGTCAGCAGCTTGTTTTTGCATCTATAGGAATGTTTTATAAATTTTATAAATTTTAAAATTATGTTTTATTGCATTTTAAAATATAAAGAAACATTCTTAGGTCATCAACCACAAAAAAATGGGTGGAGCCTGATGGAATATATGAATCCCTCCTCTAGGCCATGCTGCATTTTTGTGAATAGGCAAAAGCCACTTTTAAAAAGTAAGATTCAATAGATAGAATTGATGTTAAAAGAAGATTTGGTTTTTATTGCTATTCAAATGCAACTGAGTTTGATATTTCAAGTTAACTTTGCTCTGAATAAGATATTTGGGAGAAAAATTTATAAAAATCTTGAATTGTCAATTCAGAAAGAGCAGCTAGCCTTCTAAAAATGACAAAACTGGTTTCCCTAAAACATCAAAAATCATAATTTTAAAATATTTTCCCAGTAATTGTTGGACCCACCCAATTTTCAAACTAATATCATCATAGGAAGGAAAATGCCTATAAAAGCTAGGATAATGATTACTTGGTAAGGGGCAGGAGGAGTCTGAAATAGTTTTCCTATCAAACAGAAACATTCTGTCAGTACTGCATGCAAAGCATCAATCCTGAGATGACATCTCTAAATAAATAATAACAAAACATTGTTGATCAGAAACCTTGAATTTCATATCTGCTATCCTTGCCAATAAATTGCAAACGAGTTGGGTCATGTTGACCAGCTGTGCCTCTTGCAGTGGATAGCTACAATTTACCCAAGTTCCCATTCTAGTGTTATTCTTCAAGTATTCAAGGTTTCTATTATGCTTTACTAAGGGCATTACTTCCTTGTACCAGGAACTTTTTGCAATGTTCCTCTGGATATCAACCACTGAGAAACATGCTGACTTCTCGGGCTATACTATGATTATTAAATCTTGTAAATTCAAAATATTTGTGTTTGCCTCTATGAACAAGATTTTCATGAACATTTCTGAGACCAATAACACTTTGAAATTCAGCACAAAAATCTATATCTTTCTTCTGTAATGTACCAGACACAAAAATAAATGTTTTCTTCAAATAACACTAAACTTAAATCAGGAAGACCTGAATTTCAAACACTTACTAGCTGTTTGCCATGGACAAGCTGCTTAATCCCTGCTTGCCTCAGTTTCTTTTTCTGTAAAATGGGGTTAATAATAGCACTTACTTCCCAGGGTTGTTGGGAGGATCAAATGAGATTGTCACACTTGTAAAGCCCTTTGTAAACCTCAAAGTGCTACCAAAGTACTAGCTATCTATTTTAGTTTAGGAATTGGATACATTTACTGATTTACACAGAGAAAATAAGATAGCCTGATTTATGTTTTGCTATCAAAATTTCATATGTGCTTATTTAAAAACTTAGATAGATCTATACCTTCTGGGTGTCTTACAACCATACTTGGGGAGATAGTAATACAATCATGCCTTCTCTTCCCTTGGCATTCTCATCTATGTCCTTTGGTGAAGTCTTTATATAGGCTGAAACCTTTCTTTTTTATTTTAATATCTTAATGAACCAATGTAGGAGAGCCAATAGAGAGGTTGCTCCACATCCATCTGGGATCCTGAGAAGACCCAATAGTAAATATAAAGAACAGTCAAGATTCTAGAGGACCAATGTGTCTGAGGATTTGGATATCAGGAGCTTTACATGCAGGTTTTCTTCTAGAGGCAGCTTACTTGATGTTCCCTAAACCCAGTGTTCTATCTCCCTTTTAAATATTTATAGAGATCGTCCCTCATGTCTTGAATATTTTCCTTACTCACAACTGCTTTGTATAGAATATAAGCTTCCTTCACAGATTGATTCAAGTTCCACCTGCTATTCACAACCTTTTTGACCCTTACAGTTGCTACTGATCTCTCTCTCCAAACTTAACCTTATATTTATTCATCTTTATGTATGATACACCCTCAGTAAAGTAAATAACTAAGTGGTATGATCTCTCTCTCCAAACTTAACCTTATATTTATTCATCTTTATGTATGATACACCCTCAGTAAAGTAAATAACTAAGTGGTATGATGGTTAGAACACTAAACAAAGAGTTAAGAAAACATGAATTGAGCAGAGCCAAGATGGTGGAGTAGAAACGGGACTTCTGTGAGGCTCCAGCTTCCAACTCCTCCAAAACATGTAAAAAATGACTCTAAACAAACTTTAGAGCTACAGAACCCACAAAGTGAAAGAGAGAAACAAATCTCCCACTGAAGGAAGCTCGGCAGGTTGGCAAGAAGGGTACATCGCAGCATGCTGGAATCTGAGCTCAGCCCCAAGTAAGCCCGAGGTTTTAGCCCCAGGGTTTCCCCAACCAGTAGTGTAACTCATAAGAGTTTTCTCAGTATGAGGATAGTTGAAGGGAATGTACATGTATACATATATGTATATGTATATGTGTATGTGTGTACATGTATGTATGTGTGTACATGCATATATGTATTACATACATGTATATGTATGTATAGGATGATGTATGTGTATATAAATATATATGTGAGAGTGGGCATTTGTATGTTCATGTATACATAGACAGAGGGCACAGGATGAGTTGAATATGGAGGGATGATATCTAAAAAATAAAATTAAGAGGTGAGAAATGAATTTATTGCGAGAAAAAGAAAGGGAGCAATAGATTATGGTAAATTATCTCATATAAAAGAGGCAAGAGAAAACTGTTACAATGGCGGGGAAGAGCGGGAGAGTGAAAGGAAATAACAACATGATTCTCACTGAATTTAGCCGAAGGAGGGAATAACATGCACACTCAATTGGGTATCTTACCTTATAGGAAAATAGTGGGGTTGTGGATAAGAGGGGGGAGGATACAAGGGAGGGCAGACTGGGGGAGAGGGTAGTTGGAAGCAAACACTTTTGAAAAGGGACAGGGTCAAAGGAGAAAATGGAATAAATTGGGGGCAGGATAGGATGAAGGGAAATATAGTTAGTCACTACAATATAACTACTATGGAAATGATTTGGGTAACTACACATGTATAATCTATATTGAACTGCTTAGCTTCCCAGTGGGAGAAGAAGGGGAAAAAAATCTGGAACTCAAAAGTTTTAATAACAAATATTTAAAAATTGTTTTTTTTTTTCATGTAACTGGGAAATAAGATATGTAAGTACTGGGATATAGAAACCCATCTTGCCCTACTAGAAAGTTAAGGGAGTGAAGACTAAGGATATAAGAAAGAACAGATTGGGGGAAGGGGTATTCAGTAGGCTTGATATTTTGGGGTAGAGGTAGGGGAAAGATGAGGAGAGAAAAAATTATTACTCAAAATCTTGTGGAAATAAATGTTAAAAACTAAAAATAAATAAATATTTTTTAAAAATTAAAAATATTTTTTAAAAAGAAAGAAAACATGAATTCAAATCAAGCCTCAAACATTTACTAGCTGTGTGACCCTGGGCAAGTCTTTTAACCTCTATCAGCCTATTTCCTCATCTGGGGATGACAAGAACACCTACCTCCCATAATTGTTGTGAGGGTAAAATGGTATGGTATTTGTTAAGTACTGTACAAACTTTAAAATACTACATACATGCAATTTATTTTTTATTAATAGGATAAAGACTATTGTATTTTTGTTTTTGTATTTTTATTGCCTAGCATGGTAACTTTCAAATACTAGGTACATAATAAATGCTAAATTAAAATGACCAAAATCTGTTTCTTGAGCATTTTTGTTGTCATCCTTCTTGAAATATTCTTTTTTTTTGATGATCTCATTCTAAACTCTCTGTGGACTTCTTTTCTCCAGAACTTATTTTCTCTATTTAATAAGTGATACTGTTTGCAATCTTCAATAATCCCCTCCAAAAGTCTGGCAAATGCTAAATCATTGCCATGAGGAAGAGGCCAAAAAGGGCTGCAAAACTGCATAACATCAGAAAAGCTGAATCCCATTGCCAAATAGAGATATGGTAGCCAAGGACAATACCAGTTTATAACATGAGGTCACTTGTAAAATGGCGGATGACAGCAAACTATGAGCTACATAGCCTCAAAAAACAATGAAAAGCAACTGAGGGGAAAACAAGCCAATGGCACATTTGCTGTGTGATCCTACTAAATTAGATAGCCCCAAGATCATTTGTGGATGAAAATGGGAGGAAAACAATAAATAGAAGTGAAATGGAATAAATTATCTGGCATTTCTATGGCAACGTATGCTCATTAACAATAAGAGTGGAATCACCACATTTGGACCTCTTCCACTACACTACGTCAGGAAGGGGCAATGACACTTAAAAACATAAAAACTGAGAAGAATGGCTAAAAATGAGCAAGCATACACAAAATAAATAATGTAATGCAATTTCAAACTCTTCTAGGGGCTAGTTTTCACGATATTATAGAAAGAAAGACTCTCCCCTTTATACTCCCCCCCTTTAGAAAAAAGCATAATTGAAACTATTTTCAAACATAAATGAGTGAGATGTTACTGTACTACTGAACTATACAACTGCTCTGTAACAGTCTGACACCTAAATAGAGGCTCTAAGACCTCATCAGTGTAGGTATTCCTCCAGATCCCAATCATTCACACCTACCCAACCCAAGCAATTTCCATTTATTTGTGTGTGCATGCATGTGTGTGTGTGTGTGTGTGTGTGTGTGTGTGTAAAGGGAATGGTAGAGGACAACTTTCCCAAACTCTCTTAAAATTACAAGGATACCCATGGAGAACAGGGGCTATCCTCAGTCATTATTCACTTTTATCACATGACCAGTTCATTTTCTTTTTGATCAAACATTTCTTTGATACATTTTATGCTTGTTCATAAGCCTTATTTGTAATATGTTGCAGCCTACACTTATGCCCACCCTGTGCCTTTAGATTGCCCTTTGGTTTATATTAAGCTTTAATTCTTTGAAGACCATACTGGTTCATAGCTCGTTATCATTTAATATTCCTGGAGAATATTAACATTAAAAAGGTGGATATATGGTTCAGGGAGAAGGTGAAACCATTTAAAGGACATTTCAACCGAAAAGCAATCCAGTATGCTATTCTCCTCCTGTTTAATTTAATAAGTGAATTATCCATTTGCAGTTTCTGACCCAATAGATGCTTCCCATGGGCTGTCCATTTTGCATATAATAAATTGTCTAGGCAATGACTTGTCAGAGGTGTCAAAGATATATGGCCATCCCAAATAAGATTAAAATGCAATTAAGAAATACTTAATGAAATAAATAAAAAATATAGCAGAACATATAGATAATGTCAACATTTGACTTTCTGAAGCAATATGTGGCCCATAGGGAACCTTATGTATAATTCAGTGGCCCTTGTTTCTATTTGAATTTGACATCACTACTCTAAGTAATAGGCATTCTTCATCTACTTTTTTTTTATAGTTAAGTTAATCTCTTTTGAGTGAATATGAATTTTAGTTAGGAAACTAATTTTATGAAGTTTGATTGTTATTAAAATTAAAAGAAAAAGGGGAAAACAAGTAACTACTGGTTTATATGCCTACTTTTTGTATGATTATTTTTTTACTATTTTCTTATGAAAATAAACTATAGATACATTGGGGATACTAATGATGAGGTAATTAGATAGGAAGAATGAAGTTTTCGAAAACAATAGCTCACAAACAACATTCAGCAATACACAAACAGTTTACCATAATACAACTGACTAAAAGGTGTAGAGCATACAACATCACACTATGCCTAACGTTTGCTGATTATTTGAAAACATTTGACTTGGTAAAGCAAAATATTACCCTACAGGTTCTTCTCCAACAAAGAGTGTGCCAAAAATATATTAAGATTCTTTGAAAGTTATAATCAGACAAAACTGTATGAGAGCCCTCTGATCATTTATATGAAATAAGGCATAAAACAAGGAAATATAGACTCATACTAAGCAGAGGTTTATACCACTTTTATGGAGGAAATTCAGAAGATATTCCAAGATACAATAGGATTGCCTATAGATTGTGAGGTTATCCAGATATTCCTGTCTGTAAGTGACATAGTGTGGATTATAAATCCTATGTCATAAGAAGAGCATTCTCTCTCAGATCTATAAAATATTTGAGAATGATCATGCATACATCAAGGGTAACTTGGATTTTAAAAAAAGGAAGATTCACTTAGGCTCTTTTCTACAGCAGAAGACATCTTCAAAATCATATAATTGTCTGAGGGGTATTTGAAACAGCACATTCATTTTGTGTCATTTGTTTGCTGAATCCACAACATAGGGAAGCATCAAAAATGGAAGCATATGCTTACCAAAAGTGTCCACCATGAAGTATGCATGTGACAAAGTTTAAAGGGAAAAAGGAATTGCCTCTTGATAGACATGGGGTGACACTGCAGGTAAGAGGCAACATGAATAGATAGCCAGCCTTGAAGCCAAAGTCAGGGTTCAAGTCCTGCCTCTAACACATACTGTCTATGTGGCCCTGAACAAATCACTTAATCTCTCAGTTCAGCTCTCAAAGACTAGAAATTGCAGCAAAGATGTGAATCTACATTGATAGGGAGAGTTTACTTACCTGGAGTTCTCTTTCAATGAATTTACATACCCAGTCCCTATTCCCTATTGTATTTATCAATCAAGACACAGGACAGTATTAGGCCTTCTCAATGAGATCCACAATCGATCAGTAGAGACCTAGCTTTCAACCAAAGTAAGAAAAAGTCAAGTGGATAAAGAACATATGTTGCCCAGATTATGACATGCAGCTGGATGAGAAAGATGCTACATCTCTGACTCTCTGGCTTTTTAAACCCTGTATCTCTTCTTCTTCAGCTGACTCTCCCCACACCTCCTTATAAAGCTCTCCTTTATGTATTGTCTTTTCCCTTTAGAATATAAGCTCCTTGAGGCTAGGGCCTGCTTACTGAAAATTTTCCACAGTCCTTAACATAGTACCTAGTATGTGTCAAGTGCTTAATAAATACTCCTAGCTATGTACAGATTATAATGAGCTGCATCAGAATGGAAAAAGAGGTGAAAATCAGGCAGAATAATATTCGGAAATTGCTCAGTGCTTTCATCCCTTCAAAGCTGTCTGCTGTCATCCTAAGCCATTTTTTAAGACTAGTATTTTATATCAAATCTATGGCTACAAACCATGGAACACCATGACCTAAGAATTATCAACAATGTAAGTGATTGAAAAGGCTATGAAAAGAAACACAGTGGATCATTACAGTGTATTACCAATAACGACTTGCATTTAAAAAATGATGTGAAAGACCTCATCAAGGACATGCATGATCAGAGAGGGAAGAATAAGAGCCAGTCTGTGTCCTGCACCAGAGTCCTTGAAATATGAAAAGCAAAGGAGGCTTCAAGAATTTGAGATATTTTATGGAGAATTTATGCACAGAATGAAAAGATAAGAATGGGTTGTAATCCTCCCAGCTCTCCTGCCCCCTACTCACTGTCTTTTTTTCTCTAGGACAGGAAATTTAACCCTTTTTTGTGTCATGATAAAGTTTCTCTCAAAACAATGTTTGTACATACATAAAATAAAATATATGATTACAAAAAACCTCAATTATTTTGAAATACAATTAGCAAAATACAATCAATTTTATATGTATGTATGTATAATACACATTATGCATATGTATTTTGTTGTTCAGTAACATCCAACTCTGTGTGACCACACTTGGGATTTTCTTTTGCAGAGATACTGAAGTGGCTTGTCATTTCCTTCTCCAGCTCATTATACAGATGAGGAACTAAGGCAAACAGGGTATAATGGTAATGGGATTTGAAGATCTTCCATGCCCCTTGTATTGGCAAGCAAACAGGTACTTAGCACCTTGTTTCAAGTTCATGATTGTATCGAGTATTGATATCCAGAACTTGTGAATCCCACAGTGGGATGAACTTATGGAAGTAAGAGGAAGGGACAAGACAGGAAGAGCTAATACCATATATAAGGAAAAGCCCAAGCTATAGAGTCAGAATTGCAGAGAGAGAGAGAGAGAGAGAGAGAGAGAGAGAGAGAGAGAGAGAGAGAAAGAGAGAGAGAGAACACTGCCACACCCTCACTGAGAACTTCTGCTGAAAACTGCTCACAGCTAGAACTTCTGGGAACAAGCAGTGTAGAGGTAGAGGCTGAGCAGCTGCAGTGAGTGAGGAGAGTAGGATCTTTGCCTGAGGGAACCTATTTTGTTTTGAAGGCATGGGAATGTGGGTGTTTGCTGCACTGACTATGTGTACCAACTTTGTGGCTACTGTAATGACTTTGTCTGGTTTTGGGACTCAGCTTTCTAGTATTTGAATAAATGTTTTGCTCTGTCCTTCATATGGAGGGCCTGTTATATTTTGTGATTCACAACTATACTAGCATATTTACAGTCACCATAGTTGCTGTAAATATCACATTGGTGTTCCAAGGGGAGAGGAAGCTGGGAATCAGAACAGTTAGAACAGAGGGAGGAGAAGATGCAGGCAATGAGATAGTTGGGCTTATAAGTGTTTGTTTGTGGGAAGACCCAAGCAAGGGGGAAGGATTTGGGATGGTGTTGCTTCTTGAAGTAATAATATGTATTTACTTCTTTGTTGCTATGATGGATTAGGTTTTCTGGTGTTGGAATTCAGCTTTCTGGTGACTGAATGAATGTTTTGCTTCTGTCATATGTGGAGAGTCTGTTGTATTTTGTGATTCAGAACTATGCCGGCATATTTATAATCACTGTTGGTGCTCTGAATATTGCCTTGGGTATACATAGGGTCAAGTTACTTTCACAGTAAGTCTAGTGGCTAGTAAGTGTCTGAGGACAGATCTAAATTTGAATTTAAGTCTTCCTGACTCCAGTCTCAGCTCTCTATCCATTGTATCACTTAGCTGCCTATACCTATACATATCTATCTATCTATCTATCTATCTATCTATCTATCTACCTACCTACCTACCTATTTACCTATCTACACATATATACATATTATATAGTAATTTGCATATTGTCTTCCCCAAAGGAATATGAGCTCCTTGAAAGCAGTAACTGTGTTTTCCCCTGGTACATATTAAGTACTTCTTGAATGACTAATTGTACTGGTAGGGACAGCACCTACACCAAAGAGAACCTGGTTCTATTATACTATCCATGGATATAAACGATTCAATAGCTAGACAAATAAATAAACATGCAAATGACTATATGTGTGTTTGTATACATATTTTATATAAATTCTTTACTACTGATCTTGAGCTGAATGGGTTCAAACCAAAAAAAAAAAAAAGTATGCTGGTTAGTTGCTTCAATCTTAAAGTAACAGATGCTACCAAAAGTACTATTTTGGGGGGAATGTAAAATTCTGGAGGGGGATGAGAATATTCTCTCTTTATACTCATGTATATACATGCACAGACACATACAAAAAAAAAGTACTAAAAACTGGATTTGGGGTTTTTGGTGTGTTCTTTTTTGCCTTGACATGCCTGCCCATCTCAGTTCTGTAAGCCCAAAGTAAGTCTAATTACTCTGGCTATGCTACCTTAATCAGTTACCATTGTACAAACATTGGCAGCCACCAGAGAGAAGGCAAAATACTAGGGAGAAATTAAAATACCTCTTCATAGTTTGCTCTGATTCTTCTACTTCCTTTGAAGTTACACAAAAGTCACACTATGCAAGACTGAATCGAAAGCTCCCAAAGGATAAATGTTTTCATCTATAACTCTTTCTCTATGCCACTGGAAATGATAGCAAGGCAGCACTGTCCCAACCTATCAACAGAGACTTGTCTTCCTCCGTTTGGCAGGCTCATGTTGCTCTCAGGTGCAGAGTGCTTTTCATTACCAAGATTCTCACTCTCCCTTTAAAATTTACCTCTCCCATGTGATATCTCCTTATTTTCTGGATGGATTTATGATAATTGGAAAAGGCTAAGGGATATTCCCAAGATTATAATCTTTTTCCATAAGTAACAGGTCTCCATAAAAGCTTTTCATAAAAACTTCCTGGAGATAATACTCTTACCTATAATTTTAGGTTTATTAGGAAGGAAGAGTGATAGATACAGTGGCAGGATGATGTGGGAAGAATTTGAGTATAGGCCTACCCTTGTGCTTGGAGCCCCTTACATTCCACCAGAATACCCTAAATATATGCTTATATTACTCTTACAGACCCAAGAGTTATTTACTTCCTCTGACAGAGTTTAAACTAGTTTAGGCAAAGAGTTGCTCTGATATTAATATGGAAAAATCAAAAAAACTCACAGTGACAAAAATGTCTGCGAAAACAGATAGCTTGACATTGTACCCTTAAGCAAGCATACTTTTACTGCAGAACAGGTATCTACATTTTCCCTATCCATATAGATGAAATTCCCTTTTCATTGCTTCTTTTTCAATTTGAGAGAAGAATGCATAAATCAGAAACCACCAAAAACTGAGAAGATAAGCACAAAAATGGAAAAGTGTAGAATTATAGTTTTTAATTAGACATTTTCAGGCAGTTAAAAGACAGACAAAATTGTAAGTTCTGTGGAGCTGAGTTTATTCCAAGAAATGTTCTTTTTCCACATGAGCTATAGAAAACTGTATCCTAAGCTACAATCCTTCAGAAATTTGTTAACCTCTGTCAGCCAGTACAGAAATGAGAAATTCCCTGAGATCATAAACCTCATAATCCAACATAAATAAAACAAATGAATTCTAGATTACACTTTAATCAATGATATAATTACCTTAAAGGCACCAACTTTTTCCAACCTTCCTCATTTCTTCTCTCCCCTCATCTCATAACCATTTAAATAATCTATGTATGATAATCTTTGTATTTATTAGGGTTAGTATTATTAAAGAAAAATAAATAGTCTATGATTATACCTAATTGATATATACTTTTTATTCTAGCTTTGCATTATAGCTACAGTAAATTCCTGTCCCTACAAAAGAAACAAGTTGACCCCACTGTATTTGCCATAAAAACAATGGCAGCTACTGGAAAAAACAAACCTGCTTCCTGAGAGCTATGATGGTTTCTTGAACTTCTGCAGCAAAATGACTGAAATCCTGAGGAAAACTGGAACTGGACAAATGTGTCATATTTTCTGTGTTTCTATCCATCGATAATTTTTCATTATGCCTATAATGTAGGAAGCAAAATAAGATTCAGGGAAGGAGCAATCAAATAAAATCAGCAAATAGGTGAGTGCCTACTATGTGCAATTCACCGAGAAAGATGCTGTGAAGGAGAAAAAGGAGAAAAAGAATTAAAAGTCAGAATTAAGGATTTAAAATTAAAATGAGAATAAAGAAGAATAATCCATAGTGTTGTTCTACTGATATTTCCTTTCAAACGTATTGAAAATAATTGTTTTCCCCTGACAACTACGACGAATGTCATGTTGTATTGCAAGTACATTTGGTATATTATTTAGATCTCAGAGGTATGTCTTTTCCTAATGACATTTTTTTTTCACTTTACACAGTGACAAAGCTGTGACAAATTAAATATCACACATTATGCAGCACCCAGGTGGGAGAGTTGCTTGCTGCATTATATATTCATGGAAATAGCAATGCTAAGACAATGATAAGTCTGGCTGTCAAAAATCAAACCTTTTTTAAAAACCAGTTGCAAAATAGCCCAACCCTCATGAACATTAAAGAAAAGAAGCCCTGTCAGCTTTTGATGCTTCTGAAAAGTTTAAGGAAAGTTTCGAATAGATAGAGGTAAATGACCAGATGATTATATAGAGTTTGGGAACTGGAAACAAAAGTAGGATTCATTTTGGAATAGAATGTTCTGAAGAGAATAATTTCACAAAACAGAACAGAAATCAAAACCTCATCCCAGGTTTGCTAGACTACCCAGATGTTACCTGAACTCAACATGCCATTTTGAAGCTCCATGCCTATGTTCAAGCCATCCACTATTTTTTAAATGCATTCTCTTCTAATCACTGCCTTTCAGAATCCTTATCTTTAAGGCTCAAGTCAACTGTGACATCCCCTATAAATACTTCCCTGATTCTCCACCCTTCAACTGAAAGTGTTCCTTAAATTATCCCAGGGCACTTTGTATTTCTATTTTCCCTGCTTCACAGCCTACATTTTATATCACCTGTCTGAATAAATGTAGGATTCTTACCTGGCAAGATATAAGCTCCTTAAGGCAGGGAGTATAGAATTCTCTATCTCTGCCTGCCTAATAAGAGGTAGCATGTAAATAGAGAACAAGCCTCTAAATCAGTAGGCCTACATTTAAATCCCACTTGTGACACACACTAGCTGTGTGATATTAGTCTAAGCACTTATCTTCTCAGTGCCCTAGGCAACTCTTTGAAACACTAAGTTGCAGAGTAGTTGTTTGTACTGGTAGAAGGAGTTTGGTCACCAAGAGTTCCTTACACTACTGAAATCACAGGTCTGAGAAAAAAAATGAAGTAAGTGTCCCTAGTGCTCAGAAGAGTGCTTGAACTTAGCAAATGCTTAATAAATATTTGTTGATTTTGTTTTTCATTTTTTATTTTTGAAGAGGACCAATGACATCACAAGGATGATGTCTTCACTTGAGTTTGAGTTGGAAGAGTTGTGCAAAGTTATTGGTCTAACTCTCTCTTCCAGAGTCACTGAAGTCCAGTGGCAGGACAAAAGAGAGGTGATGGCTTGGGGTGCAGTGGAAGACCTTTATGTCAGTTACAAAACACTTTTCACACAAATAATTGTAAAAATATCAATAGCTCAAGAGTAGCCTGAGCCGATATAATAAAAATGAAAATTCTGCCTAAACTTACTTATTTAGCCCCATACCAAACTACCAAAAACTATTTTAAAGAGCTAGAAAAATAATAAATATTTGGATAAATATTTTAAAAAGTCAAGAATATCAAGGGAATTAATGAAAAAAATGTAAGGGAAGGTGGCTTAGCAGCAATCATCAAAACTTTTTGGTTCTGGCTAAGAAAAAAAGAATGGTGGATCATTGGAACAGATTATGTACACAAGATAAATAAATGATGGTAGTAGTCTAGTGCTTGATAAACTCAAAGACCTCAACTTCTGGGATAAGAACTCACTATTTGACAAAAACTGATGCGAAAACTGGAAAACAGTATGGCAGGAACTAGGTATACATCAGCTATCTTACACTGTATATAAAGGATCAAAATGGGTACATGATTTAGACATAAAGGATGTTACCATAAGCAAATTAGGAAAGCAATGAATAATTTTCCTGTTATATCTGTGGAAAAGGGAAGAATTTTTGATCAAACAAGAGACAGAGAGAAATAGTAAAATAGATATTTTTGGTTAAATTAAAAAGGGTTTACACAAATAAAACCAACAAAACCAAGATTAGAAGAAAAGCAAAAAGCTAGAAAATAATTTTTATAGCAAGTATCTCTAATAAGGGCCTCACTTCTCAAATACAGAGAACTGAATCAAATTTATAAGAATACAAGTTATTCCCCAATTGATAAATGGTCAAAGGATATGAATAGGCAGTTTTCAGATGAAGAAATTAAAACTATAGGCATATGGAAAAATGTTCTAAATCACTACTAATTAGAGAAATGCATACTTAAACAACTTTGAGGTACCATCTCCCACCTATCAGACTAGCTAATATGACAGAAAAGGAAAATGATAAATGTTTGAGAAGACATGGAAAAATTGGAACACTAATGCACTAGAGTAGAGTTGTGAACTGATCAAACTATTATAGAGAGCAATTTTGACTACGACCAAAGCGTGATGAAATACCACTACTAGGAGAGGCCATCTCCAGTCATCCTGATCTGTATCTTGCCACTGGACCCATATGGCTCCAAAGAGAGAGTAAGGCTGGTGACTTGGTACAGCCCTCCCTCACATAAATCCAGTTCACTTACAAGTCATGGCATCATCTTCTTCATCCCATGGTACTCTTTGATAATGAAGACCAAACAATAATAACAACCATTACTATGTCTGTATCCCAAAGATATCATAAAAAAATGGAAAAGGACATATACATGCAAAAATATTTATAGCAACTCTTTTGTGGTGGCAAAGAATTGGAAATTGAGGGAATGTCCATCATTTAGGCAACAGTTGAACAAGTTGTGGTAAAGAATGTAATGGAATACTACTGTGTCATAAGCAGGTCATAAGAATGACAAGCAGGTGGATTTCAGAAAAGCCTGAAAAGACTTACATGAACTGATGCAAAGACAAGCAAGCAGAATGAGAAAAATCATTGTATACAGTAAGAGCAATATTCTCAATAATCATCTGTGAATGACATAGCTATTCTCACAATACAATGATCTAAGACAATTCCAAAGGACTCATGATAGAAAATGCTATCCACATCCAGAGAAAGAACTGATGGAGTCTGAATACAGATAGAAACATACTATTTTCACTTTATTTTTTTCATGGTTTTTTTTGGTCTGCTTCTTCTTTTACAAACATGACTAATATTGAAATATGTTTAATGTGATCACATGTATATAACCTTTATCAAATTGTTTACCATTTTAGGTAGGAGAGATGGAAAGAAGGAAGGAAGGGAGAAAAATTGGAACAAGTTTTTTTTAATAAATGTTAAAAATGTGATTGCATGTAATTGGAAAAAATAAAATGCTATCTAAGAAAAGAAATTTTGTTTTTTTTCAAAGAACAGAAAAGAAATTTACATTATTTTTTAAAATAAAAAGGTATAAGGTACTACAGAGAAGAAATATTGTATGCATTTTCAGATGATTTCACTTAACTACTAGCTCCAGTTCTCTCTTTTACTTTATTCCAACAGACCTCTTACAAAGTGAGAGTAAGCAATAAATGGATGTAATATATAAACAAACCACATTAATATCTTGCCCCTGGACCCAGAGGGGTCTGGAGTAGACAGTGAGGCTGGTGACCTTGCACAGCCTTCTCTCATTTAAATCCAATTCACTTGTGTGAATCCAAAAATAAAAAGTTTATATGCCTAAAAAAGGCATTATTCTGCAACCAACCTGGTGATTAGCATCTCTCAACTTAGTTGAGTTGTCTTCAGCTAACAGACATATAGCCCATCTCCACATTTGCACATAAAGTCTTTTAAGCTTTGCTGGACCTGCTAGAACTTATGCTTTGAGAGAACAGTCTTTAGAAATACAGGGTCATGTCCAGAGGCCAAATGAGAGGCTCCCTTTCTTTTCTGATCATGAGCTTTCAGCTCCCATGATGCAAGCAAGCATTCTTGTTTCACAAGGTCTGGCTAAAAGAGATCTTACTTTATTCTGAGGGGAGGTGAACAATGGAATGCCGGAAATTTATCTTAGATAAGGTGCATATTCCAACTATTTAAGTTTTAATTTCCTACATTTGCCTATCTCTTTATGTGTATCTGTTACTGAGATAACTGGTGAATCAAAACTATGTGGAACTCACTAAAATCAGTATGCATATTCATTTTCTCTTTATCTCATGAATAAGAAATTTTTAAAAAGTAACATACAATCCTAGAAAGCATAGGATTTGTTCCACAAAACAATAGAAAATTTCTGGAATGGCAGAAATACCAAACTGAAGATTTTTAATTGTTACCTTTAACTGATCATCTGCAGCAGCATTGTTTAATATACAGTTGTGGAAAGGTCAAGTTTAGGGTAGGTCAAAGAACATAGCAAAAGCAATCAGGAGTTGATTGACTTCACTGAAAAGATCAGAGGGTTCTAGTTCTTGGTGACTTACTTTACCTCTAGACTTCAATACCTGTATAAATAGAGTAGAATATATTTATCTCTTTCAAAGATGCCTTATTTGAAACTCTCTATTTCTAGGCAAAAAGTAAATATTTAGCCTTTCAATATTTTGGTGCCAACACTAGGGCTAGAAACAATGACAGTAACTCCCATTTTTAAGGCCTCTGGTACATGGGGAAATAGCTTACTACTCTTAGTCAGACTGTTCTAATGCCATGAATGCCTTTGACATTTTATGTCAAAATAAGGAGCAGTTTCTCCTTAAGGAGCTTTTGTGCTGCCTCAACAAGGATGAGTGGAAACTTCTCTGTGGATGCATACTGAACATTTCTAGCATAGTTTACTGCAGTAACAATCAAGCAATTATTGTAATTGTAAACACTGCATGGTGGCCTCAACAGCTTTAGCAAAAAGTTCTAAAAAATTTATGGAGGGAAAAAATTGTTGAAGAAATCCTTGGTGACTACTGATTTAACACAATCCAGGGATGACTTCTACCTTCATAAACATCACAATATCTTGAAGCTATGGGTTTTGTGTCCTGTAAAAAAATTAAAATCTTCTAATTTCAATTAATTTGAACTTCCATAGTAGGTTCTGGGTACAATTTTAATGAAATTTGTATATGAACACTCTGTCTCTCTCTGTCTTTTTCTGTTTGTCTTTCTCTTTGTGTCTCTGTCTGTATCTCTGTCTCACTCTTTCTGTCTTTCTCCTTCTCTCTGTCTGTCTGGCTCTCTCATGCTATTATGAATTTAAACTCTACAGCCTTAAATTTGCAAGTATACCATTGGCATCTGCCTCCTCAGTGTGGTCAGGGCGTATTTACTAGTTAATTGCTCATCAACTTTCAGATCAAACCAAACTGGGGTGACTACATGACAGTCAGAATCTAGAAAGACCTTAATAAGATATATTATATTGAATCTAATAAGATGAAATTCAATAGGAACTAAATGTAAAAATCTCACATTTAGATTTTTAAAAATCAGCTTTCCAAGAAAAAAATGGGGTGGCATAAATAAGACAGCAGCTTATCTGAAAAACATCTGGGGGATCTAGTGAAAACTCTTGAGTTCACTAGATCATTACTAAATCAACAGTATAATATCATAGCCAAAAAAGGTAATATAATCATGAGAAACATTGAAAGGGGATTTGCTACCAAAAAAAGAGGTAAAAGTGATTGTACCCTATCCTTATCTGGCCACATCTATACTACTATTTTCAGTTCTTGGCAAAGCAGGACAGGAGGGACATTAATAAGTTAGAGAATGTCCAAAGAAGAGTAACCAAAATGGGTAAAGACTTTGATTACACATCATATGAGAAAGAACTCATACTAAAAAAGAGCCTGGAGATGAATAGCCTGGAAAATAAAGGACTCAGAGAGGAAATGATGACTGTCTTCCGTTATTTGAAGGCCTGTCATATGGAGGAAAAGATTTATTCTGTTTGATCACACAGGGCAGAACCAGGAACAATTGGTAAAGCCTGAAATTAGACAAATTTAGGCTTGAGATCAGAGGGAGAAAAAACCCTTTCTAACAGTTTCTTAGTAAAAACTACTTGACATTGTTATAAATTATTTCAAATTGTAATTCATTCCAGAAAAGACTATATGACCCTTTGTAGGGTACATTCTAGTACATAGCCATCAAGGTACCTTCCAACTGTAAAATTCTGTGATTCTATGAATCTGGATTGATTTTCTGAAATGATTTGAAAATGCTCTAGAATATGTATTTCAGACCTTTTTAGAAAACTATCTCACTACCTGTATGCTAGAGAAATGTCATTAAAGGTTATTCCTTTAATTCCTATGACATAAAGTGTAACAGTCTTCCTGGCTAGAGCTTTGGCCTGGGACATAAGTACCATATTTTTTAGAGGGTCATTAATTGGGTCATTAATTTAATTCCATAATTTTGCCCTTGAGGAAACTGAGTTCAAAGAGGCAAGTAAGTAAGTGGCAGAGCTTGAACTGGAACCCAGGTCTTCTGAATCCAATTCTCTTCTCTCTAGAAACATCATTTTTTTTTCCACCAAGAGGGACTTTTGGCTGACTTTGACTTGATATCTACATGAATGTGATTAATGCAGCATATCTTCTAAGAAATCCCCCCAAACTGTAGAATCTCAGTATTAGGGCATATGTATGAATAATAATCAATACTGTCTTGACCTAGGTATGAAATTCAATCTTTCAACAATGACTGACAGTATTGATGAAAAATATGTTTTTGTAATGGAAATGAGAAGTTGAAGACCTTCCCTGTTTTGAAAGTAAACTCTGCCCCCTGATAAAGCTGAATGTAATCACATGGATCCTGTGATGGAGGGAATTTACTAAAGGGTGGAGCAGAGCCCACAGGAAGCTTCCCTGCTGTGAAGATAAACTCTGCCCCCTGGTAGGCTGAATGTAGTCACATGGAGCCTGTGGTGGGAGGAGTTTGCTGAAGGGAAGCAGAGCCCAGAGGAAGCTGGTAGTCAGAGTTAGCCAGATGGTGGGGAAGAGAAGAGGACCTAAGGCAAGGAGTCAGATCAGCTCATGAGTAGATATTGAACTTGTCTTGGATTGTGGAAAGGCTGTGGCTCTCAGCTGGCTTCTGAATATCTTTGGTACTATGATAGAATTGGCTTACTGGTTTGGGGATTCAGTTTTCTGGTGTCTAAATAAATGCTTTAGTCCTCTCCTCCATCTGGAGAGTTTGATATATTTTGCAATTGAACATCATGCGATACTTCATGTGACACTTCTAGTCATGGTCTTTAGCGTGATCGTGGGCACTGTAAATATTGCATTGGTGCTACAGCTTTCCATAATCCATGTCTTCAAACAAAAGTCATGAATAAGTTCATCAGTTATAAATAAGGTATTTTAAGTGGAAGTTGTATGATACTGTGTTTTTTAATCCCATAGACTATGATGGTCATTGTGTCCTTCTGTTCAGGTTACTTTACTGGGCTTAACTTCAGATTGAAATGCCATCACTTTGCATCCACATTTCAAGGCACTGGTTGATTAGCATTAATTTCTTCAATACACAGGGTAACCACTGAAGCACAAGGTTGGCTCAGTTTCCAGAGCAGAAGCAGAATTCAATTGCTTTCCTGGATTCCTCAGAAGTACAGTTATATTTCCTGCAGTTTTCTAAGTTTAACAGGAACCCAGACCCACTGTCAGAATATATACTGCCTCTAGTATCAATAAACAGGCCGGTTATGGGAAAGATACTACTTAAAAATGTCCCTGACAAAATGCCCATTTTGGATACCACAGGAGCACACAATTTTAGGAAGTCAAGAGGACCAAAACAAAATGAAATGAAAGTGAATATAAATACTACACTACACTAGTCCCTCACACACATATATAATAGACAGAGGAAAGGATTTTCCAACAGAGTCATAATGAGTCAGAATAACTGAAGATACTTAGCAAAACATCCCTTGAACTTACAGTACATAAGAGAAAGCAAAGAGGAAATGTGCAACTGGAGATTAAGGAAAGTAGGAATGAATATCATTTTAGTTGGCTAGTGGGATGCAACATGTTATCAAAGGAATCATAAAATAAAACACACTGTACAGAATAAGGAAAGCAATACTCCTACTGTACTCTGCAGGACAGACTTACATATCTGGAATATTGAGTTCAGTTCTTGGTGGAAAAAATTTATGATGGTCATTTGTAAGTAGAAATTCTCAGTCAGTCAATATGCATTTAGTAAGCACCTATTATGTGCCAGACACAATGTTAAGCATACAGAAAAAGACAAAAGACAGTCCCTGACTTCATTGAACTCACAATCTAATAAGGGGAAACAACATGTGAATAACTGTGTAATACCAATCCAAATACAGGATGAATTGGAAATAAGCCACAAAGGGAAGGCAGTAGAATTAACAGGGAAAGGGAAAGGCTTCCTGTAGAAAATAAAATTTTAGCTGGAACTTGAAGGAAGCCACAGAAGCCAGGTGGCAGAGATAAAGGGGCACATTTAAAGTGTGAGAGACACCAAGAGAAAGTGCTTGTAGTCAAAACATGGAGTGTCTTATTAGAAGAACAGCAAGGAAGCTAGTGTCACTCGATCACAACCTATGGGGGAAGAAGCAAAATGTGTTGTAAAGTGTAAAAAGACTGGAAAGGTGGCTGAGGGGGGTAGAACATAAAGGGCTTTGAACACCAAAAAGAAGACTTTACATTTGATCCTGAGGGTTATAGGAACTACTGGAGCTTATTGAGTAGGAGGGTGACACAGTCTGACATGTAATTGAGGAAATCACTTTGACAGCTGAGTGAAAGAAAACCTGAAGTGGAATAGACTAGTGACAAGAAGACCAGTCAGCAAGCTATTTCAATAGTCCAGGCATTAGGGATTAGGGGTCTACCCTAGGGTGGCAACAATATCAGAGGGAGAAGGAGGCATATTTAAGAGATGTTAGAAAAGTAAGAATGATATGCCTTAGCAATAGACAGGCTGGGGGGGAGAGTGAGAGATAGTGAAATGTCAACGTTACTACCTAGATTGTGATCCTGGCGAACTGGGAGAATGGTGACACCCTTGACATTAACTGGGAAGTTTGGAAGTTAGGAGAGTTTGGAAGGAAAATGAGATCAGTTTTAGACATATTGGGTTTAAGATGTCTACATGACATTCAGTTCAAGATGCCTAACAGGCAGTTGGAGATGCAAGAGTAGAGGTCAAGAGAGAGGTTTCAGCTGGAAAAGTAGATGTGAGAATCATTAGCATAGAGATAATTAAATTCATGGATTTGATGATACCAAGTAAAACAGTTTAGAAGGAGAAAAGAAGAAGCTTTAGGGCAGGGCTTTTGTAGGACACTAAAAATTTGTGGTCATGACCTGTAAGAAGATCCAGCAAAGACTGAGGCAGGGTCAAGTAAGCAGGAGGAGAACCAGAATAAAGTAGTTTCATGAAAATCTGGAGAAAGAGAGTATCAAGGAGAAGAGAGAGAATGACAGTGTCAAAGGCTGCTGAGAGGTCAGGATCAATGGAAATCAAGAAAAATGCATTGGATTTAGCAATTCAGAGATTACTGGTAACTTTGGAGACAGCATTTTTGGTTCAATGATGTGGTCAGAAGTCAGATTTTGAGAGTTAAGAGGAAAATGAGAGGATAAGAAGTGGAAATACCTATTATAGGTGGTCTTCTCAAAGAGGTTAGCCACAAAAGACTGGAGATATATAGAATAATACTTAGCAGAGATGGAAGTATCAAATGAGTTTTCTGAAGACAGAGAAGACAGGGATGTGATTGTATGTAATATGGAAACAGTCATTAGATAAGAAGATATTGAACATACTAAGAGTGTGGGGAATGATAAAGTGAGCAATCTGATGGAGGAGATGGGATATAATCAGACCCCTTCCACAGTAGAAGGGTTTGCTTTGACAAGGAAAAGGCCAATCTCTTCCATGTGAGACAGGGACAGAGGACGAGAAAGTGACAGAGAATATTTGAGTGATATGAGATGAGGAAGAAGGGAGAAGCTCTTGGCACATGGTCTCATTTTTTTTCTGTGAAATATTAAAGAAGGTTTTCAGATGAAAGGGTGGGGAAAGGAGGAGACATGGGAGCTATGAGGAGAGATGAAAAGGTTTGGAAGAGTTGCTGTGGTGAATGGGATAATAAGGTAAAGGGGAGTGAAATTGTGAGGGATTAGGAAGGTATAAAAGGCTTACCTAGTAGCAGTGAGGACCCAATTGAAGGTACAAAACAAATTTGCAGTGGACTGTGCCAGAAATTGCATGATTTTCTCTACCTTTATTCATTCATTTATTCATATGTATAGAAGCAAAGGCAGCAGATGGAAGGAGTGATCTAAGGCTAAGGCTTGGCAGGGCACAATAGGTGATAAGAGGGCAAGGATTTCAAGAAAAGAGGAATATGTAGAGTTGAACTAGTTCTCCAAAGGGTGAAGATGAATACAGGAAGGCACTGTGGCTAGTCTAACAGTATTGGTCTAGTAAAGAACTAAGGAGTCAAGGGATTGAAAATCATGGTAAAAATGAAAATCAGGTTTTGATATTGGGAGGCAAGAGATGGAAAGGAAATAGAGACAGTATATGCCCTCTCTGGAAAGATTAGGCATATCCTCTTTGTTTCAAATGGGAATACTGGGTAGCAGAGTTAGGCTTTGTACTCCATAAGAAATTATTTCCCAGGAAAAATGCCTCTCCCAAAATAAAAGAGGGCTGTTTTGGAAATTAATGTTTTCTCCTTCACTTAAGTTCTTCAAGGAAGAACTGGCTTAGCCATCTTTCAGGAATGTAATAAGGGAATTTCCTTTTCAAGAAAGAGCTTTTCTGCAGAAAATAGTAAATAAGCATAAAATAAGCTGGAATATGCCATGAAGATTGGGTATATCTTAATAGCTCATTTGTTTTAAAATTTATTTGATGCCTAGTTCTCAAAGTGAAAGCAAATCTATAGAAATTAAGTCCCTATATATACCTGTTAGTCACATCAACTGAGTCTTCATTTTTCTCTTCTGGATAGCTATATTGAAGAGAGCGTTTTCTTCGAAATTCTTGTGTGAATGCTCTGAACTGTCCTCTTGTTCCACAGTCTGTGAAAAAGAAGAACCTATATTAATGTCATGGAAGAACCTCAAATGCTATTTCTTTGTGTGAAACAGAGATTTCTTTGTGTGAAATAGAGATCTTCTAAGAAGATAAAAGGAGAGATTTATAAAATCGTTGTTCCCTAATGTCAATACCCAACAAAGCATAGGATATCTTTTCTATGCACAGATTCAAGATGTCAAATATTTGCCCTGTACTGTGCCAACTCAAGCCTGATCCCTGACAGCTTTATTCCAAATTCAAAGCAAAAGTAGCTTCATTTTCATCCATTCCTCAAGAGAGATTTTCCCCCTCCTAACACCCACTGATGAGTTTATTTTATTTTTCCTAGGACTAAAAATTGGCTATATATGTAACCCATTAATTTTTAAGATTATGAGAATAGATCTTAACTGTCCCAATGAGAAAAGTTTATTAAAAGAAATCTTTGTCTAAAAAATTCATTATCAACTGAATTTAATTTAACTTCTGATCTAAAAAATTTTTTTTTCTTTAGAAATGGCAGATGAGGAGTGGCTAGGTGGTGCAGTAGAATAGAACACCTACCCTGGAGTCAGGAGGATCTGAGTTCAAATCCAGCCTTAGACACTTAACATGTACCAGCCATGTGACCTTGGGCAAGTCACTTAACCCCAATTGCCCTGCCTTCCCTCCCTCCAAAAAGCAAAAAAAAAAAAAGGCAGATGAACTGTAAGTAATCAAATTTTACCTCTGGGAGGATAATTCAGTACTTTGAAAACTTGCATGGGAAGTAACTCCAGAGAAATATTTTATTCTGTAGCTAAATTCAATTGCACCAATGTTATTTTTGATTCATTAACTGTATCACATTTTGAGTACAGGTCATGTTTCATATTTTCCATTATCTTTTCAGGGTTATTTAGAGCCTTTCCTATTGCTGCCAAATATTTATCTTCAACTTGATTTCCACAAGGTTTATAGGAAAGGTATTCTGTAAAAGCAATACAGAAGAGAGGGGAAGAGTTCCTTATCTCATGATGTTAAATACAGTAGCTAGATTTAAAGGTGGAGAAAATCAAGAAACAGTTCTGTCACAGTCCACTATAAATTTATGTTTTGTTACCTCAACTGGGTCCTCACTACTGCCAGGTAATCATCACGTTAAGGTTGTTTTAAGGCTGCTACAATGTGAGTTTTTCAGAAATACTTTAAAGGGAATTTCTAACTCATACGTGAAACAGCAGCAATATCATGAAATATTACAGCAATAAGATTAGTCACTTATGGAAGAAATTAAACTTTCATTAGCCTACAAACAGAAGCATAATTTACTTGAACAAAAGTCATGAGTAAACATAAATATATTTACATGTGATATAAAATACACTTATTTAAAATGACTTGAAGCTTTCAAAAGAGAAGTTAATGTGAAATATACAGCTGGGAATTACAAGAACAGATGGTTGCATAAATCCCAGAAGAAAATATACATCTGTTTGTGGTTTGTGAACTCTTTTTATCTGAAGCAGGACTTATCTAATTCAGTGGCATGGGGCCTTAGCATGGGGCTCATATTATTTTAGCATATGGGCTACATTATATATGAGGAGTCATCCTTCACTTCTGAAAAAAAATGAATTGGTACATGATTTGCCAAGCAGATGCACCAGTTGTGGGGTTTTGACAGAACTGAATGGGGAAGTTATAAGGAATAATGGCTACACTTAAGAAGAGTGTTGATTTAAATGTGTATTTCCTAGAAGAGTATGCAAAGACTCTGTTGATTAGATGACAGGAAAATGATTTTGGAATTGAGCAATAACCTGTAGAAATTGTTGCTTCTGTAGGTTTCCCTTCCAGGGTGGTAATTCTATGATGAAATGATATCCAACTAGAAGAATAGGTCTGTTTATTATCAAGAAAGAGGTGATCGTGAGGAAGGTGCATGAAATAAAAACGACTATGGGGAAGAAAGAAGTTATTGCTTATAAAGCCAGTTGTAGAGGGAGAGAAGAGAAAGGGAAAGAAAAAGGTTACAAAACAAACACATTATGACCAAAATAAGATAACATTTTAGAATCTGAATCATTTATACTAATTTTTCAAATTGTGAAATATTTTTAATAAATGAAACAAAAAAAGACAAGCCAGCAAATCTCAGTGAAGAAGTGAGGGCTCCAGTTTATTGAACAAATTCAATAATAGCCTCTGATCTTATTTACTGAACAAATTCAATAATAGCCTCTGAATAGCATTGACAAATTTTGCTTCTGTGGCTCCTTTTTCTAATTTTTCAGCATTTCATTTTATATAATTCCTCATCCACAAATCATAGAGATACATTGGATATTTACTTTCTGAAAGAAACCTTTGAACCCTCAACATTCCATGCTAGAACCTGTAGACTTTTTATTCTACCCAATTCACCTTGTCTTCTTGGAGAGCCCAGTTTTTCCTGTTCAGTACTTTAACAGACCCATATTTTCACCAATGTGGCCATTTCCTCCAGTGATGAACATTCAAATCCCTCTTTGCCTTCTCAACTGATATAACTCTTGTCCACATGCTCCCACAAAAATCCTCCACGATATATAAATGGTAATCCTCAGCAAGTTACCTCTTTATAGCCACCACCAGCTGATTGACATGGAAAATACAGTATCTTGTTGTGCTATTTGCTAACTGTTGAAAAGCTCTACTTGACTCAGTAGAGCAAGATGTCCTCTTAAGTATTCTCCTCTAAGAAAATGACTTCCATAACTATGTTAAGGTCATGTGAGTTTCCTCCAAAAATGAAACAACTTAGTTAATAACTTTGCTTAATGACCTTCCAATATCAAGCTGAACACAGAATACATAGACATATGCTTGTCAAAAGTAGTTGACACTCTCATGGATGAAATCCAGTGCAAAGCTCAAGTCAAAGAAAGATTCCCACTAGGTGATGAGTACTTTCTCTTGTTCTCTTGACATTACATAAGCATACAGCTTATTCATCTATTTTTCCTTTATTTCAATATACAACTGATTCACTTTTTTGTGGCTAGACCTGGACTCCATAAGAGCTGTGTTCAAATCCAGCCTTAGACACTTGCCAGTCATGTGACTATGGGCAAGTCACAACCTCTGTCTGCCTCAGTTTCCTCATATGAAAAATTGTGATAAAAACAGAACATATTCCTCCCAAGTTATTGTTAGGATAAATATATATATATATATATATATATATATATATATATATATATATATTGCAAAGCACTTTTCAAACCCTAAAAATTGTATAAATGCTATTATGATTACTATTATCTACTTTAAGATCTTTTTCTACCACTTCTCTGATTCAGTTCTTAAATAAATCAGTAGACTTTAATGTATTCTGATAATTTAATGTATGTCTGATAATGTTCATAATTTGTTTTTAAAATGTTAGACATTTCCAGATATCACCCTTGCCTCACTTATCCATAGGGAGAACCTTGCTAGAATTTATCATATTTTCCAGGTCATGGCACAGTCTTAGATAATGAGAATATTAGTAAAATTGTGTTTTCTGATGCTAAACTTTTCCCACTTTTGAGATATGTATACTCACATATGTGTATACAAATAACATTATAAGAAAAATGCACACAGGTGTATGTATATCATGAAAATGCATATATCACATGTAATGCAAAATATATGAGAAATTAATAGTACATATAAGAATTATACTATATTAAGGAAAATATATATTATGTGGTTATGATATATATTTCTTATTGTCATTTCCCCATCCTGTTTATGGAGGAAATTTGGAGAGTCTGGAATTTTCTGACCTACTTTGCCATCTTCTCAGAATCCCACTTGCCATAAACATTTACAGAAATACTTTAAAACACTTGGGTTCACGAACTTTTTTAAAAATATATTTATGTAACTTCATTTCAATGTAATTGATGCCCTTTGTAATCTTATATACTTTATGTATTTAAAATCAATATTTCAAGAAAGGCTCCCTAGGCTTTGCCAGACTGACAAGAAGGTCCATGACACATAAAAAAAAAAAGTTAAGAATCACTATCTTTTGTAGTGTCCATTATTTCAATGAAGCATATCTACTGAGACGGATTATAGCCCCTTCAAAGTTTAGTAGTCTTTCTGAATTGCTGTGGCAAAACAAAAACAAAAACAGATCATTCAGTGACCAGGTCAATAGGGATATGTTTTTTGCCTTTTTCTGTGTCCCCAGGGCTTTGTACAATGCCTAACAAAAACAAAGTACTTAGTAAATGTTTCTTGAGTATCTTTTTTTTTTGCCTTTAAGATGGGGGAAGGCAGGATAATTGGGGTCAAATGACTTGCCCAAAGTCACATGGCTAGTGTGTCAAATTGTCTGAGATCGGATTTGAACCCAGGCCCTTCTGACTCCAGGGCCAGTACTCTATTCACTGCACCACCTAGCCACTCCAAGTAACTATCTTTCTAGTGTCCTCCCACCCATGCTGTACTTCAGCTATACTGGCTAATTTGATCCTTACACATGACAATCAATTTCTCATCTCCATGCCTTTTCACTGGCTATATTTATCCCCACGGGGCATGCCTTCCTCCTTTTCTTAAATTCATTGGCTTCCTTCAAGACTCAGATAATTCTCCCACTTGCATGATTTTCCTTCTTGGATCCCCCTCCCCCTCTCTCCCACCTTACCAGCTTCTAAGGTTATCACACAATTGATCAGAATCATTGAGAAAACAGGTATTTTTGGGAGAATATTAGGATCTTGGAGTGTATGAAGCTACATGAACTGCTTAATTCATTAAAGCAGCAATTTATGGTAAAATATCCAAGGGAAATAGCCTAAATATGTTGTATTTACACACTGAATAGATTAATAAAATATTTTCATAATATAAAAATATTTGAATATATCATAAAGTCTATTATGTGATAAATAATACAAAGAATTTATAATATAGCCATAACATAACAATATTACATAATATATGTGAGATAATATACAATGGTGGTAATATATGATAATATTAAAATGTCATATGATGCCAATATAACATAACATAATATATTATAATAATATAATTTCACTCTAAATGATACTGTATTGGAGAAAGCCATTTTAAAAATCAGTTGCTGTTGTTGGTCAGCAAATATTACAAAATTAGACTGATTTTCTTTCTAATTATTTACCATATAGACAGTTCATGGCTGCTTAAATTAGGATTTGATTTATGTATGTTTAAGGTGATTTTATTAATGAATTCACTTTTTTGAAGATAATTATGGGATCTGTAATGTGGATATTCCCTCCATTGACCCTGATCTAAACCCAGTTAAAACTTCTCAGTTTTACATCATTCTTATTCATGTTCTCCAACACAGCTTTAGTTTGCAGAATATACATGTTGGAAGCCTACCTCTAGGTCTTTTTACACTTTGTAGCTTGTGTCTTGTACAATCATAATGTTGCTCATCTGCTATTCATCACCCTTGCTTTGTGATTAGCTCTCCTCTTTTTCTAATAATACATTTTCTCAGTAATATCCTTTATATTAATTCTTGCATATAATTCATCTCTGAAAATATGCTGCAGTCTAACTGGAATCTCTTCATTGCTTACATTGATAATACTAACAATTGCTAATTGTTAATTGTGGTGTTTCATGATGTATAACTATACAAAATCACCATGCAAACATTTGTATTAAAAAAGGTGTTTTGTAAATTTGCTTTCTCCCATAATACATTGATTTCATTGTTATTCATGTACTGCTAAACAAAGTCAAAGAAAGTCACAAAAACCATGCTTATTGAATCCACTACAAATCTACGTTATATAATCATAATCCTTGATCTTTTATCCTTTCCTAATTGATTAACTATACCCCTCCCATTCTCAGCTGAGAACCTTCCTTTATATTTTACAAACAAACAAAAGACATGGAGGTCATTTGGTAAGAGTTAGTTTTTTTTCAGTCCTCCTCATCTCACACTACTCAAGTGTCTTTTCCCAGGATTTTCTCCTCCAACTTTGTCTAACACAATGAGGTGGCCCTTCCCTTTGCCAAGGAAAACACATCAACACCGGCAATTGATCCCATTCCATCTAGTGTTTTCCAGGAGATAAATCCTCTCTATCATTCCTACTCTCACTTTAGTCTCTCCCTAGCTGCCTGAGGATTGCTCTGCTCTTCAAAAACATTTCCATGTATCACCAATCACTAAAAGAAAAAAACAAAAACAAACAAACAAACAAAAAAACATATGTGATCCAACTAACCTGGTCAGTTATTGTCCTAAATCTGTCTTCCACTTGGTGGCTAACTTCACTGAGAAAGTCATTATTAGGCACCAACACTTTTTCTGCTCTCACTCTTTTCTAAACCCTCTTCAGTCTGGCTTCCAATCTCATAATTTAATTTAACCTTCTTAGTCCAAAGTTACCAACAAAAGAAATCAATATTATACATTATATTAATAACTAATTATTAATTTTAATGCATATTTTAACTTTTATTTCTGCTAAGGCCCAACTCCTGAAAAGGTCAGTCAGTCTCAGAAGGGCACATATCAGTGATGAGATTGCTTGTAGCCCCCAAGGCATAACTAGGTTGGGTAGGACCCCAGCCAATAGGGAATTAATTTCTATTTAGAGTATAAATAGAATACAGTCTGGGTAAGCCCTTTACTTCTTGGAGAAACTCAATTCTTGATTCCCTTCATTTGAATTTAGGGCAGCTCAGCTGGTGAAGGAGAAAACTAGGGAGAGAGGTCAGAATGGAAATCTCTTCCTCTGCTCAGATGCCTAAAGACTGAGGAGTCTCATGATCAAGCCTCATTCTCCACAAGAGGAGCTGAAGACTTCTAGCCCACCTCCTCACTAAATGTCCACCAATCAGGGTTGGGTTTCTTTTGTCAAAGGAATTCCATTTCAGAAGGGATTTAGGGTAATTCAGAGCCTCCTTTTGGATCTTTGATTACCAAGAGAAAAGACTGATCACCAATTTAGTGATTACAAACTAGACTAATTAATAAATTGATTATTAATTACCAAGAAACTTTGTCTCTTGTGGGTTTTCATCCATCACGTCAGTGATTTGTTAATTGCCAGATCTAATGACCTTTTCTCAATATTTATTCTATTTGACCTCTCTGAAGCCTTTGGCACTACTGATTACCCTTTTCTTTTTAACCTACTTTTCTCTAGGTTTTGTGGTATTGATCTCTTGGTTCTCCTACTATGGCTAACCATCCTTCCTTGCCGTTGCCAGATCTTCCACTAGGTTATGCTTACTATGAATATCCCCCAAAGATCTTACTCTCTTCTCTATACTATGTGACTTAATGACCTCATCCATTCTATGGGCTCAATTGTCTTCTCTTTGCAGATTATCCTCAGATCTATTTATCCTGTCATTAAATATCTTGATCTAACATCACCAACTCTCTACTGAATATTTCTAACTGGATGTTCTGTAAATTCTTCAAACTCAAAATGCCCAAAACTTAACTTATTATCATATCTCCCAAACTCTTCCCTCTTTCTAATTTTCCTCTTACTGTTGAGGGCACCCCCAAATTCTCAATCCCTCTCACTCATGACCTAGATATAATGCTCAACTTCTTACTCACAGTTACACCACATATCCAGCTGTTGCCAAGTCTTATTTCTATCTTCATAAGATGTCTTTTATACTTCCCTTATTCTCCACTCAGCCAGTGGCCATCTTGGTTTATGCCCTTATGACCAGATGCCTGGACTATTGCAATAGCCTTTGGTTGATCTTCCTGCCTTAAGTATCTCCCCATTCATATACTGCATTTCTGAAATGTTCTCCTTCCTTACTTCCCTGGCTTCTTTCCAGGTCACTTTCTACTGCTAGTAACTTTTCTTCTAATATTGCTGTCCATATTAAATGTAAACATATAGATAGATAGAGAGAGAGATATGTGTATATCTATATGTATAGATACAGATGTATATTGCATATACCTAGTCATTTACATTTTGTCTCCCTTATTGGAATGAACTTCTTGAGGGCAGGGACTGTTTTTGCCCTACTTTATATCCTTAATGCTTAGCAAAGTGCCAAGCACACAATAAGTACTTAATATATGTTTATTTATAAAAAAAGTCAAATTCAAAAGAATAAAGAAGGCATAATTAGACAGTAGTTGTTCTGAAAAAAAATTTAGGAATTTTTAGTAGATTAAAACCTCAAATGGAGTCAGCTCTGTGATGTGACATTCAAAAAGGCTAAATGATCTTAGGATGTATTAAAAGGGAGTTCAGTTCTAGGAACAGGGAGGAGATAGTCTAATTTTGCCCATACTCTGTCCTCATCAGTTATCATTTAGAGATTTGCATTTATTTCTGGAAACTAGTTTTAGAAGGACACTGACAACCTAGAGAGCATTGAGAGGAAGGCACACAAACTGGAAGAAGGCCCGGAGCCCATTTCATATAAGGATTAGTCCCTTTGGACTCTAAAATTCTGCAATTCTCCTCAGTCCCCACTAAGTCCAGATGTTCATATGACAAATACAATAAAGTCTGTACTGAAATGCTACTGGAAACTGTTGCATGTCACTGCTTTCTGAACTTTTATATTTATCAACTATAATTTTTAATTGTTGTTTGGTTTCTTTTATTTCATTATTTTCATCTTTTTCAATGGAATTTAATTACCTATAGTCATAGGGTCAATCACAATTTTGTTATTATTCTTTTTTATTTAATGTTCTGCATTCTGTTGGGCAGGCAGATAAAATGTCTGCTTTTTGCAACTGAAAAAAGTATTGTAATGTAAACTCCCCTTTGATAGGCCCACTAAAAGCATTTTGTCGACAAGTTGGGTAGAGGACAATATTTGTAGATGTTGATCATCCAGCAATGATAGATCATTATGATGATTTTATGGCATGCTTATAATAATTGTGGAATCCAAAGTTATTGTGACTTTCTCATCTCTTCAGTAGATATGCTCAAGGAATCTTTATTATGTAGCAACCTGACCTGCACTATGAATATATTGGATATTATAATGGCCAAAACATTCTTTCTTCTCATTAACAATAGTCTTAATTAGAGGTGGAAACACCATGTGAATGGTATGTCAGCTCCTCTCCCCACTACCTAAAATCAATAATATGTATAAATATTATGATGCATTAATACTCAGCTAAAGCAAAAATTATATCAGATAACAATAAAAAGAAAAAGGAAAGCAGTTTTGCTTTCGAGTCTCCTTGACATCCTGTGATCATGCCAAGGTTCAAGAACAGCAACTTCATGATGGATGATTTCAGCTACAGTAACTCATGAAGCCATCTACTAAGTTGTACAGGGGTTACAATCAGTAGATAGAATTGACATAGCAATGAGATAACAGATCTTTTCAAGTACTATGCACACATACACATATAAGTAATGATAATAATAACTAGCATGTATATAATGTTTTAAGTTTTACAAAGTGATTTACGTATATTATTGCATTTTATCTTCATAGTCACAATGAGAGGTGATATTTAGGTGTTATTTTTCTCCTTATTTTACAGATAAGGAAACTGAGGCAGAGAGAGGGTAGGTAACTTGCCCAGGATCACACCACTGGTTTCTGAAGCAAGATTTGAACTTGGAGATTATATATAATCATATAACGTGTGTGTGTGTGTGTCTGTGTATTCCCTTATTTTTTTTAAAGCGATTGGGGTTAAGTAACTTGCTCAAGGTTACACGGCCAGTCATTATGTGTAGGTGCTCATTTTCTGAGGCCAGGACCAATCCTGGGTCATCCTGACTCCAGGGCCGGCGCTCTTACACACTGTACCACCTAGCCTCCCCATACATTCCCTTATTTTTAAAGTCACAGAGCCCTTGCCACTGCGAATACAATGAAGGTAACAATTAAATCCAAAGCAACCTTACTTAAAGTTTTTGAGGAAAGATTTTTTTTTTTACTTCTTCCTATTCAAGTAATTACTGACCTTCACAGCAATCTTGCCACACTCTCAGATCAATCTTTGGTATCTCATTGCAGTTCATGTATCCCTGAGGGTATTCTGCCTTTAAGAAGACATCAGCCTGGACCTGCTGAATATTGTCACCATTTTCACAGAGTACATGTGCCAGTGAAGCCTGTTTCAGCTGAGTGACCTGTGCCGGTGTGAATACTCCAGGGTTTTCATACCAGAACCTAGTTGGCAAGCAAGAAAGATACAGTATCATGGATCACCTGCCTGAGAATTAAACTGCATGTCAAACAGTGATAATGAGGCAAAGATAAGAGCAGAAAGAGAACGCACCATATGGAGAGGATCACATTTGTTCCCCAATTAAATGTACTGTAATTGCTTTCAGTGTTTTATATTAAGTTCTTAAATCACATATCCTTGAACTATTATTTTCTACCAAAAACTTGAAAAGAAATAGCTTAGCAAATGAAGTTCCTTTAACAAAGTATATTTTTTAATCCAAAGAAAATCAGTCATTTGAATGTCATGTATATTTTTTTAGAGAGTATTTTGGTAACTTTTTATTGACTCAAAGTTGTTATCAAACTATATTTAAAGGGGCAAGGTCCATATTCCCTGACTGAAACATGAATATTCATACTCAATGAATAATTTAAATAAATGGACTCACTATTAAAGAACAAGTCATGACAAAGTGTTTATTTATTGGAAAAATGATTTCATTGTTGCCACAAACTGAAGTTGTACTGGAAACTTTTTTTTTTTTGAGGGAGAAGGCAGGGCAATTCAGTTTAAGTGATTTGCCCAGGGTCACATGGCTAGTAAGTGTTAAGTGTCTGAGGCCGAATTTGAACTCAGGTCTTCCTGACTCCAGGGCTCATGGTCTATCCACTGTACCACCTAGCTGCCCCCTACTGGAAACTTTTAATCACTCTAGTATTAATATGAGTCCATCAGAAGATTTTTAAAATCTTAAGAGAACAAAGATAAAAATACTCCAATGTGTTCTATGACTTATTTTGCATGCATGATTCTTTATCGATTTCTGGGGCAGCAAAGAATAACTGAAGATCAGGATGGGTTGATAAATCAGACTGCTCGTCAACAATGAAACATAAAGAATAGAAACTTTTTATTTCTTGGAATCTAATGGGGAAAATGATGGGGTAAACTAGACAGACAATGGAACACTTGAAGAAATGGGGAACTCCATAGGTCAGAGGATACAGATGTTCTATGATAGACAATAGATGGACCACCCAACCTACAGACTGGATCCAATGAGACCACAGATGGTTGACCTGGAAATCCAAAACTTAGGAGAATGGGTCTATTATCCTTCTGTTTGGATAGAGATGAAAAGATCTGTGTAATCACTGATTCTGGTACTTGGTGGAGCTGTGTGTTTATTATGATAATCTACTATAGATCCACATGTGGGTATCAGTGTGTTTATCTACCTTGAACTCTTTACAATATGTATTTAAAAAAGAATACAATATCTTTCAATTCTTGTTCATTAAACTCCAAGATGGAAGATATTTTAAAAAAAAAGACTGCTAAAGCAAAGAAATTTCCTCAGGAGAAATCTTCCCATCATGGAATAATTTCCTTGAAAATGAATGTGGTCATTTCCGGCTGCGGGCGCGGGAACTGGAGTTCTTGTCGGTTTGTAGGGCCCGGCTGAGGCGAATCCGACGCGAATCCGAGCCATCCCAGCCGCCACCATGACGGTGGGCAAGAGCAGCAAGATGCTGCAGCACATAGACTACCGGATGAGGTGCATCCTGCAGGACGGTCGCATCTTCATTGGCACCTTCAAGGCCTTTGACAAGCACATGAACCTGATCCTGTGTGACTGTGATGAGTTCAGGAAGATCAAGCCGAAGAACTCAAAACAAGCAGAAAGGGAAGAGAAGCGAGTTCTGGGCCTTGTGCTGCTACGTGGGGAGAACCTAGTCTCAATGACCGTGGAGGGGCCACCTCCCAAAGATACTGGTATTGCTCGAATGCCACTTGCTGGAGCTGCAGGAGGTCCTGGGATTGGCAGAGCAGCGGGGAGAGGTGTACCTGCCGGTGTCCCGATGCCCCAAGCTCCTGCAGGGCTAGCAGGGCCTGTCCGAGGGGTGGGAGGGCCATCTCAACAGGTGATGACTCCACAGGGAAGAGGACCTGTTGCTGCTGCAGCTGCTGCTGCCACAGCCAGCATTGCAGGGGCCCCAACACAATATCCTCCAGGCCGAGGGGGACCTCCCCCACCAATGGGTCGAGGAGCACCTCCTCCAGGCATGATGGCTCCCCCACCTGGAATGAGACCTCCCATGGGCCCTCCAATGGGGATGCCCCCTGGTCGAGGAGCACCAATGGGCATGCCCCCTCCTGGCATGAGACCCCCTCCTCCAGGAATGAGAGGTCCTCCACCCCCAGGGATGCGTCCACCAAGACCCTAAGATCTTGTAGGCCTTGCTCAGATGTTCTTTCCATGTTTGCCACCTGGAAAATTGTAAATAGTTGTTTTACTGCATTTGAACTTGGTTTATAATAAACTTCAGGAAAAAAAAAAAAGAAAATGAATGTGAATTAACATTATTAATGGTCAGAGAAATGATATATAGCTTCAACTGATATAAAGGAGAATTTCAGAATACAGAATTTTCAGGGATAGAAATAATACAACTCTAATTTTGTAAGCTTCCTTTCAGATTGTGTTACCCAATTTTATGGTTAGTAAAGTAAAAAGATAAGCAGACACATTTATTCACCTGTCTCCATCTCTTAGTCGTTGAAACTGGGTAACAAAAAGGCACATCAGGGTTGGTCCTACTCTTGTGCCAGGGATGAGGTCTTCTACCATTAAGGCAGGCCAAAGGTCAATATTGAGTGGAGTACCATAGAGCCTAGAAAACATCAGTAACAAAGGATTAAGTATAAACATTTAAAATGTCATCAAAAATTGTGCCCTATATCAATACACAGATATGATCTCTTGATATTGGTAAATCAAAGGGTAAATTATAGGTAAGTCAAAGTGTAAAATATAGCTAACATTTAATAGTAACTAGCATTTATGTAGCACAATGTTCTTTATATGTGTGTATATGTATAAACACATTATACACACACACACACACACACACACACACACACATACACATACAAACACATCTCATTTGATCCTCACAACATTTCTGTGGGGTTGATACTATTACACCTATTTTTACAGATGAGGAAATTGAAGCTATGAAAAATTAAGTAAGTTGCACAAGGTCATAGCTAGTAATTATCTTGCTTCTGATAGGATTTGAATACAGGTCTTTTCAAGTTCTATACTCCATTCATTGTAACACCTAGAAACTACAAAAAAGGAAATAATATTATACTTGCAGCTAATATTTTACAGGAATTATTCTATGTTACAGAGTCCCAGAGGGTCTCATGGAGAACATAGTTTATAAGATGTCTTACTTTAGGATCTTATTTCCATAAAAATCCCTATCTTAAAACTCAAATTTATATAACTTTCACTTTCCAACCAAGGAGTAAGTTTAGACTATTTATCCAAATATACACACTAGTCAATTTCCTTACTTGAATGTCCCAGTACCATAATACCCTCTATTAGATAAAGATGTTTTCTGGTAAAAGCATTAATTAAAACCCCCTTGGTGGAATGCATGGATGTGACAAGTATTTAATGTGACAACTATTTATCTAACATGACCTTCTCATTCTATTTAATGTATAATAAATAAATGGCTTGATAATGAAGAAAAAAATTTTAGCAACTACCTATTTGAATAGTGGATCAATCATATAATAAGAACAAGGAATAATAGGCAGCTAATGCTATACTTATATCTATGAAATCTAAGAGATTCAATAGGTTTTATCAATCTTCTATGAAATATTATGGAGCATATAGACAAATATAACACAGAATGAGAAAACATGAATGAGAAACTTATACAATCACATGTCCAGTAAAGTATTCTTAATCTGACCCCCAATATTTTTTGCTTTCTCACCCATAAACATACTTTGCATTTTCTTTTCTTTTTTTTTTTGGAGGGGAGAAGGAAAGGCAATTGGGGTTAAGTGACTTGCCCAAGGTCACATAGCTAGTAAGTGTGCCAAGTATCTGAGGCCACATTTGAACTCAGGTTCTCCTGATTCTAGGGTTGGTATTCTCTGCACTGCATCACCTAGCTGCCCCTGCATTTTCTTAAGTGTATATTCCACACTGGAACATAAGGGCAGGGATGGTTTTGTCTTTGTCTTTTTATTCCTCCAAACCTAGAAAAAGGTCTTGTCCTTTTTTTTTCCTTTTTGAGTGATGATGGTGAGGCAGATTTTTCATTGCCTTGGTTAGGTGATTTTGTTGTTGGCAATATGCTATTACAGAATGACATAAATTAATCATTGGAGAGGAGCTCCAGAGTCATCTAGTCTTACCCATACACCAAAAGAATCTAACACACCTGAAAATTGACTGTCCAGACTATGCTTGAGTTTGCTGAGGAGGGTGAAATCACCATTTCTAGAGGTTAGCCCTTCCACATCTGGAGAGCTCCAGTTATTAGGTACAGTGAGTTTTTTTCCTGACATCGAGTCAAAATTTACTTTTCAACCTCAAGACATTGCTCCTGGTCTTCTAGGGGTAAAATTGAACCCATCTAATTGCTCCTCTACATAACAGCTCTTCAGTTCCTGGAAGACAGTTATCATGTTCTGCCAAGTCTTCTTTATTTAGGGCTAAGCATGTTCAACTCCTTGAACCAATATCTTGATCCTAGGTCAGGGGCGGGAAACTTGTAGTCTCAAGGCTACATGTGGCCTCAAGGCAGCAGGTTCCCCACCCCTGCCCTCTTACATCCTAGCTGCCTTCCTATGTACTGATTTTTCAGCTTATCAGTGTCCTGTCCTTTCTAACCCATGGTGCCCAAAAACAAGTACAAAACTCAAGAGCAGAATGCAGTGAGACTGTCACCTCCCTATTCCATGAAGCCATACTTCTCTTAATTCATTCTAAGAACACATTACAGTTGTCCCTTCCACATTACAGGGTTAAGAGGCACAGCACCCCTACAATCTGGAAAGTCCACATAAAATTTTTTGGCCCTCCCTTCATACCAGAGAAGAAATCTAAATTAACACGGTATTAAAGATAAAAAATGTTGATATTATACAATATTATACATATATTTTATGCATTTATGAGTTTCTAAATTTCTTCTGTATGGTCTGCTAGCTGTCATATGTTGTCTGAAGCCTCTGCAAAAATACCCAAAGCTCCTATTTAAAATCTCATGCTGACCCCAGATACATTCAAACTGTGATAGGCAAAGTCACAATGTGGAAGGAATGACTGTAGTTTCTTTTAGTTGCCTTATCACACTGCTTACTCACACTAAGCTTGTAGGTGCTCATTAACCCCAACATGAGATATCTGTACAAATTCCAGGCAATCTAGCTATACCTTCCCTTTCCCCATCTTACATTCTTATATGCGTGAAGTTGACATTTTTGTAACCAAGTTCAAGATTTTAGCTCTATCTCTATCTATCTATCTATCCACATATATATGTATATATATATATATATATATATATATATATATATATATATATATATATACACACATACTGAATTTCTTATTAAATTAAGCCCAATGCTAGCTTATCAAAAACATTTTGGATCCCAATTCTCATCTATTGTTATCTAGGGCTTGCAGCTTTGTGTCATTTGAAAATTTAATAAGCAAACCAAGTAGAGGTTTATTTAAGGTCATTGATAAAATCTTAAAAAGCATAGATCCTTCAAAACTTCCTGCCACAATATTAAACCATTAACTGCTCTTTACATCTGGTCACCCAGTAGATTCTGAATCAATCTGATTACATCTAATTTATCTCTCTCCATCTTCCCTGCAAGATTAGTATGAAATGCTTCACCAAAGCAGGAAAAATATCTAGATAAACTATATTCACAGAATTTCTCTTGTCTACTAATTTAGTAAGCCTGTCATAAAAAGAAAAGAAATGAATCTAATATGACCTTCTCTTCATGAAGTTATTTTGAACCATTTTCCTTCTAGTTCTTCATCGAGTATTTCTTTAATTGTCGACTTTAAAATTGTATAAAGAATCAAAGTCAAGTTCATTGGCTATGTTTTGTTGACTCTGTTCTATTTTCCTTTCAGAAAACTAAGACAGCATTGGCCCTTCTTAAATCCAATGCTATTTTTACCATAGTCCACCATTATACAAAGATCACTGATGATGACGCAGCAATAAAATCTGCCATTTCTTTCTGGACCCAAGGATATAGTTCATCTGAGCAAGGTGACTCAAACTTATCAAGGATAGTTAGGTTGATCTCTTACTATCTCTTTATTAATCTAAAGAATCAACTCATCTTAGTTATTGGTCATTGTCCTTTATAGAGAAAAAAAAATAAACAAAACTGGAATTGAATAGTTACAAATATCCTCTATTGTCAGTTATCATTATCCAATTCACACCAAGGAAAGGTTTTATTTTTTAATCTCCATTTTTCCCAATAAAATTAAAACTCAAAATCATACAAAACTAAGACAATCCCCCCTTTTTGTTGTCCTTAGCTTCCCTCATAAGATTCAACTCTTTTTCCCTCATAAGATTCAATCCTGACACATTTTTTTTACATTGCCATTACCTTATCTGTCCTTTCTTCCATTTTCTGCACACTGCAAAAAAATCTAAATTTGTTGGTTAATTCCCTATTTATCTACATTGATTCCTTAAGAAAAATAATCGGGGGCAGAGCCAAGATGGCAGAGTAAAAGCAGGAACTCCGCACATCTCCTGCTCCAAATACCTCCACTATTGGTAAAATATGACTCTAAACAAATTTTAGAGCTACAGAACCCACAAAGTGACAGAGAAAAACAAATTTCCCACTTAAGGCAGCCTGGAAGGCAGACAGGAAGGGTCTATTGCACCAAATGTGGAAACAAGCACAGTCCAACGTGAACCGCCCACAACCAGATGCAGGGCAGCCCTGACCCACAGCACAGACCATCCAGAGCAGACGTCAAAAGAGTGAATCACCGATAGCTGTGGTGGTTTCTAGACTTCTCAACCCATAAATGCCAAAGACAAAGAAAAAAGTCAGTGGAGAACTCTGTTGGAACTAGGTGATGGAAGAAAGTGGTCTGGCCCCTGCCCCTGGGGCAAAAGATGGTGGAGGTACAGCAGGGCTGCAGCTGCTGCCAAGTGGCTGCCTCCACAGCTCCTGGTCAGCAGATGTAGAGGGACAAAGCACCCATTCAGAGGGTAATTTCTCTTGCTTTGACATGTTTGGATCTGGATCTCAGTCTTGGGTGGTATTCCTGAGGTATGTGTCCAGTTTGCCAGAGCTTGGGGTGGCTGTAGAGAGGGCACCCTAATGAGACCTCTGACAACATTTGCAAAACCCCCAGCAATTTGGGACATAGCTCTCTACACTGGAAGCAGATTTCTGCCGTGGCAAAGAGCTCAAAAGTCAAGTAATTGGCTGGCAAGATGAGCAAGGAGAGGAAGTGCAATCAGACCATAGAATTGCTTTTTGGGGACAAAAAGATCAAGACATGGAACTGTAGAAGTTAATGAAGTCAAAACTCTTGCATCAGGGCAGAGTTAAGATGGCAGAGTAGAAATAGGACTTCCTGTGGCTCACACTCCCACCTCCTCCAATTCATGTAAAAAAAATGACTCTAAACAAACTTTGGAGCTACAGAACCCACAAAATGACAGAGAGAAGCTAACTTCCCACTGAAGACAGACAGGCAGGCCAGAAAGAATGGGCCAGCACAGCACTCTTGGAGCTGAGCCCAGTCCCACATGAGCCAGAGGTTTTAGCCTCAGCACAGCCACAACCTGTCACCAGCTGGAGGGACATCAGATCACCAGCAGCTGTGGTGGGTTTCCAGAATTATCAACCCATAAATTCCAAAGACAAAGTAAAAGGTCAGTGCAGTATGTATTTTGGGAACAGGAAGTTCAGTGTGGTCCATCCTTTAGCCCCTGGAGGGAGAAGAAACTGTGTGGCTGCTTCAGAGCTCCTAGCCTGCAGATTGTAGGGGGACAAAGCTACCAGTCTGAAGGGTAATCACTCTTGCTTTAATGTGCTTGGAACTGGATTGCTGTCTAGGGTGGAGGTCCTGGGGGCCTGATCAGTTTGCTAAAGTGTGTGGAGGCTTCAGAGAGGGCACCCAACTAATAGCTCCAGCAGCTGTGAAAACCCCAGCAATTTGGGACAAAGCTGCCCCCTCTGGCAGCAGGATTCTATGTGGCAAAAAGCTCAAGTCAAGTAATTGAGTGGCAACATGAGCAAGCAAAGGAAGCAGAGCGATCCAACGTTAGACTCCTATTTTAGGGACAAAAAGGATCAAAGCATGGAATAGGAGGAAGACAGTGAAGTCAGAACTCCTGCACCAAAGGCTTCCAAGAAAAAAAATGAGCTAGTTACAGGCCATAGAGAACCTGAAGAAGGATTTTGGAAACCAAATAACAGAAGTGGAGAAAAAACTGGGAAGAGAAATGAGAAGGCTGCAAGAAAATTATGAGAGTCAACAACTTGACTGAAGAAAATAACACCTTAATGGTAAAAGAGGCTCAAAAAGGCAATGAGGAAAAGAATGACTTAAAAAGCCGAATTTGCCAATGGAAAAAAAGAATCTCAAAAGCTCACTGAAGAGAATCATTCCTTGAGAATCAAATGGAAGTTAGTGACTTTATGAGAAATCAAAATACTGTTAAACAGATCCAATCAAAAGAAAAATTAGAAGGCAATGTGAAATATATCATTGGAAAAACCAAGGACTTGGAAAATAGATCCAGGAGAGATAATTTAAAAATTATTGGACTACCTATAAGCCATGATCAAAAAAAGAACCCAGAAATCATCCTTCAAGAAATTCTCAAGGAAAATTGCCCTGATGTTTTAGAACCAGAGGGCAAAATAGAGGTTGAAAGAATCCACCTATGATCTCCTGAAAAAATATCCCAAAAAGAAAACTCCTAGGAATATTATAGCCAGGTATTGGAGTTCCCAGATTAAGGAGAATATATTACAAACAACCAGGAAGAAACAATTTGAATATTGTGGAAACAAAATCAGGATAACACAAGATCTGGGAGCTTCTACACTGAGGGATCAAAGTGCTTGGAATATATTTTGGAAGTCAAAAGAGCTGGGATTAAAACCAAAAATCACCTACCCAGCAAAACAGGGCAGTTTTCCTTGAGAATTTCTTGAGGGATGATTTCTGGGTTCTCTTTTTGATCATGGCTTTCAGGTACTCCAGTAATTTTTAAATTATCTCTCCTGGATCTATTTTGAGGTCAGTGGTTTTTCCCATGAGATATTTCACATTGCCTTCTATTTTTTTTTCATTTGTTTGGGTCTGTTTAATAGTATCTTGATTTCTCATAAAGTCATTAGCTTCTGTTTGCTCCAATCTAATTCTGAAGGAATTATTCTCTTCAGTGAGCTTTTGAAATTATTTTTCCTTCTGGCAAATTCAGCTTTTTAAGGTATTCTTCTCCTCATTGGCTTTTTGGGCCCTCTTTTGCCATTTGAGTTAGTCTTATTTTTAAGGTGTTATTTTTTTCATTCAGGTTGTTGACTCTCTTTTCATGATTTTCTTGTATCATTCTCATTTCTCTTCCAAATTTTTCCTCCACTTCTCTTAGCTGATTTTCAAAATCCTTCTTGAGCTCCTCCATGGCCTGTAACCATTTCATATTTTTTCTTGGAAGCTTTTGGTGCATGACTTCTGATTTTGTTGTCTTCTTCCCATTCCATGCTTTGATCCTTTTTGTCCTCCAAAAAAGGAATCTAAAGTTGGATTGCTATGCTTGCTTTGCTTCCTTTGCCTCCTTTGCTTGCTCATGTTGCCGCTCAGTTACTTGACTTTTGAGCTCTTTGCCACAGTAGAACTCTACTTCCAGAGGGGAGAGCTTTGTCCCAAATATCTGGGGCTTTCATAGCTGCTGGAGTTATTTGGGGGGTGTTGTCTCTACAGCCCCCACATGCTCACTGGTCACACACCTTAGGACGACCACCCAACACCATGATCCAGATTCAGGCAGGTTAAAGCAAGAGTGATTATGCTTTCAATGGTTGCTTGGCCACCCTATGATCTGCAGGCTATGAAGCAGCCATGGGGAGGCAGCATGGCTCCCGCACCTCCACCTGCCTCACTCCAAGGGCAGAGGCAGGACTGCGTCTCCACCACACCCCCCCCCCCAATTACAAAATAATTCCACACTGACCTTTTACTTTGTCTTTGGAATTTATGGGTCAATATGTCTGGAAACCACCACAGCTGCTGGTGATCCACTGTCCTGAGGTTCTTTCTAGCCTCTGCTGGTTGGAACCACCCTGGGGCTAAAACCATGGGCTCAAGCATCTGGGTTTGGCTCCCACCATGCTAGGATGGACCCTTCCTGCCGGCCTGCTGAGCTTCCTTCAACAGGAGATTTGTTTCTCTCTGTCACTTTGTGGGTTCTGTAGTTCAAAAGTTTGTTTAGAGTCATATTTTATAGGTATATGAGGTGGTTATGTGGGGAGTTCATGAAGTTTTCCTGCTTCTGTGCTGCCATCTTGGCTCTGCCCCCATTTATTTGATTTCTAAAAAATAACCACTATGTATTAAATCAAAATACAAACAGAAATTTTATTCCTTTCTTTTGTGGTCATGATATACTTTGATATAAATACTTCATCATAAAGAAACTTTCCTTATTGTTTGTTGCAAAATATTTTGTTTATTTCCCCATTTGAATATTTGGCAAGTTAAATTTTAACTGAAATTTTCCTCAAAATCCAAAAATTCAACAAACTCTGGTTTCTGCTCTATTCAGAAGGAACCCCTCCCCCCCCCCCACACACACAAAGACTTTCACTGCAAGGACATCAACTTTAACCTCAAGAATTAAATAATATAATTGATGTCTTATTGTCACTAGATTGTCAATAACCAGTAATTTACAGTACTTTTGATAAAAGTAAAATCTGTTCCTTAAAAGGATCTTCATTCAAACACTTTGAAGCTCAGTGTAAATAATGGTAATGTACACCAACTAGTGTGTAGGCCTTAAGCATCAACAAATAAAGGAATAAACATTTACTAAGGTCTAAAAGTGAAAAGGAATTAAGGAGCTTCTTGCTGAGGGTGAAAGAGAAGATATAAAAGCTAGCTTTAAGTTTAACATAAAAAAATAAGATCTTGGCAACTGGTCCCATCACTTCCTGGAAAACAGAGGGAGAGGAAATGGAAGCACTGTCAGATTTTTTTTATTCTTGTGCTCAAAGATCCCTGAATTGACAGCTGCAACCATGAAATAAAAATATGCTTCCTACTTTGAAGGAAAGCTATGGCAAATCTGGACAGAATACTAAAAAGCAGAGATATCACCTTGCTAACAAGGTCAAAGCTATGTTTTTTCCAGTAGCGATAAATGGCATGAGAATTGAACTGTAAGGAAAGCTAAGCACTTTAGAATCAATGCTTTTGAATTGTGGCTCTGGAAAAGACTTTTGATTGTCTCCTGGACAGCAAAGAGGCCAAATTAGTTAATACTTAAAGAAATGAATTCAGGCAATATACTGGAAGGCCAAATTCCTGATGCTAAAGCTTAAAATACTCTTGCAACATATTGAGAAGATAGGACTCATTAGAAAAGACCCTGATGTTGAGAAAGATTGAAGGCAAAAGGAAAAGTAAATAGTAGAGGATGAGATGGATAGAGAGTATCATGGAAACAACAATCACCAACTTGGACAGACTTCAAGAGATAGCGGAGGACAGAAGGGCCTGGTGTTAATTCCATGGGGTCATGAAGAGTCAGACATGACTGAATGACTGTACAACAGCTACTAAATCAAATCCTAAGTATTTTACCAGGGATTGAAAGACAGATGGAATGCTTAGAATAACCAACTTACATTATACTGGGGTCAGGAAAAGAGGGCTTTAATTATATAGATCAATAAATTATATAAATAATTATAACAGATAAATAAATACAATATAATTTGAGGAGATAAAAAGCTCTGACAATTAGGTGTACATATGTATTTAACTTTGCCCTGAGTGGCATGTCAACACTATAGAGCATCTGATTAAACAGAGCACAAAAATAACCATCTTTAAAAACTACCTGAGTTTAAAAAAATAACTCCTTTGTGCATCATCATTTTACCCTAGCTGTTAACCTCTTCTTCCATCCTGAAGGAAGGCCAGACAATACACATGAATAAATAAGACCAAATAAGGTCTTTGCATGTTACAGCTTGGTATTTTTGTTGCCATTTTGATGTACAAGTGGCTGAAAGAAATGATTTGTGGACCTTGAAATGAGCTATTTCATGCTGCAAAGACTACAATGTCATTCATTCCTAATTCTATAATGACAGTCTGACTTAAATTCTACTTTACCAGGAAAGATCATAATAAGAGCTTTCATTCAGTTGGATCCCATCAAGAGACATGAAGTCAAGAGGTTGTGCTTGAAGTATTTTCAGGGACACACAATTGAATCCAATGCACAGAGTGAAAGACAGATAATTCAATGATTTTATGATTTTGATGAAATAAATAAAATCCTTTCCTACAAACAATAGGAAGGTTACCCTGTGATAAAATATTCTGAAATGCTTTCTTAGGCACTTTTGAATTTTCAGACAGATCATAATTATTTCATGTTTTTTAAAACAAAACTGTACATGGAAAAATGTCCTTGAAAGATATGAAACACTCTTTGTGCTATTGTATAAAATAATGTGTGTTTTTTTCACTCAATATGGCATGACTTCCTTTTGCTAAAGGAAAATGGTATGGACATCAAAGAATTTTAAACAATCAAAACTTCAAAACATGACCTGCTTACGGGAAATAAGCCATACACCCTCATGATTTATGTAAATGTATGAAAAATGCTATTTTTTGCCTCAGGAGGAAACATTCAGAATATCTTTTACTACAGGCAGAGAGAATTTCATTATTCTATTTCTTTTCTTGAAAGGTTTTAAAGTCACTATATTTTCCTTATAAGACCACAGTTAAACTTTTATGCAGTGTTAATAGCTGTAAAGTTCAATCTTGAAAAAGCATTAGTTCTACAACTTGCATAAACTGTATAGAAAATTAAATAAGTGGGAAAAATGAGTCCAATTATAGTTTTCTCTTTTACTATGTAATATTATTACATTTTCCCACATATTGGAAATGGGGGAATCTTTCTTACTCCTCTTATCTGACTGATTCGTAGAGCAAAAAAAAAAAAATCTAAGTTTTAAGTGGTGGGAAACCTACAACCTTCAAAGTCCTTGGGCGCAGCCTTTTGACCGCATCCCAGTTTTACAGAACAAATCCTTTTATTAAGAGAATTTGTGAAGTTTTGATTCAGTCAAAGGGCGGCACTTAAGAACCTAGAGTGCCACATGTGTCCTCAAGGCCACGGGTTTCCTATCTCTGCCATCTAAGTAAGAAATAACGTAATTTAATTTTTTTTTTCTGAGGAGAGGAAAAAAAAGAAAATATTTTACTCCTGTACTAAAACTGTGGGTGAGGATGGGTGGAGAGGGATACCATTTAACCAATATAATAATTTCAGAGTAAAGTCATATTTGCAAGTCCTTCCATTAAAATGTAAGCCTCTTATGAGTAGGAATTTTTTTGATTCTTTGGATTTGTATCCCCAACATCCAGTATAGCCTTTGGCACAAAGTATTCATTTAATAAATGGATTGACTGGTTTTCTATTTACACACAGAGAAGGTATGTAAATGAAAATGAAGGGAAGAGGGAAAATTGGGTAAAGAAAAAAAAGATAAAGGGAAAGATACAAAGAAAAGGGGGAAATGAGCAATACAGGTAGATAGATGCACACACACATACACATATACATATACATACATATATATATATATATATATATATATACATATATATATATATATGCGCACTCCTAAAAAGAAAAAATAGTAGTAGAGAAAGAAAGGTGTTTCCATGTGTCTGCTCCTTAAGCCATGGACTCCTTGGGATCAGGAGCTGGGTTTTGCCTTTGTTTTATCCCCAGAGCTTAAGCAGATACTTAATAAATACTTTCTTGACTGACTGACTTCTATGAGATTTCAATTTAGAAGTTTTAAGGCCTTTAGGTTTTAAAACTTTGGGATTTAAATGAACTTTTCATCTCCCAGTTACAAAATCCACATTAAAAAAAGTGCCATCTTTGAAGTAACTGATACATGAGATATACAATAAGAAAGTCAAATGACTTCCAGGTGAGGCTGTGCTCCTAAATGCTCCAATGTGGTGTTGGATCATGCTGCTATCCAAAATCTAGCCTTCCAGAAAGTCTAGAGCTTTACTACCCCTGACATATAGTATATATAAAGACATCATGGGTGGCCAGGTGGGTCAATGAATAGAGCAGCGCCCTGGAGTCAGGAGGACCTGAGTACAAATCCAGTCTCAGACACTTAACACTTACTAGCGTGTGACCCTGGGCAAGTCACTTAACCCAAACTGCCCTGCCTTCCCCCCTGAAAACACTTTGGGGTGGCTAGGTGGCACAGTGAATAGAGTACTGGCCCTGGAGTCAGGGGAACCTGTGCTCAAATTCGGCCTCAGACACTTAACACCTACTAACCACGTGACTTTGGGCAAGTCACTTAACCCCAATTGCCCCTCCAAAAAAAAAAGGGGGGATGACTAGTGCCTAAATTAACTGTTGAGAAGGAGGAAAAAGACTCTTCCATTTATGTTCACAAAAACCTGAAAACGAATGTGAAAGGGAGCTCCTAACAACTTCTGGAGCCACAGCACCCACAGAATGGCACAGAGAAGCTAACCTCCTGCTGAGGACAGCCCAGCAGCCCTGCAGGGAGCGGCCAGCGCAGCGCTCAGAGAGCAGGCAGCCCAGCGCGCTGGGAACCCACAGCTCAACCCACAGAGCGAGCCCAGGTCCACGGTTTTAGCCCCAGGGCGGCCAGGCCTTCAGCTGGCTCTTGGAACCCCAGAACACCAGCAATTGTGGTGATTCCAGAATTATCAGCACAGATACGCCTAGGACAAAGTGAGAGGTTAGTGCCCTATGGACTTTGGGACCAGTATTTGGGGAACACGTGGCTTCCTCTCCTGGGGGCAAAAAGCTGCTGAAGAAACTGCTGCACAGAAGCCATTTTGCAGCATCAGCAGTGGCTCTAGCTCCTGGTCTGCAAACTGTAGGAAGATCCAGCAATCAGTCTGGGGGTTAATCGCTTTTGCTTTAAACTGCCTGGATCTGGATTGTGGTCTGGGGGGGAAGTTTGGGGTGGGTATCCAACTTGCCAGAGTGGGTGGAGGCTTTACAGAGGCCACCCAACTGGCGGAAGTTGTGAAGACCCCACGTTTGGGCGGAAGCTCCCCTGTCTGGTGGCAGAGTCCTACTGTGGCAACAAGCCCAAAAATCAAGTAATTAAGTGGCAATATGCCTAGGCAAACGAAACAAAATAAACAGAAAAGTTCAACATTGGACTCCTATTTTAGGGGCAAAGAGGCTCAAAGCATGGAGGAGGACTGTGAGGTCAGAACTCCTGCACCAAAAGCCCCAAATGAAAATACAAGCTGGCTACAGGCCATAGAGGACCTTAAGAAGCAGATAAGAGAAGTGGGGGAAAATTTGGGAAGAGAAATGTAAAAGATGCAAGAAAAGTATGAAATGACAGTCAACAGCCTGACTGAGGAAAATAACACCTTAAAAAATAGACTAACTCAAATGGCAAAAGAGGCTCAGAAAGGCAATGAGGAGAAGAATGACTTAAAAAGCCAAATTTTCCAGATGGAAAAAGAATATCAAAAGCTCACTGAGGAGATTCATTCCTTCAGAGTTAGACTGGAGCAAATGGAAGCTAGTGACTTTATGAGAAATCAAGATACTATTAAACAGATTCAAACAAATGAAAGAATAGAAGGCAATGTGAAATATCTCATGTGAAAAACCACTGACCTGGAAAATAGATCCAGGAGAGATAATTTAAAAATTATTGGACTACCTGAAAGCCATGATCAAAGAAAGAACCTAGAAATCACCCTTCAAGAAATTCTCAAGGAAAATTGCCCTGATGTTTTAGATCCAGAGGGCAAAATAGAGGTTGAAAGAATCCACCGATCACCTCCTGAAAAAGATCCCAAAAAGAAAACTCCCAGGAATATTATAGCCTGGTTCCAGAATCCCCAGATCAAGGAGAAAATACTACAAGCAGCCAGGAAGAAACAATTTCAATATTGTGGAAACACAATCAGAATAGCCCAGGACCTGGCAGCTTCTACACTGAGGGATCGAAGGGCATGGAATATGATATTCCAGAGGGCAAAAGAACTGGGAATGAACCCAAGGGTCACCTACCCAGCAAAACTGAGTATTTTGTTTCAGGGGAAAATATGGTCATTCAGTGGAATAGAGGACTTTCAAGCATTCTTGATGAAAAAACCAGAGTTGAATAGAAAATTTGACATTCAGACACAAGAAGCAAGAGATGCTTGAGAAGGTAATCAAGGAAAAGAAATCAAAAGGAACTTATCAAAGTTGGACTATTTACAGTCCTACATGGAAAAACAATAACTGTGTTTGATGAAACCTTTCTCATTATGAAAATAATTGAAGAAGGGTACATGGCATATGTTCACAGGTACACATGGATAGAGGGCACAGGTTGAATTTGATGGGAAGGGATGATTATTATTATTTTTTTTTGGAGGGCAATTGGGGTTGGGTGACTTGCCCAGGTTCACATGGCTGGGTTTTTGTTTGTGGGTTGGGTGTCTGGGGCCGGATCCGAGCTCGGGTCCTTCTGGCTCCAGGGCTGACTCTCTGCTCGCTGCGCCACCTAGCCCCCCCAAGGAAGGGATCATTCTTAAGGGGTGAAGTCAAGAGGTGAGAGAGGAAAGTGGCAAGAGGAGATGGAGAGAGACAGGGTAGGGCAAACTATCTCATGTAGAAGAGGCAAGGGGAAGTAGTTGCAGGGGAGGGGAAGAACAGGAAGGCAAAAGGCAAAAGCATATTCTCATTGAAGTTGGCTCAAGGAGAGAATCACATACATACTAAATGGAATATCTTACCCTCACTCACTCTCCTGAGTAGGGGAAAGGGGGATGAGAGGGGGGATGATGGAGGGGAGGGCATTCTGGGGAGAGAGGAGGTTAGAAGTACCCACTATCAAAGAGGGACAGGATCTCAGTAGGGAATGGACCAGGTGGGAGGTGAGACAGGTGGGAGGGAAATATAAGCAGTCTTTTACAATATATCTACTATGGTAATGTTTTGCATAGATATACATGTGCAACACATAATGAATTGCTTATCTTCTCAGAGGGAGTGGGTGACAAAGGAGAAGGGGAATGGATCTGAAAATCAAAGTTTTAAAATTAAATGTTTCATAAGATGTCCAGGCAGTGGGGCTCAGAGATTCACCTTGCCCTAATGGCAAAGTCGAAGGGGGTATGGGAGAAGATAAGGGAGAGAGCAGATTGGATGAGGGGATATCTAGTGGGACTGCTATTCTGGGGTGGTGGGTAGGGAAAAAATGGGGGAAAAATGTAACTCATAATCTGGTGGAAATGAATGATGCAAACCAGAAGTTAATAAAGCATTTGTTTAATCAAAAAAAAAAACAAAACCTGAAAACGGTTTGCCTGTGAACCCTTTATTTGATTCACTTTTTTATGTGCCTGTGAATATAGTGTTCCATTTTTCTTCCTCCAAGAGAAAAGTTTTCTTTGGCTTTACTCATCTCAATCATCAAAACGCATACTCAATATTTGTACATTAATTGAAACCAAGAGTTCCCCTAAAAAATACTCAACAGGGAAAGATTGTCTTTAGAAACCTACCTCATTATTCATTGGAGAGTTTCTGCCTCTTATGATGCTCCTCCTAAGTGTTCCAAGAACCCGGGGTCACACATTACTTAATATCCCTTACTCCATTAATCCATGCAGATCTCTTCCTTATGCAATCTTCCTCCATGTGTCATGTTCTATACATGTTCTATTTCTCATTTGGGACATTATCTGACAAACTAAGGTATCGTTCTTATTGTTTTGAAGATCTTAGATGGCATCATCAGAGGCAGAGTCACAGAATCTCAGAGGCAAACGGCACTTCAGTGACCATGTAGTCCAACCCACCAAGAAGCTTAATACGGTAACAGTTACTTTATAAATTAAGAGTGAATACTGCTAACATGCTCACTCAGCGAAACCAACCCCCACCTCCCAAGTCTCCCTGATGACAGCAAGATTCACCATCAATAGCACTGGATTATATTCCGGGATAAGTATCTGCAGAAATTTCCCTGCTGTTGTTTCAGTTTCTTTCTGTGTACCCAGCCTCTAACCTCAATCCATTATTCTGTGGTAGCAAATAGTAGGCCTCACTGGCTAGCTACTTGCAGAGCAGCAGGACACATAAAACAGTGGGCCAATACTTTGCTCAGACAGACTGACTCAGAAAAAAAAGAAGAAGAAGAAGCTAAAGAACTAAAGGAACTGAGAGTGCCAGTTACCAGTTGGTGGGACAGCACCAGGCCTGAAGGAAAGTGCCATCCAGCTTGGGACAGTCCTAGATTCCAGAAGTGACTTGGTGACAGGGACTGAGGATGCTGAAAAGCAAATGCCCTAATGTGGGAGAAGGCTGAGAATTCTGAGGTCTAACCACTGAGGATATACTCACCATCACAATGGGAATATAAGGGAAAATACTTGCTTCATTACTACTGGTCATATTTTCCTCCTGGATACTCTCTCCTTTATGGGTTTTATGAAATTACTTTCCTTTCATTCCCCTCTTACCTGCCCAATCATGCCTTCTAGAATCCTTTATTGGTTCTTCATCCATACCATACTTACTAAACTATGGATGTTGCCTAACTCAGGGACCTGAACTCTTTTCAGGGATATAATTCTATTCTCTCTGCCACTGACTTTCCGTGCTATATATCAAGTTCCAGCCTCTCCCCTGAGCTTTGGTCCCACATCTACCTGCTGGAAATTTCAAATTAGATGCCCTAAAGATATCTCAAACTCATCATATTCAAAACAAAACTCACTTGTTTCACCTTGTCTCCAAGCCCATGTCTGTTGAAAGTATCACAATTTATCTAGTTCCCAGGTTCAAAATCTCAGCATCATCCTGGACTTTGTATTCTCTCCCACCCCAGATATCTAATCACTTTCCAATCTTACCATTTCTAGCCCTAATATCTCTTGCATCTGTTTTTTTCTTTCTACTCACAGGGCTACCATCTCAATCCCGGCCCTCATCACCTCTTGCCTAAGTCACTGTAGCAGCAATGAAATTGTTTTCCTATTTCAAGACTCTCCTCACTCCAGCTCATCATATTCACTGCTGCCAAAGCGACTTTCCTTAAACTCAGATGTGACCATGTCACTTCTAAATCAATAAATTCCAGGGACTCCTTTCCCTCTAGGACAAAAAAAAAATAAACTCCTTTGTTTAGCTTTCAAAGCTCTTTACAAACCTGGTCACAGCTTTCTTTTCAGACTCTTTATGCATTGCTCTCCTTCCCTTACTCTGTAACCCAACCAGAATGGCTTTCTATCCCTCACACACAGTAGTCTATTCTCTCTCTGTCTTCTCCTCTTCACTGGCTGCCCCATTTTGGAGAGTAAAAACCACCATCTCATAGTACATATTTACTTTACAACCACAAGTTAGTAAAAAGTTCATTTATATTTCTCATATTCTTTTTTGATTTCTTAAGACTATGAAGTTTTGAACGAAAAATTTACTCATGGACTTTAAAGTATAGTTTGTTCTTAAATCTTTTAAGAATCAATTTTAATTTTTTAAAAATAGTCAACTTCAAAAGAAGACTGAGAAAAAATAGGTAAAATATATGAGAAACACAAAGGTTATGGAGGAGGTGAACATGAACTTTTTCAAAATATCCTAGAGTCCTAAAACCTAGAAGAACACAGCAAAGGTTGAGAAGTATTTTAGGAGAAATAAAAAGCAGCAGTATTTTACACAGCTGGTAGTACACTTGAGATGCTAATTACATCAAGAGGTGGCAAAGGCTGCAGATATAAATAGATCCAAAAAGGCTTCAACTAAATTCTTGCATAATAGATACATAATTTATTAGTGAGGGAAATCAGGGACATTCAGAGGTATGTTTAGCCTTTTGAAATTGACACAATAGAGGACAATTGAGCCCTCTTTTATGCCTTGATGTCCAAGCCACAGTCAAAATGCCCTGACAGCTAATAGATGAATTCAGGAGCTAGGTCAAATCCAGTAAGACAATTATTATGCTATGTTAAATTAATCAGTATTGATGGATCAGTATAGGATATTTTATATTTTTACATTTTACTTTTACATATAGGACATTTACATATTTAGAACTCACTCAACTTCATTACTCTGAGAGATGCCGTTCAACCATAAAGCAAGAGCTTTATCAATCTAATTTCATATGGACTTTAAGTAGATCATAATCACTTCACAAAGAAATGCATACATAGCTACTGGGATATACAAGTCTGCATCTCACTTTTTTTTTTCACTCTGGAGAGCAGCAAATCACAAAGAAAAATCTCGCTTGCTGAAATAAATAAATAAAACCCCAAACTAAGAACTTTTTGGTGAATGAGAACAGTGATTTCAGATACTTAACCTCTTCAAAGATGAATTTATGAATTTAACAAATGTCATCAGACATGCATTGAATTTAATGGTGTGTGGTGTGTACATTTAAAACAATCAAAAAGTAAATATAATTGCTTAATGTAAACTTTGTTATTAATGATCACTTGCTTTTGAATTTATTTTCACTTGATAGATAAATGAGCACCTCAGAACATAGATATTTTTTAAAACTATCTCATATACCATATAAATATGGCATTTCTCATATTTGTGCTTTTGGCAGATTTCATACCATCTATTATTTGTGGTACTCTTACAAGTGGTAGTTCTGCAGTTTCAGTAAAGAGAAGCTCCTCTCATGTCTGACTTCCCAAGTGCCTAATAAAACATAGACTTCTAACACTTTTTTTCTACTGGATTATTTGAATACCATGGATCCCCACCCCCCCGCAAAAAACAAAAAGAACGGATGAGAATAAAATATCTTAAAGAAAGGTACTACCATTTTTGTTTTTAATTATATGTTTAAATCACCCAACGTGCAAATAAATAGGGGTGAGCTTGATAGGATTTTATGAACTGTCCACCCATGATAATCTTGTTTTTAATATGGAGCAAACATTTCTACCCCAAACAACTTTGGTTTCTGGTTCAATGCATTGGGTGAAATTGTGGCTTCAGCCAATGAGAAAATAACACTTGTGTCTATGAAGCACTAAAACAACTGTTTGAGATATTAGAACAGATCAGTTATGCTGGTTATTTGGCATCATGAAGAAAAAGATAAGCTACTTGGATAAAATAATATTTTTTAAAAGAAAAAAGAATGAACTTGGTCAACTCAGTATGTGTATTACATAAAACCATAATAACAAATACATTTTATAAACTTGAGTATATCATTTAATAAATGCTTGTTGAAGCTTCAGTATATTTTTGTTCCCTAAGAAATGATAAGCAGGATGATTTCAGAAAAACCTGGAGAATTCTCAGGGGTGGAGCCAAGATAGCAGAGTAGAAAAACACTTCCAAGGTGCTCTGCCCCACACCACTTCCAAACAATGTAAAAGGTGGACTCTGAACAACTTCTGGAGCTCCAGCACCCACAAAACAACACAGAGAAGCTAACCTCCCGCTAAGGACAGCCCAGCGGCCCTGCAGGGAGCTGCCAGCACAGCACTGCGCAACTCTCTGAGAGCTGAGCCCAGGCCCTCATGAGCCACGGTTTCAGCCCCAGGATGGCTGGGCCAGCAGCCAGCTGGAGGGACCCCAGAACACCAGCAGCTGTGGCAATTCCAGAATTATCAACACAGATATGCCTAGGACAAAATGAAGGTTAGTGCTCTTTGGACTTTGGGACCAGTATTTGGGGAATGCGTCGGCTTCTTCCCCTGGGGGCAAGCAGTAGCTGAGAAGCCGCTGAACAGAAGTCATTTTGCAGCTTCAGTAGCAACTTCAGCTCTTGGTCTGCAAACTGTAGGGAGACCCAGCAATCAGTCTGGGGGTTAATTGCTCTTGCTTTAACCTGCTTGGATCTGGATTGTGGTTGGCGGGGGGGTCTGGGGTGGGTACCCAACTTTCTAGAGCCTTTGGAGGCTTTACAGGGGCCACCCAACTAATACCTCCGGAAATTGTGAAGACCCCAATGTTCAGGACAGAAGCTCCCCTGTCTGGTGGCAGAGTCCTACTGTGGCAACAAGCACAAAAGTCAAGTAATTAAGTGGCAACATGCCTAGGCAAAGGAAACAAAATAAACAGAAAAATGCAACATTAGACTCCTATTTTGGGGGCAAAGAGGATCGAAGCATGGAACAGGAGGAGATCTGTGAGGTCAGAACTCCTGCACCAAAAGCCCCAAATGAAAATGTGAGCGGGTTACAGGTAACAGAGGACCTTAAGAAGGATTTTGAAAACCAAATAAGAGAAGTGGAGGAAAAATTGGGAAGAGAAATGAGAAGGATGCAAGAAAAGTATGAAATGACAGTAAACAGCCTGACTGAGGAAAATAACACTTAAAAAATAGACTAACTCAAATGGCAAAGGAGGCTCAAAAGGGCAATGAGGAGAAGAATGACTTAAAAAGTCGAATTTGCCAGATGGAAAAAGAACCTCAAAAGCTCACTGAGGAGATTCATTCCTTCAGAGTTAGAATGGAGCAAATGGAAGCTAGTGACTTTATGAGAAATCAGGATGCTGTTAAACACATCCAAACAAATGAAAGAATAGAAGGCAATATGAAATATCTCATGGGAAAAACCACTGACCTGGAAAATAGATCCACGACAGATCATTTAAAAATTATTGGACTGCCTAAAAGCCATGATCAAAGAAAGAAGCTAGAAACCATCCTTCAAGAAATTCTCAAGGAAAATTGCCCTGATGTTTTAGACCCAGTGGGGGAAATAGAGGTTGAAAGAATCCACCAATCGCTTCCTGAAAAAGATCCCAAAAAGAAAGCTCCCAGGAATATTATAGTCAGGTTCCAGAACTCCCAGATCAAGGAGAAAATACTACAAGCAGCCAGGAAGAAACAATTCCAATATTGTGAAAACACAATCAGAATAGCTCAGGACCTGGCAGCTTCTACACTGAGGGATTGAAGGGCATGGAATATGATATTCCAGAGGGCAAAAGAACTGGGATTGAAGCCAAGGGTCACCTACCCAGCAAAACTGAGTATCTTGTTTCAAGGAAAAATATGGTCATTCAGTGGAATAGAGGACTTTCAAGCATTCTTGAGGAAAAAAACAGAGCTGAATAGAAAATTTGACATTAAAACACAAGAAGCAAGAGATGCTAAACAAGGTAATCAGGGAAAAGAAATCAAAAGTAACTTATCAAAGTTGAACTATTTACATTCCTACATGGAAAAACAACAACTGTGACTGATGAAACCTTCCTCATTATGAAAATAATTGAAGAAGGGTATATGGGCATATGAATACATATGTGAATGTATGTATATATGTTTACAGGTATACATGGATAGAGGGCACAGGTTGAATTTGGTGAAAATGGATGATATTTAAGGGGTGAAGTTAAGAGGTGAGAGACGAAAGTGGCAAGAGGAGATGGGGAGAGACAGGGTAGGGTAAACTATCTCATGCAGAAGAAGCAAGGGGACAGTGGCTGCGGGGGAGGGGAAGAATAGGCAGGCAAAAAGGAAAAACCATATTCTCATGGAATTTGGCTCAGGGAGAGAATGACATACATACTAAATGGGATGTCTCACCCTGCAGGAGAGTAGGGGGAAGGGGGATGAGAGGGAGGATGATGGAGGGGAGGGCATTCTGGGGGGAAAGGAGGTTGGAAGTACCCACTTGTGAAGAGGACACAAGCAAAGTGGGGAGTGGACCAGGTGGGGGGTGGGATGGGTGGGAGGGAAATATAGACAGTCTTTTATAATATATCTACTAGGGTAATGTTTTGCATAGCTATACATGTACAACACGTACTGAGCTGCTTATCTTCCCAGAGGGAGTGGGTGACAAGGGAGGAAGGGAATGGATCTGAAATTCAAGGTTTTGAAATTAAATGTTTCAAATGTATATAAATAATATTATTAATACTATTTTGAATTTAATTGGGAGATAAGACATGCAGGCATTGGGGCACAGAGATTCAGCTTGCCCTAATGGCAAAGTCGAAGGGAGTATGGGAGAAGATATGGGAGAAAGCAGATTGGATGAGGGGATATCTTGTGGGACTGCTATTCTGGGGTGGTGGGTAGGTGAAAAATGGGGAAAATTGTAACTCAAAATCTGGCTGAAATGAATGATGTAAACCAGAAGTTAATAAAGTATTTGTTAAAAATATTAAAAAAAAAGAAAAACCTGGAAAGAATTACATGAACTAAAGCAGAGTGAAGTGAGAAGAGCCAGAAGAACATTATATACAGTGACAGCAATATTGCATGGTGAAGAACTGTGAATGACTTAGCTATTCACAGCAATACAATGACCCAAGACAATATCAAAGGATTAATGATGAAGCATGCTATTCACCTCCAGTGAATGAATTGATATTGCTTGAGTACACACTATTCCTTTCTTTCATTCTTTTTCTTTTATTCCTTTCTTCTCTACAAAATGACTAATATGGAAATGCTTCATATGACTGTACATGTATGACCTATTATCTGATTTCTTACCATCTCAGAAGTGGGGAGGGGAAGGTAGAAGGGAGAGAGAGAATTTGGAACTCAAAACTTAAAAAAAAATGTTAATTGTTTTAACATGTAATTGGGAGAAAATAAAATTTACTTATAAAAGACATTAAAACTTTTTTTTTTGCTTTTTTTTGGGGGGGAGGGCAATTGGGGTTAAGTGACTTGCCCAAGGTCACGCGGTTAGTTTTTGTGTATGTATGTGTGTTGCATCTGAGGCGGCACTTGAACTCAGGTCCTCCTGACTCCAGGGCTGGTGCTCTATTCACTGTGCCTCTTAGCCGCCCCCATTAAAACATTTTTACTCCTTATAAAAATACTTGTTTATTGGTTGATTTAAAAACCCATGATTTCATTGGCATAAGGACTTGATCCACCAATGTATATTACAATGCTATAAAGAGTTTGTGAGGAGCCTTGAACAATTACAATGGCCAAAAAAGAAAACATCATTATGCAGTTAACATGGTGTTGAGCTTTGTCCTCTAATGATATACATATAATTTGTCCCTGAGGCCATACTTACAGCCTTTCCAGATTTGTAAGGTCTTGCACTTGAAGACCAAAGGTTCCCAAATTTTTTTATGTGTCATAGACTCCTTTGTCAGTCTACTGAAGCCTATAGAACCCTTCTCACACTATTTTAAAATGTATACAATAAAATACATATAATTACAAAGGAAACCAATTATGTTGAAATACAATTATCAAAATAAAATTTAAATACCTAGGTCTGAGGTTCCTTCAAATCTATCCCCCAAAGGGGTCTGTGCCCCCATTTTATTTACCCCTATTACAGTATGAGTTTGGCCTATACAGGAATTATAAAAGGAAACCATGTATATTTTCAAAAGAAGAAGAAGTTCAAAAGTACTGAAAGGACATTAGAAAATGCCCCAGACCATGAACCATGAAGAAATTTGCCTGGAGGAAACTGGGGCCCAGGGAGATTGTTTAATTTGCTGTCAAGTAACTAGTGAGGCAGAGCCTAAGACTAGGCTGAAGATCTTCTACTTCCTAGTCCATTGCTTTTCTATTATTCTACTTCATCTTAGACCAGCAGATCAAGAAATAGGAATGCATTAAGAACATTAACTGTGCCAGGCACAGTTGTGTTAGAAAAAAAATGAGAATAAGCTATATTGGATATCATTATTACCATAATATTTGTATGAAGCACTTTATCATACATATATAGTATACACATAAGTGTTTATATTACCCATGAACAAATTATGAATAAGGCACTGCAATTCATCTGTAATATAAGGGCTTTGAAATGGATAATCTCAAAGTATAATCTCCAGCTATATATCCTATGATCCATGTGGGTAAATCAAAAGAGAAAGATAATATTGTCGAATTTAACTCAGTATACCAATATTTGGCATCAAGGTTTCCTGAGATTTCTAATTATTACTTAGAAAATGATAGTGAACAATAGTAGCACATTAATGTGCTAAAGAGCATCAGGCCAAACAGATGTCAAGATTTCTTCTGGTTCTTATTGAAGCACATTTTCTTAAATCTACACCATTACATTGACAAGTCTTGCATTTAATTTTAATGCTTGCACTAGATTACTAAGCAATAGGAATAGTCTTGATAATAGGCCACTAGATAAACAAAGTAGTATGAGATCATACTAGATGCTATAACATCTAGTATAAGCATACAAACCTTGTCTTTTTATTTTTTCTGGATGAGGTTTCTCTGAGAAATAACCTCTAAGCTGTTAAATTCTTGCTTTTCAAAACCATCAGGTACTAGAGAAGATGCATGCCAAAAAACAATCTTTCTACTGTCACTAAAACCCAACCAGCTATACCAAAGAGTTATTGAAACTGGGCTAAATCCATCATTTCTTTAAAGACTAAGAGATAAAATATGGCTACTACTTTAGGCAGATTTTGCTCTCTGAGGGCATTTTGAAATGTTAAGTTCTATAATTCAAAGGTGACTAACGGTGTCATGCCTAGGCACTGGGACAAATTAGATTAGATCATAAAGAACGTTATATTTCTATTATATTTCAAATCTATTAGAGCTATATCAAGGAGGAGGATGCAATTAGACCTCAAAATTCTAACATTCATGACATATTTAATCTAGAATATTTAAGTGAAGAGATGATCTTATATATCCATTTGACTTATGCTACATCTTAGAAAAATGTATTCTATTTAGAATCTGTTTAAAGACACTGTTATTTAAACCATGGTCCAAGATAATGCTTAGTCACTCAGTAAAAAAGCTTTGCCATTCTCATTATTCTTTGTTTGACACCTTTGATGAATAAGATTGATTTTAATGGGCAAATGAGAAAAATCAAGGATAACAACTAAAATGTAAAATGATATTTATCAAGAAATGAAACACTGAAGTCTACAAATTTTAAAATGATCAAAATCTCAATTTGAAAATCACCTATGGTTATACTAGAGTGTATTTATATAGATGTAGAGAATATGCACATTTTCAATTGCTCTTCCATTAACTATTTCATACACCTTATAAAACACTTTGAGAAGGTAATTCTGGCCATTTTTGGTACCTAATTCAAATTCTGCCTCTACCATACATGAGCCCTGTGACCATGAGAAAGTCACACAAACTCTTAGTGACCTAGAAAACTCTCTTAGGCTATAAATTACAGAGGAGTTGTTGATTTGCATCAAAGGAGAGAGTTTATGAGGAGTGGGGAAACTGTGGCCTTCTAGGTCCTTGGGTGAGGTCTTCTGACTGAGTACAAATTTTACAAAACAAATCCTTTTATTAAGAGGATTTTTTCTGTGGCGCAGTGAACAGAGCATTGGCCCTTGAGTCAGGAAGACCTGAGTTCAAATTGGCCTCTGACACTTAACACGTACTAGCTATGTGACCTTGGGAAAGTCACTTAACCCCAACTGCCCCTCCAAAACAAAAAAAAGGGGGATTTGTTCTGTGAAATTTGGATTTAGTAAAAGGGCCACACTTGAGGACCTAGAAGGCCGAAGGTTTCCCACCTGTTTTAAACAATGAAAATTTCCTCAACTAATGAAGTTTAAAAAGTTCTGATACCTCCTCACATATACTTAATAATCTGTGACAGAATAGATCTTTAGAATTCTATGCTAGGAAGCCAAAGAATGAAGTGATTTATAACTTTGCAGTTTAAATGGAGTAAGTTATTGCTATGAAGGGGCAGACAATGTAGCTAAAATATTTTTAAAGGTATGAAATAAAGTCAACAAGCATTTATTAAGTGCTTACTGTGTGCTAAGCACTATTCTAAACAATGGGAATAGACTTCTGGGAGCCATGATAGTGAAGTAAGTAGTTGCTGGTACCATCCCATATTAACCTCTAAAAAACAAAAAAGATAGCACCCCAGGAAAAATCCTGGAGTAGCTGAGCCAGTGGAAAGACAGGGCAGGAAGTTTCTTAGCCCATAAAACCTGAAGGATCAGCAAGAAAGGGCCATTTCACTCAGGTAAAAGGAGAGCACATGCTAGGACAGGAAGCACGCCAGCAAGCTGGTGACAAGCCCCACCCCAGCAAACCAGCAGGAGATCCTGAGCTCCGAGGTGGTGGAACAGGAAAAGAGCACCAGGACCTCTGATGTACCTCATCACAGCCAGGGGAACTAAGTCAAGGCAGCCCTGGGCAGGCATACATCCTCCAACAAGTGGACCTCCCCACACTATAGCATAGGCCTGTGTGGGCAGGCATCCTCCAGCAGCCAGACTTCTACATGCTTCAGTATGCCCCTGGGGAAATGCATAAAATCGCCACCTGGCCTCAGTACACACCAGATGCCACTAATAGGACCCAAGGTCAGCACCAGGTAAGCTGCTTCTCCCTACAGTCTCTAGCTGACAGGACCTGAGGCTCCAGCATACAAAGCCAGTGACCAGGCCTTTGACCCTGAGCACAAGAAGCTTAGGACAAAGCCCCTGTTACCACAGTAGTAGAGTTCAACTTTAAAAACCAGAAAACAGGGTAATAGGATAAGCAAAAACCAAAAACAAACACTGACCAAAGACTCTCTTTATGGTGACAGAGAAGATCAAAACACAAACTCAGAAGAGGACAATATTGTCAATATGCCTACATCCAAAACCTCAAAGGGAAACATGAACTAGTCTCAAGCCCAAGAAGCCTTCTTTGAAGAGCTCAAGAAGGATTTTAAAAGTCAAATAATAAAGGTAAAAGAAAAATTGGGAAAAGAAATGAGAAGTATACAAGAGAGAGCCGAGATCTTGAAAAAGGAAAGACAAAAGATGACTATAGAAAACATGTCCTTAAAAAGTACAACTGGCCAAATGAAAAGAAAAAATCTACTGAAAATAAAATCTACTAACTCCTTATAAAGTAGAATTAGCCAAATGGGAAAGAAGGTACAAAAACTAATTGAAGAAAACAATTTGTTAAAAAATATAATTGGGGGGCGGCTAGGTGGCGCAGTGAATAGAGCGCTAGCCCTGGAGTCAGAAGGACCTGAGTTTGGATCCGGCCTCAGACACTTAACACACACAAACAAAAAACCTAGCCGTGTGACCCTGGGCAAGTTACTTAACCCCAATTGCCCTCCAAAAAGCAAATATATATATTTGGGCAAATGGAAGCTAATGACTTTATGAGGCATCAAGAATCAGTCAAACAAAATCAAAGGAATGAAAAATAAAAGAAAATGTAAAACAACTCACTGGAAAAACAACTGACTTGGAAAACAGATCCAAGAGAGATTATTTAAGAATTATTAGTTTACCTGAAAGTCATGATTCAAAAAAAAAAGAGCTATGGTAGTATCTTTTAAGAAATTATCATGTTAAACTGCCTTGATGTCTTAGAACCAGGGGGTAAAACAGTCTTTGAAAGAATTCACCAATCACCTCCTTAAAAAGATCCCAAAACAAAAACTCCAAGGAATATAGAGACCAAATTACAGAATTATTGGGCCAAGGAGAAAATACTACAAGCAGTCAGAAAGAAACAATTTAAATACCATGGAACCACAGTCAGGAATACCCAGGACCTAGCAGCTTCCAAATTAAAGGATCTGATAAGGCAAAGGAGCTTGAATTGCAACCAAGAATAAACTACCCAGAAATACTGAGCATAATCTTTCAGGGGAGGAGATGGATATTTAATGAAATTGGGAACTTCTGAATTTTCCTGAAGAAAAATCCAGAGCTGACTAGAAAAATGGTCTTCAAATACAAGACTCAAGAGAAACATAAAAAGGTAAACAGGAAAGGAAAAAACAAACAAACAAACAAAAAAACAAGCTATTCAATAAGGTTAAACTGTTTACTTCCCTACATGGGAACATAATACTTGTAACTTTTGAGAACTGTATCTTTATTATGATATTTACAAGAGGTATAACTAGAGGGTGTGAGTATAAGTTGACTTTGATGCGATGATAAAAAATTAATTAGGGGGTGGGGAAAAAGACTATACTGGGAAAAGATGAAAAGAGGAGACAAAAAAGCATATATTACATCACATGAAATGGTGCAAAGCCCTATTATGATAGAGGAAAAGATGAGAGGGAGATGAGCATTGTTTGAAACTAACTCTCACTAGATTTGGCTCAGAGGGAATACATACACACTCAGTTGGGTATAGAAATCTATCTTAACCTAGAGGAAATAGGAAGGGAAAGGGGAAAGAAAAAGGAGAGGGTGCCAATAGAAGGGAGGGCAGATTGAGAGACATGGTGGTCAGAAGCAAAAATCTGATGAGGAGGGAAAGGAAGAAAGGGCACAAATATGAGGGGGACATAGGTCGGAGAGAAAGACACAGTAATCATAACTGTAAATGTGAATGGGATGAACTCTTCCATAAAACAGAAGCATATAGCAGAATGATTTAAAAAGCATAATATGCTGTTTACAAGAAACACAAGTGAAACAGAGAGATACACACAAAGTAAAGGTAGAAGGCAGAATATATTACACTTTGACTGAAGCAAAATAAAATAAGCAGGGTTAGCAATCCTGATCTCAGACAAAGCAAAAGCAAAAATACTTCTAATTAAAAGAGATAAGAAAGGAAACTACATCTCCTAAAAGATACCATAGATAATGAAGTAATATCAATACTAAACATATGTGCCCCAAGTGGTACAGCATCCAAATTTTTAGAGAAGTTAAGTGAGTGACAAGAAGTAGAGAGCAAAACTGTAATAGTGGGGCTTCTAGGGCTTTATCCCAAAGAGAAAATAAAAATGGGAAATGTACAAAAATGTGCAAAAATATTTATAGCAGCTCTTTTTGTGATGGTCAAGAACTGAACATTGAGAGCATTACTATCAATCGCGGAATGGCTCAACAAGTTATGGTATATGAATGTAATGGAATACTACTGCTCCATAAGAAATGATGAGCAGGTAGATTTCAGAAAAAACCTGGAAAGACTTAAATGAACTGATGCTAAGTGAAGTGAGCAGAACCAGGAGAACATTGTATACAGAAAAAGTAACATTGTGAAATGACCAGCTTTGATAGACTTAGCTCTTCTCAGCAATGCAATAATCTAAGACAATTCCAAAAGACTCATGATGAAAATGCTATCCACATCCAGAAAAAGAACTATAGAGTCTGAATGCAGATGGAAGCATACTATTTCCTCTATCTCTCTTTTTCTTTTGTTTCTTCTTAGTGGTGGCTTTCCCTTTTGGTTCTAATTCTTCTTTATAACATGACTAATTTGAAATATTTCTAATATGAGTATACATATATAGCCTGTATCAGATTGCATGCCATCTTAGGGAGGAGGAGGGGAAGGAAGGGGAAAATTACAACTCAAAATCTTACACCAGCAAATGTTGAAAACTAAAAACAAATTTTAAAAAGCAATAGGAATAGAAAAACAAACAGAGAGAAATATGGTTCCTGTCGTCAAAAAGTTTACATTCTAGCAGGAAAAGATATCTCTTTCTGCATGGTGCTCAATGCCAATAAAAATAAAATTAGTGTGTTACTTTTAATATAAGGCAATATTTTATCTCAGAAAAGGCTAAATATACAAAAGCTGAAGATCAGTTACTAGGAAGCTACATATTTCTATATGAAGAGGGAATGAATTCTAAGAAGTTCAGGTCTATCAGAACTACTAGTCATACATGCGAACTGTTGGAATCCAACTAAAGGAAATTGTTTGTGGGAGTAGTTGAGTTAGAGTTTGGTCCTGGATAGCTGGAGAATCTCCAGCTATATGAATCATAATAGCAATTAGAAATTTGTCTATGAATTTGTCCAGTAATACTTCCACTGTAATATTTCCTTACTTTTTAGCACATAATTACTATACCCAGTTACACTTAAATGTCAAAAAAGGCAGATTTTGATATTGTACTTGACGAAATGCCTTCATTTAAAGAGAATTGATGGAGTGGGTTACATATTATAACCTTGTGCATAGAGAAGCCTCCAAATTATTGAATGCTCATAAGATGATGGAACTTAAGTTATAATATTGAGTGAAAAAATAAGATAAATCTCTAGGATAGATGAAACTTTCATGTAACAATGAGTTCGATATATTACTCTGTATGTGGAACCCTGATATGACCAGAAATATGACCAAATTAATTGATTAGGAATGAAGTTAAATGAGGAGATAAATTGTATAGATAATATAAGATGAAGATTTCAGTGTATCACAGAAGAAAACAGGAATGATGTAACTGAATTAGGACAACTAGAGCAGCTGAATGGAGAGAAGGGACACAGCATTTGGCATATTACATTCCCTTAAGAAATCCTTGTTGTTTAATTGAAAATGAAAGCAAAAGAATGGGAGAAACATGAAAGGAAAATGAAATGCAAATATACGAAATGGAAAGAATGAATAAAAATAGTAGCATATTGGATAAAGAAAAATAAATTAAGCAGGAAAAATTAATAAAAAGTAGAAAAATAAGATAAAAGGAAGGAAAAAGAAAAAAGATATGAAGAACAACTAAAGAAAAGAAGAAAGGGAACTAAGAAAAGTCAAAAGGAAAAAAAAGTAGAAGTGAGGAAAATAATGGATTTGGACAAAAATTAAAAGAGGGAAAATATATGAGGAATGTATAGTTATTCTATTTCATCTTTTTTAAATTCTAAAAGACATAGTTTTGCATGAAACCCTTGAAAATTTCATCACCACCAATTAAAACAAGCATTCTTTAAAATCATTAGCATAATATTAAATAATAGATTCTATACACCCCCCACATTGCTCCCTTCTTAGCTTTCTAACGAAAAACTGGCAAATATTACAACTAAATTATTTTTATGTGTCCCTTTTCTATGCTACTTGGACTTATTGTGGTAACTCTTCAGCTCTACAAATCATAACTTTTGGCTTAGAAATCAATAGGTGATACAGATTAATACACATATATACACAAACACATATATAGAAAACAAAGGCAAAGCCTGTTTTGGAAAACAGTTCTTGCAATTCCAAGAAAATGGAGCATTTAGAATGTGTAAGGTGGTATTTTAAAAGTATCAGCAGTTCTATTTAGTAAATTATAATAAAGAAAAAATATATTTACTTTAGCAACTGGATATACAACTAAAAACTTGTGAGAACCAAATATGCATTTTTAAATTGATCAATATTTCTCTAGTTGCCTTCTAAACCTCTTTAAGTATGGAAGTGAACCTGAGTTCTCAAAAGTTATTCCAGTGAAACACCAGCTATGGCAGACCTAACATGGAAAATGACAAATACAAGTTTGGCAATAAGCCACCATATGTAGTCACTTTCAATAAATTCAAGATCACTCATCACCAGAGAAATGGATGGCAGTCATTGGATTTCCATTGGTCACAGTAACCCATTAAACTTTTTCATAAGACATGAAGGGGTTAAATAATCTTGAGGAAAGGTAGAAGACACACCATGGTAATCTTTGGTCATTTTCAATATTAAAGTAAATGTCTTCCATTTAGATAAAATAATTCTAAAGTAAGAAAAATATGGAATTTTCAGATGCAGAAAATTGAGATTTCTAGGGTTAATGAATTAACATTAACAAAATGTAAAATCATAGTATCCTTAGAACTATAATAGACCTTACAGTTCATCTCATCCAATTTTTTTTTATTTTGCACATGAGGGAATGGAGGCCAATATAGAGAAGAAACAACATGCCAACGTCAGGATTTGCTTAATGTTACACATGGAGTAGTGCTTAGCAAGAACCATGATTTGAACCCAAATCCTCCAATGCCAGAGCCAAACCTATTTCCACTGTACCATGATGCCCTCAGTATTTTCTAAATGTAACTACCCCCTACTAAATCCCCTCAGAAGATGCCAACTCTTACCTGGTGTTTTAAAGGATTAAAGGAATTAATTATTTTGTTGAAAGTACCATACCAAACCCCTGCTAAGAACTATATCTTTGAGGATAGCAATCTAACAACAGCAATTTTTCATTGGTCTCTAGTCAATTTTCACTTATCCAATAAAATCTTGTCTTCTATTTCTATATTTTTGTTGTTGTTTGGGGATAGGATAGGAGTTAAAATTCATGGTCATGCATCGTTTTCTCTTGTCTGATTTTTCATCTTTCTCTCGGGGTTATACCTGCCCTCATGTTGAAAAAAGTAGTCTAACAGATTATATCTGATTAAGGTCTGTGAACATATCGGAGAGAGATGAACACTTAGATATGAATGTGAAAAAAAGTTTTGCCTTATAAAACTGTTCATATCACTTTTGGCTTCATTTTAACTGTAGTTTTTCACACTATAGTGTTATGACTTTGGGCTATAGTCAGTCAGTTTCCCATTTTGTTTTGTCTTTAACCCATTCTTTATAGAGGAAAAAAAAGAGTATCTGGAAACAGGGGTATTTGAGGCTAAACCATATGTTCTAGTCTGGAAGTCATTATGTTCTGTAAATAAAACTTAGGACTCCTCCACAAAAGTTTAATGGTTCGTTATGGCAAGGGGGTGGCTATGAGTTCTCAAAGACAATGCCAAGTAGAGTATTCACTCTGTAAGATTCTTAACTGTGTGTCAGTGATGGACTGCAACCAAGTGATAGACGAAGTTAGAGAAGTATGGAAAGCCTTATCATTGGCAGTTTAGTCTCAATGTGATGAAATACTAAACCATTTAAACTCATCAGAGAACTATACAAAGCATTCCCTGGTCCTGTGCTGCCTTCCTGCTTCTCCAGGAACAAAGGCAAAGTAGTGGAAAATATGGCAAAGGGTTCTAAAAATCACACAAATTTTAGATTGTCAAAAAATTATTTAATGTTTTGTTACTCTAAATGGTAAATCTTTGAACAAGGAACAACAAGGTGATATACTACAGAAGGACCTGAGTTGCAGCAATATTGACATTCTTGCTATCTATAAAGATAGAAGAGATGAATGAGTTGTAGATTAATTAATGTATAGCTCTCAAATACTCCTCTGAGTGGCTAATAAAAGTTATTCATTTTGGTTTTTTTTGTGTGTGTATGCCCAAAAGCATAATAAACATCATTTGATAGGTTATTTGCCCATATAACTCTGCAGAGCTTATAGTGGTCATGGGCAAAAAAAAAGGTGTGCATGAAAATAATTGTCCCATTTTCATCATTATTTGTTTCAGAGGATGAAATAGTAGAGAAATTATTTTTATTATCAAAATCAAACCTTGGGTAAAATAGGGAACTATATATAGAGCATATACTGTACAAAGTCCAAAGGGACAAGAGATTTCTTATCAATGAGAAGGTCCTTCTCATGCTCCTATTTGTAGATGACATTGTGTTGATTGCATCAAGGTCCAAAATATTGCATCTTCCCAGTGAGCTTCATGGACATTCAAAAGCCATTTTCCTAACCATCTACACATAAAAAAACAAATAGATGGAAAACACCTAGACTCTCAACTATGTCACACAGATAAGCAACTGTTAAGTTATTCCATCAATACATATATATCAGGTAGACATTACAAGTGGACAATGAGCTGGGCCCACAACAAGTGGAAGAGAACTTGCACATCTATTTTGGGGTTAAACCATATATTCTAGTTTGGATATTATTTCCAGAAAGTTGGATTGCATTCGGGAAATTGTATAGTACTTTCAAAAGTCTTTAGCTGCTTTGTGATTCAAAAACCAGTTGTTTTTACACTGATATTCTCCTGGTACTGGGGAAGGGAATATGAGGTCTCGAGGCCACATGTGGTCTTATAGGTCCTCAAGTGCAGCACTTTGACTGAATCCAGACTTCAAAGAACAAATCCTTAAGGATGTGGTCTCAACACCTCAGGTTCCCCACCCCTGTCATCTGGTATAATGCTATATGATTAGGTATTATGAAGCACTATGATCTCTGAAAAATAAAAATGGCAAGTGGCACAAAGGGTAATAGTTACATACACAGTGGTTAACTATAAAAGCTAACATTTTATCCATGATGATTCATGTGAAATAATATTAACAAAAATTGACCTTTAGAAATACTTGAAGATATGCAAAGCACTCCACACTGTGAGATCTCCTTAGTGCCTCATAACAACTTTTTGAGGTGGGTTCTAAAGGAATTATTCCCATTTTATAGGTGAGGAGACTGAGAATAAGAAGGGCTAAGGGAATCCCCTATGGTCACTCAGCTGATTGGAAATTTATGACTGAAAAAATAGATGAGCTGATCATACAGCAAGGATACATGGGAATACATATCTATAAATAAGAGATAGACTAGGTGATATACTAGATCCCAAGAAATATTAGAATATGGAAAAAGTCCTGCAATTCACTAAGTAGTTCCTCTATGGAAACTCAGGGATGGATACCAATAGATAAGAGTTACAAAGGACGAACAGGCATGTTTTGGTTGTTATTTGTACCACTGGAGGAATAGTTAGTCAGTCATGAAGCATTTATTAAGTGCTAACTATGTACCAAGTACATGGGGAATTCAAATATAAACAAAACAGAACAAAAGTCACCACAAACAGTCCCTGTCCTCAAGGAAAAAGGAAGCTAAGGGGAAAAGTATGGAGAGAACTGAATACAGTTGTCCTGGGCCTCTTCTTTAAATATAGGTTCTGGAAGGAGCCATCTCATCAGATGAAGAGGCCACAGGTTCTGGGGGTACTCCCAAAGTGTTAATTCCAGGTTTTGAATACTCACATTGATGAGATTATGGATCCACTGAAGTATGTCTTAGGGATCCTGGGCTGTCCATCTATTAGCTCTCATTCTCACTCCATAACTGGCCCATCTCCTTGCCTTATCAATATCTTTTTCATAACTTGCTGAACAGTTCTAAATAAGGTTGATCTGACTGACTTTATTTCAAAACAAACCTATGACTTTTCTATGAAACTAGAGAATACAGAGTCATTATGAACATACAATAAGCATTAAAGACACTAATGTTTTGGTGTTATATAATAAACACCACAAACTCAATCTCTAAGTAGGGAGAATGATTTGCTACCAGGAACAAAAGTACTCAGCCATTTAAATCTTCTCTACATAGCCCAACCCTTCTCATATTCCAAAGAAGCATGGTGGGGGAATTTAAAAGCAGCATCCTCATAACTTTCACACTCAAGTCCTATTCTGTTTGAGGAAGGAGAGCTCTGAGGAGACTTTTCTTAGTTAGGGATATGGTAAGGACTAGTGATTAGAGAAATGCAAATTAAAACATCTCTGAGGTACCACCTCACACCTATCAGATTGATTAAAATGACCAAAAAAGGGGGGGGAATAACCAATGTTGGAGGGGATGGGGAAAAATTGGAACATTAATTCACTGTGAAATTGTGAACTGCTCCAGCCATTCTGGAAAGCAATTTGGAATTATGGCCAAAGGACTATAATAATGTGTATACTCATTGATCCAGCAATACCAGTACTAGCTCTGTACCCCAAAGAGATGTTTTTTTAAAGGGGAAAGGGCCTATATTTACAAAAAATGTTTATAGCAGTTCGTTTTGTATTACCAAAAATTGGACATTGGAAGGATGACCATCAATTGGAGAATGGCTGAACAAATTATGGTATATGACTGCAATGAAATACTATTGTGTTTTATAAGAAATGGCAAGCAGGTTGCTTTCAGAAGAAAACCTGGGAAGACTTACATGAAATGATGCAAAGTGACATAAGCAGAACCAGGGCAACATAATACAAAGTAACAGTAATGTCGCAGAATGATCATCTGAGAATGACTTAGCTATTCTTTTTTTTTTTTAAGCAACTGAGGTTAAGTAACTTGCTCAAGGTTACACGGCCAGTCATTATTTATGTGTGGGTGCTCATTTTCTGAGACCAGATCCGATCCTGGATTGTCCCAACCCCTGGGCCAGCGCTCTTATTCACTGCGCCACCTAGTCACCCCCGACTTAGCTATTCTAACCAATACAATGATCTAAAATAATTTCAAAGGACTTATGATAAAAAATGCAATCTACTTAGAGATCTGATGGAGTATGACTGTAGATCAAAGCATACTTTTTTTAAAACTTTATTACTCTTGGTTTTTTGGTCTGCATTTTCTTTTGCAACATGGGTAATATGGAGATGTTTTGCAATACTGCATATGTAGATATACTTTATATCAAATTGCTTGCCTTTTTAGGGATGAAAGAGGGAAGGGAGAGGTAGGAAGGAACTCAAAATTTTTAAAAATGAATGTTAGAAATTTTTGTTTATGTGAAAATGAGAAAATATTTTTTAAATCAACATCTTAAAAAAGTAAAATATAATAAAATAAAATAGGTAAGTCTGAAATAATTCTATACAACTGCTTTGAGTTAATTTGGGGGGAAAACATTAAAAGTTACCAGTCACTAGGTATACATATTGTAGGTGGGGAAAAGACAACACAAAAAAACTCCAAAATATTTTCTTTCTAGTGACTTTATGCATACCAGTTTATGAGTAATTAATCTCCATTCTGTTCATTATATGTTGAGGAAAGGAAAAAAAAGGAGCAAAGTGAAAACCCAGGAGGATATGAGAGGATACATATTAAATCTATGAAAATAAAGTAATTGTTTTTTTTAATTATCTTATTCATGGTATTAATATAAAATGTATTTCGTTAAAACTTCAAAGCAATACTTTTAGAGAATTTTGCTATAAGAATGAGATAATTTTACTCCTCGGGAGAGATCTGGAAGTAGTATTTAGGATCTGTTATTTTTAAAAAATTAGGAAAGGTAGAGATTTTTGGAACTTGTAGCATCTTGTCAATGCCCAGACTTCCTTTTTTGAGGGACAGACTGACTTCTCTAAGTCTTCTCCTACCTGGTACTTCTTCCCTTTTCTGAAATCTTCTATGCCCAGAAGCATCTATCCTCATAGCCACTGAAGAGATGCCACTTCTCTCTATAAAATGCCCAGCTTTTCTCCTTTCTGAACTGCTCTAGGGCGATGAATGACAAGATACCAAAGACATCCCAGCAACCGAGTGAGGAGAGCAACAGCAGCTTCCTATAACAAGATCCATATTATTATATCCTAGGATATCTCTAGGATAAGGAGTATCCTCATAAAGAATCATCATGCTGTGCCCTAAAGACATTTCTCCTTATTAAGGCCCTGACAACATCTCCAGCTGTGATTCTTTCTTGTCTTTCCCTATCTGGTTATGGAGATTCCAACTTTTACAGGAATTTGGGGTGTAGTATTACTCCGATGTTTCTTACTCAGTTGTTCTTTCCTTCTACTGTGCTCCCTACTTGAAAGGTCTCCATTTAAACCATATAACCGCCTTTTAAACAGGTCACATAAAGTCCTATAGCTTTGCATTAAATGGCTTTCTAATTAAGTCCTCAAAACACTGCATTAGACTAGAACACATTTAAACATTAACTCAAAAAAGAATTCCAGAGCTCACAGATTACACAAAATTAAAATTTCTAGTATATATTTTAGTAAGTTTTAGTTTATTATCTCTCTGGCCTCTACCATTTCCATTGTAAACTGATTACAAAATCATAATATTTTGGAAATAGGTCTTAAAGATCATCTAAATCAAGAGCTCTTGACCTGGAGTCCAAGAATATTTTACATGTGTGTATATGTGTATAAATATCTGAATGTACATACAAACATATGGACACGTGTGTACACATATGTATATTTGCATATGTGTATACATGAATACACATGTAGGTGTTCATGTGCTTGCATGTATTCTACATGCATATACACATCAGTATTTTAATATACAATTGTCCCTTCCACATCACAGGGATTAGGGATGGAAAAAATTTTGGCCCTCCCTTTGTACCAGAGAAGTCTGAATTATTATGGTATTAAAAGATAAAATATATGGATATTATGCAATAATATCCATATATTTTATGCATTTCTGAGTTTCTAAACTTTTTGGTGTTGTCTGTTGGCCTTTGCATGTTGTCTATAGCTTCTGCAAAACTCAGAAAAAATTTCTATTTAATTTCCCATGCCAACCTGTGATATATTGAAATTGTGATGCAGAAAGTTGAGATGTGGAAGGAATAACTGTAGTTAGCTTCCTTACTAATTCTATGAATTTTATTTTATATATTTTTAAAAATGTTATTCTGGGAAGGGGTCCATGGGCTTGACTAAACTACAAAAGGAGTCTGTAACACAAAAAATAAATAGGATAGGAACCTCCAATGTAGATCAATACCCTTCTATTACTAATGAGGAAATTGAGGCCCATAGTTAACTGTTTTTTTGATGTCAAATAGCCATTTACTAGAAGGTCTGAGACTAAAATCCAGATCTTCTGACAATGTTTTCAGTACTATGTCTTACCAATAAAATCAAGTCAGTAATAAAGATGCAAAAACATATATATTTTTCCTTTTTAATTCCTACTTTGTTCTGAAATATATTTTTATATTTACATAAGCTATACCTTTGTATGACACCCCAGGAATCCACTTCAAACAATATAAGGAGCCATTCTTTCAGACCTTGACACAGGAGGATCTGGGAAGCTAGACAGTTTCTCCATCCTGACCCTTACAATATTTTTCCCTGTAAACTGTTCCATGCTAAGAATAACCATCTCTCAGAATGATGCAAAGCATCAGGCTAAGCAGGAAAAATGAACAAGTATTTTGGTTTCAAAAGCCTTCACTGCTGGGAGGCAAAATGCATAAAAATCACAAATAGAAAAGCCCTGATGTGGGTATAGCAGTTATCAAGGGCCTGTAGGTACCATCTAACTTGAAAGCAAGATTTACTCCAGTTAAGAGCCAATGAGGCTACCTGGAGGGGAGTGGGCTATACTTACAGCTCCATCTAAGAAGACTGCCTTTTATAACTTAAAAGTCTGAATGGAAATTACACAAGGAAAAATAGAAGTTTAAAATGTTGAGGGTTCTTTCATAACAAGGTAAGTTCGTGGGGACTTTTTCTGTTTTCAATGGCTTTGAATTTGGAATCAATTTTAAAGTTATTTGCTGAATGAATGACTGAATAACTTCCAAGGAAGATTGCCACAGATGTACTACAATGAGAATAATTTGTCTCCAAAGACTCCAAAGTGGATTACATGTTAATCAACCCCCAGAGACTTAAATCTCAACCCAGAGTGGGCTTGGTTTTTCTGAAATGCATTGTACATTTCAGTAGTTTAACATTATACCCACTATAAAGAAATGGGAAATATTTGGTGTAAAAGATTCAAAATCTCACACTGATTCTCTATGCTCAAAAATATCGGGGCATTCGCAGTTGGCAATTGTACACACCATATACATGATGGTCCTTAGGGATCACCCTGTTTTTCTGTCATAAGTTAAAATTAAAATCACACCAGCCAATCCATCAGAAAGTATTGGTTAAGCTCCTAGTACATGCCATTCTTCATGCAAAATGCTAAGCATACAGAGATTAAGATTATAGTCCCTGCCCTCAAGAAATTTACATTTTATCAAAAGATAAAGCATGTACACATATATGGACATATCAAATAGATATAAAACAAATGCAAGGTAATTTCAGGAAGTCATTAGAAGCTGAGAAAACAAAAAGTGGCTCAACAGGGAGATGGCATTTCAGCTGAACTTTGAATGAAACTATATTTTCTTATTTGTCTTCATTGTATAACACAGGATGTTGAGCTGATTTCTCAAACCTCTCATTGGCACTGACAAGTTGGGTCTCCAGAGGCTGGTACATTTCACGTCAAGGTTCTATGGGATTAGAGGGTTCTTTCTAATGCATAACCAACAAATCCCCATTGAAGTGCTTCTCCCATAATAATCAAGTGACATCAGTCAGTCTGACTTGATTAGCTTGTACAAAGAGGCATTTACTAAGGTAGTATAATTTATAGAGGGCAGCTAGGTGGCACAGTGGATACAGCACTCCGCCTGGAGTCAGGAAGACTCCATCTTCATAAGTTCAAATCTGGTCTCACACAATTATTAGCCATGTGACCCTGGGCAAGTCACTGAACCCTTTTTTTCTGTTTCCTCATCTGTAAAAAGAGCTGGAGAAGGAAATGGTGAACCACTCTAGAAACTTTGCCAAGAAAACCCCAAATGGGGTCACGAAGAATCTGACACAACTAAAATGACTGAATAACAACAAATAGTTGGTAGAAACCTCTACCCCTGAAAGTGTGAGATAATGTCTCACAAGTACATACAAAGTCCAGGGGAAAATGAGCTCAGTCTTAGAGCACATATAGCAAAGGGGTAACATAGCTCCTTGAAGTTCTTTTGCTAGAGTTTTCAAAATGTTCTTCCTAGGTGTGATATATTGCTTTTTTCCCTTGAATCTACCTTTCCTCATTATACTAGTCTGTTCTTGGATCCTGAAACACATACTAACATCAACTGCCACTGTCCACTGGAATATTGCTAGAATACTGATGAACAAAATTCAAACCCTCTGGTCCTCTGAAGTACACAAGATCTTCCTCTGGTCAAGGGCAGCAGAAGAGACTGAGAAAAAGGCTAAGACCTACACGTAAGTAATTCCTTTTCAAGTCTTGTTTGGAATGGTTCCCTCCTCGTTCTCCACTTGCTCCAACCCCTGATTCCAAACTAGGTCACTAGGTTTATACAAGGCCCCCAGGGTGTGACTAAGTCCCTAAACCAGTATCTAGACTTCTACTTGTTGAAATCACTTAGTTGAATTTTCCTTAATTCTACTTAGTTGAAATGTCCAGGCCTTGTTCATATCCAGCTCGAACCTAATTTATTGATTTCATTGATATGTTCTCAACTGATAAAGGTAATAGGATCAAAAGGTTATTTAAACTCTTACCTTTAAAATCATGGGAGTTTCCTGCTAAATTTATTACATATGGAGAATCTAAGAAAAGAAACTGTTTACTTTAAACTAAGTTTTGAAAATTATTTTGCTCTTTTAAAGGGTTAGTTTAGAAAGAGAAAAGATTGGGGTGGCTAGGTTGAGCAGTGAATAGAGCACCAGCCCTGGAATCAGGACAACCTGAGTTCAAATTTGGCCTCAGACACTTAATACTTAGTCATGTGACCTTGGGCAAGTCACTTAACCCCAATTGCCCTGCCTTTCCCCTCCAAAAAAGCAAAATAAAAAAAGGGAAAAGATGAAGTATTTTCTAAGGAATTAATTCAATCAGCAATTATATATTAAGTTCTTACTATGTCTGATGCAATGAAAGAGATGTGAAGGTAAACAAGTATTTAGCCTCAAGAAGCCTAAAATCTTGTAGGGGACTAGCAAATATTTAATTATGATAAAAAACCAGTGTTTAAGATAAGTAGAAAGGGCCTTATAATGAGATGAAAGGTGTCAAGGAGGCCCCATAAACAAAGTAGCATTTGGGTTGGGCCTTGAAGGGTGGAAAATCTGCAGGGAGAGATAAAAATAGATGCCATGTATCTAGCACTTTCAGATTTGCACAGCACCTTGAATACTAATGTATCTCAGCCGATCTTCACAAAGCCTCAAGAGGTAGCTATAGATATCATTATGCCCATTTTACATTGCAGAAAACCAGCTCAGTAAGGCTAAGTTCACTTGCCTATGGTTACAAATGTACTAAGAGTCAGAAGCAGGATTCAAACCTCCATATTCCTGACAAAACACAATTACGACTAAATCTCTCTATGGATGGAAGGAGATATTCCAAGAACAGGGTGATGCATAAAAAAAAATCACTGAAGAGGAAGAGCTTAGCAAATCTTTAAAGAACAGTTCAGGTTAGCTAATACATAAAGTACATGATGATGTATAATATAAATTATAGGGGAAGGTAGATTATGGAGGACCTTGAATTCCAGGTTAAAGATTTTGGTTTTTATTTAGTGTTATATTGGGAGGTCATTGAAGGATTTATTTTTTGAGGAATAGAGCATTATAACTTTATTTGTGTATTAGGCTGATTAATCTTGTACACATGTGTAGGAGAGAATGAAGAGGGGAGAAAATGGAAGGAGAAGCCTGTTAGGAAGTTATTGTTTCATCCTTATAACATAAAAAATATATAGGTAGAATGGAAGTCAAACTGATCTTTCCAAATAGATAATTCATGAATCTGCTAAGGTCATTTTTATGAACATTACTATTTTGAATTTATAACTCAAAGAACTTTGAGTTCTTATTAGTGGTCCTCATTATTCTTAAAATGGGACTTGATGAACCAGTTCATTTAAAATGTTTATGGCAAAATTAGTGCCCCACTAATCTATCAGCGAGGTCATGAATTGATTGTTATGGGGAGTAAAATATTCTTCCCTATGACACTCAAAATATGATTTCTGATAGAAGATTACCAAAATTCATTTTAAAATGAATTATCCATGTTGGTTAAAAAATGAGCAGATGTAAAGTAATGTAGTGACAGCTACGTATGTGTTTCTAAAGAGAGAAGATGCTCAGAGATCTATAGCTGGAAGGGTGCTCAGTGGTCATCTAGGCAAACTTCCCAATTTCATAGGTAGCAAAATTGAGGTCCAAGAAGATTAAGTGATTTTCCCAATTTCTCACAGGTAGGAATCCCTAGAAGTGGGATTTGCATTCAGGTCCTTAACTTCCAAAGACACTACTTTTTCCACTTTACCATGAGTACTTCAGTTTCTAAAGAACAGGATAGAAATTAGAGATGGGGTACCTACAGCCTTGAGGCCACCTGTGGCCATCTAGGTCTTTGAGTGCAGCCCTTTGACTAAATCCAAATTTCATAAAACAAATCCCCTTATAAAAGGATTTGTTCTATAAAACTTCGACTCAGTGAAAAGGTCACACCCAAGGACCTGGAAGGCCACAGGTTCCCCACTCCTGGATAATAGCTAGCATTTACTTATGGCTTCGAAGGTTGCAAAGTGTATTACAAATATTATCTCATTTGATCTTCACAACAACCCTATCAGGTAGATTCTGTTATTATCACCCTATTTTCCAGATGAGGAAACTGAGAGAGACAGAGGTTAAGAGACTCACATGTGGTCACACAACTAATAAATGTCTGGGTGAGCTGCCTCGAAGTTTAGAGCTACAAGGAAGCTTAGACAACATCAAGTTCAACTAGCTCATCTTACAAATGAGGAAACTGAGAAACAGAGAGATTAGGTGATTTCCCAAGGTCATCCCTAGTAAGCATCTGAGGCAGAATTTGAAAACAGACCTTGCTGACTCCAGTAAAGTGCCTTATCTAATCCAAAAGGCTTCCTGACATACATCTTTCATGAAGAAGATAATCTTACTCCACCATCAATCCCCAGCAGACTAAATTTTTAACAAAATGAGGACAGTGAATGACATCTCCAAGAAACAGATTTATGTATATGTATATGTATATGTATATGTATATGTATCCTTCAATCATCAAGTAATGTCTAAGTTCAAGCAGTAGATATGTATACTTACTTTTTCAGTTTCTCTCGAATGTTTGGATCTTTAATTTCATTATGGAGATCCTCAAAGCTCTCAACAGAAGTTAAGTTACAGAAAACCCTGAAGTCAGTATATGGTGGGATTCCATGGTCACGCCCCCTTTGAATGTTGGTGGCAGCTAAATCCAAAGCCACAGAATGAGCCATAGAAAACAGCTTCTCGGTTAGTTCCAGATTGAGAAGCTGAGAAGGCACCCGTAATTTACCAGCAACACCAAAGAGCCCACGGAGGAGTGGATCAATGCCACCCTCCTGAACTATCCTGAAGGGTGAGAAGAAGGCCTTGTGGAGAGGAAGATGACCTTCAGGAATTTCACCAAAGGTGTCATTCAAGCGATAAAGAATAGGATTGATCAATGTGTGGCCAAATCTGAATGCTGCAGTAGCAAAAGAATTAATGATTCCTGAATTCACATTGGGGTTGTACCCTTTGTAATTACCTAGCATCTTCATACCATGATCCCCAAGAATCTTGGGCAGCCAGTGACTGTATGTGATATGTTGCATCTGTGCACCAACAATTTTCCTGGCTTCATTATAAATTGTATCTCCATCCCAGTGTGGGTTCAGCGTAAACAATTCTGTGGCTATCCGATTGTGTTCTCGGAACCACAAAGTATGCATGGCTGTCAAAGCAAGCTGCTCATTGGCTCTGTGGTCCCCAGCAAGGAAACATGAGATTAGACTTTCATTTTCATCTCGTGTACATTCAGTTGGTGGGCCTGTGGAAAATGGCAGTAAGTGCTTTTCAGAAGCAGGGATAGGTAGCCCTTTCTTAAGCAGACCTCTCTGACCTGCATGATCCCTAAGCTCTTCTGATTCCCGGTCAGAACTTCCATAAACATTAGAAGCATCAATGTAGGCTGTTAATTGGTTAATTTGTTCTCTTGCATAGACTGAGCTCATCATCAAGGAAGTCATACCACTGCCACAAACAGGGCTGGAGCGGACAAAGAACATACATCGTGAATTTGCCACCCGAGCATCATTCTGGGGGATGAGGATGGGGAAACAGGGAGGGTCATTGGTACATACAGAGCTACATGACTGACCATCAGAAAAACGAGACATACTCAGTGCAGGCACTGTTTGGTCTAAGTCATGGTCTAAAAATTGGCCCCACTGCATCAACATGTGAGTGTATCGATCATCAGGGGTAATGGTTGCTGTCCCAACCATTTTTGTGGAGACAATCCTGGGTAGTGGTAGGGGATTCTTATTGGAAAACAAGTTTGGGCTGACACCTCGGGGCAAATTGAAGCCATTTTCATATACAGGTTTTAGGATACGTTCAAAAGCAGTCATAGAAGCCCCCCACATTGGGTTCTGTAAATTGTTACATGTGCCATCATGGGTTCTATACTTTTGATGGAAACAAATATCAGAGCAATTTGGAGAGCGTCTGTGAGCTGTACATCCAGAGAGGTTGGCAATGAGGCTGAGGTAGTGTGGAGACACCAAGTCATTGTAACGAAATTCTGAAATACAGAACAATGGAAAAATATTAAAATAGCTCAAAAAAGAACCCAACTTGAAAGATAATTTACCAAATGTATAACAATGTGGGGATATTGAGAATACATAGTCCAGTATGCATTGACTGAAGATTCTACACATAACCAACCCATGATGGCTGTAGTTATTTTTTTTAATTCATTAACTCATTTATTTATTTATTTTGAGAGGCAATTGGGATTAAGTGACTTGCCCAGGGTCACATAACTAGTGTCAAGTGTCTGAGTCCAGATTTGAACCCAATCCTTCTGACTCTAGGGCTGGTGCTCAATCCACTGTGCCACCTAGCTGTCCCAGCTGTTCTTATTTTTAAATGAGCAAAGGAAAAACAAAAACCGCAACTGAAAGATGTGTGTGTTTGTCTGTGTATTTATTAAAAGGAACATACTTATCCTCTGCACCTTAAAAAGAATGCCTTTAATAATGGTCTTATATTTGTTAACAGATAGTCTCACTTTCTGACTTCTATGAAAACATTTCAATGAAACTTCTAAGAGTAAAATCAAAGGATATTTCAGATTTTCACAAAGGCAACAAAATAATGCAAAGGAATTTAAACAGCTAAATAATATAGGTTAGAAGTTAAAATGACATATACTCAAAAATCATGTTAATTCATGTAGGAAAACAATTTAAAACTCATATATACAAAAATTTGTACGTGTAAAAAATAGAATTACTAAATAATAAAGTAATGAAAATGTGATATACATATATGTATATAGAACACATATATGGTGCTTGAGATATAGATACATATACACATATATGTATATATGAATAACCCATTTATTAGTGAGTAGATAAGTAGAATTCATCATATCTTCAACATTCATTTCATGAGCTATTTCTTTTAAGAGGCTTTTCCTGATTACCCCAATTGTTTGAATCCTTCCAAAATAGTTTCATTTATTTTGTATATAGCCTATATTTTCATATCTATGTATCTTCTGACCTTAAGGTTAAAGGTTGTTTCATTTTTTATTTCTGAATTATTGGTGCCTAACAAGTCCCTGACATTTACTAAGAACTTCAAAAATGCTTGTTGATTTATTTGACTTATTAATTCATTGATATTCATAGAAATGATGTAAATACAATTTGAAAAATATATTCATGTTTATATACATATATACATAAACACACATCATTATAAGAATTTCAAGGAAACATGAAAAATAACAGAAAGCTCTAGGGTATAATTCCAAAGAGAAGATCTATTGAACATGACTTAAATAAATAAAACTTAGAAGATAAATATCTAGGGCTAGGGGTAGCTGGGTGTTGTAGTGGATAGAGTAACAGGTGTGGAGTCATCTTCCTAGATTTAACTCAGACTTCAGACATTGTGTGACCTTGGGCAAGTAATTTGACCCTTTTGCCTCAGTTTCTTCATCCATAAAATGAGTTGGAGAAGGAAATGGCAAACCACTACAGTATCTTTGCCAAGAATACCACAAATTCGGTCATGAAGAGTCAAGCATGACTAAAAGACAACTGAACAAGAATCTGAGGCTATAAAACACCAAGCAAAAACTAGGAGCTAAGGATATAGATAAAAGAGAGGATATTCCTTTCAAACAAAAATTTAACTCATTGTTAAACACAAAGTTAACCACTTAACACATAACAGAAACTTTTTATTTTTATAAATCCATATTGTTGTTTGTCCTTAGTTTTCAAAAAGAACCAATGACATCACCTGTAATGTCTCGACTCTCATGTGTATTGGATTTAAGCGAGACAGAATTGCACAAAATCATCTGCCTCACATTCTTCCACAGTCACTGAAGTCCAGTGGAAGGACAAAAGTCAAGATGACTGGCAATGGCCCATGATGCAGTGGATGACCTTGGTGTCTGACCAAGCTCTAAGTGCTTCACAATACCTGCTTCAGCCCTCTTCATGACTACTGGAACAAATAATTCTCATCTGCCCATTCTTCTGGGAGAAGTCTTTACATGCTTGCAGTAGACATCTCCTTAGCCTTCCAACTGATTTGTTGGTTGCGCTCAACTTGGTTTAGCCAGTGTGCCAAAGTGGATTTAGCAGGGTGTGGCCTCTGTGCATGGTACAGCCTCTTGGAGCCACAGGTGAGAGTTGGGGTATAGGGAGTATTCAGGGAGACCAGAACCTCTGTTGTGAGGACTTGCCAAGTCCTCTTTAGGGCTTCTTTTCCACCTTTGGTGCCTACTTCTCATCTAAGTCTTATCTGTGGCTACAATAAAATCATATATCATCAAAATGAGTGCTTGCTCCAGTGGTGGAGAACCATGCTTCCCATTTCCATGTAAATATACATATATTCTAATATATACCTATATATGTACATGCATGTAAATAGGGAAGAATCACACAAGAAGACATGAATTTTCCCCACTGGAGTGAGTATACACACACATATATGCACGTGTATATAGACATATACACAGTGTGTATACACATATATATGCATATATGTACACATATATTTTATATATTTGTGCATGTGTATAGATATGAAATCCTTCAATGGACTCTAGGTGCTGGGGTCTTCCATTCAATCTCTTGTCATTGGTTGCCTTCCATTTTCACTCTATCACTGCCTCACCTTTTCCTATCATACATCTCCCTCATGATTTCCTTTATGCCACCACTCTTAAACAATCTGTCATCAGTAATCTGCACAGTCTATTCCTGACCTTCCCGCCCTTCTGCATTTTTGCTCTGGGTGACTCAAAATTTCTAATCTTTTCAAAGCCATGGTATTAAATGACTCACAATCACATTGAATCAAAGGAAGAATGTTGACACTGTTAAGGAGGATTTTTGTTTTAGGGAGAAGTGCAAGGTCTTTAGAAGCACAGCACAATTTCTCCATGGCAATCCAGGCTGTTTTCCCGTGGTCTGAGCCAAACTCATGAAGGGTCAGTCGTTTGTCTCGCTTTTGTTCTTGTTTCCTAGCACCTAAAACATGGTAGATGTTTAGTAAAAACTTATTGAATGTTCTAGGTACTGAAAGGCCTGTTCTGCAGGTTTCCCACTCAACTTCATATCACAAACTAAATAATCTGCATGACAGGCATTCTTCAGCTATGGCTCTCCTGAGGGGATGGTGAAGCTGAACTTGTAAGGAAAGTGGATTAGTGTGTATCACAATCTTCTGAGGGCAAATTGTAGCCACAAGAATTTTACATCCAATGAAATTTTAGAATACACATAAAGTATATGTAATTATTTTAGGATACATGTAAAGTACACGTAATCCTGCTAGAAAGATATATATAAAACCTATATGTGTGTACACACATATGTTTGTGCTTACACACATATATTATGTATGGATATACAAACATACACACATCTATAGAAGTATGACATAATGGAAAGAGTTCAGTATGATAAGTGAGCAAGGTGATGGAGCAAACATTTATTAGTTTATTAATCGTTATAATTACTATCCACCAGGCACTCTGTTAAGAACTTTATAAACATCATCTCATTTGATCCTCACAACAACCCTGGGAAGTGGATACTCTTATTATCCCCATTTTACAGTGGAGGAGACTGAAACAAACAGAGGTTAAGTGACCTGCCCAGGGTCATGTAGCTAAGATGTATCTGAGGCTGAATTTGAATTCAGGTCTTCCTGACTCCAGGTCCAGTGCTCTATCTACTGAACCACCCAGCTGCCTCAGTTGAATGAGAAGACAGGTTTGAATATAGGTTTTTACACTTATTAGCTCTGGGATGGTGGACAAATCATTTAAGGTCTGTGAGTCTATCTAACTGAGATACTGAGACTAGCCCCAGATGTATCTTCCAAATAAGAACTCTGACATTGCAGTCAAGCTCTTGAGTACATTCATTAAGCCAAGGAGAAGGAAGGTTGTGATAATTTATAGGAGAATCATACAATAGACTGCATGGATTCATATTCACTGACAACAGAATTCATCATTAAAAAGAGAAGGCTGGGTTTGAATTCAATTCAACAGATATTTACTGATACCATACTCTGGGCAAGGCTCAAGGTTAGTGTCAAGGTATAAAAAGATAGGAAAAAATAGCCCTTATCTTCACAGAACTGAAATTCTATTGGCTGCTTCAACCTATGAACCAAGAAGCAAGGATAAGGTAACATCAAGAAGGAAGACCAGAAATAAGTGGGTATATCAGGAAATGCTATGCTTAGGAGATATATGAGCTGAGCCTTGAAGAAGGCTAGAGTTTCTAATGTACAAAGATGAAGAGAAAGAGCGTTTTGGATATAATGAGTAACCTATGCAAAGGACAGAGATGGAAGGTAACATGCCAATTAGGTCGGTTAGTTATAACATAGGTTGCAAGAAGAAGGGTAGGGAATAGTAATATGAAATGTCTTATAAGATACATGGGAATCAGGTTGTGGGAGACTTTGAATGCCTGGCTGACCAGTTTTCATTTAACCCAATGCAATAGTTCTCAAACTTCTTGGACTCATGACCACTTTATATTTTAAAATTATTGAAGGCTCCCCAAAAACTTTTGTTTATGAGGATTGCATCAATTCACATTTACAATATTAAAAATGAAAGGTTCTTAGTATTGTGAAAATCTGACTTCAAAGACATTGCCTCTCCCTGCCAACCTCCTTGTCAGTCTTGTTTCTGGAGAAAACTTTCTTTGAGAACGTCTTCCCTAGAGACAATGAAAAGCAGCCAAATATTTTTGAAATGTGAAGGAGCATTTTCAGACCTATCCTTTAGGAATACTACCTTGATAGCTGTGGGGAGGATTGCTGAGAGAAGGGAAAGACTTGAAACTGGAAAACCTAATAGCAGGGTATTACAATAGTCCAAGATAGAGAAAATAACGAGCTAGGAAGCTATTCCAGTAGATGAGAGAATAGGTGAAGGGCTCAGTTAGAGAGATGGCTATGTGAGTAAAGAGAAGGGAGCATGTAAATCAGAGCTGTTATAAAGGTAGAAATAACAGGATTTGGCAATGGACTGGATATGTGGGTAAGCTAGGGTGAAGAATTAAGAATGACATAGTAGATGCAGGCCTGAGTTATGGTCCGGATGGTGGTGCCTTTGACAGTATAATATAGTGGAAAAGTTTCCCAAGAGATATGGAATGGAATTATCATCATTAATGACATTAATATGGTTTGGGAAATGGAAATAATATATTCAGATTATATGTTTTCATACCTATTGATATATAATATGACTATTAGTATCTATTTACTTCTCAATTTCCTTAAAATAAGCACAAAACACTCCAAAATATTTTATTCCTCTCCAAAGAACTTAAGGATCTACTATAGACACACATGATAATGAATTACACATGCAACAAATAAATCAGAAAAAGTTAAATTCTATTTGAGTATTTTATTGTTGGAAGATAATCTAATAAGCTTCATGTGTTCCATTGTAATTCATCAATAACTGCATCTCCTCTCACATTAGAATAAAGAGAGTCTTCATTGTGATTCAGGTTGTTTCTATCACATGATCATTCCTGGAGACTGGAGCTGAAAATATTTTTCTTTGTTTCTGAATCAGTGAACATTCACAAAGATGAAAATATGCACTTTGAATGTAGCACTGCAGAACCAATAAATGCCATATTTTGGGGAGGAATGGAGTGAGTACTAAAAGGAAACAATTTGCTTATAGTTAAGATTCAGAACTATAAGGTTTCTCCTTTCCAGAGTTGTTGGGATATCAAAATCAGGGAAAGAACAGATAACTGAATAATAAGCAAGCTTAAGACCTAGTAGAAAAGGGAGTAGCTATTTTTTTTAAAGAAGCCACAGTCTTCTTTAATCTTTGTGCCTTCCTTTTGAGACTACCTTCAATTTTTACTGTGATATATCATGTTTTCAAAAAATTAACAATAACAACAATAATGATAATAGGCAGCATTTATATAATGCTTTAAAGTGTGAAATATGCTATACATTTTCCCATTTTATCTTTACAACAAACCTTTGAAGTAGATGTCATTATTATTCCCATTTCACAGATGAGGAGATTGAGGCTGAGAGAAATTATATGACTTGCCCAGTGTCACACAGTGAGTGTCTGAGGTGGAGTTTGAACTCAGACTACCAGGCCGGATTGTGCTACCTCCTGTTCTTTGCAGGTTATTAGATTGTGAGCTCCTTGATAGCAGGAGCTGTATCATTGCATTTCTTTGTACCCCAAGTGTTTAGTGTAATGCCTGGCATATAGTAGTTGCTTAATAAATGTAGTGATTACTTGATTGGATAAATGTCAGCAGAGGTTAGAATATAGATTTCTATATTTAGAATAAAGAATACAGGTATTTACACACGTTTTACTCCAAAGTATCATCATGGTGCTGAGATGGCCCTGTGTTTTTGAAAGATACACAGAAAAAGGCAATCTCTGGCAGGTCTCATCAAGATGGAGAGACTTTGAGTTTCTGTAATACTATAACCCTGTCATTCAATGGCCAACTTAGCTAAATTCAGAGACATTCATTCAACAAGGTAGGCCACCAGAGAAGGACGATAACTTATTGTTGTTGTTGTTGTTTTTAATCACAGCAGTTCAAGAAGACTGTGTACCAAGGTCCAGAGTGAATGGAATCTAAGGAGTGCCTTATGATACAAAGAAATCAGGACACGACTACACAGAAAGGTTAATTATTATGTCTTTCAGTCTTCAATTTCTCTGATGTCTTTTATTAAAAGATTAATAATTATCATCAGGACTCAGGTATTGAGTCAAGGTTAAGGATCAAGTTAGGAAAACCAAAGACTTATACTTGGTCCCACAAGGAGGCAAAGAGTATGAAGCCAAGGGACAAGCTGAAACTTCATATAATTATTATGCTTTATTAATTATATTCATAATATATGTCAAAACCTTAATTACTCCTATCCCTTTGTTCATGTGCCCTTCAAAAACTAAGTCTCGAGGATTTCTATCCACACTGGGATTACTAATTATAAAGTACATGAAATTAGGGATTTTAATATTTAATTTATTTCCAGCTGGTCATAATGCAGAATTCCATGTTCAAACACCTAAATTACTTTTCATAATGATTATCTCGTATTTTAAAATTATGTCATACCAGACTTCAAATCCATGCATCTATCCCAGGTATTTTGGGATATCTTGCTATCCACCCTGATGCCATTACTCATCCCCACAGAGCTGCCCAATTGCTATAGTCCATTACATTTCTAAAACACATGACTCTTATTTTCTCTGCAACCAAGCTTCTTCAAGTATTTACAAAGTTCACAGTTCAATAAAGGTGGGTATTCTTTCCACCAAACCACACTAAAACCCCTCCATACCTTGGTAGATTGTTTTATGACTTGCCATATTCATCACTTATCTCCTGACTTTATGGTGAGGTGCTTTGCCAAACTTAAGACAAGCTACACAGTATCTATCACTAGGCCTGACTGTACTCAAAATTTTTTCCAGCTGGATGCATTCTGCTGGTACAGCCTTCAAGATTCAAGGTCATCTCCATGTTAGGATAAGGCCTCAAAGAGATCTTAAATGGAGGTTATTGTAACCACCATTTCTTAAAACTCTTCCAAAGGAACTTGAACTTAATAAATTTTAGAGAAACAACCATTCAAAAACCAGAGGAGTCACTTTTACTTCTGGGGAGATGCTTCTTTGTTTTGTTTTGTATTCATTTGATTTTGGTTTAAGTACACACCAAAACACATGAAAAAGATATTTTGGCCTTCCTCCCACTTTATTTCCCCAAACGAAGTAACTCAAGAATGTGGGGGAAAGAGGTCATAGTAGTTACTGTTACAGCAATATCAAAAGCAGTGTGTTATTGACAATAAGAGATCACCTTCACAAACATGTTATTTTCTTTCAAAGAAAAAAGGTAAAATGCCTGAGATACTTCAGTGACATGTTCACATGGCATCTACTAAGTAGACTTCTAATGTTTTATAAAAAATAATTGCTGTGAAGAAAAGAAATAGGGAATGTACATGTCTTAGGGATGGAGGTGCCTGAGGTAATTAATTTGTAAGTAAGCAATTCATGTTATTACAATAATGAAGAAGGAAAATAACAACCTGAGAATAAAGTACTTCTTAGTAAGAAGGGATCAAGCTCTTATTGCTCTTAGAAGTAGAAGTCATATATAGCATATGGGTCATTCAGACTTAGCCAGGACCTAGCTAACATTAGCAACAGCAGAAACCATCATCCTTTGATTAAATAATCATCATTTCATCCCTCTTCACTTCAATAAACACCTGCACTTCAGTGCTTTGTTTAAAAAAAGTTTCTAAAACATACTGGTGTATTAAAGTGGGAAAATTCATTGATACTTTAGTTTTGACAACAACCTGTAACACATTTCAAAGTGAACACATATAGATCCTAACCTTGGTCTTCTAAATCAACAGTGAGCCCTTGCTTCACGTTTTCCTGGATCAGCTGCAGCGTATGCTCAAAAATCTCTCCTGCTCTCGCAGTCTCAACAGTGAAGGGGTCCCGTGGATAACGGAACTGAGCCAGCAGGTCACTAGGAGTTCGAGGTCTTCTGCAGATGACAAAAGCATTGCTATTTATGAAGTAAATTGCAGAAACACTCTGAACGACGCCTCAGAAACCTAAACAAAAACATATCAATAGACATCAAGCTATGAATCTACCTAATAAACATATTTCCTTTTCCATTTTAGAGTCAATGCATTGGGTTGAGGAAACATTTGTAAGGAATCGAGGTAGTAGTCTAGTGAATAGTATCCTAAGAAATCTTATGTATTATGCAAAATATAAAGTAATAGATATTGTTTCTAATGGAGAGACAATCCATCTTTTCTTCCTATTAGTTAATAGTATACAATTTATAATGAAGTACTGAACACATATCTTTTGTTGGAAGAACCATTTAGAATAATTTGTCACTGTATTATACATCTATTATCTATTGAATATATACATTGAATATCTATTAGAAGTTACTGGAATGAAAGGTTCTAGAGATTTTCTATTACATAAGAAACATGTGTCTTTAGAGAAAATAGAAAGTTTCATTGAAGTCCAATTCAACTCATCAAGCCTATATATGTACTCCTTTTACTGATCAAATTCAAAACCCACTCACCGTTAACTAGATGGTTTAATGAGGTCATATAAATAATATGTATATATATATATATGCATGTGTGTACATATATTTGTATATATATATGTACATAGGCATATGTATTTGTACACATAGATAAATGTATATGGAATATATATATACATATATATATAGTGAGAGAGAGACATATATATATATATATATATATCCATATACTATCCATATATGGATTGTACTAGGGATCTTTCCTTAGTTCTGTATTATTCAATCAATAAATGCATATTTATAAGTACCTACTAAGTGAAAGACACTGTTCTAAGTGCTAGGAAAATAGAAAGAAGCAAAAAACAATTCCTGCCCTTAAGGAGTTTACAATCCAATGAGGGAGACAATGTGCAAATAAATATATACAAAACAAGCCATATACAAGATAAATAGGAAGTAAATAACCTAGGGAAACTACTGGAATTAAAAGACTGGGGAAGGCTTCCTGTAGAAGGTGAGGTTTTAAAGGAAACTAGCAAATTCAGCGGTTGGAACAGAGGAGTAAGAGCCGTCTCTCATTATATTCACACAGCAGGCTCAAATTCTGTGGAGCCCAGATCTCCTTCCCTCCATCAACAGTTGTGGAGCACAAGGCTCTCATTCCTCCGGAATGATAGACCAGGCCCTTTCTCTGTGTTCACAGGGAAGCCTCTAATTCTATGGTACCAGACTCTCCCTTCACTCATCAGTTCCGGGGGTATGGGGGCCAGTCAGAGAGAATGCCTGAAGCTAAAAGATGGTGTATCTCGTTTCTGGAACAACCAGTAGATCAGTGTCACTGAGCCAAAGAGTATGTATTAGGGAGTAGCATGTAAAAAGACTAGAAAAGTAGGTGGGGGCTTTTGATAACCTAGATAAAGGAATATGTAGCATTTTCATTAAATGTGAAGATGACACATGGATAGGATGAATATACTGATTAAAAGAACTGAAATCCAAACGAATCATGACAGACCAGAATAATAGATCAAATGTAGGAATATTGACAAGCTAGAGTCCATTGCAAGGAGTACTATCAAAATATGTGTATATGTCTAAGTATACATACATATATGCATATATCTCATTAAAACAAGGAAGTAAATATAATTTTAGGCTGAATTAATAGAACAGAAGATATAAATGAAGGACTAGACCTGTGATTTAACTAAAATAGAGAATTCCAAAATGATGAAAGTTAAATCAAGAGGGTAGAGGTAGGGGTCATAGGAAGGAAGCTTCAGAAGGGTATATTTCAGCTCAGTGTAAGGTAAAACTTTCCTGTACTTATATCTGTCTACAGAGTAATGAGAACTTGTTCTGAAGACAATGAGTTCCTCAATAAAACATCAGGATCTTGGAACTAAAATAGCCAGTAGAGATGATCCAAATCAATGCTTTCTAAAATGTCCTTAATACATCCAGTCTATATTAAAGACTTCTAGTCAGACCAGTTTACTGTTAATACTCCCAAGCCAGGTCATCCAGTTTGGAATAACTCTAGATGTTATTGAATTTTCCCTTACATCTGTTCTAAAACTACTTGCAATTTTCAACCACTGTCCAAATTCTTTCATCTAAGAGCAAACAGAATAAACGTGATCATATTTCCACATGTTAGCCCTTCAAATATTTGTAGATAATTGTCCTAATTCCTTCTCCCCAAGAGTTGTTTTCTCTATTTTCATTTCTAGCTCCTTTAAGCTCGGTTCTCACATAGTATGATTCTGAGGCCCCTCACCATCTTGTTTGTCCTCCTTCCAATGCTCTCCAGCTTGTCAACATCTTTCCATTTGATTCATCATTCTGGCCTATCAAGATTAATTTGGATCCTGATTCTTTTAATTGGCATATTCATCTCATCCAACTTTGTGTCATCTTCATATTTCATAAGTATGCCATATATTACTTCATCTAAATTATCAATAAAAATGCTGAACAGTACAGGATCAAAGACAGAACCCTACCAAATTCCATTTGATAATTTCCTCTAAGCTGACATAAATCCATTAATTAAAACCTTACTGGAAGTTTTCTCACAGTATTTGAATGAATTGTACTCTTAGGTATAGGAAGACTGATCTTCATGAGTCCAAATCCAGCCTTAGACACTTAGTAGCTGTGTGACCTGGGCAAGTCACTTAACCCTGTTTGTCTCAGTTTTCCCATCTTTAAAATGAACTGGAGAATAAAATGGCAAACTACTCCAATCTCTCTGCCAAGAAAACCCCAGATGGGGTCACAAAAGAGTCAGACACAACTGAAATGACTGAACAATAACAAAGATTTATTCTTCATGAAACATGGGTTGATTTAATGACCCCTAAGGTGCCTCCCAACTTTGAAACTTTGTGATTTTCTTTTGTTCGAAGTATTGTGAAATGGACATACCTTCAAGGAGTCCATAATATAGCTGTAGAGATAAGGTCCACACAGATACAGTGTATGACAGTGATATAAAACTAAATGATATAAGTGCAGGAGAAAGTTCCAAGGAGGATGATGAAAGAAAACACTGGACTTATTACAAAAGAAGGTTGATTTAGATTAACAACAACAAAAATACAACATTTTGATATTTCCGAATAGAAATGTGGAAGCTGGTTTTAAACAACAAAACTTACATTACTTTTTTGGGACTAGGTATCATCACTAAACTCACCACAGAGACTGAGAGAAGCTACTTTATTTTTCTGCACCCTGTTTTTTATGCAAAAAAAGAATACTCTGTGCCTTATAGGTTATATTAATATGTAGATCTTTGTTAGAAAGTAACCATTTAAAAATCAGTATTATTGGCTCATACAGAAATAAGTAACTATTCTTATGAATTTATCATTTGTATTCTGTTTCATAATGAAAAACATTTAAAGAAAATGTTATGGGGGGAGAAGTAAAGATGGTGGAGTAGAAACAGGACTTCCAGGCTGCTCTGGTTCCCACTGCCACCAATTCATGTAAAAGGGAACTCTGAACAAACTTTGGAGCTACAGAACCCACAAAATGACACAGAGAAGCTATCCTCCTGCTGAAGACGTGCAGGCCAGCAGGAATCGGCCAGTGCAGCACTCTGGGAGCCAACCACAGCCCCACATGAGCTGGAGGCTTTAGCCACAGGGTGGGCCTGACCAACCCCTGGCTAGAGGGACTCCAGATCAGCTGTGGCAGTTTCCAGAATTATCAACATATAAATGCTAAGGACAAAGTGAGAGGTCAGTGCTGTGTAGACTTTGGGATCCAGTACTTGGGAGTACATTGGCTTTTGCCCCCAGGGGTGAGAAGCGACTGAGGGCTGCGGCACAGCTGCTGCCACATGGCAGCTTCAGCTACTGGCCTGAAGAGTGTAGGGGGACCAAGCGACCAGTCTGAGGGGTAATTGCTCTTTTTTTAACCTGCTTGGATCTGGATCATGGTCTAGGGCAGATGTCCTGGGGTGTACGACCAGCTTGCCACAGTATGTGGAGGCTTCAGAGAGGGCAACCAACTAATAATTTTGGCAGCTGAGAAAACCCCAGCGTTTGGGACAGAAGCTCCCCTCTCTGGTGGCAGAGTCCTACTATGGCAAAAAGCCCAGGGGTCAAGTGACTGAGTGGCAACATGAGTAGGCAAAGGAAACAAAATAAACAGAGTACCCCAACTTTACACTCCTACTTTGGCGACAAAAAGGATCAAAGCATGGAATAGGAGGAAGCCAACAAAGTCAGAACTCCTGCACCAAAAGCTTCAAAGAAAAATACGAGCTGGTTACAGGCCATAGAGGACCTTAAGAAGCAAATAAGAGAAGTGGAGAAAAAATTGGGAAGAGAAATGAGAATGATGTAAGAAAATTATGAAATGAGAGTCAATAGCCTGACTGAGGAAAATAACACCTTAAAAAACAGACTAACTCAAATGGCAAAAAAGGCTCAAAAATGCAATGAGGAGAAGAATGCCTTAAAAAGCCAAATTTGCCAGATGGAAAAAGAATCTTAAAAGCTCACTGAGGAGAATCATTCCTTCAGAATTAGATTGGAGCAAATGGAAGCTAGTGACTTTATGAGAAATCAAGATGCTGTTAAACAGATCCAAATAAATGAAAGAATAGAAGACAATGTGAAATATCTCATGGGAAAAACCATTGACCTGGAAAATAGATCCAGGAGATATGATTTAAAAATTATTGGACTGCCTGAAAGCCATGATCAAAGAAAGAAGCTAGAAATCATGCTTCCTTCTTAAGGAAAACTGCCTTGATGTTTTAGAACCAGGGGGCAAAATAGAGGTTGAAAGAATCCACTAATCGCCTTCTGAAAAAGATCCCAAAAAGAAAACTCTTAAGAATATTATAGCCAGGTTCTGGAATTCCCAGATCAAGGAGAGAATATTACAAGCAGCCAGGAAGAAACAGTTTCAATATTGTATAAACACAATCAGGATAACATAGGATCTGGCAGCTTCTACACTGAGGGATCGAAGGGCATGGAATATGATATTCCACAGGTCAAAGGACCTGGGATTAAAACCAAGAATCACCTATCCAGCAAAACTGAGTATCATGTTTCAGGGGGAAATTTGGTCATTCAGTGGAATACAGGACTTTCAACTATTCTTGATGAAAAAACCAGAGTTGAAGAGAAAATCTGACATTCAGATACAAGAAGCAAGAGAAGCTCGAGAAGGTAAACAGGGAAAAGAAATCATAAGGAACTTATCAAAGTTAAACTATTTACATTCCTACATGGAAAAATGATAATTGTAACTGATGAAACTTTTCTCAGCATGAAAATAGTGGAAGAAGGGTATGTGGGCATATGAAAACATATGTGAATGTGTGTTTATATGTTTACAGGTATACATAGATAGAGGACACAGGACCAATTTAATAGGAAGGGATGATACTTAAAAGGTGAAATTAAGAGGTGAGAGAGGAATATAATGAGAGGAGATGGGGAGAGACAGCGTGGGGGTAAACTATTTCATATAGAGGAGGCAAGGGAAAATGGTTACAATGGAGGGGAAGAATAGGAAGGCAAAAAGGCAAAACCTTATTCTCATTGAATTTGGATCAGGAAGAGAATGACATACATACTAAATAGGATACCTCACCCTACAGTAGAGTAGGATGGAAGGGGATGATGGAAGGAAGGTTAGGCTTGGGGGGGAGGGAAGTTGGAAGCACCCACTTTTGAAAAGGGACAGGATCACAGCAGAGAATAGAACAAGTGGGAGGTGGGATAGGAGGGAGGGAAATATAGTCAGTCTTTTACAATATATCTACCATGGTAATGTTTTGCATAGGTACACATGTGCAACATATACTGAATTGCTTATCTTCCTAGTAAGGGTAGGTGACAAGGGAGGAAGGGAATGAATCTGGAATTCAAAGTTTTAAAACCAAATGTTTAAAAATATATGAATGCTATTATTAATACACTTTAAATATAATTGGGAAATAAGATATACAGGCATTGGGGCATAGTGGTTTACCATGCCCTACTGGAAAAGTCAAAGGGGGGATGGGAGAAGATATGGGAGAGAGCAGATTGGAGGATGGGATATCTTGTGGGACCACTATTTTGGGGAGCTGATTAGGGGAAAAACGGGGGGAAATGTAACTTAAAATGTGGTGGAAATGAATGATGTAAACCAGAGGTTAATAAAGAATTTGAAAAAAAAAAAAGAAAATGGTTGGTAAGGCATCAAAATCTATTCTGACACTAATCATCATGTTCCTGAATTATTTCTATTATAGTGGTTTTTTTCTTTATTCACAAAAGATGACTGTAAAAGTCCCTTATTTATTCTAAATAAAAATTTATTCTTTATGAAACATGGGTTGATTTAAATGACCTCTGAGGTGTCTTCTGACTTTGAAATTTTATGATTTCCTTTTGTGATTTTTCTTTCTTCAAATTCCCACTATTTTGTGGGACAATGGGCATGGCAAGGAGAAAATTATTGGCTTAAATAGATCATCTTTTACACTTTAGTATTATCAGTTTAGCAACTCTGTTAGGTTCTGTGCATACTAACCCCTAAAATAATTGATAATAGAGAAAAGTTTGGCCAGTGGCAGCAAGCATAACATCACCCATTACATGGGTATGTATTATCCTTCCTACCTCTACAGAGGAGGTTTTGATTCATAGAAAGTCCTTTGGGAATGAGCATTGGCCAGTAATTCAGAGAGAAAGTTAATTTTTCTTATAATAGCTAAACTGACAATGACTGTTTTTCCTAGATGATGGCCTGGCTTGCCAAGTTTAAAGAAAACATATTTTGACAATCTCATAAGACTATCCCTGGTTGTGATTTATGAAGCTTGCAAGAGCTAAACAGAACTGAAATGAAAACAATTTTCATAAACAAAATAAAATAAAGTCTTACTGTGAGAATAGATTTCTTCTTGTGGAGTTAATTGCACTGTCAACCCTCTGGATGGCATCGAGAATGGATGATTCAACAAAGTTATCACCAGCTTGTCTACCCTGTATTGCTGTAACAACAATCCCATGATTTAAAAAAAATCAAAGTTAAGAATTACATGATATAAGTGACATTTAATACCTTTTATATTATAGAAGGGGCAACTTCTAACAAAATGAAAACACTACAAAACCTCCAGGTGATATTTTCTATTATACAGAAAGTAATATTCCCCAACAAAGCTCCCAATGGAAACTATCACTTTAATTCAGAGAATTAAAGTACTCCAAAAATGGTAAAGGCATATGGGCTATTTCATTTTATAATAATGGTTCAGAAAACCCAGATGTGCAAGGATATGGAACTGCTATGCCATTGGGCTCTGGTTTATGTGCAGAGCACCTGAGATGGTGCCTACATGTAGGACTGAGGGAGCTTGCTTCTGGGAGAAGAGTGTTGAAATATAAGGGAAGTGACTTTGGGACACAGTGGAACAAATGTAGAAATAAGTTCCTGATGGTTTAACCTTGTAGGAAGAATCTTTTCTGATTGGTTATGTAAATAGAACTGTCAGCATTCAATAAGTTTCTCAAAATAAGTCACCTCCTCTTTGTGGTAAGTGGAAAGGCCTTTTGCCTTTTGCCCTCAGAGGCTGTATGGATCCCAAGAAAAAGGCTTTAGTCCTCAACCTTTCCCTCTCCTTCCCCCATTCTAGATGAAGGAAATAGAGTTTCTGACCTCAGGAATTTTGAATGATCTGGAGAGTAGCAGGAATCTGAAACCCAGAGTCTAGACTGGGTCTTTGTAGCCAGTATAAAATTGATACCCTATAGAGCAAGGAGTGACCATTGGAAGAAACCTTTGGGACTCTAGCCTAGACAGTGGCTCAAAAACAGATATTTCAGGGGAAGAAGATTCTACATACTGTATCCCAGTTCCAAAAATAGAAGAGGATTGTGTCTTTCACTCCTAGAACTTCATATACAACCTTCAGAATACAATATCAATGCCTCGGCCCTCCACCTGAGTTTATAGTTCTGAAAATCATGATCTACACATCCCATGTAGAAGCACAAGTTTAAGCGAGGATTTGGAATACACTAAGAGGGAAAATAATCAAAGACTTTGTGGACAGAACATTGGATCTAAAATCTGAGGGCCCTTAGAAATGGCTTCCTCTTCCCTGATGCCTTGAGATTGCTAAATCTCATGATCAAGATCTTCCCTTCTCCATGGGAAGAGGTAAAAGGCTTTTAAGCCCATTTCCTCATTAAATGTCCACCAATAAGGGTTAATTTTCACTTGTCAGGGAAGTTCCCTTTCTGAAGAGATTTAAGGAATTTCAGGGTCTTTCTTGGGGCCTTTGGTTACCAAAAGAAATCACTGACCATCAATTTATTGATTACAGGTTATTCTAATCAATAAATTTATAATTAATTATCAGAAAAAATTAAATCAAATCTGAGGGCCTGGATTCAAAATTTGACCTTGTTACATATTACCTTTATGGTCTTAGGCAAGTCACTTTAACCTCTTCGGGTCTCAGTTTTCCCCATCTGTGAAACGAAGGGTTTGGACTAGATCAGGAATCAGCAAACTGTGAGCTAAGAATTTATTTTACATTTTTAAATACAATAAAAAATTTTTAAATGTTTTAAAAACCAACAATAAAACTTTATTTAAAAATGCAGAAAATATTCTTAGCTCCAGGGACTATGGGATTTGGTGTTTGGGCCATAGTGTGCTTACCCTAAGAGTAGATGATCTCTTAGGTCTCTACCAACTCTAAATCTCTCATCCAGTGATGGGCCAAGAAATTCTATATTCTGTTGCTATATATTATAAGGTCTTTGAAACCAGGCACTTTTTGTTTTTATTTGTATTTGTACAGTCAGCTCCTAGCACAGTGCCTAGTACACAGCAGGTACTTAATAAATGTTTCTTTGCTGCCAGCTTCCAAATATGACTTACAAGTAAGAGATGGACTAAAGAACCAAATCAGGGATGCAACCTGAAGATAAGGACAAATGAAAAGGCGGTGGATTAGGAATGTACTGAGAATGAGACACGTGATGGACAGTAAGAAAGATTTATTACTTCTAAGAGGAAGCTTTCTAGCACTTCAGGCAGAGTGTCCATAGTGGATATATGTGAAACATGGATTAGAATTATTCAAGGGATAAGGTACAGAGAGATGGTGGCTTATATCACTGAAGGGTGTAGTTACATGGTGAAATCTATATATCCATCAGTGCATCAAAGAATCAGAAATATGAAATTCTTTTCTCCTAAGTAACCATTTACATATGGTATTAAGATAGCTGTTAAAGATTATAGTGAAATAAAAAATAAAAATAAAAAATAATTCCTACAGAAACTACAGAAATTCCTATAGAAACTCATTGATATGACATTTATTGAGGATTTACTGAGGACCTGAGCCCTCAAATCAGATTTTGGTTTTAAAACAAAACCTCATTTTTTTTTCTATTTACAACAGGCTCCCAAAGAATGTCAGTCAGAAACTGACAAGATACTTGAGTGCAGGGACCATATCTTTTCTACACTTGACATCTCCCATAAGGCCTAGCATAGTACCCTATAAAGTATATGTACTCTATTCCAGTGTGGATTAATTTATTATTGATTATAAATTGAAAGAATTATTACACCCTTAGTACCCCTTTCGCCTAGGGATGTAGCTCCCTCTGTTTGGAGAGGGTGGAGAATATGCAGTCAATAACTCCTCCTAGATCTTCCATTTAAGGAGGGTACCCAGGGTAGCCATCTCCTCATTACTTAGCCAGTTGTACTCCTGTGAACTTCATCATGCCTTTACTTCAGGTACCCTCTTCACCTTTTCAGTTTCCTTTTTGACAAGCTGTCTTTCCCCACTAGATCATGAACTCTTTGAGAACAAGGTTTGGCTTTTTTCCTACCTTTTTTATACCCAATATTTACCCAGTGTCTGGAACACAGTAAGACACTTAATGTTTATTGACTGACTGGCTATTTAGGCAAAAGCAAAGTTACAACTTCCTGTTCAGTTCTCTGGAGATTCTTCAGTGGATCTATGGCCTCATCAACATAGGTACTCTCTCTAACAGTGAAGAGTGAAACTTATCCCTTATCTGGAGATGAAGGTTTAAAAAAAACTCGTGGAAAGTATCAGATGGAAAGGGAAATAAAAAGGATTATTTCCAAACAATGAAGTCAGCTGAAACAATCATACTATACTTTTGCATAGTTTTTACAGTTCTGACATTGGTTTAGAGCCAACATCATATTTTACAAAAGTATAACTTCAAATAGTGTGAATTCAAATACATATTACCACTTCTGGGGACTTGTCTGCATTAATCAGGACCTAGTTGTACTCATATGCAGAAGCGAATATACTTTCAAAAGTTGATTTTAGAGTTAACAGAACAATTTAGGAACTTGCAGCATTAAATAACAGTGGTATGGCATGTTTCATTTAGGTTCCCATTCATTATCTTGGTTTTTTAAAATTCCTACTGATAATATGAAGGAATACCACACCATTGTTATTTAAATCTTAGTGCAAATTTGAATAATGTGTTCACTTCAGGGATTCATTATTCACCCTAATCAGGATTTAACCAAATGCTAGGACATTATAAAAAAATCTAAAGCATTATAAAAATCAGGCTGACATACATTTCACCATTAAACAATATATGAAAAAATGTGACACCATTGGGTGAAACACATATATTTTAATCTACATTCTTATATGTTCAAATTTATATATTTAAATTCTATTACTTTTTCTTATAAAAAGGGCAACTAAAATAGAAGAAGGCTCATAGAGAACAATGTAGAAGTTTTGTAGAGAAATAAGATAAAAATTTGTGGCTGATTTTGTCAAATAGATACTGAGATAAGGTTTCCGTTTCTCAGAGGCAATTGAGGTTAAATGACTTGGTGAGGGTCACATAGCTAGCAAACTTCAAGGTCTGAGGCTGGATTCAAACTCAAGTCCTCCTGACTCCAGGGCTGGTTCTCTATCTACCACACCACCTAGCTGCATTGATATAAGTGATTTAATCACAATTTCTAGGGCTAATATACTGTCAGTTCTGTTTGACCTTCAAAATGTTTATAATAATGAAATGACACAGATCTAACTCAATTGGGTAGCTCAGTTGGAATAATCAAAATGTAGTGAAATCCCACTTTGGGCAACTCAAGTTAGTTGGCCAGGATAGATAATTTCACTTAAATTGTTGCCTTTAATTCCAAGTATTAATAAAGATAACTGGGAATTGACCTTAAGAGAATCATTAATGTTAAATTATTTTAAGTAAACCCACCATCCATCTCCTACATTCCTCTCCCCTGAAACACACATATCAGCATACATTTAAACTATAATCTATTTGTCCAACAGTCATGAGAATCTCCATATTATAAAGCAGAGGCATTGTGGTAGAATGATAAATGAATCTGAATTAAGGCAATTAGAATTCATGTTTCATAAACTACAAATCTCCATATAAAGGCAATCTGGGGTTATTAGAAACCACAAAGAAGTCCCCAAAACCTAATGTTTCACAGCATAGAGGAACTGACTGTCTCTACTTTACCTACCTGTGTGAACTGTTGAAACAGAATAGCCGAGTGATACTAAGTAAAACGTGGTCAGAAGAAAAAATGAGCAACAGTCAAAATTAATCCAAAATTGTTAATTGCACATGCAACTTGGGAGTGAAGAGGGCATGCATAAAACCACCCTTCTTGATCCCAACCATGTTACCCTAGTGCTCAGGTTTTTGGGAGACTTAAGAAGCCTCTAGATACATGAGACTAGAAGTTAAAGCTCTTATATTTCGAAATAGAAAAGCATCCAATTATTGGTCACAGGACAGAAAGAGCCATGACTCCCTTCTTGCCTCTCTTCTTCTTTTCTTGGCCACAGGGCACAACCATATTGTTCTAGATGAATATTACCCTTGAATACTAAAGAACTGGTTGATGTGATACCAGGTGACTGTCCGTGACATGTGAAAAATCTTGGGAAACAAAATGAAAGAGAAAGACAAGTGCTATCCTGATTGGGGCAGGGGGAGGGAGGGGGAAAGGGAGGGTAGCCAGAGAACAGATTCTCCAAACAACAGATCAGAGAGCTTGACTTGGGTTCCTAGAAAATTTGCAGAATGAATCATTAAAGTGAACATCAGTCAACATCTAGAAAAGGAAGTAAGGATTACGAAGAAGCAGCATGACTTAAACAAGAACAGGCAGTGCAAAGGTAATCTCATTTCTTTTTGTTATTGTTGTTTTTACAATGCTTGGTTGGAGTGGGGATGTCTCTAAATTTCTACATGAGAACAGCAGAGAGGTGAGATGGGTAATGGGCTGGCCTTAGAGTAGATACACAGAACATTTCATTATGATTTGTACCCTAAGGATTTTATTTTACTTTTAAAAGTGAATACTTATTGAATTCTAAAGCATAAAGGAACTTGGTTTTAATCTAACAAAAAATTATAGAAACTAAAAATTTATTTTAATTAACAACTAAACTTTACTTAAAAACCCGATTTTAAAAAGGAAACACAAAATATTTCCTCTTTTTTTTCAGACATTAGTATGTGCCTAACCTATCTAAGTACACATTATATACACACATGGGAATAAATATTTTACTGTCTTTGGTACCTCTCTAAGACTATAAGTTAAATATGAGTTATTGATCTGAAATGACATCATTTTTAGGCGAGGGGGAGGGAAACAGAGTTTTAAAAAAATGACAGTTCTGGGCCTTTTCTGCCAAATGAGACAAATATTGAGGAATAGGGCAAAGTCAAATCACCTGTGTCATGATCAGGGCGTTTGCTAGGTTCAACTAATAATTTTAACAGCTCACCTAGGACCTACAATAACTAGATATTACTGCATCCATGGCAAAATGACTATATAATCATTCATCCTCCATCTTTATATCTTATTATAGCTTTGGTGAATGGCTGGATATTAATAATCCTAATTGGATTATTGTATTTGTACAAAGTTGCCGTATCAAAAAGTGATCATTCTTAGACTTTGTCTAGTAGAAAACTGCCTAGGCCACAAACAACAGTGTCTCATTTCTGTGGCAGAAGCTAAAGAACTATTTGCTTTGTTTTGTAGTCTACTCATAGAGAAAAATTGGCCAAATGATGCAACTTGAAGTACACTATCAAATTTAAATCTCTTTAAATAAGTGACATTGAAAAGGGTTGACATTTCTGATGACTGTGCTATGGAACCAAAGGAATCTCTTGCATACAAATTGGCATTAATGACAGTTTTTGTTACATAATTTTCTTTGAACTTCAATAAATCTTCCTTGCTCCTCACTTTGCATCATTAAACATGTAAATGGAGTTCATTTGCCTAGGAGGACATCACTAGTCTCTTTAGAGAGTATATAAAGAATGGCATTAGCTAGCCTTCCTCCCCTCCCCCATTCCAACCTTCAGATTGTGCTAACAAGTTTTATTTTGAAGATACTTCTACCATTGACCAATTCTAAATCATAATTCTGAACAATGCAAATAAGATAATACTTGCAATAGCTTAAAAGTATGCTACTTGTGGAATTTTATCTTTAAAATGCATCAAATCATGTATGTTCCCTTAGGATAGAAGAGTGCTTACAGTACAGAGCTTCTATATGCATTTAAATGAGGACTGTGTTAAGCTTAATTAGAGGTTTGGATTTTTCAACAACAAAGCTTCATTATTAACACTGCTGCTAGCACTTGACAAAGGTGAAACTAAGTGTTACTTTCCTATTCTGGATAAAGTAAGACCTCCCTAATTTACACTGACTAGGAGATTTATTGTGAACTAATAAATTTTGTAGGTAAGCAGACCTGGGCAATAAAACCAGTTACTCAACCACTAACTTCACTTGCTTAATGAGATTACATGGCTATAATTTACAACTGCCTGTGACACTTCATAGTATAATTCCAAAATCACAGCATATTCTATTACCTATAAATATAAGTCAGAGATATATTATATTAAATACTTGTATCAAGAAGTGGAAAATTAAGTTCTTTATTCAGATGTTTTTATTTGCCTCAATATCTGAGTCTTCGTTGGGTTATTATTTTACCCCCTTCTAGATGCCTTCTACATGGTATGCTACATGGGAGGGAGTTCAATAAATACTAGACCAGGAATCCAGAGACCTATGTTCAATTCATTGTTCCACAACCAACCTATCATTTGACTTCAGTAAAGTTACTTGCCCTAGTCATTAAAATGAGAATGTCAAGTAAAAGTATCTCAAAGACCCTAAGTCTAAAAGTCTATGTTACTACAGTTGTTCTCAAAAAAAAAAAAAAACAACCTAAAAGAAACAAAAATTAGCAAGTCTTTTGAACAATGACAAAGCATTCTAATAATAAGGAATGAAAATGAAAATAATTTTGATAATCTCTTTTGCACCCATTAATTTGGCAAAATAATTTAATCAATAAGTATTTATTAAGTGAGAGAATATATGCCAGAAATTATGGTAATTAGTGGGAACATAAATACAATAGAAAAATACAATTCCTACTCTTAAGGAGCTTATACTCTAATGGGGGAAGGTGAGTACATAAGGAAGCATATACAGAATAAATATGAAAAGAATAAGTGCAAAGCAGTTTGAAAGGGAGGGAACTACCAGGGAGGGGAGGAGGACAGGCTCCATGTATAAGGTGGTATCTGAGCTATGTCTTGGAGGAAGAGAGGAATTCTGTGAGATAGAGATGAGGAAGAAGTATGTTCGAAACAGTGAGGACACTTAGATCAAAGGCAGAGATATGAGAGATGGAGTGTTCTGTGTAAGGAACAGAAAGATTAGTTTGGCAGGACTGCAGAGAGCAGGAGGAAGAATAATGTCCAATGAAGTTGACAAAATAGGTCGCAGTCAGGTTGTGAAGGGATTTAAAAGCTAAACAGAATTTATATTAATTCTAGAGGCAATAGGGTGCCACTGAGGTTTACTGAGTGACATATTTATATGTGTCTTTAAAGAAATTCATTTTGGCAGCATAGTGGATGATGGAATGAAATGAAATTAAGAAACTTGAGACAGGGAGACCAATTAGGAGGTGGTGACATTGATCTAAACAAAAGGTGATGAGAGCCTGAACTTTTGTGAATAGAGAGTAGGAGTAAGATGCAAAAAACTTTTATGGAGATAGAAATGGCAAAATTTGGCAACTGATTAGATTTGTGAGGCAAACAATGGTGAAGAATAAAAGATAATGTCAAATACCAATATGGGAGACTAGAAGAATGCTGTTGCCTTTGACAGAAATGAAGAAGCTTGAAAGAGGGATGGGTTTGGGAGGAAATTAAGCGAATTGTGTCATGCATATGTTGAGTTTGAGTTGCTTCTGGGACATCTAGTTTTAAACATCTAATAGGTGATGTGGAATTGAAGTTTGGGGGAGAGATTAGTGTGGAGATAAGAGGGAGAGAGAGGGAAGGAGGGAGAAAAAAAGAGGAAGAGAGGGAAAGAGGGAAAAAGAGACACAAAAAGAGAGAGACAGAGATAGAGAGAGAGGTATATGTATATAGGAGACATTAAACCTGTAGGAGCTATCTAATCCCATGGTAAGCAAGAAAAGGAACATAGTGTAAGAAGAGTAGGAATGCTAAGGCAGAGCCTTGGAAAACACCCAAAGATTGGAGAGAGAGGCTAATATGGATGGCAAGCCAGCAAAAAAAGAGACTGAGAAGTGGTCAAAGAAATAGGAAAATAATTAGGAGAGAGTTTTGTCATGAAAATCCAGAGAGGAAAGAATATCCAGGAAAGGGAAATCAATAATGTCAAATACAGCAAAGAGTTTGAGAAAGATAAAGACTGGGGGGGAAAAACACACATGAGATTTGGCAATTGAGAAATCATTCACAACTGCAGATAATAGTAATTTCAGAAGAGAATTGAAATCAGAAGCAAGATTGCAAAGGGTTAAAGAGGGAGAGGAGAGGAGGTAGAAGCCATTGTTGTAGAGTGTATTTCTAGGAGTTTGGCTAAGAAAGGGAAGAAAGATAAAGAGATAAAGAGTGATAGCTTGAGGCAATAGTAGGATATGGTAGTTTGATAATTTTTTTTTTAAACAAATGCTTTATTAACTTCTGTTTTACATCATTCATTTCCGCCAGATTTTGAGTTACAATCATTTTCCCCCTATTATTCCCCTACCCAACCTCCCAGAATAGCAGTCCCACAAGATATCACTTCCTCCAATCTGCTCTCTCCCATACCTTCTCCCATACCCCCATCGACTTTTCCATTAGAGGAAGGTGAATCTTTGTGTCCCAATGCCTGCACATCTTATCTCCCTATTACAAGCAAAAGAGTATTAATAATAGTATTTATATATATTTGAAATATTTAATGTTACGACCTCAAATTTCAGATCCATTTCCTTCCTCCCTTGTCACCCATTCCCTCTTGGGAGATAAGTAATTCAGTATATGTTGTACATGTCTAGCTATGCAAAAACATTATCATAGTAGATATATTGTACAAGGCTGCTTATAATTCCCTCCCACTCATCCCACCCCCCACCTGGTCCATTCCCTACATGATCCTGTCCCTCTTCTACAGTGGGTACTTCCAACCTCCCCTCACCCCAAGGATGCCTTCCCATCCATCATCCCTCCTCTCATCCCCCTTCCCCCTATCCTGCTGCAGGTTGAGATATCCCATTTACTATGTATGTCATTTTCTCCCTGAACCACATTCAGTGTGAATGTGGTTTTGCCTTTTTTGCCTTCCTATTCTCCCCCTCCCTTGCAGCCACTTCCCCTTGTTTCTTCTACATGAGATGGTTTACCCTCCCCTGTCTCTCCCCATCTCCTCTTGCCACTTTCCTCTCTCACCTCATAATTTCATCCCTTGAGTATTCTCCCTTCCCAACAAATTCAACCTATGCCCTCTATCCATATATAACTGTACCCATATACATACACATTCACATATGTATTCAGATGACCACACACCCTTCCATTATTTTTATAGTGAGAAAGATATCATCAGTCACAGTTATTGCTTTTCCATATAGGAATGTAAATAGTTCAACTTTGATAAGTTCCCCTTGATCTCTCTTCCCCGATTACCTTCTCAGGCATCTATTCCTTCCTGTGTCTGGATGTCAAATTTTCTATTCAATTCTGGTTTTTTCCTCAAGAATGCTTGAAAGTCCTCTATTCCACTGAATGACATATTTTCCCCTGAAACAAAATACTCAGTTTTGCTGGGTAGGTGACCCTTGGGTTCATTCCCAGTTCTTTTGCCCTCTGGAATATCATATTCCATGCCCTTCAATCCCTCAGTGTAGAAGCTGCTAGGTCCTGGGCTATTCTGATTGTGTTTCCACAATATTGAAATTGTTCCTTCCTGGCTGCTTGTAGTATTTTCTCCTTGATCTGGGGATTCTGGAACCTGGCTATAATATTCCTGGGAGTTTTCTTTTGGGGATCTTTTTCAGGAGGTGATCTGTGGATTCTTTCAACCTCTATTTTGCCCTCTGGATCTAAAACATCAGGGCAATTTTCCTTGAGAATTTCTTGAAGGTGATTTCTAGGTTCTTTCTTTGATCATGGCTTTCAGGTAGTCCAATAATTTTTAAATTGTCTCTCCTGGATCTATTTTCCAGGTCAGTGGTTTTTCCCATGAGATATTTCACATAGCCTTCTATTCTTTCATTTGTTTGGATCTGCTTAACAGCATCTTGATTTCTCATAAAGTCACTAGCTTCCATTTGCTCCAGTCTAACTCTGAAGGAATGAATCTCCTCAGTGAGCTTCTGAGATTCTTTTTCCATCTGGCAAATTCGACTTTTTAAGGCATTCTTCTCCTCATTGCCCTTTTTGGGCCTCCTTTGCCATTTGAGTTAGTCTATTTTTTAAGGTGTTGTTTTCCTCAATCAGGCTGTTGACCCTCATTTCATACTTTTCCTGAATCCTTCTCATTTCTCTTTCCAATTTTTCCTCCACTTCTCTTATTTGATTTTTAAAGTCCTTCTTAAGGTCCTCTATGGCCTGCAACCCACTCATGTTCTCCCCTGGGGCTTTTGGAGCAGGACTTCTGACCTCACAGTCCTTTTCCCGCTCTATGCCCCCAAAATAAGAGTCTAGGGTTGCATTTTTCTGTTTCCTTTGCCTTGGCATGTTGCCACTTAATTGCTTGACTTTTGGGCTTGTTGCCACACTATGGCTTTAAGGCCAGACAGAGGAATTTTCGTCCCGAACGTGTGGGGGGCAACTTCCCTTTCTGGCAAGCTGTAAACCCACCCACAACTTCCACCCTAGATCACAATCCAGATCCAGGGAGGTTAAAGCAAGAGCGATTACCCCTCAAGACTGATCGCTGGATCTCCCCACGATTTGTAGGCTGGGAGCCAGAGCTGCCTCTGAAAACTACAAAATGGTGTGTTTCCTCAGGGGCTTCTAGCCCCCAGGGGAGGGAGCTGACGCATTCCCCAAATACAGGTCCCAAAGTCCATAGGACACTAACCTCTTACTTTGTCCTAGGCATGTCTATGTTGATAATTCTGGAGTCGCCACAGCTCCTGGTGTTCTGGGGCTCCTCCAGCCGGCTGCTGGCCCTGCCGCCCTGGGGCTAAAACCTCGGCTCACGCGGACCTGGGCTCGGCTCGGCTCCTACTCTCTGCGCTCTGCACGCTGCCAGGTCCCAGACCGCTGCGCTGGTCCTTCCTGCAGGGCTGCAGGACTGTCCTCAGCGGGAGGTTAGCTTCTCTGTGTCGTTCTGTGGGTGCTGGGGCTCCAGAAGTTGTTCAGAGTCCCCTTTTACATTGTTTGGGGGGAATCTGGGGGGAGAGAGGCTTGGACGAGCTGTTTCTACTCCGCCATCTTGGCTCCGCCCCCCCGATAATTTTTTTTAAAGGATGGGAAGAGACAGGGATGTTTGAAGTAGTATGGAAAGTTTTAAATAGTAGGGAAGGAATCAGAGATGTTGAATACGGGGTGTAGAGACTATCTGACTGCATCTGCTAGAGAAAATGAGGGGGAAGTATTGAAGGAATCTGAATCATTAAAAATATTAACATTAAATTCCACTGTGTTTTTGGATGTATACTACCTGTTAAATTTTGGTAGAGGTCATTTTTTTTTGCACAGCAATATGACAACATAGAATAAAAATTACAAAACCATTCATACCATTTGACCCTGACTAGGGCTATATATAAAAAGGGTGGTATTGAAATTGGGAAGACACCTATGTGGGCAACAGCATTGTATATAATAGCAAAAATCTATAAACAATATATTTCTTCTGGTGACTGGATAATGGCTAAACAAAATATGATATATTAATCTAATCACATGTTATCTTAACCTAAGAAATTACAAGAATGAAGAAAACATAAATAAGGAAATACAGATCAAAGAAAACAAAATTAAGATATACATATGTTTACTGCAATAATGTTTACAAAATATCAAAGCAAGAAAATACATAGAAGGAAAAGAGTTTGGAATAGTATACAAAAACAAAGTATATTTTTATTATTATTATCTTGTTTAAGTAAATCTATATATTTTAAGTAAACCAAAAATAATCATTTTATATACGACCATTTCAAATTTTTGTTCTTGTATATTTAAATGTTTGTTTTTGTTGGTAGTTGGTAAATTTCCAATGATTTTTTTTCCAAAGGCTTTCTGCTTAAAGAATACTAATACAATCCCTGACACTCCAGTGGGAGTGATGAGCCCCCAAACTCCAGTCTGAGGTCAACTCAGTGATATGAGACCCTGCTTAAAACATCCACGTCATGAGAAAACCCAGTGGTTTACTTCCACATGACCTGCCTGGCCTCTGTGTGGCTACCTACCTTCTTTCCATGCTGATTTCCTTCTCCTGTTTTATGTTGTCTTCCCTTACTAAAATGTAAGCTCCTTAAGAGTATCACTTTGTTTGTTGGTTTTATATCCTCAACACTTAGCACAGCACCTAGCACCTAGTAAGTACCTGAAAAATGCTCTATCTCAGTGATGACTCTATTTACTTTCTAAAATGCCTTCTCACTCCCAATCCACAAATTTCTTCTCACAATTATTTTACATTTTTATGTGGAGAAGATTAAAAACCGAGTTCATTTTTTTTTAGATAATTGGTTTTTAGTATCATTGTTGCAAGTTAATGGATGTTAGGCCATAGAAAGATGATATGATATGGCACAGGAGAAAGAATAGGGTTTTAGCACCCTGGGAAAATAATGTTTGGCAAAGAATTTCAACTGCAGTGCCAAATTTTCTAGTTACTGTAATTCTACAGATAGTTCTAACTCTATCTTTAAATATAGGCACTACCCTCAAAGGAAGACTATTGAACAGACACTGACAAAAGATTAAAAATACACGTACATTGGCATACAAATAACAAAAATAAATAGCTTATATAAATTTGCAACATATGTGCCTGAATCACAGGCCATTAAAACCACCCATATATCTATTGATCTCTGGATCTTCATGATATATTTTGAATGTAGATTTTTTAAAAGGAAGATATTTCATATCTACCTTTTATTTAGCATGGGATTATAATGATGAAAATATTTAACAGACTTTCTGGCCCTAAAAGAAGGATTAGAAGAAGAGAAAATATCAAGTCTTTTATTTGAAAATCTTTCCATTTTTATGGAAACTAAAGATAGGAAAAATAAAATATAACTCTTCAATTGCTTTTTGAGAAATGTTCATTTCAGTTGATGGTTGTAAGCTAGAAAAAAAAAAGACTCCCAGAGTCCATCTGGAAAAATCAGCCTTTGCCAGTTAGCACATACAGATGCTATGTGCTCTCGATGAGTGCCTACTGTAGAATCTTTGATAATGAATCAATGGTACCTCTTCTAATGCCTATATCCAGAATCTGAGCTCTCAATATACTCTCCCCAAATCTGTCTACATATATATTCTTCTGCCATGTAACAGCTCTGCACACAGTAGAAGAGTATTCGTCCCACATAGACCAGAAGAAAACTGACATCTTAGTCCATTTAGGCAAGCATGATCACTAAATAACACTTTTCAGTTAAAGTATTCTCAGAAGTGACAAAATTAGGGTCTGAGTATACACAACTCCAAAACATTTGGATAAGTGGTATCAGGTAAAGCAAAAAGAATGCTAGATTTGGAATTAGAAGACTGGGTTTGAATATTGATTATGACATTTATGATCAATTTGACCACAGTCCAATCACTAAACTTTCCTGAGCCTCAGTTTCCTTAACTATAAAATGAGGTTAACAATAATTGATCTATCTGCTCCATGAAATTGTTATAGAAAAAGTGCTATGCTACCATTAAAGTGCTATGTAAATACATGAACTAATAAAAATAACTAACATTAATATAGAACTTACTATATGCCAGGGCCTACAGGGCACACACTGGGCAGTTAGGTAGCATACTGGAGAGAACACCTGGCCTGAAGTTTGAAAGATTTATCTTCCTAAGTTCAAATCTGGCCTCAGACGTTTAGTAGATATGTGATCTTGGACAAGTCACTTAACCCTGTCTAACTTAGTTTCACTCTCATCTATAAAATGAGCTGGAGAAGGAAATGGCAAACCACTCCAGTATTTTTGCTTCGAAAACCCCAAATAGGGTCACAAAGAGTAAGACACAACTGAAAACTATTAAGCTGAATTGTATTTAAGCACTTTACAATTATAATCTCATTCTATCCTCACAACAACAAAAAAAAATGAAAAAAATAGAAAAATAAACTGTTAACCCAGGAATTTGTTGCCTGGCAGGAAATTTAGCTAAATGAGCTTTTCATTTTTAATTTACATATCTAGGATTGTAAGGACACAGTCTTTTCCAGCAAGAAACGGAGACTACTTTATAATTATGATAATTTTTTGAAGCAATCAGGTTTAAGTGACTTGCCCAAGGTCACAAAGCTAGTAAGTATATGAGGACAGATTTGAACTCAAGTCCTCCTGACTCCAGGGTCAGTGCTCTGCCCACTATACTACCTGCTGCTGCTGCTGTTGCTGCTGCTACTAACTGACCTAAATAGCACCTACTATATACCAGGTACCATGCTAAGGGCTTTACAAATATCATCTCATTTGATCCTCATAAAAATCCTGAGAGGTCTGTACTTTTTTTTTAATCTTATTTTACTGTTGAGGAAACTGAGGCAAACAGAGGTTAAGTGACTTGCCCAGGATCACACAGCTAGTAAGTGTCTGAGGCTAGAGTTGAACTTCTGTCTTCCTGATTCCAAGTCCAATGCTATCTACTGCACCAACCAGCTGCTTTCATTATTCTAGTCTATTATTTCATATCAGTTTGGTATATAGAGACCAGCTATTTTATTTTCTTCAGTTAGTGAGAAGAAATAAAACTGGATTCAGAATCCTGGCTTTGTATTTTCTACTTGTGTAGCCTTAGGCCAATCACAAGATATCTGAGCCTCATTTTTATTGTCGGTAAAACAAGGCATCTGGAGTGGACTACCTCTAAGTGTCCTTTCAGTTTTAAGGTGTGAGGTGGCATGGCATAATACACAGAGTGTAGACTTCCAATTTGGAGTTCAAATCCTGATCCTGACCTCTAATGTCTCATCTCTAATTGCTTCTCAGACACCTCAAACTGGATATCTGGTAGACATCTCAACCTTGACATGTCTAAAATTGAACTCATTATCTTTCCCCCTCCTAACTTCCATATTATTGTCAAGGGCAATACTCCTGGTCCAGGGGTGGGAACCTGTGGACTCTAGGGCACATGTGGCCCTCTAGGTCCTCAAGTGTGGCCCTTTGACTGAAGTCAAACTTCACAGAACAAATCCCCTTCATAAAAGGACTTGAACTCAGTCAAAAGGCCTTCTTGAAGGACCTAGGAAGGCCACATGTGGCCTCAAGGAGGAAGGTTCCCAACTCCTGTCTAGTCATTCAGGTTTGCAAGCTAGATATTGTCTTTAACCCCTCACTATCTCTCACCCCTGTATTCAGCCTGTTTTCAACACCTATTAATTTCACCTTTGCAACATCTCTAGTATATAGCCCCTGTCTCTCCTCTGACATCTCCATTATTACTCTGGTACAGGCTCTCATTACCCCCTCACACCTGGAACACTGCAATAGCCTATGGGTCTGCCTGCCTCACTTCTATCCCCACTCCAAACCATCATCCATTCAGTCACTAGTGTGATTTTCATAAAGTTCAGGTTTGACTACATCACCCTTCTAGTCAATAAACTCCAGCTGGATCCTTGTTCCATAAACAATACACCCCCTCTCTTGACTCCAGGTATTTCTCTGGCTGTATCTAATACCTGGAATATACTGCCTTCTCCTTCCACAGAATGACTACTTTAGCTTCAAGAAGCCTTTCACAACCTCTCTTAATTCTAATGCCTTCCCTTTGTTAATTATTCTATATACAACTTGTTTTCACATATGGCTCTGCTTCTTGTCTCCCCCATTAGATAATGAGCTCCTTGAGGGCAGGAACTATCTTTGGTCTCTTTTTTGTGTCCCCATTGCTTACACAGTGTCTGGCACATAGGAGTCACTTAATAAATGTTTACTGACCAGTAGATCAATGGTCCACAGATGGACCCATCTGCTATAGCCAGGAGACCATGGACACAACTTCCCTGTTGCCTCAGGGAACTCTCAAGAATAATAGGTTAGAGATCAACTATGCTGATCTTCCTTGGGCAGAGGAGTTCACCATACTGATCACATATCTCCAGAACAACAACTGGTCAGAAACACTCTACCCTGCTGCTTTGAAAATGGTTGTTTGTTCCCCAGATATTTAACAATGACTAATTTCTCCAAGTTTAATAATACACATTAAAAGAAAGATTTATAGAAGACTTTTCATAATATCCAATGGTATCCATGAGTTGCGGGGGAGGGATGAGATGTGGGAGGGGTTCAGCAGGGGGTAGATATGTATGAATGAATTTAAGGGATTTTGACATAAATAGAAACCAGGGTTAAATGTTGTGGAGGTACTATAGATAGTGAGATGAGGGCAGGTAAGATTAGGGTGAGATTGAAAGTGTTCTTTCCATAAAAAGAAATTTTAAAAACTTCTGTTCCTATGGTTCTACAGCTCCCCATTTGTTTTCATCCTCAGAGAAACTTATTTTGATATATTCTATTATGATAAAAATCAATAACAGCTTACCAATAGTTGTGAGAAGCATGCTAGTAGTAGCAAATCCAAAGTGATTCCTTGCCACACACTCATATCTTCCCTGGTCAGCTTGCCCAACATCCTTGATGGTAAGAGTACCTTCATTATTTACATGGAATTTGCCACTGTCAGTAATCTGAACACCTGCCTAATTGAAAAAGCAAAATGAAACATTAAGTATGAAAAAAGTAAGCAAAGTGCTTGAAATTCATGGCTCAATAAATAAACATAAACACCTTTAATTAAAAAAATCTTCATTTTCACTTGTAACTTTTTTATATCTATAGTAAATGTTCCCACTTGCCTATTGAAGAGTTCTAAAAATCTCACCCTTACCTGAAGAAAACCAGGGTGTTTCAAAGTCCAAGCAAAATATCTCTCACAAAGCTCATGTTCTTTACTACTTCAAAAAATTAAAGAAATAATGAATAAGTGTACATTCAAGGCACTGTGCTTGATGCCAGGGATAAAAAGATGGAATGAAGCACAGTCCTGACCCTCGGGGAGATTACACTCTAATAAGTAAAATAAAACATGTATACAAATAATTGTAATATGAACTATAATAAATGTAGAGGGGAAAAGATGGCACTGGAGTTAAGGAGAAAGGGAATGAATTCAAAGGTATGATGAGCAAAGGCTGAGAAAGAATCACGAATTTAGGGCACACTGAACTGATTAGAGAGGGTAGGTACCCATAGGAAAAGTCCTCAAACTTCCTTTGGTGCCTCAGGTTTTGTTTTTTGTCTTTTTTTCCTGTAAAATAAGACAGTTGGAGTGAATGATAGAAAGATATTCTACTATATATACACAACCTTGAGGAGAGTAATCAGATCCCAGAATAGTCTTGTGGGCAAGTAGTCAGGCTGGCAAAGCCACCATACAAGGAGCAGAAAGAGGTCAGGCCACTTAAAACTTGCAATGAGTGCAGAAAAACTTTGAGTTCCCACATCAGCTGTAAAGCACTAGCTTTCATTTTTGTTTCTATATGGGTAGGATTTTTGAGAGCCACATGTGTCAAGGGAGAAGGTGTGACATCTATCAAGGAATTTGTTTCATGCCTCTGAAACACAGCCAGAGATACTAGACCCTCAAATTCCCAAGAGAGATTGGGGATGACTGGTGTGAGGATTTCTGTTCCAAAATTACTGGGGTTTTTTGTTTGTTTTTTAAGAACCAGAATCAGTCATCAATTGTATGATGTTTATAGGAATTTAGAGGAAAGGAATAAATATGATGGAATATGTATGGTTCAGTAATTCAATATGGATAAAATTAAAAATATTTATTATTCCTGTCAATTCCTACAAAAGATAATAACCTCAAGAAGGATTAGCTTAAAGTTAATGCACTGAAATATGACAGCTGATAAGAAAGGAAACAGGAAAATCACACAGCAATGAGGGTCAGATGAATTTAATTTTTTGTTAATATTTTAGAACCCTGGATTGTCTCTGAAATGAATAGCTGAGCTAAAAGGGAGCAAGTCAGGTGGCACAGTGGATGGGTACTTAGAGTCAGAAGAGCCAGGTTAGAATCATGCCTCAGAGACTTACTAGGTGCGTGATTCTGAGCTAGTCACTTAACCTCTATGTGCCTCAGTTTCCACATCTTTAAAATGGTAATAATAACATCTACCTCACAGGATTATTGTGAGGATCAAATTGATTAACATACATAAAGTACTTTCACAAATTATAGCTAGTTTTGTAAAAAGGACACATAACTAGCTATCTTTCTTTTTTTTTAATGGAATATCTAATAAATTTTAAGCCAATATCTAAAAATATCTAAAGCCAATCTTAAGCCAATACCTAAAAATATGAGTCTGTTGATTTAAGCTTTTAGTTTATACAAAAAACTTTGATTCATTTATTAATTAAAGAAGGAAAATAACTAAAGAGATTGATTTTAAACCCTTGGCACTTCCAACTCCTAGAGATATGAAATATAAAGTCTCTAAATGGTATTTGCAAAAAAAACAAACCTAGCCTTGAGAAACTTCCCAAGATGAAAACAAAGGATCCTGTTTCCTGAGACAAGATATCAAAGATAATGCAATTATTGCCTGAGAATGGAGGAACTGCTTGGTGTTTGTCCTCATATCCACAGCGCCCAGTAGAAACCACAGCTCAAGCTGGGTATCTAATAAATGCTTGTTCAGTTAAATTAAGAACCTTTGGGAGGATTAACTTCCTTAGCCTTTACAATATCATTAACTGTGTTCTTAATATTTTCCTTTAAGAAGGACTACACGTCCAGTATAGTGGTGATGTTCAAAAAGTCATCTCTGACAATGCATGGGCCTACTTAGCAAAGAGTCCTGGATAATTCAGGTTAGTAACCATGAACAACTAGTGCATCATGACATCATGGTCTCCTGGAAATAACTACAAGTCCTGCTACATCAATGCTTGCTTGTTATTGCTGTTGTTGTTGTGTTGCTGTTTTGTTTTTTGTATATGTGTGTGTGTGTGTGTATCTTTAAGGACCAGATTCAAGAGATAATTGTATGATTGTTAGAATGAAGTTAAAAGAAAGAAGCAAATAATTATAATCAATATGTCCCAGTGATCCAACATGGGAGAAGCATCCAATTAAAATATTTCTTAATTATTATTATTTCCATAAATAATCAAAAGAGGAATGTCATAAGTTCAGGAGATCTCCAAGCATTCTCTCCATGCTTGCCCACCTTCTGAGACTCTTATCTATGTGGTCACAAAAGGTTTACACAGGGAGCCAGCCCAATCCACTGGAGGTCTTCCTTCATTTCTTTATTATTATTATATTTATTATGTGAAATTATTTATTTTAACTTATAATGCATTATATATTATATTTAAGTTTGTTTACAAATGTGTTTGTATATTATTTATAAAATATTGTATATACTATTATATTTGTATTTATTTAAATTTTATTAAAGAAGCAGTGTGACAATGCCTTAGATAATCAGCCATGGAGTCAGGAAGATGGGTTAATGTCTAGCTTCTGAAAACTACTAGCTGTATAACCATGGACAGATCATTTAACCTCTCACAGCCTGACGTAATTCTCAGACCCAGTTACAGGAGAGAGGCTGACTTGCACTGGTGGAGGGAGATTCCATACCAGTAAGTAGTTCTTTATATCACTGAAGTCACAATTCCAAACAGTAACAGGAACTAAGATTGTGTGTTGGTTAGAAATGCTTTCATCTCATGGTTCAGATTTTTTTATCCCATGTTTCTTATTTCAGGCAGCTAGGTGGCACAGTGGATATAGTGCCAGGCCTGAAATCAGGACTCATCTTCCTGAGTTCAAAGTTGATTTCAGATACGTAAGAGCTGTTGATCCTGGGCAAGTCACTTAATCCTATTTGCCTCATTTTCCTCATCTATAAAATGAATTGGAGAAGAAAATGGCAAGCCAGTCAGTATCTTCACCAAGGAAACTCCCAAAGGGGTCACAGAGGGTTGGACATGAATGAAACCACTAAACAACAAAAACAAAATCTTATTGTGAAGTTTTATTCTCTGATTTGACAATGATGCATTTTTGAGGAATTGGAAATAACAGGGTCCTTATTAAAGTTGTTGCATCTTAATATAGTGTAAATAACTATTTCTTAGCAGAATTGAACTATACCTGTTAAACCAGCTTTCCCTGTCAGCTAAATAATGAAGGGACATCATTTGTGAGTTGTGAAACAAAAATAGATACCGACTGAAATATCTTATTTTTAAAAAACAGTGATAGAGGAAACAGTTTGGTTCCATATGATAAGAAGCTGCCACTTTTGTGGGAGAAAAGCACAGCTATAATAAATCAATCTGAAAATGACTACTTCTGTAGCTTTAGTTTGGTACAATTCTTACCTTTTTTAAACATTATCTTTCAAAAGTTGCTTTACCTTATTCCAAGTAATTATGGGTTGAGGTTCTCCTTGGGCACTACATGAAATGTTTACATTCTTCCCAACCTCTACATTTGTATCCTGAGGTAGCTGAGTAAACACAGGAAGCACTGCCAAAAATACAAATAAACAAATGAAAATAACTTCACATCAATTTTCTCTCTCCATAGTGGCTAGCCAAATCACACTACACTTTACCGGATACTGTATTGGTTAATATTGACGTTAGTGTTCAAAAAATTAATTACTTGGCAAGAAAAACAGGTCTGTTTCCTTGCAAGAGTAAAATGGGCATCCTACAAAGGCATAATAAATTTACTGCATAAACAAATTTAATTTGGTTTTCTTGACTCTGGCTTATAAGACAAAGGGATACTTGAAAGGGATGTGTCTTGCATATTCGATTTGTGATGGGAAAATAATGTCTGGCAGGTCGACTTAATCTGAAATTTGTGAAAGGGTGAAAAAAGTATCCTGAAAAAACCATAATATTGCCAAATATGGAGGGAAATGACTGAGGAGGCATAGAATTAAAAATATCATGGAAAAGATGGAATAAGTGTTGTCTAGTTGAATAACTAGTAAAATAAGTCATTCTTAGGAGAATAAAATAGAGAAGAAGGTGAGGAATTTTTTTAAACAAAAATAGAAAAGACCAAAAAATCAAGTATAATCAAAATGTACTACACAAGGAGATAAACATGATTTCTTAGGTATCACTATTTGTAAGGATGGAAATCGTAACTGGAGTAATAAGATGTAATTGTACATACAATTTGGTAAAAATCAACCACAGAGGCTATTTTTAAGCCTACTATGTGCCAGATAGTGTAGCCAAGTGGTTCAGTAAATATAAGTTGTCTGGAAGACTCCTCTCCCTGAGTTCAAAGCTGGCCTCAGACACTTACTAGCTGTGTAACTCTGGGCAAGTCACTTCTTCTTTACCTCAGTTTCCTCATTTGTAAAATGAGTTAGAGAAGGAAATGGCAAACCATTCTAGTATCTTTGCCAAGAAAATTCCAAAAGGGGTTACAAAGTCAAACATGATTGAAAATGACTAAATAACAACACTATGTGTAAGACATTGAACTAGGTTCTGAGAATACATAGATATACATGAAACAATACCTACCCTCAAATGGTTTTTTTCTGTCCAGGGAAACTGCATATATAGATATAAGCATATACAAATAAATAAAATCTAATTTTGTGAGGGCACTAGCACTAGGGAGTTGGAGGGTGGGTAGGTAGGGATCATATAGGACATGCCATCTGTGCTGAACTTTGAAACAAACAAGAGATTCTAGGTTGGAGAGGGTGAGGAGGAAATATATTCCTAACATGGAGTCATACAAAACACAGCGATGAAAGATGGACTGGCATATGCGAGAATAATGCAAAAAAGTCAGTTTGGCTGAATTGAAGAATGTGTGGAAGGGAGTAATATATAACAATGATGGCAAGAAACCAATCTAAGGATAGTGAATAAAGAATTAAAGTTAAGAATATAAGAATAATAATATAAGAAGAAGAATAGAGAATATAAATCAAGAAGGTACTGCTGTGGTTTAAATCCAGGGATGCCAAGAACTGTTGCAGTGGGGGACTCTGTCCACCCAAAACCTGATGGGGTTTATGATGTGTTATGGTGGAACTGTCTCAAATAATTCAGAATCAGACCACCTCTAATCCAAATACAGGCATATTATCGAGATTGACGCCTCTCATGAAGCAGGCTAAATTCCAAGAGGAACCAGCAACTTCAGATAAAGCAAGATGGACTTTGATAAGGTAAAGATGCTGATTACACAATCAAAATTTACATAGAATAGAGGAATATGATTAATATTAAAAAGAGGAAGAGTTTTTTAAGGGATTAGGTAATGGAGGAGATTTCCTATGTATGGTTCGGTGGCTAAACACTCTGGTCAGTTTGTCCTCTAACTGGCTAGCTATTATGGTCCTGTCTGGTCAAGTTGGTTAGGTATTGTGGTCCTGTCTTGGGTTAAATGGATGATGTGATTGTGATTGAATACAAGAACACACCTGTTTCTGCAGGAATGTGTCTGGGGGCAGTGACCAGGTAGAGACAGTAGGTGGGTTCCCACATGGACACATCTGCTGTTTCCGTGGGAACTAAGAGTTCAGTAACACACCTGTTGTTCCAGTGAGCAGTAAGGTATATATGAAGAAGTTAGGACACTGGCCAGGGGAAGGGAAAGAGGAAAGGGGGGATTAGGTAGGTACAGTAGGCCTGCTGTTCAGTGGGGCCAGGCCTATAATGAAGTTAGAATATTGGGCTTAGGGGCAGCTTTATTAGGATTGCATCAGTAGTAACCTGTCCACATTAAGATGTGAGTTTAAGGATAATAGAGAACATTTGTGTGAGGATAAAAGAAAAAGAAAATGGAAGTGATATTATCATTGGAATATGAAAAAGAGTCATGTCAAATGGAGGACATTTATGACACATTTCTAATATTGACAGAAAACTGACCCATAGATATGGGATAATAAAGATGGGAGATTGCAACTCCCCCAACAAATGCTCAAATGTTTCCTTAAGCTTATGGTGGAATTCTCATCTCACATTACTGCTTACTTTTATCTCTCAAAAGACAGATGAAGAAATCAATGGAACTGTTACTCTGGATGCAATCTGACCAATAGAAATTACTTGTTGATGATATGAAATTGATGATAATCTTGGAAGAAGGTAACTACATTAACCTGAAATTCATAATAATAGCTAACATTTATTATTTAGATAGCACTTTAAAGTTTGTATAGTACTTTACAGATGGCATCTCATTTTATCTTCACCACAGCCCTGGGAGGTAGATATTATTATTGTCCCCATTTTGCAAATGAAGAAACTTGAGTTGAACAGAATTTAAGTGAGCTAATAAGTATCTAAGGCCAAAATTGAACTCCATACTTCCTGACTCAAGTTTCAGCACTCTTACCCATTGAGCTACCAAGCAACCTCTTGAATATAGGCTAGGAATGAAAAAAAATACAAACAAACCATAAGTAAATATGTATTATTGTCATGCATTTTTCAATTATTAACTTTTATTAGAACCACTTCTCAATGTATACCCCACTTAATCCTCTATTGTAACAAAGATAAATTTGAGCAAATTTACATGGCAACATCTGACAATAACAACAATAGCTAACATTTATATAGCACCTACTATGTGCCAGGCACCGTTGTAAGCATTTTACAATTATTATATCATTTAACCTTCACAACAATTCTGGGAGGCAGGTACAAATATTATCCCCATTTTGCACCTGAAGAAACTGAGGCAGATATGAATATCATCCCCATTTTGCAGATGAAGGAACTGAGGCAAATAGGTTAAGTGACTTGTCCAAGATCACCCAGCCAAGAAGTGTCTAGGGCTATATTCTGAACTTGGGCCTTCCTTACTCCAGATACTCAGCTCTCTGTCCACTGCGCCACCTAGCAGCACATTAACATTCCACAAGAGCAGTGCTTTATTATTCTACCAAGAAAGAGTTCATATATTCATGATTGTGCAGACTTAGCACCAGAAGAGACCTCAGAGGTCATCTAATTCAAATATCTTTTTTATGGATGAAGAAAGTGAAGCCCAGAAATAAATAACCTATCTAAGGTCACACAAATAGTAAAACTGAGAGGTGGAATGTGATCTCAGATTCTCTTATTCCAGAGCCTTTGCCCTTTCCATTGTGCCATGCTGCCCTGCTGCTTCTCCATATTGTCTTCTCCCTGCCCCCCTTGCTGCCCCCACTCTGAGACTATGTCATGGCCACTAATCTGACTTTGGCAGCACTTTAGTTCTGCTTTGAGTTACAGTATATTATTGTAGTCTTTGCAGATATAGTTCTCTTGGTTCTTCATTTTTTATCAATTCATATTTTTCTAACATTTCTCTAATTCCTCATATTTATTGTTTTTTGTGTTATAATAATATTCCATCACATTCAGATAACCATTCCACAGTTGATAAGGACACAATTTCTTTTATTTGGGCTGTCATTAGGAATCCTACTTTAAATCTTTTGTTATATATGGGACCTTGGCTGGGTCAAAATGTATGAATAGCTCAGTGACCTTTATGTACAATTCCAAATTGTTTCCCAGAATGAATGACCCATTTCATAGCTCCACCAACAATTTTTGTGTGCCTGTTTCCTCCCCTATCTAGCCATCAATTAATTTAATATTCTATAATCTTTGGTGATTTGGTGGATAAAAGGTACAATCTTAAAGTTGTTTTAATTTGCATTATCTTATTATTACTCCTCTGGAACAGTCTTATGGTTATTAGTAGCTACATTATATTTTTGCAACCTAGTTGTTTATGTGCTTTGACCCCTCTTTTTTTTTTTGCTTTTTGGAGGGGAAGGGCAGGGCAATTGGGATTAAGTGACTTTCCCAAGGTCACACAGATGTACTTGCAGAACAATCATCAATAACCTTTAAAAATTCAAGTGAGTCAGCCAATAAAAATGCATTAAATGCCATGCATTGTGCTAAGCACTGGACATACACATATGAAAAAAAAAACAAAGACAATCCCTGAGTGCAAGAAGCTTACAATCTAACGGTGAAAAATAACAGAAAATGGGGGTGGGGGCATATTTATTTGCATGTTGTCTCTCTCTTTAGATGTAAGCTCATTGAGGAGAGTGACTGTCTTTTGCCTCTTTTGAAAAAGTCAGAGAAGTCTTAGACAGTAATACAGCCAGGTGAGAAATGAGAAAATGTTTGAGATGAGCTCCGTCCTTAAAAGATTTGGGGGTTCCCAACTCCACTCTCCAATTAGAGTAACAGAGGGTAGTGATGAGGTGAAGCACCAATGCTGACAGGATATTGCAAGATGATGAGGTTTTCCCAATTAGGAGCTTTGCATGGTGAGAATGTAAGAGAAGTCATAAAATTAAAGACAAATAGAACTCAGATTCCCCCAAAACGAAGGAAACATATTCTGGAAACTATACGCCATGTAATAGGTATAAGGAACAACCAACAGACAGCCCAAATGTACCATGTACCGTAGATACCATGTACATTGGTATCCCTATCAATTTAATAAAACGAGAGGGAAGTCTCCCCTGTTCAGGCTGTTAGAAAAGATGATCCACAAGACAGGAATGAGGTAGCAAACATTCCTGGTTTATAGCAGTTATTTTCAAATGAAGTCTCTCTATATTATACAATGTTACACAGTTATAAGTTATTCAATTCAATTATACCAAGATTCATGAAATACTATGTTCAAAGCTCTGTGCTAGTCTATGAGGATAAAAGGAAAAAGAACAATCTCTGTCTTCAAGGAGTTTTCATCTTACTAGAAGGAATATGATATTGTATAATACAAAGTAAAGCTTGATAGTAGCAAATAAGAGATCTAAAGTGTGTTAACAAAATTCGCAGAGGAGAGACATTCTTTTTAGTGGTGAGGACCGAAGAAGACTTCCTAAAGGAGCTAACACCTAAACTGAGTCTTGGAAAAAGAAAAATGAGTTTAATAGATGGTTTTAAAGATTTAAAAGATGCGGTATGAATACATTGTAAATATAGACCTAAAAAAATACACAGAGCTGGAGGATAGGACATTGAAATCAGGAAATTGTTAAGAAGTCTTTTCTATTGCTTCCAGGAACAAATACAAAACACTATGTTTAGCATTCAAAACCCTTTGTAACCTAACCCCTTCCTATCTTTACATTCTTCTTACATGTTACTCTCCAACATACCCTTTGATCCAATGACACTGGCCTTCTAGCTGTTCCAAGAACATGATGTTCCATCTTTCAGCCCCAGGCATTTTCTCTGGCTGTCTCCCATTCCTGGAATGCTCTTCCTCCTCTGTTCTGACTACGCAATTCCCTGGTTTCCTTTAAGTACCAATGAAAATTTCAACTTCTACAGGAAACCTTACTCCACTTTATTCCAGTGCCTTCCATCTCTTACTTATTTCCTATTTATCCTATATACTGTAGACCTTCCTTTTAATATATTTATTTGCATGTTGTCTCTCTCATTAGATTATAAGCTCCATTGAGGAGAGTGACTGTCTTTTGCCTCTTTTGTATTCCTCGAACTTAACATGATGTCTGGCACAGGGTAGGCACTTAATAACTCTTATTGGATTAAACTGAGTTGGTTAACAAGTAGTAAATTTAGTCAAAAATGACTAAATCAGTTTTACATTTGTAAATAACCTGTAGGGACCTGCCCTCACTCATATAACTATCTCTTAATTTTGTAAACACAAAGTGATTTCTAAATAAACACTTTCTTTCTGGTAGGCCTTGTTTATTGGAAAGATAGCTACCCTTACCAAGAATTTTCAAACTTTTGAAAACCTGACACTCCACATTTTTTAGATCATGTAACTCCATACTCTATAGTTTACTTTAAATATAAAATGTTTTGATAATAAAGTAGAATATATGCTTTCTTATAGTCTATGGTGGAGGTTAATGAGTTGGTCATGATATTGATAACAGTGATGGTAAAATATCAGGTCAGTAAGAACAGGGATGACGACTGTAAGAATTTTAATAAGATGTCCTTATATGAGTGGTGCTCACTATCAATCTGACATTGAAATCCACATAATAAATGCACTCACTACGTGGGAGTGCAAACATCTTTCCTGTTTGCTTTTCAGTGCAGCATTTGTTATTTCAGAGCAAAAATGAGTATAATCTGGAAATTGAAGAATTGAGATCACCTGGATTCAAAATGAATATCATCACAGAAACTTAAAAGATGAAAAAAATGCAATAATCTCACTGAAGAACTGAAAGCTGCACTTCATCTATAGATGGATCTCTATAATAACACATAACAAATAAAAGCCGAAAATCCCGACTCCATCTAGAGACAGATCTCTGTGAAAACAGATACTAGCTCATCTGTCTTGAGAGACTGTTCCTTGCTATGCAGTGGTCTGGATAGAGATTCATCAAGCATCTATACTTTATCTGTCATATTTTAGTAGCAAAACACCCGCAGGCTGTGATGTTCTTAGTCCTTTGTGTACTGAAAACTTGATAGCATAACCTTTTTTTTATCTACTGAGCCAAATGAAGTTGAGAACATCCAATCACTTGAGTAATTTCATCCTCATAGGTAGATCTGCTGTATATTTCAAACTAATAAATTCACCTTAGATTGATCATCACTATCCCTTTATGTTTGTTCATCTTCCTTTATTTTCCTGTTTTTCCATAGTTTCCATTTTCTTCCCCTTTTGGTTATTCACTTTAGACTTTTCAAAGTTCTTTTCATCCCCTTTTATGAAGTCCCCAAAAGAGACAGGAAACTCCAGGGAATAACTGGTTAATATAGAGCATTTGACTATTGCTACACAAAATTTTATGTATATATACATGTAAATGTGTGTATATATAAATAGATATATACACATATATACATATATGTATTATTTCATTTTCTTAATCAGCTTTACATTTATGTCTTTTTAACAACTCTACATCCTCCTATTTATGCCATGGCATTTACTCTGCTCTTGACTACCTGCTTCCCTCATTTTCACACATGAACACACATTACCATATTTAACCATACCAAAGTGGAAATAATTTTTAAAAATGTGGGAGAAATTAAGACATTTTGTTGACATGTTTAAAAATTATATAAATGCAGTTTATTTAATATTATAAATGTCTCCATTTCTGCATAAGCTGTAAAAGCACAGATTTTAGCATTTAATTATGACTTTTTATGTTTAAATCTGAAGGGAGTAACGTGGTATAGTAAATAGGGAGGTGACCCTGAAGACAAGAAGACCTGGGTTCGAGTCTTGCCTCTGACATATACAGAATGTGTGCCAGGAGGCAAGGTATTTAACCTCTTCATGTTCCAGGTAATTCTGCAAGACTATCAGTTATAGAACAGATGACTACTTGCCTTGGTAGAGGAAGTTTACACACTGAGATCCACCATATTAATGAAATAACAAGTCTAGTCCCTATCCTAATATACGAATTATCTTTTAAAAATAAACAAACAGGGGCGGCTGGGTGGCGCAGTGAGTAAGAGCGCCAGCCTCGGAGTTGGGATGACCCGAGATCGAATCCGGCCTCAGAAAATGAGCACCCACACACAAATAATGACTAGCCGTGTAACCTTGAGCAAGTTACTTAACCCCAATTGCTTTAAAAAAAAAATAAACAAAATAAACAAACAAAAAACATGCACAATGGGCTCTTTTTACCTTCATACCTCTCAGTGTACTATAAAATCTAGAAAAATGCTATCACCTCATTCCAGAATACTCACTACAAATATGTAAACAGAAATATTGATTTTAACACAATGAATTTGAAATTTATCTGAATATTAAAAGCATCAGCACTGTACTCTTAATAAGCTTGGACATGAAAGGCAGTTTTCAATAACAGCAGAGAAGATACATTTGATCAGTCTTAAAAGATGATTTCTTGCTATGCAGTATCCTATGTATAGATTCTTCAGATTCATTATATGTCATATTTCAGTAGGCTTTTTATGAAGTAAGTAATTATTAGGAGATGGATGGCTTGTAACAAATGAATTAGTGTAATAAAATTCAGAGGTTGAAAAAAGGGGGTTACATGGAGATGTAAGGAATTAAATTTGCATTTTCTATCCTGTGAAATTAAAAATAAACTAAGAAATGGATGCCCTGTTGGGAGAGAGGGAGCATAGGTTGCAGAGGCTCTCACTTCAGGATTCTGGGATCTTTTAAATTTTTCATCTTAGTTTGGTCTTAACCAGGCCAAGTCGAAACTATGTTACACCAACCACCACCCCATTCTTACTTTCTAACTCTTAACTCATCTGATTGAAAACTCCTCAAGGGCATGGACAGCCTTGTTTCTGTATCAGGATCCTCAGCGGCTAGCACAAGGCTAGGCACACAGTAAGTGTTTAATAATTGCTTTTTAAATTCATTTTATTTTAGCATAATGGGTAAGTTAGAATAATAGGGATAATTACCTTTGCGATGTACAATCAGCTGGACAATCACTCTCTTCACCCCCAAAGGACTGACAGCCTGACATTCATACTGGCCTTGATCATGTTCTGCTACATGGGCAATCCGAAGGGTCCCTGAAGACAGAAGTATGTACTGGCCCTCCTGAGGGAGCTGACCTCCTGTAAGTAATAAGCAAAAGAAACACATGTAAGCATTTCATTGCCTAGATCCTTGAAAGTCACAAATATTATTTTATTCCTTGATTTTTTTCATTTTTCTGACTCTCATTTTTATTACTTAGATGGTGTTCCATGATCTAATTGGTTCCCTGCCCCTGAACCTCTCTCAATTTCATAGGCAGAACCATTACTACCAACCAAACAACTCCCATCTTGTTTAGCACTGCCTGAAGATCTTGGTTCAGTACTGACCCCTGAGCAAGAAGAGATATATGAAGCCTTAAGTTAGTTGTTCACCATCCACCTCAGCATTGATTCCATCTTAGTCTTTACCTTACGGAAAAGTTCCTGAAGAACCAAGTTCTCGGCCTTATATTTCCATAAGTATAATTACAGTCATTTCAGTGATCAAATTTCTTCTTGGTCTTTCAGGTCCTAATCTCCATTGCCTCTTATGAATAGATTCATATTTCCCTACCCACTGTTGAATATCCCACCTGTTACGTGGACCTCTACTAATATCTTCTCTTATTTCTATCCAAAACAGTCAGATTTAGGAATAAGCATGCATTTTAAAAAATAATAATTACTCCCATTTCATCCGTCCATTTTTCCCCCATGGGTTGGAATGTTTTCAGCACACTTTAGTATTCATGTCCCCTTGCTGCCTTTGCCTAATCGTGAAGGTCTACTATGATTCCCAGATATAAATTTCTGCTGGATGCATTGTCTTGCCCCTGTCCAAGCTGCTTTATGGCACTTAGTGCTGAGTATTATTTATCTGAGTATTATTCTTATTTACCTAACTTGAAAGTAAGATGAGAGTGTAAACTAGAAGATAAAGACGAAGAAGAAAATGAGACTGTATATTTATAATGGCTAAACTCAGTAATGGAGAATTAAGACAATGTACCTTTTTTCCCATCATAACAGAAGTGAGAACTATGTGTATGAAATCACATGTACTGTTAGACATGTTCAATCTATTAGTTATGTTGATTGGTTGTTTTTTCCTCTCTTTTAATTTTTGTTATAAGGCATGACTCACTGCAGGGAGAAGGGAGGTGAGGAAAGGAGATATTCAAAGCATATATGACAAAAATATAAAAAATAAAAATAAAATAGTTTTTTTTGTTTTTTGTTTTTGCTTTTTGGAGGGCAATTGGGGTTAAGTGATTTGCCCAAAGTCACATGGCTAGTAAGTGTGTCAAGTATCTGAGGCTGGATCTGAACTCAGTTCCTCCTGACTCCAATAGTTGATAAAAGGAACTAAGAGAGTATAAGAAGATATTATTTTCTAAGTTCTATAAATAAGATAGTTAAAAGACTGAAATTGGGGGCGGCTAGGTGGCGCAGTGAGTAGAGCGCCGGCCCTGGAGTCAGAAGGACCTGAGTTCGGATCCGGTCTCAGACACTTAACCCACACAAACAAAAACCTAGCCGTGTGACCTTGGGCAAGTTACTTAACCCCAATTGCCCTAAAAGGGGCAGCTAGGTGGTGCAGTGAGTAAGAGCGCCGGCCTCGGAGTTGGGATGACCCAAGATCAAATCCGGCCTCAGAAAATGAGCACCCACACATAAATAATGACTAGCCATGTAACCTTGAGCAAGTTACTTAACCCCAATTGCTTAAAAAAAAAAAAAAAGACTGAAATTGAGAGTGGATCTGTAAAAAAGATGGAATTGAAATCCAGGTTTCTACTAATTCTAAGTTTAGAACTCTTTCCATTATAGTGCTCATCAAATTTCTCACCATCTTCTCTATTGTTAGTTGATTACTCTCTCCCTAATGATTCCTAATTTATAGACCAGAAAGAAAGGCGCAATGGAACTCTCTGCACTTCCATTGTCAGTTCTAGCCTCTTGTTCTGCCAAGATAACTCAGTTAATTCTCTTCCTTCAAAATTCCTCTCTTCTGATTATAACATTCCATCAAGATTTTTGTCACAATCATCTACCAACCTCTAGAATGTTCCTATACTGAGGTCAGTCTTCTTCTCCACTCTAACTCTTATCATCACTGGCTATTTCAAGAGTAATCTTAAACTCCCCACCAATAACCTAGCTTCCTAGTATATGTAATGGAAATGCAGATTTGAAGATCTTCCCTGCCCCTAGGCCCTTTGATTGGCTTAAGTGACTTTGAGAACCTTCTTTAATTTGAAAATATACTCTGCCCCCTAATAGGCTGAATGTGGTCACATGGATCCTGTGGTAGGAGGCTTGGTTTTCAGGAATGACCACACCTCGATGCTGTGTGATTGGACAGTGGGTCAAGAGGGTTGTTACATTCTCTGAGCCAAGAGAAGGCTATATAAACCCTGATGTGAGGCTTTGCTTTGGGGTTCACTTTGAGAAGTGTTGTGTGATTTGACCAGATAAGACTATGGGCAGCTGTTCAGAGCCCCCCGGCTTTGAAAACCCAGATGTTGATGCTTCCCTCTCTGGTAACTGTGATTTTGGTATGGATAATGGTTGGACAATTTGGAAGCCTGTCTGTTTGATCTGTCTGTATACTCTGAAGTTCAGGGTGCTGACCTTTTCCCCCTGAACTAGGTAAATTATATGTTTGTTTGATTAAAGTAAGCTTGTTAACCCATTTTTTTGTTTTCCTTTTGAAAAGCAGATCTAAGAACCTGTGCTGGCACCACCCTGGGGATGTTGGGGTGCTTGCTGCTACAGTATAACAACTTCTTCAACTCACATCTTCTTTACAACTCCCCTGTACTTCAGCCACCCACATTTTTTGGCCTATCACACCTGAAAGAAATTCTAAAATTCTGTTATCAAAATCCTGCTCATTAAAATTGAATCTCTGGGGCGGAGCCAAGATGGCGGAGTAGAAACAGCTAGTCCAAGCCTCTCTGCCCCCAGATTCTCCACAAACCATGTAAAAAAGGACTCTGAAAAACTTCTGGAGCCCCAGCACCCACAGAATGACACAGAGAAGCTAACCTCCCGCTGAGGACAGCCCAGCACCCTGCAGGAAGGACCAGCGCAGCGGTCTGGGAGCCGGCAGAGCGCAGAGCGCAGGAGCCGAGCCGAGCCCAGGTCCACGTGAGCCGAGGTTTTAGCCCCAGGGTGGCAGGGCCAGCAGCCAGCTGGAGGAACCCCAGAACACCAGGAGCTGTGGCGACTCCAGAATTGTCAACATAGACTTGCCTAGGACAAAGTAAGAGGTTAGTGTCCTATGGACTTTGGGACCTGTATTTTGGGAATGCGTCAGCTCCCTCCCCTGGGGGCTAGAAGCTGCTGAGGAGACACGCCACTGTGTAGTTTTCAGAGGCATTTCCGGCTCCCAGCCTACAAATCGTGGGGAGATCCAGCGATCAGTCTTGGGGGGTAATCGCTCTTGCTTTAACCTCCCTGGATCTGGATTGTGATCTAGGGTGGAAGTTGTGGGTGGGTTTACAGCTTGCCAGAAACGGAAGTTGCCCCCCACACGTTTGGGACGAAAATTCCTCTATCTGGCCTTAAAGCCATAGTGTGGCAACAAGTCCAAAAGTCAAGCAATTAAGTGGCAACATGCCAAGGCAAAAGAAACAGAAAAATGCAACCCTAGACTCCTATTTTGGGGGCGTAGAGCGGGAAAAGGACTGTGAGGTCAGAAGTCCTGCTCCAAAAGCCCCAGGGGAAAACATGAGTGGGTTGCAGGCCATAGAGGACCTTAAGAAGGACTTTAAAAATCAAATAAGAGAAGTGGAGGAAAAATTAGAAAGAGAAATGAGAAGGATGCAGGAAAAGTATGAAATGAGGGTCAACAGCCTGACTGAGGAAAACAACACCTTAAAAAATAGACTAGCTCAAATGGCAAAGGAGGCCCAAAAGGGCAATGAGGAGAAGAATGCCTCAAAAAGTCGAATTTGCCAGATGGAAAAAGAATCTCAAAAGCTCACTGAGAAGATTCATTCCTTCAGAGTTAGACTGGAGCAAATGGAAGCTAGTGACTTTATGAGAAATCAAGATGCTGTTAAGCAGATCCAAACAAATGAAAGAATAGAAGGCTATGTGAAATATCTCATGGGAAAAACCACTGACCTGGAAAATAGATCCAGGAGAGACAATTTAAAAATTATTGGACTACCTGAAAGCCATGATCAAGGAAAGAACCTAGAAATCACCCTTCAAGAAATTCTCAAGGAAAGCTGCCCTGATGTTTTAGATCCAGAGGGCAAAATAGAGGTTGAAAGAATCCACCGATCACCTCCTGAAAAAGATCCCAAAAGAAAACTCCCAGGAATATTATAGCCAGGTTCCAGAATCCCCAGATCAAGGAGAAAATACTACAAGCAGCCAGGAAGAAACAATTTCAATATTGTGGAAACACAATCAGAATAGCCCAGGACCTGGCAGCTTCTTCACTGAGGGACTGAAGGGCATGGAATATGATATTCCAGAGGGCAAAAGAGCTGGGACTCAACCAAAGGGTCACCTACCCAGTAAAACTGAGTATTTTGTTTCAGGGGAAAATATGGTCATTCAGTGGAATAGAGGACTTTCAAGCATTCTTGAGGAAAAAAACAGAATTCAATAGAAAATTTGACATCCAGACACAAGAAGCAAGAGATGCCTGAGAAGGTAATCAGGGAAAAGAAATCAAAAGGAACTTATCAAAGTCGAACTATTTACATTCCTATATGGAAAAACAATAACTGTAACTGATGATATCTTTCTCACTATGAAAATAATGAAGGTGTGTGGTCATATGAATACACATGTGAATGTGTGTGTATATGGTTACAGTTATATATGGATAGAGGGCATAGGTTGAATTTGTTGGGAAGGGAGAATACTCAAGGGATGAAATTATGAGGTGAGAGAGGAAAGTGGCAAGAGGAGATGGGGAGAGACATGGTAGGGTAAACTATCTCATGCAGGGGAAGTGGGTGCAAAGGAGGGGGAGAATAAGGAAGGCTAAAAAAGCAAAACCACATTCACATTGAATTTGGTTCAGGGAGAAAATGACATACATACTAAATGGGATATCTCAACCTGCAGCAGGATAGGGGGAAGGGGGATGAGAGGAGGGATGATGGATGGGAGGGCATCCTTGGGGTGAGGGGAGGTTGGAAGTACCCACTATAGAAGAGGGACAGGATCATGTAGGGAATGGACCAGGTGGGGGGTGGGATGAGTGGGAGGGAATTACAAGCAGCCTTGAACAATATATCTACTATGATAATGTTTTGCATAGCTAGACATGTACAACATATACTGAATTACTTATATCCCAAGAAGGAATGGGTGACAAGGGAGGAAGGAAATGGATCTGAAATTCGAGGTCGTAACATTAAATGTTTCAAATATATATATAAATACTATTATTAATACTCTTTTGCCTATAATTGGAAGATAAGATGTGCAGGCATTGGGACACAAAGATTCATCTTCCTCTAATGGAAAAGTCGATGGGGGCATGGGAGAAGGCATGGGAGAGAGCAGATTGGAGGAAGCGATATCTTGTGGGACTGCTATTCTGGGAGGTTGGGTAGGGGAATAATGGGGGGAAAATGATTGTAACTCAAAATCTGGCGGAAATGAATGATGTAAAACAGAAGTTAATAAAGTATTTGTTTTAAAAAAAAAATTGAATCTCAGCTAGATTCACCCAATTATATGGGAATAATTTTATCTTTGATTGATTTTCTATGATACTCCCTATATGTGTTGCAAAATTGTTTCTTCTCTCTTAAGGCACTCAATTCTAACTCTTACAATATCCCCTTTCTGAACAGTTAATTTCACTTCCTATTTTATAGTCAGTCAACAAATATTTATTAAATGCCAGGCACTGTGCTAAGTACTTAGAGATACAAAGGAAAGGTAAAAAAGAAAAGAAAAATACAGTCTCTCTTATAGGAAATCAAAATCTAATGACGGTAGACAACACTCCCCCCAAAAGTTTAAAAGTGGAACTGAAGGCATGTGGTGAAAGGGCATAAAGAAGTTGTTGCCTTGGGGGTGGCTAGGTGGCACAGTGAGTAAAGCATTGGCCCTGTAGTCAGAAGGACCTGAGTTCGGATCCGTCCTCAGACACTTAACGCACACACAAACAAACAAACAAACAAACAAAAAAAAAAACCTAGCCTTGTGACCTTGGGCAAGTTACTTAACCCCAATTGCCCTCCAAAAAGGCAAAAAAAAAAAGAAGAAGTTGTTGCCTTCATTCTTGCCTATTAAACAATATGTTCCCCAAATATCTATTCTCCTTTTTCTCTTAAATTCTCCTTTGAATATTCTAACACTCTCTTGCCTGAATTGATTAATCAGCAATTATTAAGCACTTTACTCTGCACAAGGATGCAAAACACGGAGGAGAAAAAAGACAGTTCTTGTCCTCAAGGAGCTTAGTTTACAACATTCAGTTCCACAATCCCTTGAGTTTCAAATATTCTCCCCCTCCCTCTTTTCCCCCTTTCCCCTATGGTGGCATGTAATCAAATATAAGTTCTACAAAGACCTTCACATTAAACATTAATCAATTTGTAAAGAAGGATTATAACTAATGGAGTGAACAATGAGAAAGGACAAAACAAAACAAAACACAAAAGAGAGAGAGCAAGTACTTTGCTTCAATCTATATTCAGATTGTAGTTCTATCTCTGGATGTGGATATTCCTTTCTATCATGAGTCTTCTGGAGTTGTCTTCTAACCTTGTATTGCTGAAAGAAGCCCAGTCTTTCAAAGTTAGTCATTACACATATGATGTGTCTGTATTTGTATACAAAGTTCTCCTGGTTCTGCTTGCCCCATTCAGCATCAGTTTATATATGTCTCCCCAGGTTATTATGAAGTCTGTCTGCTCCTCATTTCTTATAGCATAATAACATTCCATTACATTCATATACCATAACTTGTTTAGCCATTCCCCAATTGATGGGCATTCCCGATTTCCAATTCTTTGCCACCACAAAAAGAGCTGCTAATAAAGATTTTTGTAAATATGGATCATTTTTCCACTCCTATGATCTCTTTGGCATACAGCCCTTGAAGTGGTATTGCTGGGTCAAAGGGTATGCTCTTTTTTATAACCCTTTGGACATAGTTCCAGATTTTTCTCCAGAATGGTTGGATCAGTTCACAAGTCCACCAACAATGTATGAATGTTCCAATTTTTCCACAGGGAAGCTTAAATTTTTTTTTATTATTCTTTTTTTTTTTTAAAGCAATTGGGGTTAAGTAACTTGCTCAAGGTTACACGGCTAGTCATTATTTATGCGTGGGTGCTCATTTTCTGAGGCCGGATCTGATCTCGGGTCATCCAAACTCCGAGGCCAGCACTCTTACTCACTGTGCCACCTAGCCGCCCCTTTAAGGCAATTGGGGTTAAGTAACTTGCCCAAGGTTACACGGCTAGGTTTTTGTTTGTATGGATTAAGTGTCGGAGGCTGGCTCCGAACTCAGGTCCTTCTGATTCCAGGGCCGGCGCTCTATTCACTGCGCCACCTAGCCGCCCCTGAAGCTTAAATTTTAATAGGGCAAAAATACATGCATACACACACATATATGACTAGTAGACAGTGAATGGGCATGTACATGTCTATCACTACATATATGTTACATGTATGTGGTTACATGCAATACATATATATATGGTTCAAGAAGGATAATACTGGGAAAGAAACAGTTACAAACAAAACAAACTTCCTGATCCTTAAGGGAAAGAATAAAAGAAGAATTAAAAAGGAAAGCAATTATAGTCTAAAGGGGGGAAAGGGGTTAGATTGCCACTTAGTCAAAATGCAGACAAGCTGAACAAATTGCACTATATGGACATAATGGAATATCATTGCACTATGAAAAATGAAAAAAAGAGATGTTTTCAGAGAATTCTGAGTGGTATGAACTGATGAAGAATGAAATGAACCAAACCAGGAGAACAATTCATGTATGGACAACATTGTAAAGAAAAACAACTCTGAAAGATTAAAAAACTGATAGGAATGATCAACCAAGTCTCTAGAAGACCTAGAACAAAGTAAGTCTCCCAACTCCTGGAAGGAGAAAGAGAGGGGAAGAAGGAAAGGGGAAGGGGGAAAAGGCAAAAGGGAGGGGAAGGGAGAGGGGGGAGTAAAGAAGAGGAGGAGGAGAGAAAAAGGGAGGGAGGAGAAGAGGAAAAGGAAGAAGGAGGAGGAGGAGGAGGAAGAAGAGGAGGATTTAAGATGCCGAATTTCTAAATATGGCTATTGTGTAGATGTGTTTTGCTTGTTACTGTTGTTGAGTCATTTCAGTCTTGTCTGACTCTTCATGACCCCATTAGGCTTTTCTTGGCAAAAATACTAGAGAAGTTTGTCATTTCCTTTTCTAGCTCATTTTACAGATGAGGAAACTGAGGCAAACAGGATAAAGTGATTTGTCCAGGGTCACACAGATAGTAAATGGTCACTGTGAGGATGTGTTTTGCTTAACTATGTTTATTTTTTATAAAGTTATTGTTGCTTTTCTTTCCTTTGGATTTTAAATGGAGAGATCCAAGGGAGGCAGAGAGAGGGTTATCAATGATGAAATCAAGAAAAGGAAAGCCAGTGAAACATTTAAAAAAAAAAATACACAGAAGAGAACAGTAGGAAGTTCAGCAGGTGGCATAGAAAAGCAGGAAAAATTTAAAATTAATGCATGGAATTTATTATATATTTTTCCTTAATTTAGTACTATAAAATAGAGATTTACAGCCTCAAATTCAGTATTCTTTTGTGTCTTGCTGTGAAAGAATTTTTCTAGTGTTTCAGTCCAGAATGGAAATAAATATAATAATATTATTATATTATAATGGTAATACTATAGAAGAAGAAATAAACAAATTTATACATATGAATTTAAAGTTTGCCAAGTGCTTTATCCTGACAATAACATTGGGAGGAAGATGATATTACTATCCCTATTTTATAGATGAGGAAAAGAAAGGCTAATTGATTTGCCCAGGTTCACACAAATAGAAAGTTTCTGAGGAAAGATTTGGCTTTAGGTCTTCCTAATGCCAAGGCTGGCCTTCTATTCCAGAACTTTATGACTGTACTAACTAGCAGCCTAAAAATAGAAAGAAGGGAAGGCACTAGCAGTCGGGTGGACCAGAAACGGCCTTCTGTAGAAGGTGGTATTTTATTTGAGTTTTGAAGGAATACAGGGAAGCTGAGGAGAAGAGGTGAGTAAGTACTTTTCACCTATAGGGGACATAAAGAGTATAAGGCAAGGAGTTGGGAAAAGAAATGCTATTGATAAGAACAGCAAGTCAGTTGCTGTAGTGTAATAGAGTGATTAGAAGGTATAAAACAGGAAATGTTTTAAAGATCTTTAAATGCCAAACTGAGGGGCTTACATCTGATCTTGGAGATAATAGAGAACCAGTAGAGTTTATTGAGTATCAGAGCAACATAGTCAGATTTACTTGTTTAGGAAGGCATGTTGGAAGCTGAGGGAAGAATGGTTTGGAGTGAGAAGAAACATGAGGCAGGGAGATGATTTAGAGAATCATTACAATATTCTAGGCAAGAGGTAATGATGGCTTGAGCCAAGGTAGTAGTTGTGTGAGTAGAGAGACTTATACAAGAGAGGTTTTAGAAGCACAGATAACTCAAATCCATATATTCATACCTAACCCTTCTGCTAACCTCCACTTTCATATTCACAGCTGCCTATTATTCATTTCCACCTACAGAAATATTCTACCTAAATACTAGAATTCACTTGTTCAAAATGGAAATAATCTTATTCCCCCATTAAACCTTCCTTTCCTTTATTTCTTTTTTTTTAGTTAATTTAAACCTACTCTCTCCTTCCTTTCCGCCTTCCTTCACTGAAAAAGAAAAATAAAACTCATAACAAATATGCATAGCAAAGCAAAATAAATTCCGGCATTGTCAATATCCAAAGATAGATAGATAAATAGATAGATGGATGGATGGATGGATGGATGGATGGATGGATAGATTGCTCAATTTGCATGCTGAGTCTGTCATCTCTCTGTCAGAAGATGGGGAGCATGTTTCATCATGAACTGTAAAGAATTGTGGCTAGTCAGTGATGACCAGAGTTCTTTAGTCTTCCAAAGTTGTTTTTCTTTACAATACAAACATTCTAGTTCTGCTCACTTCACACTGCACATGAGTTAATGTCTCTCCAAATCGTATCATTTCTTACAGCACAAAAATACCCCCATAACATTTATATAACGTAACTTGTTTAACTATTTCCAAACAAATGGGCAACTCCTCATTTTTCAAATCTTTACCATATTAAAAAGAGATGCTACAAATATTTTTGCACGTGTAGGTCTTTTTCCTACCCTTTTGATTTCTTTGAGTTACAAGCCTAGCAATGGTATTGCTAAATTGACTGGAATGCACAATTTAATGACTTTATGAGCATCAAAATTTCATTCTACAATGGCTAGACCAGTTGGCAGTTCCACCAATAACACATTAATAAATCTATTTTCCCACAGCCCCTCCAGCATTTGTTGTTTTCCTATTTTACCAGTTTTGACAATATATAATCATATCAACCCCAGAGTTGCTTTTAAATGTACATTTCTCTAGTTATGAGTTATGTGGAGAATTTTGTCTTACTGCTGTTGAAAGCTTTTATTTCACACTCTGAAAACTGACTGTTCCTAACCTTTGAACTTATATTGATTGGGAAATGGCTCTTATTCTTATAAAATCTGGATCAGTTTCCTATGTATCTTAGTCATGAAGTTTTTTTCAGAGGAACTTGATACAAAGATTTTTTTTCTCTATTTACTTACTTTTAGCTGAATTAGTTTTGTTTATTTGAAAACGTTCGAATTTTATGCAGCCAAAATCATCCATTTTACTTTCTGCGATATTCTCAGTTCTATATTTGGTCATAAGCTCTTCTCTATCCAGAGATCTAAAAGGATTTTTTCTTCCTTTCTCTTCTAATTTATTATGTTAATATTTATGACTAAGTCATGTAATCATTTAGAGCTCATCTAGGCATACATGGGTATTGATCTATATCTAGTCTTATCCACACTGCTTTCAAGTTTTCCTAATAATTTTTGCTGAATAGTTAATTTCTATTCCAATAATGAGGGTCTTTGTGTTTATCACACACTTGGCTACTGTGCTCACTTGCTTCTGAACAGTGTATACCTAATCTGTTCCACTGATTAACCTTACTATTCTTAAAAACTACCAAATTGTTTTGATGATTAATGCTTTGTAGTAGTTTGAAATATGTTACTGCTAGGCACTCATCTTTCCCACTTTTTTCATTATTTTCCCCCAGATTCTTCACCATCTTGTTCTAAAGATGAATTTTATTATTCTTCTTACTCTAAAAAAAGAATCATGACAATTTGATGGTATGATACTGAATAAGTAAAATAATTTAGGTAGTATTGTTAAATATATTGGCTCAGTCTATTCCTAAATAATCAATATTGTTTTAGAATTATTTTGTTATGTATTGGTGTAAATAATGTTTAGTGACTACATTCAAATAATTCTTGTGTGTGTCTTGGCAGGTAGATTCCCCAAAATTTTATACTTTCTATAGTTGTTTTAAAGAAGATTTCTCTTTTCTATCTCTTCCTGCTAGACTTTGTTGGTAATATGCAGAAATGCTAATGATTTTTTGCAGTGATTATATACCCTGGAATTTTCATAAAGCTGTTGATTATTTCAACTAGATTTTTAAATTGGTTCCTTAGCATTTTCTAAACAAACCATAATATCATTTGTGGGAAAAAGTGATAATTGTTTCCTTTTTGCCTGTGTCTCAATTACTTTCACTTGTCTCATGACTAAAGTTAGCTTAGAAGGCTAAGCACCATATCAAAAAGAAATGGTAATAAAAGACAACTTTGCTTTATACCTGATCTGACTAGAAATACATATAATTTATTCCCATTATATGTAATGTTGGTTCTTTGTTTTAAATAAGTAGTATATGCCATATTAATGAAAGATTAATTTATTCCTATGCTTCCTCATATTCTTAACAGGAATGGATTTATATTCTATAAAAGCTTTATTTACATTTATGAGATAACTATATGATTTTTGTTATTCTTGTTATTAAAATGTTCTATTATCTTAAGAGTTTTCCTAATCTTGACTCAATCTTGCATTCTTTGCATAAATCCTACCTGGTCATAATATATCATTTTTGTGATATGCTGGAGTCATATCCTTGCTAATATTTTAATTAACAATTTCATAGCAATATTCATTAGGGACAGTGGTCTACAGTTTTGTCTATTTTAATCCTCCCTCACTTTTATATCAAAACTATATTTACATTCTAGGAAGAATTTCTGGAATTCTTTCTTTTAAAAAATAACTTTTGAAATATTATAATGAAACTTTCTTTAAATTTTTGATACAACTTACTTGTTAATCCATGTTATTTCTGTAAAATAAGTTTCCTTCTGTAGCTATTATATATATATATATATATATATATATATATATAGATAATGACTAAGATTAGTAGTTTAAAAAGAATTACAAATAGCAATATCATCACTCACTCTGAGGAAATTTGACCTGAAAAAACAAAGTAGTTTAATTAATATCACTACTTTTATGACTTACATAGTCTCTATCAGTAATTCTCGAACTGTGTGACTTCAGGATCCTGTTATACTCCTAAAATTATTGAGGATCTCCCTCTTAAAGGGATTCATATTGGTTATGTCTATCAATATTTATCATATTAAAATTATAACATCTTAGTACTACTATGAAAATAATTTTGACCATATGGGTATCCTAAAAGAATCTTGGGGACCCCAAAGAGGACCCAGATTTTATTTTGAGAAATGCTATTTTAAAAGATGGAAGAAAGGGCGACCAATGTTTATCAAAGAATAGGTAAAAAGTGTTAAGAATGCTCAAAAGGAAATTAAATGTGAAATCACTCACACATTTCTCTTTTACTAACTATTGATTATAGTGGTGTTGACTTTTAAAAATTATTTGTTGTTAAGTAGAATTTCCCACAATCCCTTAAATATGATACACACACATAAATATGTATATATACATATATATATAGTATTATGACAATGAAACATTTATAGTTGTAAGGTTTGAGTATTTGAGAAACTTTGTGATTTAAATCTATCTTTACATCAAAGTTAACTTTCCCATGGTATATTGACAAAAGGATTTTGTTTCAATCTAAGGCAATGATATTACATAATCTGAACTTAAAATAGTTTCAAACAATATTAACCGCTATAAAACAATAGAGTAGTAAAGCTGGAAAGGATTTTAGAATTTGCCTAGTCCAACTCTCTCATTCCAGAAATAAAGAAACTAAGATGCAGAAACTTAGATTAGAGGTTTCATTAAAATATTTTGTAAAACTGTAATTTTATGCAATTATGTTTTAATATATAAATTTGTACTTTTGCACATAAAAGCTTGCTCAAGCCAATTCCAGGTGCTGTTCCCAAAAGAATACAATATTTTTATCCAACAAACTCTTGTAAAAAGAATTCATACCTGCTTTGGTCCAGGCAATTATTGGAGATGGGTTACCATCAGCTTCACAAGGAAATTCTACAGTATGTCCTTCTAGCACTGTTTCATCTGTGGGAATTACTGTAAACTGTGGAGGAGCTGAAGAAGAAAAGAGAAATAATATATGAGGGCTTTAATATGCCATCTAATCTCCAGACTATTGTCTGTTATTATTTTTTAAAAACTATTAAAGGGAAAAAATTTTCAATTGTGATAGATAGTAATTCAAAATAAACAACTGAAAAATACATACATGGCTGTGTGGAGATACAAGCATAAATAACAACAACACCAATAATAATATATGTATCTACATATTTGCAAAGAACATTTTCTGTATGATCCCATTTATACCTCACAACACCATTATTTTCCCTATTTGCCATAATATCAAGTTCTAATTGTTATAATTTTTGTTCATTACAACCTATTGAAAACCCTATCTAAACATACAAGACACATTTTGAAGAATTGTAGATCTTTTGTTTAACAAAGAGCATTAAAGTATGCAGCAATAATTGGGCCCATTATCATTTCATGTTAAGACTCTTCATGCTCACTATCAGGTGAATGATAGCTACTTCAAAGGGAGACCAAAATATCCATTTGAAAGGTGGAAATCATTATAGTCAATAATCTAAATGTTTCCAAATATCCAAGTGTCAGGCAATCTGTTACTAAGTCATACAACCAAGAGAATTTCCCTATTTCACCCTGTTTGGTTGACAGTGTCTACATGAGCACAGTGAACTGCAGGAATATGCTCTAGAAACAGTGTTGTAAACAGCTGATGTAGTTATGAGTTCTATAATCACCTTTGCATTTAATATTATGGAAGAATTCATAATAGTTAATATTAATTTCAGTTTACAAAGTTGTAAATGTAATATATGTGTATGTATGCACACGTGTATATACAAACACGTTTATACAAACATATGTATGTTTATATACATGTTTATATGTATGAATATATTTATATGTATGTATATATAAAATCTCATTTGATCCTCACAATAACCCCATAAGAAGGTGTTCTTATACTTGCATTTTACAGATGAGGAAACTGAGGAAAAGCAATATGGAATGACTAGCCCACAGTTAAACAGCCAATATGTCTGAGTTAAGATTTGAACTAGTGTCTTCCTTACCCACTCTGCCCACCAGTCAGGGCTCATGGCCCTTTCTTAAATTGGGAACATGGCACCAGAACAGAAAACATTGAATAGGAGTGAAAATACTATCCAGGGAATTTTGTTCTTTGAATTTCTTATATAGTTTAATTGAATGGCAAAATAAGTCACCTCTCCATCTTGTTAGCTATTCCTTCCCTAGGACTACAATCATCTCATGACAAGTTCTATTCTAATTGATATGCATGTTCTGTGGTATAATGGGAAGAGAATTTGAAGTCAGAAGATATGGGTTCACATTCTAGCTCTTAGTTACTTTTGACCTTTAAAACCTTAGTTGTATCTCTTTAGTCTTTCTAAGACTCAGTTTCCACACATGTAAAGTTAGGAAGCTGGAAACGTAAATTATCCCTAAGGTCTCACCCAACTCTAATTTCATGTAGAGACTAAACTCTTTTAATATGTTTGTTAAATCAAATCTTCATTACTAGTTGTGCACACAGATGTCCTTTGCTGCCACTTCTACAAAATCACATGAATTATTAAAAGCCCTTGGGATTGTATGTCAGACATTTATGGTAAAATTATAACATTTTAGACTTGAAAGGAACCTCTGAGAGATTCTTTTAAGTTCCTCATTTTGCAAATGAGGGAAATTAAGGTCAAGAGAAGTTACACAGCTACTTCTTAACAGTTAAAACTCTAATAGTTACATCTAGGTCTTCTCCTGGTTCCATGTTATCTTTACTACAAAAAAAAAAGTTTTACAACAATTCTTTCTAGTAGAGTTCTATCTACATAAATTTTAGCCACAACAATTTCATATGGAATAAAAGCTTTCATTAGCTATTGGGGACTATTTTCCATATTAATGAGATTAATTTAATTAATTAATGAGATTTCCTATATACCTCATGTCTTCCTGTAAAATCTCATTATGCTAATTAAATATGTTGTTGAAAATTTAATTCATTTATTTCTTGAAAATATGCATAATTAATGAGATTTCCTATGTGTTCAGACCTTAGGGACACCCTATATAATAAGAGTAACTTGTTGCATTTTAAAATATACATCAATTAGTGGTTATAAGTAAATAGGATACAAAGACAATTTATGTCCATAAAATAATTTTTAAATGGAATAGCAAACTTGATCCATGTTATTTATAGTTTTCTAAACATATATCAACCAGAGACTAAAATCTTTAGAAAGAACCTAGGAGTCAAAAGACTTGAGTCTCTTTCCTTATTCTCTTACTTACTAGCTGCTTGACCATGGGTTCAATCTTGATGAGCTTCAGTTTTCTCTTCTGTAAAACAGAGATAGCTACCCCATCCATCTCAAAAAAATTGATTTACAGATCAGAGAATATGATGCATATGAATATAGTGTATAAATTACTAAGAGATTTACAAATGACAGCCAGGAAAAAAAATTAAAACCATGTGTTTAAATAAGTAAATGAAAACAAAAGTTCAGAATTAAAATCATGGCCTACAAAAACCTTTTTTTTTTTTTTTTGGTATCACCATGCTTTTAAAATTAGAAAATAGACTTATTGTTCTACTGTTTTATTCACATTTTTATCATTTAAATTCAGTTTTCTGCCTTATTATTTTATCCTACCACCAGGGCAGGGAAGAAGTCATACCAACTTCTTTCCATGTACAATCTTCTGTATAGAAGGGTGTTTAATAAATGGCTATTGACTGATTCAGTCAATGAATAGATAAGTTATAGTTCATAACCAATACAGCCATAAAGTGGTAGGGCAGCTAGTTGGTGCAGTAGATATTGTATTGGACTTAGACTCAGGAAGCCCCACATTCATATTTTGCCTCAGGCACTTAAAAGCTTTGTGACCCTAAGACAAATTCACTTACCATCTATTTATCTCAGTTTCCTCACATGTTAAATGGAGATTAAAAAAAATAATAATACCTCAGTCCCAGGATTATTGTGAGGATTAAATTAGATAACATTTGTAAAGGACTTCCCAAAACTTAAAGAGCTATATATTTGTTAGCTATTATTATTCAATGAATGACAACAAAATTAATTTTGTATTTTAAAGTGTTTTATGGTTTTAAAAAAATATCTTTACATATATTGTCACCTATTCTATTCATAATAATGATATGAGGTGAGTAGGGGAGATTTTGTTATCCCCATTCTATATATGAGGAAATCAAGGCTCTGACTTGTCCAGGATGTGTTGGTAAATATTTAACAACCAACACTGAAAAAAATCTACAAATGACACAATTTTAAATCTAATCTGCATATTTAGCATTTTTCCATCACTTCCTTAAATCTGGATAATCAATAAAAATAGAAATCAAGCTCTGATTTGTAGTCTTTGCAGATTTCCAGGCTGTAAGAGCTTACATTGAAAATTATTCAAATTAACTCAAGGACCTAGCTGGACTTGTCCAAGTTTAACAAAGAAGAAATCGACCATTTATTTAGTGCCTACAATTTACCCTGGACTCTGCTAATCACTTTATAAATGTTATCTTATTTGATCCTCACAACAACCCAGGAGGCAGGTACTATTATTATCCTCATTTAAAAGTTGAAGAAACTGAGACAGAGTTAAGTGCCTTGGCCAGGATCACAAAGTTAGTAAGTGATTACAATCCACTTAATCAGTCTTCCTGCTCTCTACTGCGCCCTCTAGCTGTTTCCAAGGGTGTAGTTGAAATAAGAGAAATCTTGGGAGAAACCCCACTTATGCCCCCATATCAGCAGCACATTGGAGACAGGAAACGGCAATTTTGAAAAACAAATATTTGGGGAATCAAATTAAGTCCCACGAATTATCAAATTGAAAATAACTTTCAATCATGTGCAGCAGCCTCTCCTGCTTCTATACAAAGGGTGGCAGTGAGTGATGGAAAATTCTCCTCAATGGATGTCAAAAAATAAGTTGTTACAATGCTCATAAACTTTAATTTAGTTACTGGTGCCCTAAATGTGAGCTCCTTGGTCAATAACCAAAAACTGTACATACTACTAGAGGAATTGCATTATTATTAATATGCACACAGCTAGATGATGAAAAGAAGGTACAACTAAATTGGAAAATGATCACAAATTCTTATTTGGAGAAATCAATGAAGGAATTAGAAGAGTAGGTTTTATCACATAACCAACCAGAACAACAAACAATATGATATGCCACCATTATTGTACACTGATTTTTCTTTTTCTTTCTTTCTTTCTTTCTTTCTTTCTTTCTTTCTTTCTTTCTTTCTTTCTTTCTTTCTTTCTTTCTTTCTTTCTTTTTTCACCTTTTGGAGGGCAATTGGGGTTAAGTCACTTGCCCAAGGTCACACAACTAGTTTTTTTATGTTAAGTGTCTGAGGCCGGATTTGAACTCAGGTCTTCCTGACTCCAGGGCCGGGTCTCTATTCACTGTGCCACCTAGCCACTCAGGGACTGATATATCTTACTCTAAAAATTTGGTCAGATTTTTAGAAGCAAACCAAGGTAAAGACTTCATAATTTTAAAATATGAATGAACTTCTCTAGAGGGAAATAGTACAAGTGTTCTTATAAGGAAGACAATTCATAAAAAAAAGAAGATCCAATGAAGGATAATTTTATGTTATTTCTAACTTTTAAAATATCATATACTTAGAATACTCAAGAAATGGTATTCTCATAAGGAAAATACTGAAAAGACACTGAAATAAAATTTGCTTGCTAGTAGACCATACAAATTAGAACTTAGAAATTAGGTTAACTGGACCAGCTATCAAAAAATTACAGGAACTACAATCACATTAGGAATACTGAAAACACAGCCATTATTTTATGAAGTTGCCTAAAATGAGCTATTTTCATTGGGGAGTCAAAGTTATTATGTGCTTATATCTACTGCAAAGAGTGTTTTGTTATTTTACAAAAATCAATCAAGAGTGGGCCCTTCTAGCTATTCATTCCTGAGATGCCTAGTAAAAAAGAGTTTTGATTTACAGTATTAATTACTGTATGCCTTATAAACTAAGTGCCTGCCTTGCATGTTGATTTATGTTGTTCACTGGGGGACTTGTTTTCCATTTTTATTTATCATTTCCCTCTACCATTTGAGAGGGGAGTCTGTTTGACATTAATTGTGATCTCAGAATAAATGAACATTAAAGATCTAGAATAAATTGAAATAACACCTGTTAAAAGGACCATGAAGAGTAATATCTTTAAGTATACAGCCAAATGATAAAAACTCCCTTTTGCAAACCATTTGCACAGTTTAATGAACTCATTTAAGCATAATTTTTAAAAAAATCCTCAAATTGATACAAGAGAGTCACAAAGATAAGCAGATGGTGATTTCAATTACAAATCATTTAGCGGAAAGGAAAACACTGGTGTGCTGTGGTACAACAACAACAACAACAACAACAAACATATCTAAGCCATTATCTAATTTGAATCACAACAGCTCTTTTGAAGTAGGCAGGAAGGTAATGTTACCTCACTTATTTTTGTCTGTATTATAAGATTTATATGATTTCAATTGCCTAGTTCTCTCACTCTTGATTTGCAGAGATTGATTATATAATCCCTAAAATATAATATAATCAAGGATTATTTTCTAGAACAGATAACGTAAACCATTTCAGAACTGATTATAACAACAGAGCACATAACGCCAAGCAAACAGTAAGATTGTGAGCCCAGCCCTTACTAGTTGCCAAAATAAAAGAAGTAGGTCACTGTGAAATAAAGAAAATGCTGAAAAAAGGGGGTGGGTGGGGTGGGAAGGGTGCTGATACAGGTAATATTTCTTCAATCAAACAAATTACACTAAGTCATAAAGAAGTCGATAATGCAAATTTGTGCAAATCAATAAAATCATTTCAAGAAATCAGGCCCAACACAGTTTCAAAGTTCAAAAAATACTCCTGCCATTTTAATTTGTTTGAGAGGCAGCATGGTAGAGTGAAAAGTGCGCTGGACTTGTAGTCAGAACACCTTATACCATTTCCTCACTTTGGGGACTTGGGTAAGACATACTTGGCCTATCTAATCTTCAGTTTCCTCATCTAAAAAGTAGGAATAATAATACTTGGTGAATCTATCTCACTGGATTGTTGTGAAGATCAAATGTGCTTTGAAGTGCATGTCCAGGTGAGGGGCATAGAGAAGAAATAGAGGACACTTGGAGTCTCATTACTATTTGTGATGACTACGTGACCTACTTCTGGCTACATGATGGCCTAGTACCAAAAGGGTCCTGTATTTGAGGATGAGGTGGTCAACCCTCTTCCCCTTCCCTTTACAGCTACAGTAGGATGAGGTATTGAAGCTACAAATCACTGGAACCAGTAACAATGACTTTGAATGTACTCCATGAGGCAGATGAGGAGTAGAAAGGGTCATGCTACATAAAATGCTATATAAATTTGTAAGTTACTATTATTATCCACTTCATCTTCTTCTACCATTCCAAACCATAGTCATTATTTAGAAAGTTCCATATTTTGTGACATCTTAATTATTTTAGGTCACATTAAATGTTGTATTTTGTGTTTATTTTTTCCCTACTACTGTAACCTGAGAGATTATATGGTATAACTGATTTTAATAATATTTTATTTTTCCCAATTACATGTAAAAACCATTTTTAACATTCATTTTTTTTTAATTTTGAGTTCCAAATTGTTGCCCTCTCTGCCTCCCCTCTCCCTTCCCTGAGATGGTAAGCAATTTGACAGAGGTTATATATTTGAAATATATAACATATTGCAAAACATATTTCCATTTGTCATGTTGTAAAAGATAACAAAGACCAAAAGAAAAAACACATATGGTAAAACTGATAAAAAGTGCTGGGCTTGGTATCAGTGATATCTGAATTCAGACATGTCAAGCAATCCCCTGAATTTGTCTTTTTGAGTTGCTATATTTTCCAGAATCACTGGACCCAGGGCATGCAGGAGACCCTGAATGTGTCAAGGGCAAAACTCTTCCTGAGGTGACATAATTTGTTGTTTGTACCCCAAATTGAACTCCCTGTGTGTCCTTGAAAGGCAAAAGGGGCGCCAGCCAGTCTGTGCCAGACTGGGATAATGCTTGTGCAGCCGGGGTCCTTGGCAGAAAAGTGGGCCCTCCCATCTTCATAGTCTAATAGTTCCCAAGGAAAAAGAATGAGGCTTTTGCCATCACCTTGCTCTGACCGTGGGGAGGGGGTCTTATCTTTTTTTCCCATCTGTGTTGCACAGTTCCTCCTCCCATGTCATGCCCTTTCCTGGTATCCCCTCTTCCCTTTGTCCTGCTATTATAAAAATGTAAATTTCTGTAAAGAATGGTAACCCTTTGGGTTCCACAAGCATGTTTATTTCTCTCATAAAAAACCTGGTTTTCACACAAGTCCCAGGATATGATTGCCTGTTGACAGATCTTGCCTCAGATACTTATTGCTGGGGGAAAAGGTCCTTTTATAGGAAAGCAATTAAACATCTCTCTGCTACATTTCTGTCTTCCATGAAATAGGGACAACAATACCTATAGTCTTGTCTACTGTAAGACTTAAATGAGATAATGGATATAAAGCATTGCATAGGCTTAATCATTATTACAATGTCTAGCACATATTAATAAGAATGCTTAATAAATGTGCATTTATAGAATGATTCTTATCCATAAAATGAATCTAGGTATCTCTTTACATTAAAGGATTATTCTTCATTCAGAAGAGAAAAGAGACAGTCTGGTATAGAAGAAACAGTGCTGGAATTGAAATGATGAGAGACCTGTACTCAAATCCCATTGGAAAGATTTGCAAGTAATGTCACTCAAAAGAGGTCATTTCCTTTCTTTGGACTAATTTTCTGTACAAAACTGCTCTACTAAAAATTGTAATGTCTATTCTTACATTGTTATTGTGAAATAATGTGTGAAAAGCACACTGAAAAATACAGTGTCAGCTATTATTAATAATATTGAAAATTAAAGCAAAATTTTCTAATGCCCTTCTCCCAATATAGGTGATAGTCATTTAAAACAAACAAACAAACCCTAAATATAGTTCTGCAATTCCCCAACAGTTCCTAGAAATCTAGAGAGAAGGGAGTGGGTACTTGAAATCATATATATATATATATATATATATGATTAGTATATCTTAATATATAGACATAAATCTTAGTATATAGACATAAATAAATGAGATAGCACTACCCTCCTGCCTACTTCAAAAAGTTGTGAATTTCAAATGAGAATATATTTCAAAGAGCTAAGCAAATTGTAAAGGGCCAGATAATTATTATTATTAATGATTATTGTTATAATAGCAATATCAGTTATAACACCTGAGTAGAAAACTGATGCATATCATATCAAAAAGATTATGTCAGTATGCCATGTACCTGAAACTCCCAGATCATGAGCTATCTATAACTGACAGCCTGAGACTCAGAAAAACCAAATGACTTGCTCATGGTCACAAAATGTTAATAAATATCTGAAGAAGAATTTGTACCCAAGTCTTCCTAAGCTCTCTTCATTAATGCCATGATTTCTTACATAAAATGTAGATTGCTTTTGGAAAAATCTATTGTATCAAAGTCATTTGGAAAATAAAACTCTTTCTTCCCACAACTACTCATCTTAAATTAATTCTATTTTCACTCAAATGGGATTCTGGGATTCAGTGAATAACAATTAATAGAAATAATAATATCAACAAAAATAATAATAATAATAATAATAATAATAATATCCTAAAGTTAGAAGGGACCCCAGAGACTGTCTAGTCCAAATAAAGATCCTAGTGCCTAAATAAGAATCTTCTCTACATCACATGCAATAACTCACCATTCAGCCAACCCCTAAAGACCTCTAATGATATGGAGCTTCCCATCTCCCAAGAAAATTCTAATTATTAGAATTTTTTCTAACATTGAGCTTAAATTTGCCTCTCCAATTTCCACTCCTTCCTCTAATTCCTGCTTTCTATATCCAAAGGAACAATTCTAATCAGAACAGGCAGAAAAGTAAAGCAGTGTGGTACAGTAGGAAAAACGTTGAACTTGGAGTCATGACCTGAGTTCAAATCCTGAATCTGCTACTTACTACCTTACAGGTACCTATGTATGACCTTGGAGGAATCACTTAACCTCCTTTAGGCTTGAGTTTCCCCATTTGTAAAACATGGAGGTTTGACTTGTCTTTTCAACCTTTAGATCATGTTAAACATTTTTACTTTGAGAATAACGTTTTGTGAAAGCCTTCTACTCTACATACCTTGCACAATAATAGCTGCTGTTGATTGAATAGATCCTTGTTTATTACTGGCATGACAGGTAAACTGACCATGGTCCTGCAATGTGATATTCTGAATAAACAATCCTCCAGAAGTGATGATGTACCTGGATTCATCCAAAGCCTCTGCTTTGCCCCTGGTCCAAACAATATGGGGTTGGGGATGGCCTGTGGCCATGCATTCCAAAGTTGCACTGGTGCCAATGAGAACCTCTGTGTCCTGAGGTTGAATTACAAAACTGGGCTTGGCTGTGGGAAAAAGAGAGAAAGAAGATAACATCAGCAAACCCATGCTAAGAAGACATTTTCATGCATTGGTCTGTAGTTTTGAATAACTGAAGTCTATAAAATTCAAAACTCATTTACAGTTATTTGTGCTGACAAGGACAGACATCCTGAGTACCAAAATAATAGATTATCAAATAACAAGCATGCCTTTAAAGAAAAGATCTTCCTTTTGCTGAACGTCCCCCAAATCCTTGGAGGACATTTTTCTTTCTGAGAAACTCCCAAGCATTTCAAAGATGTCTGTGATGAAGGCTATATTTTTATAATGCCACCTACTACAGATGAAATCCATGCTTTGGGTAAAGATTGGACTCAATGACCTCTGAGTTTTCTTCCAACTCTGCAATTCTAGAATTCTAAGATTTGATAATTGGATGAATCCTATACAGAAAAAGAGCTGTGGGGTGGCTAGGTGGCGCAGTGAATAGAGCACTGGCCCTGGAGTCAGGAGGACCTGAGTTCAAATCCTGCCTCAGACACTTAACACAAAAACTAGCTGTGTGACCTTGGGCAAGTCACTTAACCCCAATTGCCCTCCAAAGGAAAAAAAAAATAAAAAGAGCCTTAAGACAAAAATTTCCACTACTGGGAATGATTGACATGGTATCATCAGGAGCTACAGACTATACAGAGTAATCTCTATCTCAATGACATATGTATCTCTTCTATGTAATTCCTACATAATCTTCTTCCTCTTTTACCAATCCAATGGATAAATACAGGATTTCTCATATCTAAATGATTTTTTTATCAACCTGTATTTTACTCTATGGATTTAAAATATTATTCTGAGAAAGGGTTCATAGATTTCATCAGACACTAACCATCAAGCTATATATTTTACTCTGATTTACATGGGCACAATACATTAGGATTGTGTCAAAGCCTAACCATTAACATACTTTACACAGTTGCAAATATTTTATTACCTTCAATCAATTAGAAGTATTTATTAAGTTTCTACTATCATGTAAGCCCTCTGCTAGGCATCAGAGATGCAACTACAAAGAATGAAACAATCCCTTCTTGCAAGAAACAAGAACGTTTTAATGGGGGAAATAATAAGCACATAAATATATACAGCATAAATATAAAGTTATTGAATACTAATAAAGATAGAGTAATTATATATATACATATGTACATATATACATACATATGTATATATATATACATATATATATATATATATATATATATATATAGTAGTTTGGAAAGGATAAGACTAGGAATTTGGGGGATCACAAAAATGCTTCATGAAGAAGATGGTACCTGAGACAGATCAGAAAAGGAATCCTATCCAGCAGATTTTAATTTGAGAGCTGTTTTTTTTAACTTCTAGTTAACACTATTAAGAACATATTAAGTAGAAACAAAAGGATGATAGTTTGTAGTCAAACAGAAACACTTCTTTTCTGCAAAGCCATAATGCAATACGATGAAACTTTGGAATTGTTCTAAAAATAATCAATAACAAAGCAACAATAATGTAAACAGCCAATTTCACATACTTTTAGATCTCTTAATAAAACAAGAATTGACAGATATGGCAAGCTTTCAGGTAGCTGTCTAGTCAGAAGTATTCTCCAACCAAAGTTTATAAGATATAGCTTTAAAATTAATGAAGAAAATAAAAGACAAATGTCAAGAGATAAAAAGAAATATTAGGTAGTCTCTTTGATGTAGCAATAAAGAACATTTTTAAATTGTGACTACTAATAATTGTACCTTGTAGTAACACATTATAAATTAGTGATAAACAGCCTAGTTATATTTTAAATAACAACAGAATCACCTGATATATTTATACTAAATGCAAGAAGAAGAAAACAAAACTTTACTTGGAAGACTGGTATATCTGAGGATGGCATTCTGTGTCTTGACTTCCCCAGCAGAATTCTTGGCCATACATTGATATACACCTTGGTCTGACTCTCTGGTGTTCAGGATCATGAGCGTTCCATCATCAAGTAAATTCAGTCGAGCATTATCTTTCATGTCCAATGAGTGGCTGAAAATAAATTTTACTCAAAAATGTATTTCAAAACAATTTTCAAATAATTATTCACACAAAAAGCCTGGGATTTCTTAGATACATTATTATTTTATTCAATTATTAATTCTGGATTAATATTTTGATTTATTAAAGGATGTTTTGAAAGTCCAAGGTTTAATTTCAGCTTTTCATTACCTGAGGGACACAAATTGTTTTGCTTTCATATAGCATGCAAGTCAGCAAAAGCTAGAAAGGAAGGCAGTTTCAGCTCTGCATTCCAGAGTAGCATCTATTTAGAAAATGAACCAGAGACACAGTCTTCCCTCACTAACCTAGCTCATGTTCCCTCATTCCAAATTCATCTAAAGGCTTCTGCTGAGTAGAAAGGAATGTTGAGAGAGAGGCAGATAAATCGGGTTTGGTCATACAAATAATTAAACTGGTCTAGCGACAAGACAGACTTGAGATGGCGGTCTTCAATCAGCAGACACAGATATTTGAAGAATGACAGGAGCAGGTAAAAGGAGGAACAATTAAACCCATTGGTGCAGTCTTTGGGAAGAAATGGTGCCTAAACCTAAATGCCAATAGGCAGACAGGAGAAGATAAGGAAATCCAATAGCTTCTTTGGTGCTATATCACACAGCTACAACAGGACATAGCACCCTATATGCCCAAGATGGGGTTCTCCAAAATCAATGCTGCGTATAGTCTTAGGGAATTCACCTTTCAGAGTTGCCTTTGGGTGTACCTGCTTGCTTCTGATGGATTGTAAAGCCAAAGAAACTATTCCAAATGACAAAAGGGAACTGATTTAATGAACTAATATATGACATCTCACCTCCCCTGGGGATTTCCTATTCTTTGCCAAGGGTTCTACTCTATTTTCATAGACTCTCCACAAAACTATTCCAAATCTATTCTCTGACCAATAAGTGTAGCCTTGGGACCCAGTCTTATCACAAGATATGTGGCTTAGGGTTGAACTAGTAGTTTTCGCATATGAGGTAAACAACTAAAGTTGTGTCCTAAGGCAAGAAGAATAAAGGGAAAATTCAAATGAAAAATTTAAAAACAGACTTAGTTGACCTTGGCACATAAGGAGTTGTAGGGTGGAAATAATCTAGAGCCCTTTCCTATGGAAGGAGATGAACAGAAATCCAAGAATACCCAGGAGGACATTATTTTGTAGGTAAAGGGAGCGTATGGTTAGGCTAAGGAGAAGCTTATCATAGTAGGATACATGGGAAAGTGAACCATCTGATGGCTTTTTATTTTATCTAATTATTCTTATTAATTAAGTACTCAGCTCAATTGCTTCTAAATGCTGAAAAAGTAAAAAAATACTTTCAGTGTCCTTTAAATTTCTGGTCACTAAAGAAAATTCCAAGGCACATCATCCTAGTTACTGCTCTGCTTAGCCTCATACTTAACTGAAAAAAACTGAGGTCACTTATAGGTAAATCCTTCATCTCCCTTCTACTAATTCTCAGAACTTCCTGGCATCATGAGCTTCTACTCCATTTTTGCTGACACAGTGGAAGAGATAGTCTTCGTCTTCACTAAGGTTAATCCATCTACCACTATCATTATCAATCCCACTCTCTCCTGGCTCCCCAGAACATTATTTCTTCAATTATCTCCTCTTTCATGAATCTTCTAGCTCTACCTTTCCAAACCTATAAAGCAGTCCACATTCCTAAAAAAGTAATTGCCAAATTTATATTTACTTCCCAGATCTCAGTGAGCTCTAGAACCATATATCTGTAACTGCCTTATAAGACCTCTCCTCATAGAAGTCCTATTAGCACCCCAAACTTAACAAGTCTAAATCCTGCTTTATATACCTCAATCCCCACTCCCGCTCTCTCACAAAAACAAACCTGGTCTTTCTCCTGACATCACTATTTTGGCACCCTTCAGTGTTCAATAAAACAGTTTGCTTTACATATCTTTATGGCATTTATGTGTTATTAGTCAGTCAACAAACATTACTCAGCGTGTACTACATGCTTTCCAGGCACTGTGTTAAATATTGGGGATTCAGAGACTCTTGAGGAATAGACAGTTTAAAATGATTGATAGCTATGTGTATGTTTTTATCTGCTATTAGATTGTAAACACAGAGGACTGAGACTGTTTCTTATCAAAACTATATCTCTCCCAGTGCCTAGCATAGTCCTCTGTATACAGAGTGTGCTTAATAGTTATCAATCGAATTAAACTGAATCTGCTGGAAGTGTCTGTCTGATAAAATTGTAACAACTAATTAATTACATACATCTGTTCTTGTTTATAACACCATCCATAAGGCAGAGAAAACAGTAAGCAGAACATTAGTCCTGATTCTCAGTAATGAAGAGGAACTAGCAAGTGATATGATAAACAATGGTTACCTTGGGAGAAAAATTGCCCTATGATTTTAGAGTTTATGAAAGGTAAGAAGAATATACACCCTAGTCAGATCTAACAAATATTATAATTTTCAAGAATGTTCAGGGGGAAAAAGGTAACACTATAAGATGGAATTTTATCATAGAAGAAACTTCCTGTGAGCTTGGAGAGTTTTAAGAACAAAAATTAATGATAAAAAGTGATAGATAAGGAAGAAAATAGGAAGGCAATCAATGCAGTTGTATAAGTGTGCAGTGGATATGGTGAAAGACTTGGAATCTGGAAAACCTGAGCTCAAATGCAGCCTCAGACATGTACTAGCTGAATGACCCTGGAAAAGCCACTCCTTCTTGGCCTCAGTTTCCCCATCTGTAAAATGAAAGTAATAATTTCATCCATTACATATAGTTGTTGTGAGGATCAAATAAAATATTTATGAAGTAATTTTCAAATGTTAAAACTCCATATAAATGCAAGTTGTGGTTGTTGTATTCCAATAAGCTCAAATTTTTTAAGACTTATTTAGTTGACCTTGGTCCATGAGGAGCTGTGGAGGGGAGGAGGGGCAAAGAACCAACAGCCCCTCCCTGTGGAAAGGAGTAAAAAATATCCAAGAATAGCTGAAAGGGCATGAGTTGGGGGAAAGAGAGGGGTTTGCCCTCCAGTGAGCTCTAATTTTAAAAGAAAAAGTACAAATATGAAAGCAGGAGAACTTAACCAAGGATCAATACAAACTAAATTGATAGAAGTATAAGAATACTGTCAGAAAGGTAAAACCCTAGAATTCACTCAGAGTTTTCTTTAAAAGTCAATGACAGACACCACTTCAAAATTATGTAAAAGGGGGACTCTGAACAACCTCTGGAGCTCCAGCACCCACAGAACGACACAGAGAAGCTAACCTCCCACTGAGGACAGCCTGGCAGCCCACCAGGGAGCAGCCAGCACAGCACTCTGGGAACTGACAGTGCAGCGCTCTGGGAGCTGAGCACAGGACCACATGCTTCGGAGGTATTAGGCCCAGGGCAGCCGGTCCAGCATCCGGCTGGAGGGACCCCAGAACAACAGAAGCTGTGGCTTTTCCAGAATTTCCAACACAAAGTGAGAGGTTAGTGCCCTATGGACTTTGGGACCAGTATTTGGGAGCACATCAGCTTCTTTCTCTGAGGGCTAGAAGTGGCTAAGGAGACTTGGCACAGATGCCATTTTTCAGCTTCAGTTACAGCTTCAGCTCTTGGCCTGCGACCTGTAGGGGGATACAGTAATCAGTCTGAGGGATAATCGCTCTTGCTTTAACCTCCCTGAATCTGGATTGCAGTCTGGGGTGGAGGTCTTGTGGTGTGTGTCCAGCTTGCCAGAGTGTGTGGGGCTTCAGGGAGGGCCCCTAACTAATACCTTTGGCAGTTGAGAAGACCCCAACATTTGGGACAGAAGCTCCCCTGTCTGGTGGCAGAGTCCTACTGTGGCAACAAGCCCAAAATGATTAAGTGGCAACATGCCTAGGCAAAGGAAAAAAAATAAACAGAAAAATTCAATGTTAGACTCCTATTTTGGGGGCAAAGAGGATTGAAGCATGGAGCAGGAGGAGGAATGTGAGGTCAGAAGTCCTGCACCAAAAGCCCCAAATGAAAATACGAGCAGGTTACAGGCCATAGAGGACCTTAAGAAGGATTTTAAAAACCAAATAAGAGAAGTGGAGGAAAAATTGGGAAGAGAAATGAGAAGGATGCAGGAAAAGTATGAAATGAGGTCAACAGCCTGACTGAGGAAAATAACATCTTAAAAATTAGACTAATTCAAGTGGTAAAAGAGGCTCAAAAAGGCAATGAGGAGAAGAATGCCTTAAAAAGCCGATTTTGCCAGATGGGAAAAGAATCTCAAAAACTCACTGAGGAGATTCATTCCTTCAGAATTAGACTGGAGCAAATGGCAGCTAGTGACTTTATAAGAAATCAAGATGCTGTTAAACAGGTCCAAGCAACTGAAAGAATAGAAGGCAATGTGAAATATCTCATGGGAAAAACCACTGACCTGGAAAATAGGTCCAGGAAAGATAATTTTAAAATTATTGGCCTACCTAAAAGCCTTGATCAAAGAAAGAACCTAGAAATCACCCTTCAAGAAATTCTCCAGGAAAATTGCCCTGATGTTTTAGACCCAGAGGGCAAAATAGAGGTTGAAGTAATCCAGAGATCACCTCCTGAAAAAGATCCCAAAAAGAAAACTCCCAGGAATATTATAGCCAGGTTCCAGAATCCCCAGATCAAGGAGAAAATACTACAAGCAGCCAGGAAGAAACAATTTCAATATTGTGGAAACACAATCAGAATAGCACAGGACCTGGCAGCTTCTACACTGAGGGATTGAAGGGCATGGAATATGATATTCTGCAGGGCAAGGACCTGGGATTAAAACCAAGAGTTACCTACCCAGCAAAACTGAGTATCTTGTTTCAGGGGGAAATATAGTCATTCAGTAGAATAGAGGATTTTCAAGCATTCTTAAGGAAAAAACCAGAGTTGAATAGAAAATTTGACATTCAGACACAAGAAGCAAGAGGTACTTGAGAAGGTAAACAGGGAAAAGAAATCAAAAGGAATTTATCAAAGTTGAAAACAATAACTGTGACTGATGAAGCCTTTCTCAGTATGAAAATAATTGAAGAAGGGTTTACAGGCATATGAATACATATGTGAATGCGTATATATGTTTACAGGTATACATGGTTAGAGGGCAGAGGTCAAATTTGGTGGGAAGGGATGATACTTAAGGGGTGAAGTTAAGAGGTGAGAGAGGAATGTGGCAAGAGGAGATGGGGAGAGATGGGGAAGTAGTCGCAGGGGAGGAGAACAGGAAGGCAAAAAGGTAAAACCATATTCTCATTGAATTTGGCTCAGGGAGAGAATGACATACATACTAAATGGGATATCTCACCCTGCAGAAGAGTAGGGAGAAGAGGAATGAGAGGGGGGAGGATGGAGGGGAGGGCATTCTGAGGGGAGGGGAGGTTGGAGGCACCCACTTTTGAAGAGGGAGAGGATCAAAGTAGGCAATGGAGCAGGTGGGGGGTGGGATGAGTGGGAGGGAAATATAGTCAGTCTTTTACAATATATCTACTATGGTAATGTTTTGCATAGCTATACATGTACAACATATACTGAATTGCTTATCTTCCCAGCAGGAGTGGGTGACAAGGGAATGGATCTGGGATTCAAAGTTTTAAAATTAAATGTTTCAAATATATATAAATACTAAAAAAAAGTCAATGCAACAAAAAATCAGGAGGCAAGAAGAAAAATTAAGGGATAGGCTCATTGCTTAGGATGGTTTGGAAAATATTAGTGGATGGCAGAGAAAAAGGAAGGTTATCCAACTGCTACTTTGCTTATTTTCTCTAACATAATAATAGTCAAGTGGAAACTAAAAGTCAGAATAAGAGAGAAATAAATATAATAAGAGAAACAAGAATGAGAAAGTCAGATAAGAGATCATGTACTTTCTCTAAATGAGTGAAAATTCTCTAGCTTGAGAAAGTTACATCAAAAGATATTGAAAAGAATTTACAGATATGCCCTTTGTGCCATTACCTATGATTTCTGATCACTAGAAGCTAACACATTTTCACAGAAAGTAAGTCATACTTAACTAAACATATTTTGTTTCAAGTAATTAATGTATTAGTAGTCCCCTTGCGATATAATATACCTGGATTTCAGCAAGATATTCAAAAAGATCTCTCAAAATAAATGTAGAGACTAGGTAGAAAAACTAACTAGATGATGATTATTGTTCAGTCGTTCTTAGTCAAATCTGACTCTCCATGATCCCTCCTGATGTTTTCTTAGCAAAGATACTGGAGTAGTTTGCCATTTCTTTCTCCACCTCATTTCACAGATGAGAAAAATGAGGCAAATAGGGTCAAATGACTTGCCCAGGGTCACACTGCTAGTAAGTATCTGAAGTCAAATTTAAATTCAGGAAAAGGAGTTTTCCTGAGTATAGGTCCAACTCTTTTCCTGAGTATAGGTCCACTGAGCCACCTAGCTGCCCACATGATGGTACATTTAAGTGTATTCAGAATTATTTGATTGCCTAGGTCCAAAGAGAGGTAGCCAATAAAGTAATGTTACCCAGACAGGTCTCTAGTGAAATCCACACATCTTTGTCCACAGATCTGATCTAGTTATCACTTTTACCAGTGATGTTAATGAAAATAAAAATACCAATTAAACCTACTATGGCAGCAACCACACTGGCATACCCAGGGTACCTGCTAGCACAGGTTCTTAGATCTGCTTTACTAGGAAAGATAGCTGTTTAAGGGGTCAGCCATCTTTTTAATTACATTCATGAGTTCAGGAGAAAAGTCAGCACCTTGAACTTCAGAGAAAACACAAGAAGAGAAGTAAATACCAACAGACAGGTCTTCTAACTGTCTGAGAAATTAGCACAGATCAATAGATAGATTCAACTGTCCGACCAAGGTAATACATACATAGTCACCAGAGAGAGGGAAACACCAAAGCCAGGGGGCTCCTTAACAGTTACCCAGAGTCTCATCTGGTCAGATCACAAGAGCCCTCTTCCAATGAGTGAGCCCCAAAGCAAAATGCTAACATCAGAGTATATATACCATTTTTAGAGCTAGAGGTCATCCCAACCCTCATGACTCAGTGCCTAACTAGAAATTAACAAAAGATGTGAAAGCCTTCCTACAAGCAAGTCTTCCCTAAACAAGTTTCCCTTAATGGGCTCCCCATGAGACCTATTAATGGATGGGGAAGATCTTATATCCCATTAACATTACACCTACAAATAAAAAAAAGTAAAGTAACAAATCTAATTGTTAGCTGATTGAGTCAAGATATAAAACTGTGTAAATATTGGGAACAAGATGAGGTTTAGTAGAACATCCTGAATCTAAGACTTTAAAAACTTTACAAGCAGAGGACAGGGAGATTTTAAGGATCCTGCTGGTTTTAGTGAACTGTTAGCTCAAAATGATTTAACATTATGACACAGATGTGGAAAACACTAATGTGACCTTTTGCTGAATTAAGAGAGAAGTATAGGGGACAGCTAGGTGGTGCAGTGAATAGAGCACTGGCCCTGGAGTCAGGAGGACCTGAGTTCAAATACCACCTCGGACACTTAACATAAAAAACTAGCCGTATGACTTTGGGCAAGTCAACCCCAATTGTACTACTTTCTTCCTCCAAAAAAGCAAAAAAAAAAGGAGAGAGAAGTATAGATTTTGTAATGGGAGAGAAGATAATCTCACTGTATGCTACCATGGTCAGAACACATATAGTGAATGACATCCTTTTCTGAGATTTGCATTTTAGTAGGGATGCTAACAAGCTTGAGAATATCCAAAGGAGGGAGAAGAGAAAGAATTAAATAAAGCACCAATTAAAGAAACTTGAGATGTTTAACTTGGAGAAAAGAATGCCTAGCGTGCATATGATCAATATCTTCTACCATTCAAAGGGCTGTCATGTGAAGGCTTCAGCCTTGCCTGAAAGATGGAAATAGAATTTATGGGTGGAAATTATGGGAAAGTTCTCACCCTAGTTCCTTCAACTGAGTGTCATAAAGCATGATTTCTGGTACTCTAAACATCCTGGTTGTACTCTTTTAGCTTCACTCCAGCATGACAACATTCTTAACATACAGTATCCAGAATTAAATACAATGTTCAAAAAGTGATCTGATCAGAGCAGAGAACATAAGAATCATCACCTCCCTTGTCCTACATACTATGTCTATCAAGGAAACCTGAGATTTCATATACATATATATATACACATATGCATATATTTATATGTATATGTATATATGTACATGCATATATCATAACATGTTATATATTTAAATCACATCGACACTATTCTCTCATTTTGAGCTTTTAGTTTACTTAATTCTTTAGATCTAACTATAACTCCCTCATATTGTACTAGTGATCACAAACATTTGAAACTAAGGATAGAAATGTATATTTATCCCTATTACATTTCATATTATAAAATTATATTTAGAACATTGTGATAGCTAAGATTTTGTCATCAAACATGCCACTTGTCCCCATTACTAGAACTTTATATCATCTGTAAATTTAATGATGAGGCCATCTATGCAACTTACAGAAATAAATCTGTGAACATAGATTATTGGGGCACTGTTATAGGAACGTAAATTTTTAAGATCTTCCCTGCTCCTAGGTTAAGTGCACCTGGAGCCTATGGTGGGAGGCTTGTTTTTCAGGAACTCCCACACCTTGGTGCTTTGTGATTGGGCAGTGGGTCAAGAAGGTTGTTAAAATCTCTGAGCCGGGAGAAGGCTATATAAACCCTGATGGGAGGCTTTGCTTTGGGGCTCACTTTGAGAAGTATTGTGTGATTTGGCCAGATGAGACTCTGGGCAGCCATTGAGAGCCCCCCAGCTTTGAAAACCCAGATGTTTATGCTTCCCTCTCTGGTAACTGTGATTTGGTATTGATAATGTTTGGACACTTTGGAAGCCTGCTTGTTCTGTTTGTTTCTCTGTTTTGAAACTTCTGTCTGTATACTCTGAAGTTCGGGGTGCTGACCTTTTTCCCCTGAACTAGGTAATATATGTTTGTTTGATTAAAGTAAGCTTGTTAACCACTTTTGAGTTGCTTTCCTTTAGAAAAGCATATCTAAGAACCTGCGTTAGCAGCCACCCGGAGATGTTGGGGTGCTTACTGCTACAGGCACTCACTCCAAGTTGAAAGCAATCTTATTAAAACTACCCTCTGGATGTAGTCATCTGACCATATCTAATCCAAATAACTATATGCTCACTGATCCCACAGCTCCACATCATATTCAAACAGATAACATGAGAGACTCAGACAAAATCTTTGCTGAAATACATGCATATTATGTTTATAGCAGTCATCTTACCTACTAATATATTAACCTCATCAAAAATCAATTCCATTTAGTCTACTTTTCCTGTCCTTGACGAAGCCATGCTGGCTTTTAGTGATGGCTTTGTCCTTGTCTAAATGCTCACAGATCATAAGTTTAATAAAAACCTCTAGAGTTTTGTCAGAAATTGACGCTATGGTCTGCTATTGTTTTTTGTCAAAATCAGCACTGTAGAATTTCAGACATTCTCTCGGCTCACTGGGAAGGTATTCTTTAGGACCTGATAACTTGAACTAATTGGTAAGTGGCAGCTTCTCTCTTAGAATTATCTCACTTATCTTCTGTTTTAACTACCTGTTAATCCTTATTGTCTAATCTTTCCAAATACTTAGACCTTTCTCCCTTGTAGAGAAACCAAAGACAATTGAGCTTCTCTCCCAACACTTACAATTATTTCTGCCATTACCTTCACTGCTAGTGTGATTCAATGACCCATATTGAATTACACCCCCCCCCAAAAAAAACTTTCCTATTTCCACTGAACACAACTCCAGTTACCCAGGCTTGTAATCTTGAAACCATCCTTGACCCTTCCTTCTATCTTACCTCCATACCAATCAGTTCCCATTTCCTACTGACTTTACTCCCACCACATCTCTCAAATTTGTGTCTTCTGAAATTCATATGGCTATGATTCTAATTTGGGCTCTTAACCTTCTTGCCTGAACTACTGTAATAACCTCCCAATTGAGCTTTCCACTTTCCATATTGCCCTTCTCTAATCTTTCTTGTATACAGTTGCCAAAATAATCTTCTTAATGTCCAGCCATGATCATCCTCCTGATCAAAGGTTTTCACTGTCTACAGGATAAAATAAAAAACCTAGGCTTGACATTTAAGTTCAGGCTCACCTCCCCCTAGCCAATAATCTGACTCCTATTTTCCTTTCTAGACTTATTTCATATTACTCTCACTTGCAAATTCTATATTCCAGCGATCATTCCTAAAACTACCTGTTCCTAAAATTCTATGCCCCCCACCTCTGTGCAAATGCACAGTGCATTCCTCCATGCTTATGATTCATTCCTGCCTCATCCCTGCCTCTCAGAATTCCTTCAAGATTCAATTCAGGCATCATCTGAGAAACCTTAGCTGATCTCCATTCCCCTCCCAGTTTTTAGTTTTCTTACATTATTCTTACATTATCACATTTGGGGGGGGGGGGTTATATATGTTTTATCTCTCAGCAGAATATCAGTTTACCACACCACCCCAACACAGGAAGTTTAGTGATAGAGAGAATGGCTTGCCAGATTAAACAGTCCAAGGCAAAAAGCAAGCCCGAAGTTGCTCGTCTTTTTCACCTGATTAACCAACCCCCTATTCCCCTGCCCCCGCCACTGCCACAGAATGGATAGGGGAACAAGAGATAAATTGGAGTTTGTTACATTATGCCAAAGCATCAAGTTCTTTCCTCACTGAGTCACACATATTCTTGTATAACCCAGAGCTTTTCATGGGTTCACCCTGGAATGGTACCTACATAGGGTGATTTAACTTCACCTATGCAGCCACAGAGTAATTAGTAATATCTCATTATAGGGAGATAGGTGCTGTAATATGAATGATGGTCCACCCAGTATTAGAATATTAAAGATACACCTGGTTTCAGGCATTAAATGACCCAATCTCAAATCTTTGCTTAAACCTGAAACCTATGAAAGGGGAGTATTTTTTCCATGCGATTCAATTAAGATTAGAATGAATTATTTTGCCCAACCCTTTCTCCTTCTAAGGATAACATAAAAGTATTTTAACCAGTTCCCTAATCATATACATTCATTATTCTTGTACCAAAATATATGCTTTAATAATGCTTTAAATGCAAAATAATGCTTTAAAAGACAATATGGATAGGTTAGGCCATCGTGGTACAAGCAGAGGCAGAGCTAAAGACCACGTCCGTCAACAAGTTTTTCAGATGTTTTTTTTTTTTCCATTACAGCATCTTTACCTTTCCAGGTCAAAGATGGGATTAAAGATTTTCAGGGCACTGACATTTGAAATCAGGTTACTGCACACACATACATAAGAGTATTTATATGGTATTTACTTGTTATGTAGCCAAATAATCTTGGGTTTGGGGTTTCCTTCTGCCCGGCAAGTAAAATAGACAGTGTTCCCTGAAGTGACATCCACATCTTGGGGCTCAAAGGTAATTCGAGGTCTCTCTGTAACAAAAGAATTAAGTTGACTTAGGAGAAATCTTAAAAGATTAATATTTCACCATATGCTACCGAGGCTGTTGAAAAGGAGCTGGAGGAAAATTTCAGAGCTCCTTTGGTAAGCTTGGTTTATGTGAGAGCAGAAGTTTACATAAGGTTTCATTAGCTAACAAGAAATTCATGAAATATCACCCTATTCTTTCATCACCATTTTTGCAACTTAAAGGCCTTTAGACATCTCAGTTGTTTTTTCTGTTTGGTAATTAGAAACATTTTTGCTTGCAATTCACCCCATGGAAAAATCTGCAGTGCGGCATTTTAAGTCAAGCTTTCTGAGTGCTCTAATTTCTAAAAGTTCAAAGCAACTGAATTTATGGGAAGGTTTGGATTTTATGGGTCAATTTTTCAAACCAAGTAGCTAAATTAAACTTGCAGTTTTACATTCACTATTCCTGGACAATTAGCTTTCTAACCACCCAGTTTATGCATTTTACTTGGGGTTTCATAGACCAATCCTTAAACCTCAATGAACAAAAATGCTTACCAATGCAAGCTAATGTTCCCTTTCCATAGACTAAAGTCTGAGTGCTAGAAGAATGAAAGCATTTTAAATTTAGTTGTAATAAAGCATGTTTAAGATTCTTCTGAAAAGGCTCATATCCTACTCAATTAAATTTGGAAGAAGCCATTGTTCAGACAAGTGTTTCACTTTTTACAGAAAATCCCATACTTTTTCTTTATACTTTACAGTGTGCCTCAATTCAAGTTACTGCTAGAACCTCCCTGTCATAAAGATTTTCCCATGTCACTTGGCGAAATGGAGAGGAAGATCTATAAACAATCTTTCACAATCATTTGAGTTGATTACTTTATTTACAAAAAAGGGAGAGAAGCAGTCAGTCAACTAGATTTATACAGCTCTTACTATTTGTCAGGCACCATGTTAAGTGCTGGAGATACAAAGAAAGGCAAAAATAAATCCAAACAAACAAAAATTCCCTGCTTTCAAAGACTTTACAGTCTAATAGGGGAAATAACACACAACAAATAACAATGTACAGCAAGGTACATAAATGGCAAATTGCAGATAATTTTAGAGAAAAGGCACTAAGATTAAGAAGGACTAAGAAACACTTCTTGCACAAGGTAAGACATTAGCTGAGATTTGAAGGAAGCCAGGGAAGCCAGGAGGGAGGAATGAGGAGAAAAATAGTTCCAGGCATGGGGGACTGACAGTGTAAATAAATAAAAGTTGAGAGAGGGAGATGTGAAAGGGACGGCAAAAAGGTCATTGCTATTGGATCAAAGCATACATGGGGGTGGCTGGGGTAGCAAAGTATATAGGCTTAGGAAAGTAGGCATAGGCCAGTCTATAGGGGACTTCAAAGGCCAAAGAGAAGATTTAATTTTGATCCTGAAGGCAATAGGGAGCCTTTGGAGTTTATTGAATGGGAGTAGGAGGGTGACTTGGTTAGATATTTGCTTTTAAAAGATAAGTCTGACAGCCGAGAGGTGCATGGGCTGGAGAGAGATTTGTGATAGAGAGAACAACCAGCAGGCAGAAAGTGGTGAGCTCCTGAACCAAAATAGAGTCAGTGTCAGTGAATGGGGGGAGGGACTTATGAGAGAAATGCTATAAAGATAGAAATGACAAGTCTGGGCACAGCACAGGATTATAAATCTAGCACCAGATGGATGTATTCCAATCCCTTATTTTAGAACAGTGAAAAGTGAGGACCAGGGACATAAAGCGATATGCCTAAGGTTAACAAAGGCAGTAAGCAAAAGAAACAAGATTTGAATTCAGATCCTCTGACTCTATAGCTTGTGTTATTCTACTTTACCAAAAACAAACTTTATCTATTTATGAGGATTGGCACAACATATTTTATCTGGGAAACGAGGTGGGGTAGTTGCCAGGCCTGGAGTTAGGAAGACTCATCTTCCCGAGTTAAAATCTGACCTCAGATACTTACTAGCTGTGTGATCCTGGGCAAGTCACTTAACCCTGTTTGCCTTAGTTTACAATCTGTAAAATAAGCTGGAGAAGGACCAGTAGTACCTTTACCAAGAAAACCCCAAATGGGGTCACAAAGTCGGACTCAACGGAAAACAACTGAACAACAATATATATTTTATTGGATATCATGTGACTTAGCTCAGAAAACCTAAATATAAGGTATTATTGTTATTTAGCATCATCACAGACTTTTAATTGAATTGATACAGATTCACATCATCTCTCATGTTATCAGTATATAGTAACCATGGATTGTCTTATAAGACAATAGATTTGGAGCTGGAAAGAACCTTAGGCATCATTTCAACCAATAGCCTCATTTTGCAGATGAAGAGACTGAGGCAAAGTTAAATGACTTGCCCAAGGACACACAGACAGAAAGAGGCTAAGCCAGCAGGTGCATCCAAGATCTCTGACTCCAAAGCCACTACTTTTTCCAGCTCTGCACCCTTAAAAGAAATACACAGTACATTCTCACAAGGCTCAAAATGTTTTTAGATTATAAATATTCTTTCATTGTGCACACCATTTTATCTGTTTCATGTTTCAATTTTGATTATATTTAGGGTTAAAGGGGAAAATGAACAAATGTACATAATAGGAAATAAATCTCTATCCTCCTTAGACTTCTATTATAAGACTAATTAGTTGTACCTATAACACTTTGATTCAAGTTGTCAAAACAGAAATATTATGGCTCACTTATCTTCTCAGTGCAAATAGAGCATTTGTAAAATTTTTTAAAGTAACTAATGAAAAGCAACTGCATTCTTATTCATTAATTAGTCAAGAGACATTTCTTTACACAAGATTAGTATTTAAAGTAATCTGCTACATTAAAAAAACTAGCTTTAGAAATATAATTTTCTGGTTAAGTACAACTAATGAATTTGTCAAATGTTTTTTTATTAGAGTTACTATTTGGTCACCAGTAGCAACATCTATATGCTTCAATACTTTGAGGAGTTGTGATTTCTCCAGGATGGATACTCTCTCCATTAATGCAAATCATAATCCCTCTGTGACTTAGCAGATGGTCATCAAGAGTTGCTATGACCAAAAATATGTGTCATCTCATGGCCAAACTGGCCTCTCTAACCTTAGCTTGCAGGGTCTTCAGACACTAGGTATCTAGGCCATGCCTGGGACCAAATGTCAAGACTTTTCACTTTGGCAAGATGAGCAAAAATCGTAGTTTAATGTTTGACACCACTATTAGACACTAGAGTACGAATTTAGTGAAAGACATCTCTAGAGTACATGTAACTTGACTTTCTATTATGTGGCTGGGTTCTTTGATTGATCTGTGATTAGTCATTATTATAGTCCCCAAAACAAAATGTATCATGTTGATCGATCAATCATAATTATGGCCCCCAAAAATGATCATAAAATTCATTCATTCTCTGTTAATTATTTTCTTCTGTTAAATATTTATGATTTATCATGCATGTAGGTTCTCTGAACATGGTTGTTTGTATGTTGTCACCACCATCAGACTATATGTTCCTTGAGAACAGGGACTATCTTTTAACTCTCTTATAATCCCTGAGTTTAGCACAGTGCCTGGAATAGTAGGTGTTTAACAAGTATTTACTCACTCACTATTAAGTGCCTACTGCACACATAGCTCTGTACTAGATACTATCATACAAAAGAAGTAGAAAACAAACTTCTTGCTCTTGTAGAACTTATAATCTAGATGGGATAATAAAACAAATATAGAATAGAAATCTGGAGGAATAGAAATAAGATAACAATAATATAGTACAAACTATATAGGAGAGTTGAGAAATTGGATCAAGTTATGCTGAAATTAGTCAAAGAAGGTTTCTTAAAGGAAGGGAGCCATGAAACAGGATTTAAAGGAAATGATGGATATGAATTGGTAGAAAAGAGGTAAGAGAGTATTTCAGGAACGGAAAACAGTATATGATAAGGCACAGAAGCAGGAAAACATAAATGATGGAGTATAAGGATAGCCTACTAGAAAAACTAAAGGGAATATGCCAGGAGGTATTGTTAGATGATTTGGATAGGTAGGGTGTATAGCATGGCAGACAACGGAATGTACTCAGTGCTAAATGGAGAAGTTTAGATGTGTTCCAGTAGGCAATAGTTAATGTAAGTTTTGAAGGAAAATGATAACTTTTTATATAAATCATATCTGGCAAGGAAAATAATCGACCATATGGACATAGACATTCTTCTTCATTCATAAATTGGTTCTTACAAAGAAAAAGCCCTCTCTCTGGGACAATCTTAAATTTTTCTTGAGAAATATCATCAAAACTGTCCGTTCACAAGGTCAATATCCTGAGCATTTAAGGGTTTCCATCATTACCTCAATATTTTACATTATGTAATTATTTAAATAATTTAATGTTTCATAATGACTACCAACTTTCTCGACTTTAAAGCTAGCACAAATGTAATAGAGTATAATACTATAAGATGTTTGGAATTCATATATTTTCCTAGTGCAGTCAAGACTTAAAACAAATTCAATAACTACTACTACATAAATATAAAATCATAGTTTGCCTCAAATAAAACTTTATACTTTATAGTTTAAAATTACAATTAACATAATTGCTAATCCTAATTGACAGTGTGGTACAGTAGATAGAACACTGGACTAGGAGTTGGAAGACCTCATGTCTGAGCTTACTTCTGCCTTGGCTAAATCATATTAACTTTCTTGGATGTGGTTTCCTTATCTATAAAATGAAAGTGTTGGAAGAGATGTCTAAAGGTTTTTCTGCTCAAAATCCTATGACTTTAAAGACTTCCTTTAAAGGAAAGACAATATATGATGCAAAGAATTATAGTTATTTCCTTTTTAAAAGAACAATCTAATAGTATTTCAACATAATTCTGTGAGCAGTTTTCCAAGTATATATCTATTAACAGGTACATTAAAGAAAGAGAGTACATGAAAGCTTTAAGACATCATGAAAAGGACTCACCACAGTTGAATTCGTCAGCTGTTAAGGAGGCAACTGATCTCCCTTGAAGGCTTCTGGGATATTCACAGGTTGCAGCTGCCTGAGTGTGGCCATTCTGAGCATAGACTTTTAAAAGCTTTCCCAGCCATGCTAGATCACAGTCACATACCAGAGCATTTGAATCTAGGCGCCTACACATGGAAACAATTAAAGCCAGATCACTGAAATTGTTTTGAATATATCTTAATGAATATCATATTCAAAATCATTAAATATCATTGAACACCACTGAATATATTGTATTAAATATCATCGAATGTCAAATGAGTTTCCATGTGCCTCATTTTACTCCATGGACAAAGACAGGCACATAAATAACACTTGAGAGGCAGTTGGGTGGTCTGGTAGCTTGAATGGAGTCAGGAAGACCTCAGTTCAAATGCTGCCTCAGAACTACTTCCCATGGTTACTTTGATGATCACATAAGATGATCATATAAAGAGGATCATATAAAATACTTCACAAACATTAAAACACCATAAATAAATATAAATACACATATATGAAATATACATATATTCACACATATGTTTTGTGTGTATGTATACATTGGAGAAGAAAATGGCAAACCACTCTGGTATCTTTACCAAAAAAAAAAACAAAACAAAACCCTAGAGTCACAAAGAATCAGACATGCCGAAAAATGACTGAACAACAACATATAAATGTGTATGTGTATGTATTTTTATCATTACTTTTATTATTACAAAAAATTCCACGATTAACGTATAGAAAGCCTTGGAGCAAAACAAATATGCACACTCTCTTTACTATTATTTGATATAGTTCTGAAAATGCTATCAAGAGCAACAAGACAAAAGAAAGGTATTAAAAAACTAATCATAGGTAAAGAGGAGCTAAAAGTATTCCTGATCCTGATAATAAGATTGTTTATTTGGAAAACCTTAGGGAATTAACAATGATACTGAGACAATCAATAGCTTCTGCAAAGTTAGAAACTATAAAATAAATCCTCAAAAATGAACAGCATTTGTACATAATAATAACAAAACATGAGAAGCAATAATAGAAAGGAAATTCCATTCCAAATAGCTACAAAATGCATAAAATATCTGGAGATCAACCTTCCAATGTACACAAAAGATTTGTGTCAATTCAATTAAAAAGTAATCCTTAAAGAAATAAAGAACAACTTAAATTGCTTAAGGAATAATCAGAGCTCATAGCTAGACCAGGCCAATATAATAAAAATGGCAAAACTACCAAAATTAATTTACACTTTTAATGCTATACCAATCAAATTGCCAAGGGACTACTTTACAAACCTTGATAAATTAAAAAGAAAATTCATTTGGAAAAATAAAATATCTACAATATCAAGGGAAATTATAAAAAGAAGTAAGGACAAGGGGTAATAACATTTCTAAACCTCAAACAACATTACAAAATAGTAGTTATCTAAACCATTGCACATTTGTTAAATATTAGAGAGATCAATGGAACAGATTAGAAAAGGGAGATTCAAAAACAAAAGAACTCAATATCCCAATGCTTGATAAAGTGTAAAACATGTTACCTAGGGAAAAACTCCCTATTTGACTTTAAAAAAAAAAAAACTGCTGGGAAAACAATAAAACAGACCAACATCTACCACTACTTATCACAATACATTTTAAGTTGACATGTGACCTCAATATTAAAGACCATGCTACAAAAAATTAGCAGAGAAACAGATGGTACAACGCTCACAGCTATGTGTTAAGAGAAATATTCTTTTTTTTTTTAAAGCAATTGGGGTTAAGTAACTTGCTCAAGGTTACACGGCTAGTCATTATTTATGCGTGGGTGCTCATTTTCTGAGGCTGGATCTGATCTCGGGTCATCCCAACTCCGAGGCCGGCACTCTTACTCATTGCGCCACCTAGCCACCCCTTTAGGGCAGTTGGGGTTAAGTAACTTGCCCAAGGTTACATGGCTAGGTTTTTGTTTGTGCGGATTAAGTGTCAGAGGCCGGCTCTGAACTCAGGTCCTTCTGACTCCAGGGCCGGCGCTCTATTCACAGCACCACCTAGCCGCCCAAGAGAAATATTCTTAACCAAAAAAGAAAAAGATGCAAAAGATAAAATAGATAACTTTGGTTAATTGAAACTGAAAAGCTTCTACACTGATATTACTGTATCTAGGAAAAGAAGGGAAGTGGTCAAATGGGGGAATTTTTAACAAATTTCTATGATAAGGACTTAGCATTCAGGACATATAAACGATTAATACATGTATGTAAAATTAATACTCAAATAGATAAATGGTCCAAGTATAAGAATAAAAGTTTCTCAAAAGAACTGCAAATTATCATAATCACATGAAAATGTTCCAAATCATTAATAGTAAGAGAAATGCATATCAAAATAACTCTGAGCTTCCACCTCACAGTATGCCAATTGGAAAAAATGACAAAAAATTGCAATAGTCAGTGGCAGGGTGGGGGTTGAGAGAAGACTGGTATGTGAATACATTGCTAGTGGTACTGTGAAGTAGTATAACTATTCCGGAAAGCTAAAATAACTAAAATGTCATACAAACCCTTTGAATCAGAGACTTCATTACTGTTCTTGTACCCCTAGTAAGCCATCCATAAGAAAAAAAATCAATATATACTGCAAAATATTTATTTTTTAAACAAATGCTTTATTAACTTCTGTTTTACATCATTCATTTCCGTCAGATTTTGAGTTACAATAATTTCCCCCCCTGTTTTTCCCCTACCCACCCTCCCAGAATAGCAGTCCCACAAGATATCGCTTCCTCCAATCTGCTCTCTCCCATATCTTCTCCCATACCCCCTTCGACTTTTCCATTAGAAGAAGGTGAATCTCTGTGCCCCAATGCCTGCACATCTTATCTCCCCATTACAAGCAAAAGAGTATTAATATTAGTATTTATATATATTTGAAACATTTAATTTTAAGACCTCGAATTTCAGATCCATTTCCTTCCTCCCTTGTCACCCATTCCCTCTGGGAAGATAAGTAATTCAGTATATGTTGTACATGTCTAGCTATGCAAAACTTTACCATAATAGATATACTGTATAAAGCTGCTTATAATTCCCTCCCACCCATCCCACCCCACACCTGGTCCATTCCCTACTTGATCCTGTCCCTCTTCTATAGTGGGTACTTCCAACCTCCCCTCCCCACAAGGATGGCCTCCCATCCATCATCCCCCCTCTCATCCCCCTTCCCCCTATTCTGCTGCAGGTTGAGATATCCCATTTAGTATGTATGTCATTCTCTCCCTGAACCAAATTCAATGAGAATGTGGTTTTGCCTTTTTGTTTTCCTATTCTTCCCCTCCCATGCGGCCACTTCCCCTTGCTTCTTCTACATGAGATAGTTTACCCTAGCTTGTCTCTTCCCATCTCCTCTTGCCACTTTCCTCTCTCATCTCATAATTTCACCCCTTGAGTATCATCCCTTCACAACAAATTCAACCTATGCCCTCTATCCATATATAACTGTAAACATAGGTATACACATTCACATATGTATTCATATGGCCATACACACTTCTTCCAATATTTTCATACTGAGAAAGGTTTCATCAATCATAGTTATTGTTTTTCCAAATAGGAATGTAAATAGCTCAACTTTGATAAGTTCATTTTAATTTCTTTTTCCTGATTACCTTCTCAGGTATCTCTTGCTTCTTGTGTCTGGATGTCAAATTTTCTATTCAACTCTGGTTTTTTCCTCAAGAATGCTTGAAAGTCCTCTATTCCACTGAATGACCATATTTTCCCCTGAAACAAAATACTCAGTTTTGCTGGGTAGGTGACCCTTGGGTTCATTCCCAGCTCTTTTGCCCTCTGGAATATCATATTCCATGCCCTTCTATCCCTCAGTGTAGAAGCTGCCAGGTCCTGTGCTATTCTGTTTGTGTTTCCACAATATTGAAATTGTTTCTTCCTGGCTGCTTGGAGTATTTTCTCCTTGATCTGGGGATTCTGGAACCTGGCTATAATATTTCTGGGAGTTTTCTTTTTGGGATCTTTTTCAGGAGGTGATTGGTGGATTCTTTCAACCTCTATTTTGCCCTCTGGATCTAAAACATCAGGGCAATTTTCCTTGAGAATTCCTTGAAGGGTGATTTCTAGGTTCTTTCTTTGATCATGGCTTTCAGGTTGTCCAATAATTTTTAAATTGTCTCTCCTGGATCTATTTTCCAGGTCAGTGGTTTTTCCCATGAGATATTTCACATTGCCTTCTATTCTTTCACTTGTTTGGATCTGCTTAACAGCATCTTGATTTCTCATAAAGTCATTAGCTTCCATTTGCTCCAGTCTAACTCTGAAGGTATGAATCTCCTCAGCGAACTTTTGAGATTCTTTTTCCATCTGGAAAATTCGGTTTTTTAAGGCATTCTCCTCATTGCCCTTTTGGGCCTCCTTTTCCATTTGAGTTAGTCTATTTTGTAAGGTGTTGTTTTCCTCAGTCAGGCTGTTGACCCTCATTTCATACTTTTCCTGCATCCTTCTCATTTTTCTTCCCAATTTTTCCTCCACTTCTCTTATTTGATTTTTAAAGTCCTTCTTAAGGTCCTCTATAGCCTGTAACCCCCCCATATTTGGGGCTTTTGGAACAGGATTTCTGACCTCACAGTCCTCCCCCTGTTCTATGCTTCAATCCACTTTGCCCCCAAAATAGGAGTCTAAGGTTGCATTTTTCTGTTTATTTTGTTTCCTTTGCCTTGACATGTTGCCACTTAATTACTTGACTTTTGGGCTTGTTGCCACAGTAGGACTCTGCCACCAAACAAGAGAGCTTTTGTCCCGAACTTTGGGGTCTTCACAGCTTTCTGGCAAGCTGGATACCCACCCTAGACCTCCCCCCCAGATCACAATCCAGATCCAGGGAGGTTAAAGCAAGAGAGATTACCCCCCCAAGACTGATCGCTGGATCTCCCTACAGTTCGCAGGCCAGGAGCTGGAGCTGCCACTGAAAACTACAAAATGGCGTGTCTCTTCAGAGGTTTCTAGCCCCCAGGGGAGGAAGCTGACGCGTTCCCCAAATACTGGTCCCAAAGTCCATAGGGCACTAACCTCTCACTTTGTTCTAGGCATGTCTATGTTGATATTTCTGGAATCGCCACAGCTGCTGGTGTTCTGGGGTCCCTCCAGCCAGCTGCTGGCCCCGCTGCCCTAGGGCTAAAACCACGGCTCAGGAGGACCTGGGCTGTGCTGCAGGCTCCCAGAGCACTGCACTGGTCCTTCCTGCAGGGCTGCTGGGCTCTCCTCAGTGGGAGGTTAGCTTCTTGGCTGTCCTCAGTGGGAGGTTAGCTTCTTTGTGTTGTTCTTTGGGTGCTGGGGCTCCAGAAGTTGTTCAGAGTCCCCTTTTACATAGTTTGGAGGTAATCTGGGGGGAGAGTGCCTTGGACGTGCTGTTTCTACTCTGCCATCTTGGCCTAGAGCATTTTTTCATATGATTATTGATATTGTTAATTTCTTCCTCTGAAAACTACCTGTTCATATCATTTCACCATTTATCTATTGAGAATGACTTGTATTCTTATAAATTTGACTCAGTTCTCTGTATATTTTAGAAATGAGGGCTTCATTAGAGACACTAATTGTTTAAATTCTTTCCCAATTGTCTGCTTCCTCCTAATCTTGGTTATATTGGCTTTGTTAGTACAAAAACTTTTCAATTTAATGTAATCAAAATTATCCATCTTGAATTTCATAATGCTCTCTATCTCTTGTTTGGTCATAAAATCTTCCTTTCTCCATAAATCTGACTGGTAAAGTATTCCTTGCTCTCCCAGATTGCTTACAGTGTCTGCCTTTATATCTATATCATGAACCCATTTTAACTTTATTTTGGTAAATGATATAAGTTATTGGCCTATGCCCAGTTTCTGCCATACTGTTCCAGTTTTCCCAGAAATTTTTGTCAAATAGTGAGTTCTTATCCCTGAAGCTGGAGTCTTTGGGTTTTTCAAACAGTATATTACTATAGTCATTGACTACTGTGTCTTGCTTGTCATTTCTTACAATATAATAATATCACATTACAATAATATATCGCAGCTTGTTTAGCCATTTCCCAATTGATGGGTATTCCTTTTTAATTTTGTATAACCAAAATTATCTATTTTACATTTTGTAATGCTCTCTATATCTTCTTTGGTCCTTAAAATTCTTCCTGTATCCATAAATCTGACAGATAAACTATTCCATGTCCTCTTCATTTGCTTATGTTATCAATCTTTATGTGTAAATCATGTACCCATTTTGATCTTATCTTGGCATATGGTGTGTGATGTTGGTCTATGCCTAGTTTCTGCCATACTATTTTCCAGATTTCCCAGATGTTTTGTAAAATAATGAGTTTTTGTTCCAAAAGGTTGTATCTTTTGGTTTATCATATACTACATTACTATAGTCATTTACTATAATGTAATTTTTACCCACCATGCTATTTTTCCTTGTTTATCCCCCTCCTACCCCTCACCCTTTTCTTTCTCACAATTATTTTACTGCTGATCCCCACCTTCCCCAGTATATTCTCCTTTTTATCAGTATCCTCTCCTCTTGTTATTCCCATTCCTTTTTACTTATTTATAGGAAAAGATAGATTCCTTTATCCAACTGATCATGTATTTTATTCCCTCTTGAGCCAATTTTGATAAGAGTAAGGTTTAAGCTTTGCCCTCCAATCTTCTTTCTCATCTTTCCCTCAATTATAATAGCTCTTTCACACCTCTTTTTTGTGGGATAATTTACCACATTCAATCTTCCCCCTCCCTTTTCTTCCAGTGCAATTTTATTTCATACCCCTTTATTTTGTATTTTGGGGTACCGTCCCATCAAAGTCATCCTATATCTACACTATCTACATATACTCCTTCTAATTTCTCTTATAGTAATACAGTTGTTAAGAGATACTAATATTATCTTGCCAAATAAAAATATAAAGTTTAACCTTATTAAATTTCTTAAGTTTTCTCTTTCTTATTTATTTTTTATCTGTCTATGTTTTCTACCTTTTTATGTTTCCCTTGAGCCTTGAATTTGGAGTCATTTTTTTTTTCAGCTCTGGTCCTTTAATTAGAAATTCTTGAAAGTCTTCTATTTAGTTAAATTTCCATTTTTCCCCTGAAATACTATATTCAGTTTTGAGGAGTAGGAGATTCTTGGTTCTAATCCTAACTCTTTTGCCTTCCAGTACATATTTTGAACCATTCAGTTTTTTAACGTGGAAGCTGCCAACCCTGTGTCATTCTGACTCTAAGAGCCACAATATTTGAATTGTTTCACTTTCACTGCTTGCAATACTTTCTCCTTGATTTGTGAGCTGTGGAATTTGGCTATGATATTTCTGGGAATTCTCATTTTAGGATTTCTTTCAAGTGCTGATAGGTGGATTCTTTCAATTACTATTTTTCCTCCTGGTTCTAGTATATCAGGGAAATTTTTTTTTATTATTTCTTGAAAGATGTTTAGGCTTCTTTTTTTAACCATGGCTTTCAAGTAATCCAGTGATTCTTATATTATTTCTCCTGGATCTGTTTCTAGGTCAGTTGTTTTTCCAACGAGAAATTTAATATATTCTTCAATTTTTAAATTTTGTTTTATCATATCTTGATGTCTCATAATGTCATTAGTTTCCACTTGTTCAAATTTAATTTTTTTTATACTTCTTTTAATTTTTTTTAAGGAAAATTGTTTATTTCAGTTTTCTTTTTTCTTTTCTTTCTTTTTTTTAAAATTAATTTATTAGTTTAGTTTCAGTTAACAAGTTTCAATTCCATAGTTCCTTGATTTTCAAATTTCCTTTACTTCCCTCCCCCCTCCCCACACGACAGCATATAGTCCAGTATAGGATCTGCAAATGCATTCATATTAGACATTATTCCAATTACAAAGGCGTATTGTACTAGGTGGGATGAAAGATGGTAAGGAAGAAATAAAACCAAACAATGAAAAGAACAATATCATTTAGTTTGCTTCCATCAGGATTCAGGTTCAGTTCTTTCTAGTTATATCTCTGGATGGGGAATTTCTCACTTTCTTGAATCTTTCAGGATTAACTTATATCACTGCATTGCTGAAAAGAGTCCAGTCTGTCATAGTTGGTCATCACAGATATGGTATGTCTGTGATTGTTTACAGATTTCTTCTGATTCTACTCTTCTCGCTCAGCATCAGTTTGTATAAGTCTCTCCAAGTAATTATGAAATCCGTCACCTCTTCATTTCTTATAGCACAATAATATTCCATTACATTCATATACCACAACTTGTTTAGCCATTCCCCAATTGATGGGCACTCCTTTAGTTTCCAATTCTTTGCAACTACAAAAAGGGCTGCTATAAATATTTTTGTACATATGGGTCTTTTTCCCACTTCTGTGATCTCTTTGGGATATAACACTAGAAGTGGTATTGTTGGGTCAAAGGGTATGAAATTATTTATAATCCTTTGGGCATAATTCCAGATTGCTCTCCAGAATGGTTGGATAAGTTCACAACTCCACCAGCAATGTATTAGTGTTCCAATTTGTCCACATCCTCTCCAGCATTTGTCACTTTCTTGTTTTGTCATATCTTAGCCAATCTGATTGGAGGGATGTGGTATCTCAGAGTTGTTTTGATTTGCATTTCTCTAATTAATAGTGATTTAGAGCATTTCTTCATATGCTTATAGATATCTTTAATTTCTTTCTCTGAAAATTTCCTGTTCATATCCTTTGACCACTTATCAATTGGGGAATGACTTGTATTCATATAGATTTGGCTCAATCCTCTATAAATTTTAGAGATGAGTCCTTTATCAGAGACACAAGTTGTAAAAATTCTTTCCCAATTTCCCACCTCCCTCTTGATCTTGGTTACACTGGCTTTGTTTGTGCAGAAGCTTTTCAATTTAATGTAATCAAAATTATCCATTTTGCATTTTATAATGCTCTCTAATTCTTGTTTGGTCCTAAAGTCTTCCCCTCTCCACAGATCTGTCAGGTAAACTATTCCTCGCTTTCCCAAATTGCTTACATTATCATCCTTTACACCTAGATCATGCACCCATTTGGACTTGATTTTGGTATATGGTGTTAAATAATGATCTATAACAAGTTTCTGCCATACTGTATTCCAGTTTTCCCAGCAGTTTTTGTCAAATAGTGAATTCTTATCCCAAAAACTGGGGTCTTTGGGCTTATCAAACAATAGATTGCTATATTCATTAGCTGCTGGGTCTCCTGCACCTAATCTATTCCATTGATCCACTACTCTACACCTCTGCCAGTACCAAGCAGTTTTGATGACTGCTGCTGTATAATACAGATTAAGATCTGGCATAGCTAGTCCACCTTCCCTAACATTTCTTTTCATTAATTCCCTTGGTATTCTAGACCATTTGTTTTTCCAAATAAATTTTGTTATTATTTTGTCTAACTCTACAAATTAGTTTTTTGGTAAACTGATTGGTATGGCACTAAATATATAGTTTAGTTTGGGTAAAACTGTCATTTTTATTATATTAGCTCGACCCAGCCACGAGCAATTGATATTTTTCCAACTATTTAGATCTGTTTTTATTTGTGTGAGAAGTGTTTTGTAGTTGTGATCATATAGATTCTGGGTTTGTTTTGGCAAGTAGATTCCCAAATATTTTATAATGTCTACAGTGGCTTTAAATGGGATTTCTCTTTCTATCTCTTGCTGTTGAGTTTTATTAGAGATGTACAGGAATGCTGAGGATTTATGTGGGTTTATTTTATATCCTGAAACTTTGCCAAATTTATTTATTGTCTCAAGTAATTTTTTACTTGATTCTCTAGGATTCTCTAAGTATATCATCGTATCATCTGCAAAGAGTGACAGCTTGGTCACTTCTTTGCCTAATTTGATTCCTTTGATTTCTTTTTCTTCTCTAATTGCTACTGCTAACGTTTCTAGTACCAGATTGAATAAGAGGGGTGATAGTGGACACCCTTGTTTCACCCCTGATCTTATTGGAAAGGCTTCTAGTTTATCCCCATTGCATATAATACTTGCTGATGGTTTTAAATAGATGCTAGCAACTATTTTAAGGAAGGCTCCATTTATTCCTATGCTTTCTAGTGTTTTTAATAGGAATGGGTGTTGTACTTTGTCAAAAGCCTTTTCTGCATCTATTGAGATGATCATGTGGTTTCTGCTAGTGTTATTGTTGATATGCTCAATTATACTGATGGTTTTCCTAATATTAAACCATCCTTGCATTCCTGGAATGAATCCTACCTGATCAGAGTGTATTACTTTTGTGATAAGTTGTTGGAGTCTTTTCGCTAATATTTTATTTAGAATTTTTGCATCTAAATTCATGAGGGAGATTGGTCTATAATTCTCTTTCTCTGTTTTATCTCTTCCTGATTTAGGAATCAGTACCATATTTGTGTCATAGAAAGAGTTTGGTAGGACTCCTTCTTCACTAATTTTCCCAAATAGTTTGTAAAGTATTGGAATCAATTGTTCTTTAAATGCTTGATAGAATTTACTAGTGAACCCATCTGGCCCTGGAGATTTTTTCCTAGGGAGTTCATTGAGGGCTTGTTTGATTTCTTTTTCTGAGATGGGGTTATTTAAGTAATTCACTTCCTCTTCAGTTAATCTGGGCAATTTGTGATTTTGTAAATATTCATCCATTTCACTAAGATTGTCATATTTATGTGCATACAATTGGGGAAAATAATTCCTCATTATTTTTTTGATTTCCTCTTCATTGGAGGTAGATTCACCCTTTTTATTTTTGATACTCATAATTTGGTTTTCTTTCTTTTTTTTATCATATTGACTAAGGGTCTATCAATTTTGTTGATTTTTTCATAAAACCAGCTCTTAGTTTTATTTATTAATTCAATAGTTTTCTTAATTTCAATTTTATTAATCTCTCCCTTGGTTTTCAATATTTCTAATTTAGTACTAAATTGGGGATTTTCAATTTGTCCTTTTTCTAGCTTTTTCAATTGCATGTCCAATTCATTGACCTCGATTCTCTCTGCTTTAATTAAGTATGCACTCAGGCATATAAAACTTCCCCTGAGAACTGCCTTTAGTGCATCCCACAAATATTGGTATGTTGGCTCATTATTATCATTCTCTTGAATGAAATTATTGATTGTTTCTATAATTTCTTGTTTGACCCACCAATTTTTTAGGATTAAATTGTTTAATTTCCAATTAGTTTTTAGTCTATCTTTCCATGGCCCTTTATTGCATATAATTTTTATTGCATCATGATCTGAGAATGACGCGCTTAATATTTCTGCCTTTCTGCAACTGGATTGTGAGGTTTTTATGCCCTAGTACATGGTCTATTTTTTAGTATGTACCATGCACTGCTGAGAAGAAAGTAAATTCCTTTTTGTCCCCATTCAGTTTTCTCCAGAGATCCATCATATCTAGTCTCTCTAAGATTCTATTCACCTCCTTAACTTCTTTCTGGTTTATTTTGAGGTTAGATTTATCGAGTTCAGAGAGGGGGAGATTAAGGTCCCCCACTAGTATAGTTTTGCTATCTATTTCTTCCTCTAATTCCTTTAACTTCTCCTCTAGGAATTTAGATGCTATACCACTTGATGCATATATATTAAGTAGTGATATTGCTTCATTCTCAATGGTGCCTTTTAGTAGGATATAGTTTCCTTCCTTATCTCTTTTAATTAGATCTATTTTTGCTTTTGCTTTATCTGAGATAAGAATTGCTATCCCTGCTTTTTTTACTTTAGCTGAGGCATAATTAATTTTACTCCAACCTTTTACCTTTACCCTGTGGGTATTTCTTTGTTTCAAATATGTTTCTTGTAGACAGCATATTGTAGGATTATGGTTTTTAATCCATTCTGCTATCCACCTCTATTTTATGGGAGAGTTCATCCCATTCACATTCACAGTAATAATGACTATCTGTCTCTTCCCCTCCATCCTATTCCCTCCCCTGTTTATGTTTTTGTTTCTTCCTTCTACCTTCCCCTCCTTGAAGTTTTCCCTTTTGACCACCCCCCCCTCAGTGTTCCCACCCAGTGATCCCTCTTCTTAACCTACCCTCTCCCCTTATTACTGTTTCCCTCCCTTCTAATCCCCCCTTTAGTCTCCTCTTTTTCACCCCCTTACCCTTCTGCTTTCTATAGGATGAAATAAGTTTTTTATACTTATCAGAGTGAATTACTCCCCGTTTGATTCCAAACCAATGAGAGTAAATTTCAAACATTGCTCCTCTCCCTCCCTCCTTTTCCTCTATTTAATGAATTTATGTGTTTATTCACATTAAAATCTTAAACTTCACTGATTTAAGTTGATCCCTCTTTGAACCAGAACCAATGAGAATAGTGTTTAAATGATGTTCCTCTCCCTCTTTCTTTCCCCTCTTCTATAGTGTGTTTTAATGTCTCTTCAGATGGCATATTTTACCTTTTCCTATCTAATCCTTTCCTTTTTCCCATTACAGTCTCTTTGATCCCCTTAATAGTTTTGTTTTGTTTTTTTAGACATCAGGTTAGTGCATTCATACCCACACCCTCTATCTAAGTATAACCTTTTTGAAGGTCATGATAATCATAAAGATTTTGAATATTGACAGTTATCAGCTCCACATATAGGGATGTGAACATTTTGCTCTTGTTGCATCCCAAGTAATGAGCATGTGTTTGTGGGTGTGGGTGTGTGCGCTTGTGCATGTGTGAGTCTGTTTCTCTTGTTTACCTTTTTATGTCTTTCTTGAGTCTTGTAATTGGAGATCAAATTTTCCATTGAGCTCTGGCTTTTTCATCAGGAACATCTGGAAGTCCCTTATTTCATTAAACGACCATCTCCTTGCCTGGAAGATTATGCTCAGTTTTCCTGGGTAGTTAATCCTTGGTTGTAGTCCTAGCTCTCTTGCCCTACGAAATATCAAATTCCAGTCCCTCCGCTCTTTTAATGTAGAAGCTGCTAGGTCCTGTGTGATCCTAACTGTAGTTGCTCGATATTTGAATTGTTTCTTTTTGGCTGCTTGTAGAATTTTTTCTTTAATCTTGTAGTTCTGGAATTTGGCTACTATATTTCTTGGAGTTTTCAGTTTGGGATCTCTCTCAGGAGGAATCCAGTGAATTCTGTCAATAGTTATTTTATCTTCTGATTCCAGGACCTCAGGACAGTTTTCTTTGACAATCTCTTGGAGGATGTTGTCTAGGCTGCTTTTTTCATCATGGCTTTCTGGTAGACCAATAATTCTTAGGTTGTCTCTCCTGGATCTGTTCTCTAGGTCAGTTATTTTTCCAGTGAGATATTTTACATTTTCTTTCAATTTTTCGATCGTCTTGTTTTGTTTAATTGACTCTTGCTGCATCATAGAGTTCTGAGCTTCAATTTGATTGTTTCTAATTTTTATCGAATTACAGTCTTCAGTTATTTTTTGAAGTTCCTTTTTTAGGGAGGTATTTTCTCCAATTACTTCACTGAGACGTTTTTCCAAGTTGGTCACTGCCTCCCTGATTTGGTCTTTAAAATTTTTCTTAAGTTCCTCCAGGAATGCTATTTGGGCTTGGGACCAGATCATGTTTCCTTCTGTGGTCTCAGGTGTGGGTAGAGAGTCTATATTGTCCTGTGTGTTTTGTTGTTCTTGCCCTGAATAGTATGCTCGAATAGACTTTTTTGCCTTCCCCTTCTCCTTCTTGGCTTCTTTTTTTTCCCATTGTGACTTCTTGTTTCTTAGTTTCTCAGGCTATGAGTTTAGGGCCTGATCCTTGACTGTGAATACCTCTGGGTGGCTAGTTTATGGCTAAGTCAGGGGAGTCAATGAGGGATGTAGATGAGTAGGTATGGGTGAGTCTGATCACTTCAGATTTCTGCCTCTATACCCCTGGGCTATAAGTAGGCTTTTGTTGGTAAGGAGAGGTGGGGCTTGTTGGGACCCCACCCTCTCTTCTCTTCAGACTCCTGGCTGTCTCAGTTACACCCCTTCTTGGAGAATCTCAAGCCTGGGGCTATTTCCATTAACTTGGGATTTCAATCTGGGTGGGAGACTTATCTTTGGGTTTTCTGTTTCATGAAGGAGGGTTGGGAGGATTGGAGCAGCTAGAATTTACTTTGCCATTCCAGCCCCTGTATTATACAGGCAGGCAGTTTCTAACCTTCCAGGCTGGGGGCCGAATGCAGCCAGAGAAGCCACTCTTTCCACTGAGGGCCCAACTGTCCTACCTGGCTCCAATGATCCTACCCGTCTGAGAGATGACTGCGATTCGTCCTTGGTAAGTCTGCAGGCTGGGGCTTTTGCTCTCTCTGGTGTAGTCTGCTTGTCTGCTCTTAGGTCTGAGCTGTGCAGACCCCACGCGCTCTGCGCTCGACCAGTCCGGACACACTGGGCAACCTCCTGGGCTGGACTCTGCCACACTCTGCCTTCCAGTGGGCTCTTTCACTACGGATTCTGCTCAGATTCACCCTTTGAGCCTTAGTGACCGAGGAGCTCAGCAAGGTTACTGCTTCCTTTCCGCCATCTTGGCTCCTCCCCCCTCAAATTTAATTTTTAAAGGATTATTTTCTTCAGCGAGCTTTTGTACTTCCTTTTCCATTTGACCAATTACATTTTTTAGGGACTTAGTTTCTTTGATAAATTTTTGTATATGTTCTCCCATGTTGTTGACTCTTTTTTCATGATTCTCTTGCATTATTCCTATTTATTTTCTCCATTTTTCTTCTGCTTCTCTAATTTGCTTTTTAAAATCCTTTTTAAGCTAACCCCAGAATTTTTGGGGGGGCCTGAGACCAAATTACCTTTTTGTTTTGAGGTTCCATACATAGCCATTTTGATACTATTGTCCTCTTCTAAGTTTATGCCTTGATCCTCCCTATTACCATTGTCACTTTCTATAGTCAGACTCTTTTTTCATTCCACTCTTTTTTTTCTGTGACTTGGCATTTTTATGTGACAGCTGGGCTCTGGTCCTGCACTGTCTAAGCTTTTTGTGCTGGGGTTCTGAATCTTACTGCTGGCTTTTGCTGAACTTTCAGACTTAGCTGCTTGCTTTCTCTGGAAAAGGGTAGGCTTCCCTTCTGACTTGGGGGGTATGGAGGTCCCTCTTGGACACCCCTGGGCATGGGGTTTTAGCTGCTGACCTGCTCCCAGGCCTTACCAATGAGTTGCTATGGTAACAAAGTCTTTCTGGCGGCTGGCCCTGTAGGAGGGATCTTGTTGCTTGTCTGCCTCAGGAGTGGGGGCCCTGCTCCTAGGTTGCTATGGAAACCAGGTCTCTCTGCTGGCTAGCTCCAGGGGCAGCATCTTGCTGTTGGCCAGTCCTGGGATGGGGCTTCACTCCTGGTTAGAGATGACGTCAAGGTCTGGCTGGTGACTTGTACTGGAATCTCTGGGGTGGGGCCTTGCTGTACTGTGTAGATTGTTTATTTGTCTAGGCGGCTGAGGGTTTGCAGGAGGGAGGAACCTCAATGGTGGATTGCCCTAGGCTTGGAGCCTTGCTGCAGGCCCCCTACTGTGGGGCTGGCAGCAGTGGCTGCTGCTGCTCTTGGACCTCACTCCCCTCCCATCCCAGTGAGACAGAACTTTCCTGCTGGGCTGGTAAACTGCTTTTCTGTTCCCAGATTGGTGCTGAGGAGGTTTTCTAGTTGTTTGGAGGGAAACTGGGGAGGGCTTCAGAGGGTTCCTTCTTCACTCTGCCATCTTGGCACCAGCAGCACTGGAAGTGATTTTCAAGCTTTTCATAGGAATTTTCTAAAAGAAGTCTATATTTCTTTTTTTTTTTTTTTTTGCTTTTTGGAGGGCAACTGGGATTAAGTAACTTGCCCAAGGTCACACGGCTAGGTTTTTGTTTGTGTGTGCGTTAAGTATCTGAGGCCAGATCCGAACTCAGGTCCTTCTGACTCCAGGGCCAGCACTCTACTCACTGCGCCACCTAGCCGCCCCAAGAAGTCTATATTTATTAAAGAAGTTGCCATATTTGGCCAAAAAAGCTTATCAATGTTCTTAGGCACAGCTAATGGATCTGTTATTAAATGACTTGCTCTCTTTCCCAATACAATTACTCAACACATGTGCATCTATTTCCTAGGTTTTCAGGTTGCCCTTAAGTAGGGTCATCTAGAAATTTCTGTCAGGTCAAAGGGTCACACACTAGGGATGAATAACTTGCTTTTTAAAAGAGTCTCACCATTTGAATAATCACTTGCAAATAGTAATACAAACCCCATCAAGACACTGAAAGAATTTAGTACTTTGGTGATTTATTTTTTATCAGTGGTGTAAATATTTTCTTAATTCTTTCTTTTTCATTGGTATTATACAAATTCAAATGGCAGCTGATTTGAGAAACTCATGGTAAGGATAGTCCCTGCTCCCTTAGCTAAACTTGAATCACAAAAGAATGAAGTGAAATTACTATGTTTTCTCCCTCTACCCTAGACCAGTAAAAAGGGTTTTGGTTAAGCAGAAATATATGTGTATATCCCAAATCATCTTACTTGTCTCCTGAGGAATCTGTTAGAGGGTCAAGAAGTAACAGTTAGAACTGAACATGAAACAACTGATTTGTTAAAGAATGGAAACAGAGCATGACAAGGTTGTATATTGTCACCTTGTTTATTTAACTTATATTCAAAGTACATCATGTGAAATGCCAGGCTGGATGAATCAAAAGCAAGAATTAAGGTTGCCAGGACAAATATAAACAATCTTAGAAATGCAGATGGTAGAAAGTAAAGAAGAATTAAGAAGCCTTGTAATAAGGGTGAAAGAGGGGAGTATAAAAGTTAGCTTGAAACTTAACATCAAAAAAAAACCCTAAGATTAGGGGCAGCTAGGTGGTGCAGTGAGTAAGAGTGCCAGCTCTGGAGTCAGAAGGACCTGGGATCGGTTCTGGCCTCAGATACTTAACACCCACACAAAAATAACTGGCTGTGTAACCTTGGGCAAGTTACTTAACCCCAACTGCTTTAAAAAAAAAACCAAAAACTAAGATTATGGCAACTGGTCCTATCACTTTCTGGCAAATACAGGGAGAAGAAATGAAAGCAGAGTCAGATTCTTGGGTTCAAAGATCACTGCAAACAGAAACTGCAGCCATGGGATTAAAAGATGCTTGTTCTTTTTAAGGAAAGCTATGGAAAATTTCAATGGTATACTAAAAAGCAGAGACATCACCTTGCCAACAAAGATCCATATAGTTAAGGCTGTAGCTGTTATAGTAGTAGTGTATAGCTGTGACAGCTGGACTACAAGGAAAGCTGAGTGCAACAGAATCAATGCTTTCAAACTGTGGTGCTGGAAAACACTTCTGAGTACATCTTTAGTATATCTTGTACAAAAAAAAAAGATCAAATTAGTCAATATTTTAAAAAAATGAATTCAGACTATTCATTGGAAGGTCAGATACTGAAGCTGAAACTTAAATAATCTGGCAACATAATGAGAAGCCAGGACTCTTTGGAAGAGGTTGTGATGTTGGGAACGAATGAAGTGGATAGTAAAGGATTCGATGGATAGATAGTGTCATGGAAGCAAGGAACATGAGCTTGGTCAGACTTAGAAGATAGTAGAAGACCAGATGGTCCATAGGGTCAGGAAGAGTCAGACATGACTGAATGACTGAACAACAAAAATATATGTACATAGGGGCAGCAACATGGCACAGTGAATAGAGCATAGGCCCTGGAGTCAGGAGGACCTGAGTTCAAATCCAGCCTCAGACACTTAACACAAAAAACTAGCCATGTAACCTTGGGCAAGTCACTTAACCCCAATTGCCCTACCTTCCCCCATCCAAAAAAAAAAGCAAGAAAGTATATGTACATATAGACATCTGATATATTTGTGTATATGTTTACACATACACATATGTCTGTGTGACAATTTACTCTTCAAGTTTAGGAAAAACAGGTTGTTGTTTTTTAACTGTTTCTATTATCTGACCACAATATGAAGAAACATTGTTTGAGTTTCACAAAATCCTACTTGGTAAGAGCAACACAGACTTTGAGGGCTCAAATGTACATGAAAATAAGCCAGAACCTATAAAAAAAAAGTCTCACTAAAAACACTGTCTGTGAAGAATATCATAATACTTAATGAAAATATAGATAACAAATCTGAATATAATAGAATAATATCCATTTGAACTTCCAAAAGAATTTTTCAATTTTAAGTTGTTGTTAGAATCTATTGAGAAAGTTAAGGAAACATGAAACCATTCCAGACCCAAGAAATGGAGAGAGTCACCCAGAGAAGTATTGTAAATCTCATGGGACATCATTAGTAGTTCCCCCAATATTCTTTTTTTTTTTTTTGCCTTTTGGAGGGTAATTGGGGGTTAAGTAACTTGCCCAAGGTCACACAGCTAGGTTTTTGTTTGTGTGTGCATTAAGTGTCTGAGGCCGGATCCAAACTCAGGTCCTTCTGACTCCAGGGCCGATGCTCTACTCACTGCGCCACCTAGCCGCCCCCCCCCCAATATTCTTATCATGGAAAAATCTAATAGAGCCAAGTGACAGTAGTACACTCATCATTTCAGAGACTCTTTTTTTTTTAAGTAATTGGGGTTAAGTAACTTGCTCAAGGTTACATGGCTAGTCATTATTTATGCGTGGGTGCTCATTTTCTGAGGCCGGATCTGATCTAGGGTCATCCCAACTCCGAGGCCGGCGCTCTTACTCACTGCGCCACCTAGCCGCCCCTTTAGGGCAATTGGGGTCAAGTAACTTGCCCAAGGTTACACGGCTAGGTTTTTGTTTGTGTGGATTAAGTGTCTGAGGCCAGCTCGGAACTCAGGTCCTTCTGACTCCAGGGCCGGCGCTCTATTCACTGTGCCACCTAGCTGCCCCCATTTCAGAGACTCTTAAGATTTCAAGGTCTTAAAAATCACTCAATGAAAGTGAGCTTTCTGAGGTAATACAGAAAAGGGAAGAAATGGGATTACAATCCAGGTCTCCTGGCTCGCTCATTCTGAATATTTGATGATATATTCCACTGAGGAGTAATATGTATCTGCACTACTACCAAATAATTTAAATTTAGAGAGGGAGAACTATCTTCTCCCTTCCATTCAAAAGTTAGATTATGGCATCCATTTTTTAAATGGAACTTTCACTTATGAAATTACATGTACCAGGGGGGAAAATACTCAGATTTTAAGTGCTGTGCAGAATGGTGTTTCAGCTAAGTAGATATCCTTCCTTTGGGAATAGCTAAAGAAACTATGGTACATGAATTTAATCAGATACTACTCTACTATGAAAAACAATGACTATTAAAAATCAGAGAAGCTTAGGAAGGCTTATATGAACTGATACAAAGTAAACAAAACCAGAAAAAAGTATATACAATGACTACTACATTACAAATAGAAATAACATTAAAAAAAGAAAGTGCTGTGTAATTATAATGATCAATCCTGACCCTAGATAATTAGATGAGAAAATTTGCCATCTTCCCTTTTTTACAAGGGTCTATGGGTGTAGAAGATTCTATATAAAGCAAGATTCAGTAGATATCTGGTCAGTTTTGCTCAAATGCTTTTTTACCCTCTTTCATTTCATTTCATTTTATTTTATTTTGTATTTTTGGCACCAAGGAACAGCTTGCTGGGTAAGTGTGAGAGGGAAGCATACATGCAGAAATTAAAGAGATGTAACCACAAATTGTGTCAGTAAACAATAATTTTAAAGGGGAAATGAATTGTATTTTAGATATAAAAAGCACAGATTGCTTGCTCAGGAAGTGCACTGTTGGGTTCTGATTGTCCTGGATTATTCCTTGTCATTGATCACTTTGTTCTGTCAGCAGCTCAATTGAAAAATAGAGCAAATTCAGCATTACTGAGTCCAAAAGTTCATTCATCTGATTAGCACTCTCAGTTCAATGTCTGGTAGGCTCATCAAAAGAAGTTTGCAGTCACTAAATATGAAAGAGTCAGTTCTCGCTTCAGTGCCCATGTGAGATTCTTATCTCCATGAATGGGAGCTAAATGCAAGAAATGATAGCATTAGAGATCCCTTGGGACACATTAGAAATGCCAAGCTCTAACAGGCTGTAATGTCTTACTTTCCTTAATTACAACATTATTCACCCGCCAGGTCTTCATGGGCCATATGACACTTTCTTTTCTTCTGTGTTCTTTTAGCCCTAGTTTTTCATTTTTAAAAATCCAGTAAAAAGGTCAGGTTTTTTGATTATTATTATTATTACAATGGCCTGCAATTAAGGTGTCCAGAGTAACTGAAGAATAACAGGAAGAGTGGATTTTTTAAGCTAAATATGGCCAAAAAATAAAATCTGGGCTAGAGGAATCCAGAGTCTGTACTTCTATTCAAAACTCTATTTTGCAATGTATGCTATATAACAGTGGTGCCAAACTCACATAGAAACTGGGATCATAAAACTGCATAAGGATCCCTGAAGACTACATGTTGACTTAGTTTTTAAATGTAATTTTATCTGTTTTATTGGATTTTGTTCAACATTTCCCAATGACATTTTCATCTAGTTCAGCCAGTGATTCTGAATTGTTGGGGGCTACACATCTGACAACTCTCCTGTCCAGGGAGTTTATTTACAAACTCTGCCTAAAAATGAAACATGGATTGTTCAAAAACATTTGTTTTTGAAGTGCTAGATGATGCAGAAGGAACACAAATATGTTCACAAGAAAGGAGAAGCTTTATCGTACATTTCTTAGGTTTATCAAAAATTTATCATAATAGCTAACATTTCTATAGCACTTGAAGGTTTCCAGAGTGCTTTACATGCATTATCTCATTTGATCCTGACAATGACTCTTTGATATAGGAGCAGCAGGTATTATCATCCATCCTCTTCTTGCAGCTGAAGCAATTGGGAATCAGAGGGAGGTTAAGTGTCTTGCCCATGAGCATGCAGTTAAGAAGTGTAAAAGCCAGGATTCCAAGCTCAGCATTCTTTCTGCCACTCTAAGCTACTTCTCTAGTGCTAATTTTGAAATCACTAGGATCTCTGTATATACTTAACTGTAATATGCAGGTGCTGTTATGTAAGGAAGAATAGAAAAGAAAGTGAGCAGGCCCAACCTCTACCTTCTGATAACTTCCACTCTAAAATAATAAAACAGAGGCAGTTATTCATACCCACCTGTCTCACTTTTTTGCATGAAGATAATTTTGGAAGAAAAAAAATAATCAAGAATATAATTTTTAGGGTACAGTGAGATGGTACAATGAATAGAGCACCAGCCCTGGAGTCAGAAGGACCTGAGTTCAAATCCGACCTCAACACTTACCACTTAATAGCAGTGTGACCTTGGGCAAGTCACTTAACCCCATTTTGCCCTGCCTTCCCCACTCCAAAAAAAGCAAATATATGTATGTATGTGTATATATATATACATATATGTGTGTGTGTATGTGTGTGTACATATATATATATGTCTGCATAAATTTTATATCTGAAAATAAAATGAGAAATGATTTATGTTTTCATAGTGCCTTTCACCCATGGATCTGGAAGCACTTTCTAAAAGTCATTTTGTTAATCTTCATAATACCCCTGTAAGGTAGTGTTTATCCAGAATTATATTTCCTATTGTACAGATGGAGAAACTGATGTCAGGTGATCCATAAAATGTCACACATATGGACATACTGGTGACATTAAAAATAGAACTCAAACTTCTTTCTCTCATTCTAATGTTTCACCCATTAAATCATATGGCTTTGATCGCTAAAATGCTTCCAAATAATTTTGAAAATGGAATTATATTCATCTGTAGGTATAATTCATTTGGTTGATTTTTTCCTCTAACTCTGCTTCAATCTTGAAAAATCTGTAGTACAGCCTTAAACTGTGGAAATTACTTAACCTTTATGACTCAACTACTTATCTATCAAATCATAGGGTATAACCAACCTCAGTCAAGGGAGTTTCCACATTGGAAGCTCCCCATCTTGAAAAAATCATAGATCCTTCCAGAATTTTGATATTATGACCTGTAAGTAGTATAAAAGATTGAAGACAAGAATAACTAGGTACACTATAGTACTCATTCTGTCACTGACAGCAGAGTTCAAAGCAAATTCTTTACATTAGTTTCCTATCTGAAATAGAGAAGAAACTTTCTATCTCACCAACATTAATGAGACTATATAAAACACTTTGAAATCTTTGGAATAATAGTATACTTTGCTTAAAACAAAATGGCCAGATTGCTCTATGACCCAGTTTCATGTCACCTTGGACATTTACTAGTGATTATATTTTGTGTTCCAGTAGCACACAATGAAACATCATTGACTTTTCAAAAGAAATCCTCTTCACCTTTTTAACTGGATTCTATATTTAACAGTTTTGATGAAGCAAAAAAAAAAATCGTGACTTTGTTAAGAACACTGGTAAACGTAGATTTAGACAGCTAGATCAAAGGTAGAGAGACGTGTAAAATTTCTTTGGGCATAGGATATAGGCCCAAAGTACACTGTATTAAAAATTCAAGACAGACTGCCCCAGTTGTGGGTGCCTTGAGAATTAACAAAGATGCTAAGAGAAGAAAAAAAAGAAAAAGAAATGCTGAGAAGAGGAATCATTAAGAGAGGTAAGAATGAAGCAGATCCTTTCTTTCACTCATAATCTTTAACATTTGAAAAGGTTCACAGTATTGTCTCCTGGCACCAACTCACCAAAAACATTACTATTTTACTCTTGTTGGTTTTTGCTTAGCCTTCACACTCTCTTGCCCATAAGTCTTTTTTTCCAGCAGCAGACACATTCAGATAGCTGGCAAGGCGTTAAGTTGTGACCTAAGGCCACCAACAGATGTTCTTTTGTCTGCTTTCTGAAATGTTCTCAATTACCTAGAACCATGGGTAAAATGGTTCATGGAAAATCTATATCTTTGTCATTCATCTCACAGCTGAAGCTTAGATTTGTGTGTATCAGGGAAAAATACAAGGACACATATAGAAAAAAAGAAAATGGATACGCAGAATGGAGAGGGTGTGGAGAAACAGTGATCCACAAGAAAGAGCATCTGAAAGAGAAAAGTTTAATGGAGAAACAAATAAGAATGATGAGGTAAATGGGGACTGAAATAAGGATCACAATAGAAAATTAGCTGAACTTATCATATAATTCCTTTAAAACTCTAGACTGTTGTAACATTTTTAGTTTTTAAGAAAAGTTTCAGAAAAGATAGATTAGAAAGTCTTTAGATTTCAGAGAAGAAACATGACTACAATCATATAACTCAGCAAGATTTATGAGAAATAGCAGGTTGACTATAGTTCCATCTGTGACAAACTATCTCAAATATCTTTTTCCTCCACACAACTAGAATAATCTGAAATATTTTACTACCTAATACTCCAAAGTTGCCAGAACCTTTCAAATTACAAAAAGTTAAAGGAAAATCTCTTCTTTTTATTCTATTTTATTCCAATTTTAATATAGGAGGAAATATCTTTAAAACTTACAGTCTCTTCAGTGAATCCAGATTAGAAAAGCTCCCAGCTGGGATTTTAGATAATTTATTGTTGTGCAAAAATCTGAAAAATAGAAAACAATGCTTAATCAAAATAAAATAATAAAAAGGATTTAAAACAGATATTATTCCCCAAAGGATGATAACTTAAAAAAAATAAAATTATTCCCCAGAAATGTATAAGAATAAGCATTAAATATTTGTTTAAGAAGTATGTATCATCATCAGTATTATTCAATATTGCATTAGAAATAGCAGGGCAGCTAGGTGATGCAGTGAATAGAGCACCAGCCCTGGAGTCAGGAGTACCTGAATTCAAATCCAGCCTCAGACATCTGACATACTTGTTACCTGTGTGACCTTGGGCAAGTCATTTAACCCCAATTGCCTTGCCTTCCTCTCTTCCAAAAAAATTTAAAAATTTAAGAAATGTTCACAATAAGAGAAGAAAAAGAAATTAAAGGAATCAGAATAGGCAATGAGGTTATAAAACTATCTATTTTTGCAGAAAAAATGATGACATACTTGGAAAATCCTAGAAATCTAACTAAAAAGCTAGTTGCAAAATTAATAATTTTAACAAAGTAGCAGGATATGAAATAAATGAACATAAATCATTGGCATTTCTGTGTAGCATCAACAAAATCCTACAAGAAGAGATAGTAAGAGATACCCCATTTAAAATAACTGTAGACACGGGGAGGCTAGGTGGCGCAGTGAGTAAGAGTGCTGGCCTCAGAGTTGGTATGACTCAGGATCGAAACCGGCCTCAGAAAATGAGCACCCACACATAAATATATGACTAGCCATGTAACCTTGGGCAAGTTACTTAACCCCAATTGCTTTAATAAAAAAAAAGAAAGAAAATGAGCACCCACACATAAATAAAGACTAGCCGTGTAACCTTGAGCAAGTTACTTAACCCCAACTGCTTTAAAAAAATACATAAATAAAATAAAATAAAATAACTGTAGACAGCATAAAATAGCTTGTAGTATACCTGCCCAGATTAACCCAAGAACTATATGAAAATAAATGTAAAATAATTTTATACAAATAAAGTCAGATTTAAATAATTGGAGAAATATTGTTTATGGGTGACAAGAGCCAATATAATAAAAATGATAGTTCTACCTAATCTATTCAATGCCATCCCAATTAAATATATATATATATATATATATATATGTGTGTGTGTGTGTGTGTGTGTGTGTGTATACATACATATGTGTGTGTATAATTGAGGGAGAAAAATAGCAAAATTCATTTAAAAGAATAAAAGTCAAGAATATCAAAGGAAATAATTTTTAAAAAATGAAGGAGGTTTAGCAGTACCAAATCTTAACCTATATTATATTGCAGTAATTATCAAAACTATTTTGTACTGGCTAAGAAATAGAAAGGTAGATGAGTAGAATAGAGTAGACATATGAATACACATTAGGTGAATGATTATGGTAACCTTGTGCTTGACAAATTGTAATGGGAATGGGAATTTGAAGATCTTCCCTGCTTTTAAGGTAAACTCTGCCCCCTAATAGGCTGAATGTAGTCACATGGAGCCTATGGTGGGAGGAGTTTGCTGAAGGTAGAGCAGAGCCACAGGAAGCTGGGAGTCATAGCCAGCAAGATGGTGGGAGAGAGAGGAGCTCAGGCAAGGAGACAGAGAGGTTTGTGAGTAAATATTGATCTTGTATTGGTTTGTGGGAAGGTTGAAGGATGGCATGGCTCTCTGTGTTGTTATGGCTTGTCAATTTCTTTACCATTATGATGGAACTATTTTACTGGTTTTGGGATTCAGTTTTCTGGTGTCTAAACAAATGCTTAGGTTCTGTCCTCTATATGGAAAGTTGATATATTTTGCAATCTAATGTCATGTGATATTTGTAGTCACAGTCTTTATTGTGATTGTGGGTACTGTAAATATTGCACTGGCACTACACAATTATAAAGATTTAAGTTTTAGGATAAAAATTCACTACTTGGTAAAAAAAACTCTGTTGGGAAAACTAGAAAGCAGTCTGGTAGAAATCAAGTGTAAACAAATATCTTACACCATTTGCCAATAAGGACAAAATTGACACATGACCTATATATAAAAAGTAACCTTGCACAGCCCTACCTTACTCAAATCAAAGTCAACTGAAAGTCATGTCATCTCTCCCTGATGCCATGTTCCTCTTGCAATGAAGGACAAACACAACAACAATAAGTAAACCAGAAGAAAAAGGAACATATTAACTATAACATTTATGGAAGGGAGAAGAATATGTGAATAAACAAGAGCTAGAAAGCATTGTAAGATAAAAAAGAATAACTTGGTTATATTAAATTTAAAAGATTTTGTACAAATAAAACCAATGAAGCCAAGATTAGAGGAAAGCAGAAAATTAGGAAAAAAAACTTATAGACAATTTCTGGGATAAAGGTCTCATACCTCAAATATATAGAGAACATTATCAAATTTATAATAAGATGAGTTATTCCCCAATTGATAAATGGTCAAATGATATGGACAGGCAGTTTTTCAATGAAGAAATCAAAACTATGTATAGTCATATGAAAAATGCTCTAAATCTTTACTGTTAGAGAAATGCAAATGAAAACAACTTTGTGATATTTCACACCTATCAGACTGGCTAAAATGATAGAGGGAGAAAATTATAAATGTTGGAGGTAGTGTGAAGAAACTGATATACCAATACACTGTTGGTGGAACTGTGAATGGATTCAACCATTTTGGAGAACAACCTGCAGTTATACCCAAAGAGTTATAAAACTGTGTATACCCTTTGATCCAGCAGTTCTATTATTAGTTCTGTTTCCCAAGGTGATGTAGAAAAAATGAAAAGAGTCTATATTTTCTAAAATATTTATAGTTGTTCTTTTTGTAATGGCAAATAACTGGAAATTAAGGGAATGTGCATCAGCTGGAGAATGGCTAAACAAGTTGTGGTATGATTGTGATGGAATACTACTGTGCTATAAGAAATGATGAGCAGATTGGATTTAGAAAAAATACAGAGACTTACATAAAATAATGAAGATCAAAATGAGCAGAACCAAGAGAAAGTTGTACATAGTAACAGTGATATTGTTCAAAGAATAACTGTGAACAACTAAATTATTCTGAGTATTATAAATATTCAAATCAACTCCAAAGGACCTATGAAGGAAAATGCTAGCCACCTCAAGAAAAGAACTGATAAATAGAAGTATGCATAGTACGGTTTTACAATAGATAGATAAATAGATAGACCAATAGATATAGCTATATACATATGTGTATAATGCATATCTGTGACAAGTGGTGGCCTTCTCATGCAGGCTGGGGAAGGAGGGAGGAAGACAGGTTGGAATTTAAAATGTAATAAGAAAATTTTTTTAAAGTAGTATTTATCAAAGGCCTACTTTGTATGTACAGAAGATAAGACCCCTAGACTTGGAGTCAAGAAGACCTGAGTTTGAAAGCCACCTCACATACTTAATAGTTGTGTAATTCTGGGCAAATCAATTAACCTTCTCTGTGCCTGAGCTTCTCCATTTGTAAAAAAAAAAAAAGGGGGGGGAGGGAGTTTAATTTGGTTGACCTCTAAGGTCCCTTCTAATTCTCAATCTATCACCCTATGCTTAGACATTGAGTTGAATTTTAGTCAGTTGTTCCTCTCCACAATATTAGCACAGACTACTAAACAGCCAAATTCAGGATCCCATTTTGTGTTTCAATATCTGTCTAAATATTTGTATTATGGTCTTATTACTCTGAGTTTTACTGTCTTTTACTTAGTGAAAGACACTTCCTGGTAAGCAGTGATCCATAAAAATGAGATTTTGACCATATCCCAACAGGACATCATGGGGAAACAGACAATGCTTTTGCTAAACAATATGCAACAATTGAAAACTAATGAGGTGTTAGAGGTTTACAGCTTTAGAGTCATTAGTGAATCCTGTTGGGCTAGTAGGTGACGATCTTTTAAGAAACCTCCTACTTTATTTTCAGTTGATTGAGCATTCTCAGCAGGGTTATTGAACTTACTGGCTGTGGCACAACTGATTCTAACTGTTTGTAGTTATTAAAAACCCTATGCTACTTTGCAACAGAATAAGGTTTAAGTTCTGGGTATAAGAGTCTCTGTTGGTTTAGTATTAGTAGATGCAGAATTTTTTGATGTTGACTGCTTAATGTATATTATTGTCAGTATAACAGAAATATCTAAGAATTATTAGCTACCTTGTAGAATCTATTTGAGACATTTAAATACTCAAAAAATATTGCATATGTGCATCAAATGTACCAACTCAAAGAAAGAAACAATGAAAATGGCAAACAGCTATTTATTTTAATAGACACATCAAACAAAGGAATGATTTTCCTTTAGTCTACCAAAAATAACAAATCACATCATAAAGCAGTTTTACAATTTTCATGATGTATCTCAATTTCCTTCAAATTCTGAGCTTGAGTTAGCATTATAAGATAAATACATACATATTTATACATGTATCTATAATATTATATTGTGCACACATGTGTTTCTTATATATCACATATAAATAAAACATAACTATATGTTAGTAAGATATTTGTATATAAATATATGTGTACATGCATATATCATTATTCCTCACCGTGCGTGATGTCAGTACCTTTCCCCCCTTTATTTGTGAATAAATTCACAAGGTTATGAAGAAGAATTATTTTGGATTGGAATTACTTGACTTATGTCTCAGGGTCAGCAAAGTATTTTTGAAAAATGTCAGGAGAGAAAGGTCCAGGCCCTTCCTCCTGAACTGCTTTGGCAGGGGAAATAAAAATCAAGACAGAATAATTAGAATAGTCATATATCCAGGTCATACTAGCATGCTAGGATTAAATACATGGTCCCTGAAATCTGAAGTGGGGTTAAAAGATAAAAACAAGGTGTCAGAAAGGTTGGCTGATAGGCCAATGGCAATTCTACCCAAGGTAAGTGTAAAAGGGGATACAAAAATCCACTGAAAAAATTGACTCCTTAAAGAGATACAACTAGCCAAATGGAAAAGGAAGTACAAAAGCTAATTGAGGAAAACAACACTTTAAAAGTTAGAATTGGGTGAGTGGAAGCTAGTGACTCTAGCCTTAATCACTGAATGAGTACTGCCTCAGTCAAACTGAAACCTGTTAAAAAACCTTAGCTTATAAAGGCCAAAAGTTTCCAGGGCCATCTCCAGTCCTCCTGATCTATATCTCACCACTGGATCCAGATGGCTCTAGAGGCAAAAGTGAAGTTGGTGACTGTACAGCCCTGCCTCAGTTAAATACCAGTTCACTTGCATGTCAAGGCATCACCTCATGATGTCATGGTCCTCTTCACTAACAAAGGGCCAACAACAACAAGCTGAGACAGGGAAAAAATGATAAAGAAAGCTTCTTTATAGCTTGTGATAGCATAAAACTAAAGAGAGGTGAAAGACAGATCTATGAAGTTAATAGCTGTGCAAGATTATATCTACAGGCGTATAAATTAACACTAAAAAATCAATGAGTCAAGTTCCCAGGTGAGATTATTTAAAAACCCACAAGAAATCAGAGGCAGTGAATGTAGATTTTACTTTTTAGGAGTTAAGACATGAAAGAGAAGAGAAATATAGGATGACAGATTGAACAGATGGAAAGGTAAAAGGTATTTTTTAAAGGATAGATGATTTGATCATGGTTGTTGGCAGCAGGGAAGGAACCAAAAGACAGGGGAATATTGAAGATAGGTGAGATTTAAGAAATGATTGACTGGGAGAATTCTCAAAAAGGAATGGTATAGAATATATTCAAGAATACAAGTGGAAGAACTAACCTTGGCAAGGAAAAACGTCACTTTATCTGCTTATATTGCATGGAAGCAAAAGAGGATGCATGATAATATTGAAAAGTCTTCTCAGTAAATACATAGGGAAAGTCATCCATTCAGAAAGAGAGGTGGAATGTTATTAAAGGATTAGGGAGAGTGGAGTAAGGGATGTGTAGAAATTCAACAGGACAAAAAGGGGAATGAGAATATTTCAGACATAGGAAACAACTTAGTCCATCTCCTTTTATGAACCTAGCCTTTACTGGTGATATAATTTATACCTGCTACTACTATGCAAATCATTCTAAGAAGGTGCAGCCAAACTTCACCCACCCAGTATCTCTCTGTTGCCCTTTGGGGTCTTTCTCAGTTTTGACTCTTTAGAACTGGTATAATGAATGGAGTACTGGTCTTTCAGACAAAACATGGAGAAATCAAAAAGATAATCACAGAGATCTTGCAAAGCTTTATCAAGAACACGGTCACACAGACTAACTTCATTTCATTTTTTGACAGTCGTAAAACTGGATATCAGGAGCATGTTATGGATATAGTTGGTTCTAGATTTTAAGGATGTGCTTACTAATTTTATTCCTATATAAATATGTAGAAATGTGGCCTAGATGACAGTAGTGTCTAATAGATCTGGAAATAAAAAGACACATAGAGTACCCCAAAGAATCTGGGCTTGGCCCTGGGCTTGGCCCACGCTTAATTTATAACTTGGATGAAGGCATAAATGGCCTGCTTATTAAATTTGCAAGTGACAGGTGGGAACTATAGCTAATATACTGGGAGATAAGAATCAGGGTCCAAAAGGATATTGACAGACTGGAACATTTGGTTACAATGCAATATAATACAATACAATACACATTTATTTAAAACTCTGTGCTATGTGCCAAGAACTGTGCTAAACTCTGGGGACACAAGTAAGGTTTTGCAAGTCCCTGCCCTAAAGGAATTTATTATCTAACAGGGGAAGACAAAACACAAATGGGAGCTGAAAAGTGGGGACACTGGAGGATACCTGAGGCTGGGGCATAATGATGGTGGAGTAGAAAGCAAGCAGAGCAGCTGGTAGAAAAGAAAGTATTGACTCTAATTCTGAGTTCTCTGTAAAGGGAGTGTCTGGGAGTTGTTTTCTTCTGTTTTTTGTAACTCTATCCTCATTAAATAAGATGAGAGTCAATAGGGATAAATGTATATTTTCACATTTGGACTCAAAACATTAATTTTGCAAGCATATGAATATGAAATGGCTAGGTGGTAGTTCTGAAAATCTCTGCAGGGCTTATTAGTGAAATACAAATTCCATGTGAGTAAACAGTTTAATAGGGCAGGGGTGGATAGGTGGCACAATGAATAGAGTACTGGCCTTGGAGTCAAGAGGACCTGAGTTCAAATCCAGTCTCAGACACAACACAAAAACTAGCCATGTGACCTTGGGCAAGTCATGTAACCCCAATTGCCCTCTAAAAAAAGGCAAAAAAAAAGTTTAATAAGGCAGCCCACAAAACTAATGTGATCTGAGCTATGTTAAAATGAGCATAGTGTACTGAACGAGAGAGGCGATCACCTACATTAGTCAGATGCTACATGACAGAGTGGATAGAATTCTGGACCAAGAGTCAGGAAGATCTGAGTTAAAACCCAGCTTCAGACACTTACTCACCCGTGTGAACCTGGGCAAGTGACTGAACCTCAAGGTCTCAATTTCTTCATCTGTAAAATGGTGATCATAATAGAACCAACCTCCAAGGATTGTTGCAAGGATAAAATCGGATATTTATGAAGTGTTTTGCAAACTTTGCAATCATATTGCCATTATTATTGTTACACTGCTTTGAGAATTGTTTTTAGCTCCAGAAATCCATACTGGGGAAATGTTTATGATCCAAAGATCACAGAGGGCAATCAGGATGGTAAAGGACTTTGAGTTCATCTCACAAATGGATCAAGTGAAGCAACTGGAGATGTTCAATCTACAATCCGAGAAGACAATGGAGAAAATGACAGCCATCTTCAAATATCTGGAGAGCTGTCAGGCTGAAGAGGGATTAGTTTTGAGCTATCTGGCCCCAGATAGCAGAAACCAGAAAAATGGGCAGAAAGGAAAATTTAAGCTTAACATGAGGAAAAGCTTCTTAATAATGAAAGCTATCCAATAGTAGAATGAGATGCCTTAGTAGACTTTAGGGTTTACGTGTGCATGTGTCACATGAGATCTAAATGGATATAGAAATAGATAAGTACACACAAAAATGTGTATATGTAACACACAATGTTTCAGATGTATCCTTCCACATCACAGTTTTCCCCATCATGGTTTTGATATATTGCAGGTTGGCACAAGAAATTAAATGGGAATTTTTTGCAAGTTTTGAAAAAGCTGCAGCCAACAAAGGCTGGCAGACAACACAGAACCAATGGCCAAATACTTAACCCAAGTTTTACAATATACCCCATAGAAGAAAAAGAAAAAAAAAATTCAGACTGGTAGGAAGGGAGGACCAAAAAATTTTATGCGGATTTTCCAGATCAGAAGGGCAAAGTGATGCTAACCCCCTCAATGTGGAAGGATAACTATACATACACAAACATTTACTATAGATAGATAGATAGATAAACACACAAATATTCAAGAATATAATGCTTTTTTCATATGTATATGATAGCCAATTACTTCAAGTTAGGGTAAACTGTATACCAAAAGGGGAAAGAGATTGATAACATGAGCCCATTTGCACATCAATAAACTTGTAGGCAAAATAACATCCATGTGCTTTTGCTGTAAGCTATTTAGTTCTGAATGCAGAAATTCGTTCTCACATAGAACCCTTCAAAAGTCAGCTGTCTGAACGAAATGGTTTGTTTTCTACCTATACAGCTCAATTTTTGCTTTAAGGAAAAAAATATTTAGCTAAGACCACACATGATATGAATGTTACAATCAATCAGTAGTTCAGCTCAAATCTCAAAGCATTTTTTAAAAGGTGAAATTAAAATAAGGGGCATTCTCCTCTCAGGGAAGAACAAGGGAAAGAAGTTCTTGGTTAATCAGAAAGGAATGAGTCCCCAAAGGCCCTCTGGTTTTTAAATTTTTCAAGGCCTGATTACAATTCTTTGTTTCCCTCACCCTAGACAATAAGTGAAATCTGTGTCTCTTAGACTTCCTGGAGTATACTCTGTGGTGGGCCAAAAGGTCAGCCAGTGGCTCTGAATCATCAAAGTAGGTCAAATAAAGGAAAAGAAAACAAGGTGCCATAGAAGACAGTACTCACAGTCGCTCCAATTTCTGAAGGTCTCCAAAGGTTTCTGGCTGAAGTGTTTCTATTTGGTTGAAGTGAATATACCTAGAAGGAATAAAACATAGAGTTAGGATTTCTTTGTTCTGGGAGCAGCAATTATTAGCTTGTGAACAATCAGTACTAAAAGAGAAAATGCAGGCTTTCACTGACCCAAAGCATCAGCAACACTTGGAAATAAGAAACTATGTAGGATCCTTGATAACTTTTTATTTTTCTCCTGCTGTCTGTCAAACTTAGTGGAAGGCTTTGCTGAGAAAGGTAAGTTTGATAGCTGGATACAGGGAGCAGCCTGGGACTCAGTACTGGAAGGGAGCTGTTACTTACGGGAAGTTGAGAATTGGCTGATAAAGTCATTATTTGATGTAATGATTCAATGCAAGTAAAATCAACTCATATGACAGTTAGGCTTATGTCACTGTAGATAGGTTGTTGGCACTTAAGGGGGCTTGACAGAAGAATCAATTAGGCCAGGCACTGCCTAAAGCAATAGCTCCTTTTATATGGTGGGGGGTGGGGTGCGTGGGTGGGAAGAAGGGAAGTGTTACAGGGATCAACTGGAGATACCTTAGCAAAGACAGAAAGGAAAGGAAAATAAAGGAAGCATAAGAGGGCAGCCCACAGAAACACACACACACACACACACACACACACACACACACACACACACCCCCATTAGATCTTGTAATCAGAAAGTTTCAAAGCACAATTGAGGAAAGGTAAATTAAAAAATACAATCGGGGCATCATTAGAAAGCCCTCTGGAAAACCATGCCATTCCTTTAAGCCCTGTCAAAAAAAGGAGAAATCCAGGATGTTCTCACAAGCAGGTGATCCCTGAAACCTGGAGCAGAGCTTTATCAGATTCTCACTGAGACTCTCCTAAGCTCATTTTTTCTATTGGTAAGAGCTGCTCCAGGATCAGGGTAGCTCAGGAATATTTTTAATTATTATTAAATTAATTGATTTATTTTTAGTTTTCAACATTCACTTCCATAAGATTATGAGTTCCAAATTTTCTCCCCATCTCTGCCCACTCCCACCCCAAAATGCCATGTAATCTGATATAGGCTCTACATATGCATTCATATTAAACCAATTTTCACATAGTCATGTTGTAAAGAAAATTTAGAACAAATGGGAGAAACCATGAGAAAGAAGAAACAAATAAAAAAGAAGGAAAGAATAAATAATATGCTTTGATGTGCATTCAGACTCCATAGTTCTTTTTCTTGATGTGGATGGCATTTTCCATGATGAGTCTTTTGGAATTGTCTTAGATCACTGGATTGCTGAGAAAAGCTAAGTCTATCAAAGTTGGTCTTCACACAGTGTATAACATTCCCCTGGTTTTGCTCACTTCATTCAGCATCAGTTTATTCAGGTCTTTCTAGGTTTTTCTGAAGTCTGCCTGCTCATCATTTCTAATGATGTATTCTAAAAGTATTCCATTATATTTACATACCACCATTTGTTCAGCCATTCCCCAACTGATGGACATCCCCTCAATTTCCAATTCTTTGCCACCACAAAAAAGAGCTGCTATAAACATTTTTGTACCTGTGGGTCCTTTTCCCGTTTGTATGATCTTTTTGGGATAGTTCAGGCATTTTTTAAGGAAGTGTAGGGAAGTCTCCAGCAAGTTAAGAGTGGTTTCCTATTCTATCCAGTCACAGACAGGAAATATCAATCAGCTTGACCAACAGTCTCCTAAATAGGTTCTAGTGCCCCTTTGTAGGTTGTGGACTTACCCAGGGGAGCTAAAGACTGACCAAAAGAGATTTGTACTTAACAAATTGGAAGGAGAAAGGTGTGTCACATTCAAAATATCCCAATATATCTTGTCAGTATTATTTCAATACAACCACACTTTCCCTGATTCCCCTCCCATCCCCCAGTTGGCCTTCATGCTGCTGTGCCGGCCTTCTTCTGAATTGAGGCCCCCTAAAGGCTTTAAGCTTCAAGTGCCACTGAGAAAATTTCATACCCACCCTCTGTCCCTAATTAACTTGTGGCTGTGACAGGTAAGATGAGAAGGGTGGGCCATGTGCTAAAAACAGTGTCTCTAAGAGCCCCACCTCTTTTTTTTTTCATTTTGGGTGGGACAGAGTGAGACGCACAAGATGAGCAGGTGTGTATGTTCTGATTGTGATCTGCAACTTAGAAATTAATACACTAACATTCCCCCCCAAAAAAAACACCATTCATCCAAACCTCCCCATTACTGTGTAGATACTGTCCTATTATCTTCTAATCACTTAACTTTTATACCCAGTGCCATCTCCAACTTTTTTCCTCACCCAATCAGTTGACAAATTCTCTCAGTCTCATCTTCACATCTATTCTCTCCATGAACACAGCTACCATAGAAATTCAAGCCCTTATTTGCGGACTCAACTTGCCCTAAACTTCTAGATTGTCTCCCTGTCCCATGTCTTCCACTACAATCTATCCTCCATACTTTTGCCAAAGTGATTTTCCTAATACGCAAGGTGGACCATGTAGAAATTATATTATGTACCTAATTATTGGTATAGAACTACATATATTTGTAATTAAGTAAATCTACACATGGGTAGGTACATAATTTTGAAAATGGAGACCACTGAGATAGAAAACTAGAATTTTCCAGACAGGAATAGAAGTTTACAGTTGTGGGAGTTAACAAAGAAAGGACAGAAACAGGAAAGAACCAAGTAGGGAGAAGAGTATGAGTAGTACACAGACAACTTCTAGGATATAGGGAAAGATTAGACCAGAAAAATGTGAAGTTTTTTCAGACATAAAAGAACACTGCAATTAGAAAGAAGTGTGTGTTTTATTTTTCCATTCAGAAAAAGTACCCAATAACATTTTAAAAGGAAAGCTAAAAAGAGGGACTGATGGGGTCTGCACTCAATAGTATATTTACACAATTTATCGTCTCCCCTTTTTTGGAGGGGCAGTGACTGTAACTATAATAAAGCCTATGGAATAACATACTTTTAGAATTCAATATTCATTTGCTATAGGCATTTTTACATTCATCACATTTATAATATCATTTTATGAAAGAGTTCTCTGCAGTCACCAGAAGCAATACTGAAGGTGGAAATTTTCCATTCCCTACAGAAATCAAATGATCAAATGAATAGACATGCTTTCAAAAGGAGAGTAGGGAAAAGGGAATGCACAGTGTATCTCATCAATACACAGTAGAATTTCTGGTTTCTGACTACACCCAACTATAATGGCAAACAAACAAGTACTTAGCCCCTTGTTTCAGCTGAGCTATTCATTTGATTATATTAAGTCTTTGTTAAGAAACAGAACTTGTGAAACCCACAGTGGGAGGAACTTGCTGATGCAACAGGAAGGGGTGGTACAGGGAAGATAGGGAGAAGCCCAAGCTGGAAGAGAGTAGAACCGAGAAGGCTGTGGAGGCCGGCACTCTGTCTATTCTGTCTGTATTGATGTTTGTTTGTGATACTTTGTACAGAAGCCCTGGGACCTTACTGGAAGCCCTGAAAGAGGATTTTCTTGTCTGTTAACAGAAGTCCTGGAGGAGGGTTTCAGAGGTCCTAGGACTCTATTGATGATGTGTATTGAGTTCTCAGACCTTGTTGGTGGGTTTGTGTTGATTTCACAGGCAGATAGTGAATTGATGATGGTGCCAACAATGTGAGTGAATGTTACTGTGGCTCTGTTAAGCTTTATCTTCCCAGAAACAGAAACTGCTAAGGACTTGAGGTGGACTGGACACTGTGAGCTTTAATATTGAACTGGAGGAGGAACTGGATGAGGAGATGAGAGCTGCCTACATGTGAATCCATTGACAGTTGGATAGATTCAGGCAGGAGTTGGACCCATGGAATAAGAACCATGGAATTTGGGAGCTAGCCTGAGTCAAGATGAAAGGAATTCTCCTTGGGTACTTAGTGCTGATTGAGAAGATTATGATTTACTGTGGCCTAGGGGTGGGATAACTCTGTACTTTGCTCTTAAGGATGATTGAATGAAGGATGATTGGAAACTAATCTCATATCAAGAAGGAAGAAGATTTTTTGACTGAGAGATTAAGACAGTGTGACCTAGGGGCAGAGAACTTTGACCTTTGTACTTTGTGTACCTTAAGGAAGGATGATTGAGTTAAGCACTTACTGAATGATATCTTTTGTTTAAAACTATGTGGCCACTTTAGTGATAAGTTGTTATGTTTTAACATTGTGAATGCTGTACTTTGGTTTCTGTGAATATTTTGTCTTAGTTTATTACTGAATAAACAAAGAGTTTGCTATACTATGTGATCAGAACCTTAAAGCTGTTCACAACAGCAGTCCTCTGGAAATCTGCTCATGCTTGGCTTTATATCAGCTCTTAGAAAATGTAAATATCCACATCTTCTACTCATTTCTTATTACAGCTACTTCAAAACATTGAAATGAAAACTCTGATACATTTCAAGGTATAATAAATTGTCTCGAAAAAGTGCCCAAATCATGAAAATCACAAATAAATGGTACACAAATTGTTCCTCAAAACTTCTAAATTAAATCATGAGAAAGGAAAATGTGCATATATGTATGAGATCCACTATAAAATTCTGAACTTTACAAAGTTATTAATTCAAGGTAAATGTGCCAAAAATAGAAAAGCCACACATTTCTTAGGATTCAAAACCTGCACGAAACAATCCTTAAATTCTACTAGTTGTGATGAGGATTTGGTCTAAAGGAAATAGTTTAAAAGAAAAAGGGACAATCAAATTCACATAAACCTTGTTTTGCCCCTATGAAATTACCATTTTCAAGACACCTGATTAGGTATATTATAAACAAGAATAATGTGATAATGAAATGGAATGGATGCAACTAGAGACAGAAACACTTTGTCCTATCACCATCTTCAGGTTGGATGTGAAAGTCATTTCCTACTGTTCCTTCCCTCTGGTGGGTTCTTTCACCAGTAATGACATGCCTTAGCCTATGGCCAAAATATTCTTCACTGATAAATGATGGACCCTTATAAGAAAACTGATGTAGTTCATTGAGAGCATATGATTTGCTGCATAGAATGGAGCAACACAAAGGCCAATGAGGACCAGAACTCACAAACCAAAGTACATGGTTTAGCAAAGTGCTTTTTACTTAGCCATTTTATTTATAATTGCATTTTAATTTATTTATAAATCACCTCCTTTCAAAAACCAATTAAGATATGTTACCAAAAAATGAATGTTAAAAATTGTTATTACATATAATTGGAAAAATAAAATATAAAAATTTCCTCTTAAAATAAGGCACATTACAAAATTAAGACACATAAACACAGGATAATTAGATACAAAAACAACCAAGAAATGGGGGTAGGATGCAGGACAGGGAGTTGAAAGGAGAAGAGAAATTAAAGTATGAAACACCTAGAGATGATTTAGTTACTATAGCTTAACACTGAGTTTAGCTCTGACCATACTAACAGGCATTATAATAGTGGGTTATATAGTTCTCACTGTCTAATAAAAGGCAGTGTTCAAGTTCATCTGAAGAGATGAATATTTTCCTGATACTAAGTTTTAGGAGAAATTAATCACATGGATCTTTAAGTAAGAGTTATCAAGCACCATAATGAACATTGCCTTCATCTATAATTTTACAAAAGATATAGACATTCTTCAAATGGACATTTCTCATATCAAGACTGTATAAAAGCTGAAGGCATAACATTAAATCTGAGTGAGAGACTTTTTCTGGCAGGTACCTTTCTAATATCCTAGCTTAATGTAGGTATAGATCTTATACAACCTGGGGGAATATATCATTAACACATATATTTCAAGATATCTTTCAAATGTCAGCTGTCACAAGCAAGCTTGTGGCAAGTCCTAGATCTCAGCCAATTCATGATTGAGTTACTTGATAAGTGTTTGAAGTGTTGATTATTTATGTTATGTGCTTTAGAGATTTCCAAGAGACAGAGTTAATATTCTATAGGAAACACTTAGTACTCTATGTTTCTCACCCAGAAAGATTAATACCTCATTTTCTCATGGTATGACCTATAGGGAGAGGCAGCATAGCATAATGAATAGAAGACCTGTTGTGGAGACAAGAAGACTCCACAAGTCTTACTTACTTCTAGAATAATTAGTTCTGTGACCATGGGCAAGTTACTTAATCCTATATATCCCCAGGCAACTCTCAAAGACTGTTGGAGAGAGTCAACCAACTGCCCAGAAGGAAATAGTTCCCAACATCAAAATAAAGCATAGGTCTTCCTCCTCCCTCCCTACCCTACTGTACACCGAAGGGAAAACAAAGAAAGGCTGCCACTCTTAATGGACAGCAGCACATTTTCTCTGAAGAAATAACTTAAGTTTTAATCTACTAATGAATTTAGAAAAGTGCTGATTCAGATCCCAGAGTTCTTTGACATAAAGCATACATGGGAGTTTTAGCCTGAACAAAATGAAGGGCAGGTGTTACAAATCAGTTGCTTGGATCATAAATGTACATCATTCAGTCCCTATAGAATGTTTTATTTTGAATATTGCTGCATACTAGTGGGTCCTACAGGATAAGGTGTACCTCTAAGTAGATGAATTCTTGAAGAATGACTGCCAAATATAACATACGTTTTGATATAATAGATGCTAAGTGGCTCCCTCTCACTATAATTAGCCAACAAGTTTAGCTGCTTAGGGCTGCTCTTGGTTTCAGATGATAAAACTATGCCATCAGTTCAGAGGAGGTGCTTATTTTGACAGGAAGAGATCGTATCCTGGGACCACTTTCAGCTTTACCTGATTGATCAGGTGATTTAAAGTAGACAGAGTCCAACTAGAGAAAGATAAAGAGAAAATGTGGAAAGATAGGGCTACAGGACTCAAAGAGAGTCATATAAGTCATACAGTTACCAACAGAGATTTTTGCTTTTTGTAAGCTTCCTGACGGCAGAGCCCATATCAGCTTTCCTCCTTTGTATTCTCATGGACTAGCAAAATATCTGACATAATAGTAAACAGCTATTTGGTGTTGTTTTGTTTGTTTGTTGTTTGTTTGTTTTTTTAACTGAATTTAAGTCATATCATTGTCAGCAATATCCCCATATTGGACTTTATTCCTGGCACTGATGAAGAATCCTAAGCTAACCTTGGTTTTCTAGTTTTGCATTTGTTTGTATATTTAAAACATATTTAGAAGTAGTGTTCTACTTTGTAAAAGAGAAAATTACAAGAATTTCCAGTGTATGGATTAGTTATGTCCCTTAGCTTGCTTTCCCTCTTCTTTGAGTACTTCAGTCTTTTATTAGCATTTCTATCAAATAGGAAAGAGAAGAACTTTAACCAATTAATCTTTACATTCTGCATAAATCATAAACATTCTGAACTGTTTGTATATTTTTCTGAATTATCTGGAACATAAAAACAAGGGCATTCTGTCTGTGAATCTATAATAAGATGGCAAGTTGACTAAATTCAGTGAAGAAAAAAGCATAAAGTACAAAATGATGACCGTTACCTGAAATTTTTTAAAAATTTTTCTAAGTTGCCAAAACTATAAGCAATATGTTGTTCAGACAATTATTTCTAGACTATGCTACAGTGAGTTCTTTCTCAGATTTTAAAAATGTTTCTTTACATATATTTTAAAATTATCAAAGTACTTTAATACTTTCACAAATATTATATATCTGTCTGTACTTTGCAAGTTTCCTTTTTTTAAGGAGGAACCTGATTGTTAAGTTCACTATAGACTGAAAGTCCCTATTGCTACTTGTTTGTACAATGCTTTCCCTTTAACACATTCTGCCAATTCCAATATCACCCAAGAAAGAGCAACCACTCTCACCTTTTCTGATAGGTTCCATTTAATACCCTATGGGGAAAATACTTGGTATTTGAGTGCCCTCTAATGAATGTGAAAAAAGTACAGAAGCAGACTTTGCCCTTGGCAAAGGAGCAAAGCAAATCATTGGGCTCTGCAAGTGGGACTGTGCTTCCTTGGTTTAGAGAGTTCCTAGTGACAAACTCCCTTTACCAGTGCAGATCTGCAACTTTTCTATAATTTATCAATTCTATTAGTGAGTGCCTCAAGCACTAAATAACTCATCCAGTATCAAAGAGCCAGTGCACATCAGAGTCAGGACTACAATCAGCGTCAAGACTACTCTGAGACTCCATTTATCCACTAAGTCAGCTGCTACTCTAGATCTTTTTTAGACTTTAAAAGAAATCCTAAAATATTTTCAAATTAACTCTACTTTGAAAATCTTAGACTTTTTACTGTTTTGTTTTACTTTTTCTGTGTTGCCTCTACACTTCTTTTTTAGTCTAGATCATTTTGGGTATCCAAAGACACCCAAAAGACCAACGGATAGATTTCAGGGGGTCTAATGAACTTGGATGAGAAAAAGTTACATTTTTACTTCAATATAATTTGTCTCCTTTCTAATGATATTTATTTTCTTTTATTTATTTTTTTAAAAAACATATTATTCTGAGAAGTGATTCATAGGTTTCACCAGACTGCCAAGGAATGGAATTAAGTTCTTTCACTTACTACTGAATGATCTTAGGCCAGTTAATTCTCTGGTCTCATTTCTGCCTAAGGGATCCATGATAGACAAGGGGGTAAGAATTCCTGTTCTAGAGATTATATACTTCTCAACACTAAATGGGATCTTAATATATCTTCTATAAGTTCTCACATGAGAGACAAGTCCCAGCTGAGATATTTTCCAGTGCTTTTCTTCATGGGGACTGGGGGAGGAGAGGTTATCTTAACCTTATATAAATCAGTAGCAAATATATATATATATATATATATATATATATATATGCATATATATAATATATTAAATATATAAATATATTTTATTCTATAAATAAATAAATATTAAAAATATAATATATATGCATATATATCTGACTGAATATTCTTATTTTCCTTTTTATATACTTCTTCCAAGTTAGGTTATATGAAATAAACTAGCACCTTCCTAGACTTGGCTATATATTCTGATTGCTACAGCTGAAGTATTCCACAAAACTTTAAATGCACAAATTGTTAAATCTGTGCACATAGTCTACAGTATAAACTGGAAAATTGAGGTATGAACCTTAATAAAAAGTTTTCTGAACTTGTAATGGCTCAATATCCAGAAAGGATATCTGATTTCCTTGGGAAAACACCTCAATTTTTGAGACAGGGTTGAGTTGCATTATCTCTTCAATCACATCTGTTTAATTTTATTTTTCATGACAATCAGAATCATGGCCCATAAATGGGTCATTTGACAAGTTCATCTTCCCCAGCCTGAATGAAAAAGTCAGTCTCACTTCACCCAGGATGTTTTGTGAGAGCATGCCATTTTTGGAGCATTAACAATGTCATTCCTAATGTCTAGTGAGTGAACGTCCACCTAGTCCACAACACTACCACCAAGTGTGATAGGACTAAGGACCCTATCCTCACCAAAACACTTAAAATAAGAATATATGGCCCAAAGTAAGAAACAAAAAAATGAGATGGAGAATGACTTTCAGGAGGTGTAAGTTACCAGTCTTGATTTACCTTTCAGCATGTACTTGCTAAGTCAAATACAAACAAGGAATTGCCTTGGCAACCCTGATGTAGCTTAAGAGTGGAATGCAAAAAAGTCAATTTTACTTGTCTTAATCTAGCAATAAAGTTGGGTGGGAAAATTGTTGAGTAATAGTTGGGAGTCTTTAGACGAGCTACTTTCCATTTTCCTAAAGCCCTAGTTCTCTTGGGGGAGTGGGGATGGAGGAAGCTAACAAATGAAGTCTCTGTCCATGGACGATGAAGACTCTAAAAGGAGAGGGAACTCTCTATCTCATAATGAAACCCTAAGTCAAGGGAAGAACATCTTACCATAGCAGCAACCACCTTAAAGATTTACCAGTAAAGGTTTCAAGTCAGCAGCTATGGAGTCAAAGGGCTTGGGTTTAGATCCTGCTACTTAATACCTGTGTGATCTGGGACAAGTTACTTCTCTGGGTTTCAGTTTCCTCAACTGTAAAAAAAAAGGGGGGGGGGGCCTAAATGACCTCAAATTTCCCTTCCAACTCTAAGTCTGTGATTCACCAGCAGGCTAACAACTAACAGTGACCTCTACTATTACTATGACTTGAAGATTCATTTTGACTCACCAACTAAAAAATTTCTTTTTTCAGCAGGTCTAGGATTAGAAAGGGGTGGCATGGCTCATAGTCTTTAGGGATGTTCTATTAGACTGACAAATAATTATTATATATTAGGAGTTAAACATCTGAATGAAAGGTCTTTATTTAGAAAAATAGCTATTTTGACACCATATTTTAAGGAAAATTTGATTAAATTACCATAATCAGTGAGTTATTAAAATTATCAGCAAGTGTCAAGAAATCCTTACTGTACTTAAATATATGTGATATTTAGGTCAATAAATGGTTTAGATTGAATTTATTCTTAACATAACAATTATTCTGTTTATTATACATTTTTTTTCTTTTTGAATGACCTTAGTTGTGGATAGAGTATAGGACTTGGAGTCTGGAAGACCTAAGTTTGAATCCTGCCTCAAGCATTCACTACCTATGTGATCCTGGGCAATTCACTTAATTGCTCTGTGCCTCAATTTTCTCACCTATCAAATGGGGATAATAATTTCATCTACCTCACAGGTCTCTTGTAAGGATCAAATAAGCTGGCACATGAAATTCTGAAAACTTTAAAATGCTATATAAATACCATCAATGTTATAAATCGCCTTTGAAGGAGCAAAAATATTTTAAAGATAAAAGTACTAAATCTGTATAATGTAAAACAACAGGGCTGGACTTTTGATTCCTTGTATCTATTCAACATCATAAAATTACCCTTACTAAACAGACATCTACATATACCTGCATACCTACATCATTCTACAACTTCACTAAAGTCCTCTTCTGATGCTTCCTTATGTCATGGAAGTAATCTTAGGTTCTCAAAGTCTAGACCAGCAAACCAAAGTCTCTAATAGCTCTTCCTGAAAGGGCTTCAAATATAATACTGGCAATCAATGATATATCTATTGTTAGGGGTTTAGTCCTAGAACACTTCTTCACATTCTGCTCTTTCTCCCCTGGTGGCCTCATTAGTTATCATGGGTTCAATTACTGTCTCTATGCAGATGATTCCTAGATTTAGACCTTTCTTCTGACAAGCAGCCTCACAGTACCATCTGCCTATTAAAAACAGTAGGTGTAAAGGCAGGCAAAGTAGTACTTTGCTGATTGTTTCAGCTATTCAAGTACCTTTGAGTTTTGCCTTTGATTATATCAATTCTTTGTTGGAAACAGTATACATTGTACTACCCTTAATAGGACTAAGGGAATTTGAAGACCTTCCCTGCCCTTAGTAGGCCTGATGTCATCACATGGAGCCCACAGTGGGAGGAGCTTGCTGAAAGATCAAAACAGAAAGAGTGGAACAGGAAGGAGCAGAGCAGAGCTCAAGCAGAGCTGGGACCAGGCAGAACTGAGAGGGAGAATGCTTGCAATTTTGGCACTCTGTTAATCTGTGTTACTCTCTGAAAGCTAAGAGAGAGAATGTTTGTGATGTCAGCACTTTGTCTGTCTGTGTTGGTGTTACTTTGTCAGAACAAAGTATGCTGTCTGTTGAAAGAAGACTTTACTGTTGTTACAGAAGTCCTGGGACTTTACTGTTGATTTGCATTTGATTTCTCAGACAGAAGCTTTGTCTGTTGATTTGTATTACTTTATCAGACAGAAAGTGGATTGAGATGATAGTGCCAGGCAATGTGTATAAATATTGTAGCTCTGTTAAGCTTAATGTGTGTAAATATTGTTGTAGCCCTGTTAAGTTTTGTTTTTCTAGAAACAGAAACTATAGAGAGCTTGGAGTGGAGTTGTCCCCATTGACCGAGATACAGAACTGGAGTAGAGAGCTACCTATGTATGAATCCAGGCAAGAGTCAGGTAAATCCAGGCAAGAGTCAGGTAAATCCAGGCAAGAGATGGGAATGGTCAACCTCAAGTCAAGACAAAAGAAGACTTTATTTGGGTACTCTGTATTGACTGATGAGATTATTGTGACTTACTGAATGATATGTTTTGTTTAAGACTATGTGGCCACCTTAGTAATAAATTGTTATGTTATATTGTTGTAACTGTTGTGCTTTAGTTTCTTGAATGTTTTGCTTCAGTTTATTGCTGAATAGAGAGTTCACTATACAATGGGATTAGATCCTGAAAGTTATACACAGCTCATGAGAACTGTTCATGATTGACTTTACAGTTGGCCAAATGGATATTTCTTAAGCACCTGAAACTCACTATGTCCAAAACAACTCATTATCACTGTCCCTTTCTTCTAACTTCCTTATTTCAGGAAAGGTTCACATCATCTTCCCAGTAACATAGATTTGCAACCTCAGTCACCCTTTATTTTTCACTTTCCCACCATCACCACTCTCATCTCCTTTTAGTTGCCAAATCTTGCTGACTTTGCCAGCACATCCTTCACGTTTGTCTCTCCTTTTTTCCCCCACTTACATGGCCACCATACTAATTCAGAACTTCATGACTTCTTGCCTGGACTATTGCAACAAATTGATCTCCCCCTCCTCCATCCATTCTTCACACAATTGCCAAAGTGATATTATTTTTAAGAATCCAACGCTATGGGGAGGCTAGGTGGTGCAGTGAGTAAGAGCGTCGGCCCCAGAGTCAGGAGGAACCGGGACCGGTTCTGGCCTCAGACTTAGCACACAAAAATAAATGGCCATGTAACCTTGAGCAAGTTACTTAACCCCAATTGCTTTAAAAAAAAAAAAAAGAATCCAATACTGTTTAATCAAGAAATTTGTCTCATCAAAATGGAATGGATCAATAATCTGGTAATACCAAGGACATCAATTTCATTTGAAATAATAAATGTAAAGTTCAAATCACATATAACATTAAAGAACAAAATCTCTGCACAAAATAATCTTCATAATAAGTACTTCTCTGTGTCTACGTCTAAAAGCCATTTGTCAAAATGAGGCATTATAAATGGAGGCATGTCAATTTTTAAAAAATATTATGCCAAAATACATTTTTATAGAAAATAGATTACCAAGAATAAACAAATACACACTCTGAGAAAGTCAGCTTTCAAATAAAGCTGTGCTAACTTTTTGCACAGGACAAAGTATGTCAATCTCCTGTTTAATAAACTTCAGTGAATTTTTATTGCAATTTCTCCTGTTTGGCATTTCATTTCCTTCACAACATGACTTCACTTTTCCTTCCCAGCTAACTTTTCAAAACCTCTTCACCATGTGGATTGCAATTGATGAATTTTTTGGCCATATCAACTGTTGAAGACCATCTATAAAGCATAGATTGATGTCAATATAAGTCATTGGAGGGAAAACACTCAACAACAAAATCACAGAACCTTAGAGTATTAAGAGGTAAATTATTATATGGCTCTGGAAAAGATCCTAACACCACCCACCCTCTTCATATCCTTATACTCATATAAGTAAGGCTAGTTTTTTTGTTAAAAGGTATTAAAACCATCTGAGAGACTTAATTTGCTCTGAGGACTAAGACTCAGGCAGTTTACATAATTTCCTGGGCCCTTTAGTACAAAACAACCCCAAGATCTCCAAGATTGCTCTCCAGGTATGCTCAAAGCCCATCTTTGTTGAACATTCTTTTGTTATAGCTAAGTAAATTTCCTTTTGTTACCTGTTGAGCATACTGAAGCAGTATTGAGCATAAATACCATGGGATTGGCACAAGTCAAGCCTAGCCCAGAACAGGTCCTTATCTAAATGCCACTGTAACCACCTTCCCCCACCCCTTACACTCTACCACTAGCTCACCAAAGAGCAAGTGTGGATATTCTCTATTTGTCTTTGGAGGATATAATGGTAAGGGAATTTGAAAATCTTCCCTGCCCCTTAATGGGCCTCAAATGGAACCCAACAGGATAAGCTTACTTAGGGGAGGCTTGCTTTTCAGGAAGGCACATACCTTTTGTTACTTTGTAATTAGTCACAGGTCACAAATGTTGTGGTGTCCTCTGACTCTGAAGAAGGGTATATATACTCTGAAGTAAGATTTTGCTTCAGGGCTCACTTATGGGAAGAACTGTGTGGTTTGGCCAGATGAGACTCTGGGCAACTATTGAGCGCCCCCCCCCACACCCACCCCCCTAGGCCCCAGCTTTGGAAATCCAGATGTTGGTGCTTCTCTCTCTAATAACTAACACAGTATGTATGTGATGGTCAGACAGCTAGAAGCCCTGTCTGTTGGTCTGTGTGCTATTTTCTCCATCTATATTTTTTGCCTGCTTGCAATTTCTCTTTCTATTTTCTGAAGTTCAAGGTGCTGAGTTTTTTCCTGAACTAAGTGAACAATATAAATGTTTTATTAAAGTAAGATTGTTAATCCTTTTTGAGTTGCTTTTCTTTAGAAAAACAAATTAAAGAACTTGTGCTAGCAGCTATCCTGGGTATTCTGGGATGTTTGCTGTTACAGAGGACTCAGTAGAAAGTTCAGCAAGTACAGATATTCTCTGCCTGCTTTTAGCCATGTATAGATAGATCATTGCTGGGCTGAGTCTTCCCAGTTAGCTGCTGAGCCAGAAAAATGGATGATAATGTGTTACACACTTGGTACAAGAGCTGATCTCTAGCTAGAAGGTTTCTTGGAGGCAGCTTTTGAGAAGACAACATGTGACTACAAATGAGGGTCTATCCCTATCCCTATTCCTTGCCATCCCATGGCAAGTTGAGGCAACTGCTTCACATGTGGAGTGTAGACTTGACTAACCAGGTGTGTGCCTAAGGTCCCTGTCTGCCTTGTCTCTCCTACTGTGTTTCCTTCCCTCTAGAAACAACCTTATGAACATCAAAAGGTCCTTGGAGGTTTTCAAGTAACAGTAACAAGCACAGCATCAACCAAAGGTTTGAAGTTGCAGCTGTAGTAGAAGGATTGGGTTTTCAAAAAATAAAAAGGTCAGCACTGAAAAGCAAAGTGCCCAATGATTCTATTTGATGTTTCATTGGACTGTACTTAGTGGAGGTCAAAAGTAAACTGCCTAATCAATAGTCTACATATCTAGTTTCTCAACTAGACCTGGATATTAGCATTACAACTGACTACACTAGTAATGATAAATTATTGGATTATATTCTAATCATTCTATGATTCTATAATATTTATCATCTTTCAGGGTGAGGGGAATAAGCTACTATTTTATGCATAATTTATGTTTATATAATATACACTTTACAAAAAACTCTCTTTATGGAGAGAGCTCTTTAAGGACTTTAAACCCACATTCATTTCTATAATTAGAACTCTTTTTAAGTAACATCTTTCTTTAGAATAACTGAGGTGATAGTGAAGAGCCAATGAATGTGAGAACTAGGTACCTTACTTCTCCTGAGAAGTCAGACAGCCCCAGAGCAATTAATCAGATTAAGCACAAATGGCTGGTAAAAAGCAGGGGTGGCACAGGTAGCCAGCCCCTGTGGCCTCTGTCAAGTAGTGCCTAGATGGCCATTGTACTGGATTACTAAATGTATCTATTTGTGTCTAATGGTGGCCATATGTAGGGCAGGGGGAGGAGGGAAGAGAAGGAGAAAAAACTTATATGATAATTTTCTTGTATATTTGAAAGGAACAGCAAGTTGTGCATAGCAGATTTACAGTTTCATGTGCAATCATCCTTTTTATCATACTATGTTATGGAAATGCTTATTTTAGTCCATAAATTAAAAATAAAATTTAAGCAATAATAATAATAATAATAAACAGTGTCACATGGAATACTTACAAAGACACATATCTAACTGTCCTAGAAACTACACCCCTTATGAAAAAAGCAAAATGATGGCATTATGCACTTATCTAGAAATAGATTAAAATGCTTAAAAGAAAATGGGAAGGGAGATACTCTCTGGTTTTCTTTCTGCTTTATGATTCCATAATATATATTATATACATTTAAATGCAATAAAAGGTAAAGCAGCATGTTCTGAGACATATATACACATATATGTATTTATATATGCATATATATTTATAATATGTGCATGAATATGTATATCTACACATATATGTATATATTACAGAGGAATGCTCATTGGTACTGCAATTTCATGTAACTGGGAAAAGAAAACTTTTGAGCTTTCATTTAATTTTTTCAAAAAATGAAAAGAGAAAAAAAAATTCTATGAATTCAAACTTTCCCCAAATGGAACTGTTGCCTTTTCAGATATTGAGTCCTTAATTAATTAAGATTAAAGAGTCAGAATGATACAGGGGATGATATAGAGGGGATTCATCTTTCAGATGTGGGCTAGACTGAAGGACTTTGGGGTGTCCTTTGACCAATACTGAGATTTAATGAGTGTGTCTAGAAGAGTTTTAAAGTGTGAGGAGTATATCAGAAAAGCTCCAGAGTTCACAGGGAGAAGAAGAGAAAAGCAGTCAGGAGAACAGATGCAGTCGAAGGGAAAAAAGTAACTCAGAGATGTAAGAAAAGCAGAGAAGTGAGGAGTGAATTGATCTTGAAACCAAGAGTAAGGAACCTGGCTTTGATGATACAACCCCTACAACTTCTAAGAAGGAAGATAATATTGGGAAAGGAGCAAGCATGAAAGGCCTCTAGTAGAAGTGTTTTCTATAGACTGCTAGGGAATCCAGTGAAGGAAAGACTAAAATAATCCTGGATGGATATGGCTGTTTGGGACTTTGATTTTACTTAGAGATCAAAATTAAAGGGAGAATATACAGGGTTGCATCTAGTGGCTAAAGATGTTTGTTTAGGGAGTGAATAGAGATGTAATAGTTATAATGCACACTTATACCGTGCTTAAAGGTTTGCAGAGTATTTTTCTAACCATACCATGAGACACATTGTGCATATTTTTGATGAGAAAACTAAGGCTTAAGGAAGCTAAGTGTCTTGTCCATGGTCCTACAGTGTTGTAGCCAGGATTCCAACACAGTCTCTCTGTCTCTGTCTCTGTCTCTCTCTCTCTCTCTATCTCTGTCTCTCTCTGTCTCTCTGTCTCTCTGTCTCTCTCTCTCTGTCTCTCTCTCTCTCTCTGTCTCTCTCTCTCTGTCTCTCTCTCTCTCTCTCTCTCTCTCTCACACACACACACACACACACACACACACACACACAATCCCCCATACTCCCTCCACATACAATATGCTGCCGACATAGGGAAGGTTATATTTAAAGCAAATTAGATTGTAAAATCCATTCCCAGTATGTCTAAAATGAACCTCAAGGGCAGCTGGGCATACGTGTAGAAGCAAGGAAGAGTGATCCTTCTTCCCTGTTTTGGTAACAATGGGTTGGGTGTTGTGGGATAATTATATGTATAAGAACTCTGGGTCTTCTTTAGGACTAGCTCATCCATGCTTTCCCTCTTCAATAGCTGAGATGCCAACCTGAATTACTACCCAGATGCCAACAGGACAGGAGGGTTAGAGCAATTGCCTCCAATCCCCTTGAAGAATGATTCATGGTATATGATGAAATGGTACAACAATATTAGACTATTTCCTAAAGGGAAGGGAAAGAATGTGGCATCTGTCAGTTATCAGTAAATTGAGCTGTATGATTTTATGTAAATATACAGGGTTTTGTCTCCTCCAAGTTCACCCTAAACTAATAACCTACCTGAAATACTCTACATATGAGATGAGTCTAATTGCAGTGATGTGTAATAGATTGCAAGCTGTCCTCACATACAGGAAGACCTAGGTTCAAGATGCTTCTGGCACTGTGGCCCTGAACAAATCAGTCTCTCAGTGCCCTTGTTATTGTTGCTTTCTCAATTAGACTCTTTGTGACCCCATTTGGGTTGGGTTTTTTATTTTGTTTTTTTTTTTCAAAAATACTTGAGTCATTTGCCATTTCCTTTTCCAGCTCATTTTACAGATGAGGAAACCAAGGTAAACGGGGTTAAGTAACTTCTCCAGGGTCATATAGCTAGGCTGTATTTGAACTCAGAATCTCCTGATTCCAGGGCTGGCACTCTAACCACTGTATCACCTAGCTTCTCCTCCCCCACCTCAGTGTCCTTAGGTAATTCTCAAAGATTATACATTTATAAAGAATAGTTTCCAGTCTGCATTGGTAAAGGGACTTTTCAACCAGAAATTACACCACTGAAATTATAAGTTCAGAGGAGAGGAGAAAAGAACACAAAAGAGGAAAGGGAAGGAAGAACCAGAAAAAAAAAACAAAGACAAAGAAAGATAGTAAAAGGGAGGGAGAGAGGCAAAAAAAGAAGGGGAGGGAGAGGCAGAGACAGTGAGAAAATAATAGAGTCTCAATAGAGTTAGAAAATAATAGAGACTCAATAGAGTCTCTAATCTAGTTCCAATTCAAATGAAAAGACACTCTACCACATCCCTGCCAAAGTCATCTAGCTTTTGCTTAAAGACTAGTGAGAGGGATCTATCCCAAGAAATCTTCTTCTATCTTCCAAGGCATCACATTCCATTTGGGGATATTTCTAATTTCCTTACATCAAGCTGAAATCTGAAATCTGCCCTCTCCCACATAGGATGCCTTCGAGTATTTTACTGCTACCATGTCTCCAATTAATATAATTTCCCTAAGAAAAATTTTCTGTTTTTTCTAGTATGGTCTGATCTCAGTTACTTCACCATACTAGTCATCTCTTCATATGCTCCAGATTATTAATATCCTTCCTAAAATTAAACATAACACTCCACATGTGGTCTGACCAGGTCAGGAAAAAAAGAATTATGATCTCTCCTCTTTTAAATCACAATAAGAACACCTTAGCCTTTATGTACTTTATGTCACATTTTCTGACTCATACTGGACTTGTTCTTTACTCAACTTGCTCAATTTTTATCACCTAAAAAGCTGAGCTATCAATTCCTCTCCTATCTTATACTTTTGGAATGACCTAAGTGAAAAGACTTTACACTTGTTCCCATTAAATTCCAGCTCAATGGATTCAATCTAACATTTTATTTTATCAAGAACTTTTTTGAATCATGACTGTCATTTAGTATGTCTGTTATCCATCCTTGCTGTGTCTACAAATTAGGTAAGCATGCCACCTGTAGCTTTAAAAATTGCTTGATAAAAATGTTGAAGAATATAGAAGGGTACTCCGCTGGAGACCTTCTTCCAAGATGTCATACAATAAAACCATTCATGACTACTTTGGGGTCTAGATCTTCAACCAATCATGTTATCTTGCATTTGGTAATGGGAAAGTAAAGGAATGCTAGACTTTATGAAAAGAAATTTCAAAAATGTCAGTGAAGTTAGAGGTATAATCACATAGCCAGGGGTGCTAGAAGTAAAAATGGCTCAAGAAACGGTAAATTCGAAAAATGTCATTTAATTTTCATTTTATTTATTAATTTATCATTAATTTTCCAAATCAGGAAGAAAAAGTGTCATCTAAAGAAACACTAGGAATTTGTTGATGAACCCAGATTTTAAAAGGACTTATACCAAAAAAAACTGGAGAGAGGGGTGACATAATCAAGAATGAATACAAAAGAATGAGACATAAATTTGAATCCCATCTCACACACTAACTAGATATTTAATTGCCTTCACCCCTAATCTTTAAAATGGGTATCACCTACGTAGTACTTGCTTCATAGGGTTGTTCTGAGATCAAATGACATAAGGTATGTGAAATACTTACATTATAAGTGTCTGTTACTACTCTATTATTATTTGATAAATTTCAGTTCACAAATAGGAACTTCAGTTAATGCAAAAATGGCATGCTTATCAAATTTTAAGCTAGAATAAATTCATGAGAGATAATTGATACACCATTATATGACAGAGTGAGAATTTTTTTTAAAGATATCTTGTCAGGCTAGAAAATTGGCTTGGATTGCATAAGCCTCCTCTCAGCAAAAAATATAAGCTCTTTGAAGGGAGATATGATTTTGGTTTTTGTCTTTGTGTTGCCAGAAGCTAAGCACAGTTTCTTGGCACTTAGAAAAAGATATCTAATAAATGCCTTTTGTTATCACTATTAAGATGAAATTTAAAGTTTAAATTTAAGTTCAAAAAACTGATGTATGAAGTACAAGATTGGGAGGGCATGATTAGATGGTTGTTTGTGAAAAATACTATAAACTCAATAAAGCAACTGCAGTTTTACCTGCTACACTGTGACTTTCTCCATTGCAGTTTCCATATATCATGGGTTAGCATAAAAAATTAAAAGGGAGTTTTTAGGAGTTTTCTGGAAGCTGCAGACAACACATAAAAGCCAGCAGATGACAGAGAAAAAGTATTTTTACTTAACATTGACCTACATATGTGTGTATATATATATGCATATATATATGTATATATATACACACATATGTCTTTATGCATATACATATGCATATATATACATCCACAACACATATATGTGTATTATGTATGTATATAACCTATGAAGAAATACTTAACCCAAATTTTACAATAAAGTATTATCAACATTTCATTAAAGAAAGAGAAAAAAGTCAGACTTCTCTGGTATGAAGAGAGGGTCAAAAATTTTAGGTGGATTTTCCAGATCTTGAAAGAGCTGCACCCCTAATCCCTGCAATGTAGAAGGGATAATTGTATTGTAATACAGAAAGAAAATAGGAACATCAAAGGAAAAAGACTAAGATATTCCTAATCAGGACATTTACAGGTAGATTCTAGAAAATGTTCAGAGCCCAAATAGTACCTTATAGGACACAAATTAATCTCAAAAACTGTGAAAAGACTCAAACTTCTTTAATAAAAATTAAGTACTAACTGGGACAGGTGGGTGACACAGTGGACAGCATACAGGGTCTTGAGTTTAGAGGACCTAACTTCAAATCCAGTGTCAGACACTCACTAGCTGTATGACCCTAGGCAAGTCACTTAACCCTGTTTACCTCATCTGTAAAATGAGCTGTAGAAGGAAGTGACAAACTGCTCCACTGCCATGAAAACCAGAAATGGAGTCACAAAAAGTCAGACACAACTGAAAACAACTGAACACTATACCTAAATGAAGGAAGGCTAGAGCAAAAAAAAAAGACAATAAGATCTGATGTTTTACACATCTATGATTAGGAGTAGAATCTGTAACCAAATAAGGGATAGAGTTTACAAAAAAAAAAAAAGATCATTTTGACTGAGTAATATTGAAAAGCACAAGGATAAGAAGTAAAGCTGTTGATTAGGTAAAAAAAAATATTTGCATTGAATATTTCTGATTATGTCTCATGGCCAAGATATTTAAGGAATGGTGCAGTGAACAGAGCACTGGCCCTGGAGTCAGGACTCAGCCACTTAATATTTACTAGCTCTGCGACCTTGGGCAAGTCACTTAATCCCGGTTGCCTTGCCTTCCCCCCTCCAAAAAAAAAAAAAAAGGGTATGTAAGGAATGTAAGCCCAAATACATCTATAGTATACAATAAATATATGCATATGCAGAAATATATAAAACCAGTGAACGAGTAGCCAAATATGGACACACAATTCACAAAAAGAAATTGCTAATTATTAACATCCCTAGAACACACAGTTTTTAATCAACACTAATAAAAGAAATGCAAAATAAAAAATAACTGTCAAGATTCAACTCCACACATTAAACTGGCAAATTATGCCCCTAGTAAAACTTTTTGTAGTAGCAAAGAAGTAGAAATATGGTAGGCACCCATCATTGGTGAATAGCTCAGAAAATTGTGGTACATGAATGTAATTGAAACATTCTAAGAAATTATGAATATGAAATTGTATGTAATTATAAATATGAAGAATTCAAAGATACATAGGGAAATTTCTATGAACTGATACAGAACGACAAAAAAAATCAGAAGTGACAGGATATCAGAAAAACAATATACACAATGACTAAAATGTGAAGGAAAGAACAAGAAAATGAAACTGAAATTTTGTACAATTATACTGCATAATAATAAAACTTGACCCTGGAGGAGAATTGAGAAATGAGAAAATGCATCTCTCTCCTTTCTACAGGAAAGGTAAGGGTATGAGGAAGTGGTATGCTGAAAGTACTGTCAGACACAGCTAGTTTTAGACAGTTTTGCTGAACTGTTATTTTTCTCTTTTTAAGTATCTGATCCCAGGGATGACTGACTGGGTAGAGAATTGGGAAATGATATACATTCAGGCAATGGATGCTTCCTCAGTGGAGGTTTTCAATAAAACTGAATGACTACTTGGGAATTCATTGTAGTAGATTCTTGTCCAAATGTGATTTAGTCTTTGAGGTCCTTTCCAATTCTGTGATATTGTGAATGCTGAATATTAGGAAGCATAAGCAAAGTTATCTATAATGGAGAACTTATAAGCTTAAGAGAAGCAAGGGAGTGGAAACAGGTTAGAAAATAATACAGAAAATAAGTGTTTGATCAATTGCAATTATACAAATTTTTCATGGCAACAAAAGGTGTGGGAAAAACTCAGCTATCTGAAATTCTATTGAAAATCCACACAATTTTATTTCCCTTCTTCTAAATCCATATTGATATAAGGAAAATCTCTTATTCTATTTTTCTATACTACCAAGAGAAATCTTACTGCTTGGTAAAAAGTAATCAATTGTGAGTACTTTTAGCAAATGATTAAATTTTAAATAGATCTTCTATGAAGCCACTGATTTAATTCAATCTTCTATATGATGTATATGCCCAATTTAATATATTTTTATTGGCTAGCTATTTGAACCTGGCCAAATTACAAAGTGACAAGCTCTTATCATTTAGAAGTATGATGTAAATGCTCCCATGTACAATGTCCTGATCACAGTATATGTCAATTCAGGCAAGAAGAGGGAAGGTTTTATATCAATTCAGAAAATCTCTAGGATTGAAGTGCCCTGAGAAGGTAACTCCATCAGAATTTTATAGTTGAAAGATCATTGGATTTGAAATCAGAACGTCAGAATTCTATTATTTACTCATCTTTAGCTATATAAGCCTCAGTTTTCTCAACTCTAAAATAAGGCTGTTGTTTGGGGCGGCTAGGTGGCGCAGTGAGTAAGGGCACCGGCCTCAGAGTTGGGATGACCCGGGATCGAAACTGGCCTCAGAAAATGAGCACCCACACATAAATAATGACTAGCCATGTAACCTTGAGCAAGTTACTTAACCCCAATTGCTTTAAAAAAAATAAATTAAGTTAAATAAGGCTGTTGGACTAGTCCCTTCCCCACCTCTTGAAAGCTAATGATTCTATGCTCTGCAAAACCTCAGTCTAATTAAAAAATCCTTCAATGATATCTACAAGTTGTCATTCAACCTTTGCTTAAAAGATGGCTAGTGAGAGAAATCCACTTATTGCCTCCTGAGACAGACAACCCACCCTACATTTGGATAGATCTAAATTATTACGAAGGTTTTCTTTATGTTGCGACTAAAACTCGCTCTATGTTGGCAATGTATATCAACTATCCTAACAGAGAAGTCTAAGGAACTTTTGCCTGTATGATTTTTCCTTTGCCTAGAAGAAGGCTGACTATCTAAGTGGAGAGAATCTTGTGTAGTTATATGGAACAACTACCCTTCTTACAAGAATTTCTCTGTTTTCATAAATAGTCCTTCCTTCACACTCCTCTGATGTTGCTGTTGTTCCATCTGACTCTTCATGACCCCATTTGGGATTTTCTTGGCAAAGATATTGCAGTGGTTTGCCATTTCCTTCTCTGGATCAATTTAACAGATGAGGAGACTGAAGCAGACAGAATTAAGTGACTTGTCCAGGGTCACACAGCTTGAACTTAGGGAGATAGGTCTTCCTGACTTCTCCAGGCCTGACACTCTCTCCATTGTGCTACCTAGCAGCCCTAGTGACTTGCTCCTTCCTTGGTAACTTGGAGCAAAATAACCTCAGAAAAACAAAGAAGGGATTTAACCTGTCTCTGGCCCCTGGAGAAACCATTGCTATATCTCTAATGCCTATTACTTACTATATTTCATTGTGCTGCACTCTCACTTTGAGATAATATTGATCTAAAATCTTCCAACCATAATTACAAGTGTGAAAAAAAACAGTATAATCACACAAATGATAATTTTACTTCTAAAAATCATATGATAGATTAGCAAAACTAACTTATACATGCTCAGCTTTACCAGATTTCCTTATCTGTCTTCATTTTGTTAAGTTATATTCCTGGAGCATTTCTAACATTTAAATAATCATATTGTAAAAAGGTATGTAATAGCTTTTATAATTTCTGAAGGAGTCTTTAAATTACTTGGCTTTAAAGCTAGAATTTTAGCATTATATTTTAAGTGCTTCATGCCACTTTTATTTTTTTTCAATTATAAAACAAGAGAAGAATGTGTGGCTTCCCTTTTCACTGGGATTTCTTATCTTTGTTTCTGACTGTGAAATAATATATTACAAGTTTCTGGAGGAGAATGAATTATACAGTTTTTTAAAGTAAATTCTAGATTTATGAGAATCCCCCTGAGAGGTACATGGAATATAAAGAAAATGGATAACCAGCTTCCCCTAATCTGAGGCAGAGTCATGTTATATTCTGGTTTAAATCAATTTATGCAAAATATGTGATAGTTAAGGTGTAAAGCAGACCTTTGATTTTTTTTAAGACTACAGAACTCCTTTGGATTAGAAATGTAAGTCCAAATCATTTGTCCTAATAAGGTTAATTTTCATTTGGTTATACAGCAGATAAACTGGCATTTAAGTAAGCTTTTACTTTTGTATGTTGTCACTGACAGAGATAAATTGCATTCTTTCTAGAATATGCTTTCATTTCTATTTCTCCTACAAAGTAAAAGTCTTAATATTCAAAAAGCCTACCTGAAAAGTAATTTAATATTTTTTCAGTACTGTCACTATTACTTTCTATTGGTAATGTGTTACTCACCAAGATTACAAATGAGTTAAAATGTATTAAGATCTCTGATACAGTAGTACTGTGCTCATTTGTCTGAAATTAATAAATAACCAAAGAAATAATTTCTCTTGCCCAAGTTTATACAATGATCTGCAATGTCCCTATGGTTGGCATAAAGTTTATTTGCTTGTTTTTGTTTTTAGCCATCAAGGTTCTTACAGAAATGAATTAACTCTTCCAAACTCTGAAGATCTATTTTGTAGGCAGTCTGGTATTAAATGGTGTCTTGGTTATAGGAAAGAACTAAAATACTTCCAAGTACTCTGCTTACTGAAAAAAGACACCAGAACAGGGTCTTTTAACTTAAAAAAATACTTTGACAACTATGCCAACATGCTTGGCTTTCTTTGTAATCTTACATATTTTATTTTGTGCACTGAAATACATTTTCTTAGAAAGGGTCCATAGATTTTACTGGATTTTTGAAAATTGATGTGGTCTATGTAAGAACCCTTATACTAGAAGGAATCTGCTTGCAGTTTGATACAGTAAGCAGGGCAGCTAAATGGCACAGTGGATAGAGTGCTGGGTTTGGTGCCAGGAAAACTATCTTCTTGAGTTCAAATGTGGCCTCAGACACTTACTAGTTGTGTGACCCTAAGCAAGTCACTTAACCCTGTTTGCCTCAGCTTCCTCATCTGTAAAATGAGCTGGAGAAGGACATGCCAAACCACTCTAGCATCTTTGCCAAGAAAACCCCAAATGGGGTCATGAAGAGTCAGATGCAACTGAAAAATAATGGCAATAAGCACTTAATAAATGCTTGTTGACTTATTAAATGACTAAACAATGAAATAGCTTCCCAACAACTAAAATACTGAATCATGTAGATTTAATTTAGGGGCATATTCTACTCATTTTTTAAGTGAAAAAAGACACCAAAAAGATGGAGATAGGGTGATTTTTTTGAGGCAATGGAGGGAAGTTGAGACCAGTGAATTAATTGGCTTCATTTTTTTTTCTAATATGGAAAGTCCCAAGGGGGCAGCTAGGTGACACAGTGAATAGAGCACTGGCCCTGGAGTCAGGATGACCTGAGTTCAAATCTGGCCTCTGACACTTAATTTAAAAAAAAAAAAAAACTAGCTGTGTGACCTTGAGCAAGTCACTTAACCCCAATTGCCTGGCCTTCCCTTTTCCAAAAAGAAAAAAGAAAAATGAGGGCAATGGGTTTAATGTCTTCTAAGGTTCTTTCCAGCTCTAAGATTTTACAGTAGCCCTAAATAATTATTATGCTAACATGCAATGGAACAGAGATGAGGGATAACCCAATTACTTATAGAATTGCATACTATACATTTCACTGATGAGTGGTTTTGCATAGACTTGTGATTTTCCCTAAATGGTCATAGGCAGTATATATCTGAGTTAGCAATAGTGAAGACTTTAGATTAATTACAGTCTCATTTATTATAGCTCTTTTCCCAGTCAGTGGAGATCAAGAGCTTGTCAATAATACAGTAATGGTTGCATTTTCAAGTCTTTTTGAATTAGCAGTTAATTGGGAAGAGTTGTTGTCTTTTCTCCTCTTTTAAAGAGCTGGGTCCAGATGGATGAAAAATCAAAGGGAATGCAATTTGGCCTTTGATTAATGTTGACTTTTAACAGATTGTTTCTGGTTACTGTAGTTGTATTCTTAATTTATCGCCATATAATGGCATGGCAATATCTTCAATTAAACTCTTAAAGTTACAGAAGTGTTTCTCAATGTTATCTTTCCATAATTTCATACTTGATATATCCTATTGAAACTAGGCTGTCCTAGATCCAAAGCTTACTCCCTGTCAATGTCTATGTCATTCTGTCCCTTTAATCAATCAAGTGATCAATCAATCAATATGTATTTATTAAATGCTTACTATGTGCCAGGTACTGTGCTAGGTTATAGGGATACAAGTACAAAAAAATGAATTAATCTTCCTTTAAGCAGGATAATGATAACTATCTTAAAAAAAAAACAGACATGCTGGAAGCAAGAATCAGAGAATGCCATAATTATAATGGACCTCAGTGGTATTCTAATTCAACCTATACCTGAATCCCCCTCTACAATGATAAATTCAGCAGAACGAATCTGTAGGAATGGGGTGGGGAGAAACCTTTGTTTATATACATATACATATATACACATATATATATGAATATATATGCCTATGTGTGTATATAAATATATATATATATATGTATATGTATATATCCTTCTTCTCCCAGGAACAATTAATAGTTTATTTGGGGCAAAAGTACATATGTGCATCTGCTGACCCATAGATTTAGACCCATGTGACCAAGAAGGAAAGAAGGAGGTTCCTGACAATTGACTTTATCCACCCAAGACATGGCAGCAGCTGTAAAGCAAATGGCAGAAACAGAAATGGACTTGTTAACTCAGCCTAAGAGGAGACTTCACAGACAACACACCAATATTCCTCCTTTGAGGAAGAAAGGATACCTCAATGTCCCAGGTATCATGATCCTGGACTCTAGTCCTATAGCCAAAGGAAAAAAGATTTATTGGGCAGAACCAGCCTTCGAGGTTTCACTGTGAATAATCCTAAGCTTGAAAGTTCTGTGAGTAAACCTTCTATATATAGAATAGGATTTCCTGAGCAGCACATCACTTGGAGAAAAACAAAACTGTCTATGCAGCTAGGGGAGCAGTAAGGGTCAAAATAGGTCATAGTGAGAGGTGGGATAAAAGATCAAGGTCTATAAACCCTATTAGTTATTTCATAGTTTGGGTCTGATGGAAAAGAACTTATTTATAAGCAGCCCTAATGAATATTTGCCTTCCAGAGAGAATACAAACCAAAGAGAGTATTATTAGTCTGAGGAAATTTTGTGGAACTTGTGTAGACAAAGAGGTTTCACCAGAATATCAAAGCAACTCCATGTTCACTTCCCTTATGATAGAAGTGAATGGGTCCCTGTGAGTATTTTTATGTGTTTTTAGTATTTATTTATTTATTTACTCCTGTGAGCCTTTTGCATCTCCTGTATTACCTGTAACATGAAATAAAGGGTAATTTGGTCCCACACATATGTATTGTCTTGAATGCTTATACAAGAGCTAGGGTTACTGTTTACTTACATTTGTGGAAATCTTTACACATGTGATATTTAAAGATTTTTCTATAGTAAAAGCAATGAGTCTAAAAGGAAAAAAAATGTCCCTTTTTGGTTACCTATATGGATCTAGCATAGTTCTTATAAGTCCAGAATTTGCACAGGGTGGAAGGATAGCCCATAGGTTACATTTTAGGAGCGATAGGAAGCCAATGAAGACTATCTTTCCCCCACAACAACATTTGGTCTTCTAGACTTCATTATTTCTGCCAGTGGCACTAACATTCATCGAGTGTCCATATTTAAAACTTTGGTATTGGTTCTCATTCCCTTACCTCTCCCTGTTACCAAGACCTACAAATTCTATCCCCTCAATAACTCTTGCATGCTCCTCCTTCATCTCTATTCACATTGCCACCACCCATATACATTTTCCATTTCCGCTTTTTCTATAATATTGCAACAGCTTCCAACTAGATCTTCCTGGTGATATTCTCTTCTTTCCAAAGCATTCTTCATAACTAATCTTATGGGAACACAGCTTTCAGCTCATAATTCTGTTTTCTACCAAGCAAAGTTAAAATTCATCATTCTGGGACATCACAGGTTCTCCATGCTATCTTATCAGACTTTTTCTCATTCTATTACTGTTGCAGCAAGCACCCCGACATAAACAGGGTGGCTACTAACACAGGTTCTTAGATCTGCTTTTAAAAGGAAAGCAACTTAAAATGAATTAACAATCTTGCTTTAATCAAACATATGTCATTTACCTAGTTAAGGGGAAAAAGTCAGCACCCCAAACTTCAGAGTATATAGACAGAAGTTACAAGAAGACAGAGACATTTCAGCAGACAGGACTCCAACTAACTGTCTGACCATTACATCCATACCTAGTCACAGTTACCAGAGAAGGAAGCATCAACATCTGGGTTTTTCAAAGCCAGAGGGCTCTCAATGGCTGCCCAGAGTCTCATCTGGTCAAATCACACAACACTTCTCAAAGTGAGCCCCAAAACAAAGCATCACATCAGGGTTTATATAGCCTTCTCCTGGCTCAGAGAATTGACTCACTGCCCAATCAAAAAGCATTCCTGAAAATCAAGCCTCCCATGATAGGCTCCAGGTGCACTTAAGCCTATCAAAGGGCCTAGGGGCAGGGAAGATCTTAAATTCACATTCCCTTAACAATTACCCACCACATCCTTGAAGCTTCATCTAAGTTGGACTACATGTAGTATTAATCATTTAAAACCAAATTCAAATGCTACCTCCTCCATGAAACTATCTCTGATTCTTTCAGTTGGTAGTGGTCTTCACATATCAGGCATCAATTATAACTGCAATTATAACTGTATGTACCACTTATATTTTGTATTCAAGTTTTCATACCCATACAAAGTGACCTATACAAACATACCCATACAAAATGACCTAATTACACATACTTACCCATACTGTGACCTATATGATGATAAGTGGCATGCCTTATATACACTTTTTATCTCTAATACTGCCTGTTGCCCATTGCAGAGAGTTAATATCAAATAAATGGTTGTTGAACTGAATTGTCCCATTTTACAAATAAAGAAAAAGACTCAGAAAGGTTAAATAACCTACCCAGTAGCCAAGAGATAACATATATCAGAAGGAACACTTGTAATAGCAATCTGATTGCAGGCAGAACATTGAACTTAAGGATGAGGGGTAAGTGGAGAAGTAATGAGTTTAATTTTGGAGATGATGAATTTGAGGTAAAAGTGGAATATCCAAACGAAAATGCCCTGAAAGAAACTGGAAATTCAGTACTGGAGAATTACTAAATGAATCATGAGAGGGTTGGCATTGGATATACAAATTAACATAGATTAATTGATTAACGCAGAGTAGATACAATGTGGCATGTGTGCAGGCTTTCATGGGGCTCATAAGAAAGGCTTCATGTAGAATGTGTCCTTTGAGCCCAAGACTTGTGTAGAACTGAGAGGTATTTAGAGGCAAGAAGAAGGATGTAGACTCAGTCATCTCATTTTCTACCCCACTGCACTCATTTTGGACTTCTTTGACTTTTCCAGTATACCACAGAATTAACGCAGAAATGGTTCCAGAAAACATGAGAAGAAATTATTTCTTTGAGAGAATTCATATAAAAAGAAATGAAACATTTCAAGATCTGAGGTCTAAGAATAATCCAGAAGAAAGGAAGAAACTTAAATCAAGATTTCTTGGAGGCAAAGGAGAATTAAGGATTTGTTGAGTGCCATTTTATACAAAAAGACATAATTACACATAAAGGAAAGATAGATTTAGCAAGTCAATGAAAAATTCTTTATATTTGCAAATATTAAGATACTACATAACTCTCAACCCTTTTTTAAACCATTTCTTCTTCTAAATTTCAGACCTTGATCATACCACCCCACACATGATCTGATTAAGGCTTTACATATTTCCTACTTCTCTATTCTAAATATACTTGAGCTTAATCTAAAATTAAAGTTAGTAAGCCTTTGAACTAAACTAGTACATATATAAATGTGTGTATACATACATATATGAACATATACATATATATATATATATATATTATAATGGAGATAGATTAGCTGTACTCCCTTATCTAAAAGTTAACTGAGTTAGTACAAAAAGGAGGGTACAGGAATATGCTACTATATTAATTTCTTAAAATGCAGTTGGAAGCATATGAGATGGAAAAGGAGAGGTTTCTTCTTGATTTTACAAACAATCTTTTTTGGCAAAAGTATTTATACTTATTAAGTGTATCTAATAATATCCTAAAAACATGGGGAGAGTCTAGTTGAAAAGATGAGGTTTTTCATGAGTGCAATCTTTTTATGAGATAGAATTACCATGGGAAAAATATAAATACCACTTGAATGCTCACATATGATTATGGAGATTAAGAGAAAGCCAAAACATTAGCATTTAGGCTTAGGTGGAAAATGGGTAGAGAATAGCATGATTAAATATTTATGAAGTGTCGATTACAATGAATTTATAAATTCAAATAATTATGGGTGAAATTATTCATTATTTATGAATCACGCATTTAAAATAAAGTGCCACAGGAAGGAAAACCTACAACACAGATAAGATTTCTCAATTTCAATTGTTTTAATATGTGTTTTCAGAATATTACAATTATTTTTATTTAATACTTTAAATGAATTTAAATTTATATTCAGTCTGTTCATTATTCACAGTGACCTTGAATAGAGGCAGTTTTATAAAATGGGAAGAACAATGGAGTCAGATTTAAGAATTGTGGAAGGACGGCTGTGCTTGAGGCGGTTCAAGAGCTGGTTGTTCAGTTTTCAGCGTGAGCATCTGCACCAGAGAAATCTGCAAATGCTACTGTTTTGTTGATCCTCTAGACTGAAGAAAACCATGAAGGAAATGTTTAAAATGAAGATTAAACTTAAAATATATACCCCACCACGACCAAAGAGAGTTGGTTGTTAACTGTTTACCAGTACACTCCTGTGTGAATGGCATGTGACAGATTACTGAAGAAAGTTTCTAAGAACAGAATTCAAGAAGGTAAGCTTCTATCTACTGACCGGACAGTAAGCACTTCCTGGAGCAAGGGCAGGCAGAGGGGGCACTCCACAGTTCACTGATTTATTCCTTACCTCTGAAAAAATGTAACTACATAACGATCTACCAAGCAAAAGTCCATATATTCTACAAGATAATTCAGTGGGGAAAGCAATGTGCTATAGAGGAAAACGGACTGGATTTGAATAGAGAAGACCTACATTTAAGTCCCATTTCTGTCATCCATCAGGTGAGCAGTCTGTTCTTGGGGACTTCATCTCTGAAATAAGAAGGCTGTGCCCTGTGCCATCTAACCTCAAATGGCTTTTCCAACTCTGTGATTCTATGATATGCTAAGCCAGTGAGTCTCAAGCTCAAAGAGTATCAGCAGAGCTCAAATAGACTCCCTATTGCATCTCATATGAAATCCAAATGTTTCTCTCTGGCATTTAAAGCCCTTCACATTCTTGTTACAATCTTTCTTTTCAGAGAGATTTCACATAACCAATCCTTGTATGCTTCACATTTCAGTCAAACTGATTTACTTGTGTTTTCCTATGCACAAAATAATCTATCTCCTGCTTCTATAATTTCTCACGAATTTTCCCCCATGCCTAAAATAGTCAATAAACATTTATTAAGTGCCTACTGTGTGCCAGACAGCTGGGAACACAAAGATAAAAAAGACAGTCTTTGCTCTCAAGGAGTTTAACAATCTAGTAAGGTAAGATGAAACACACATAAAAAGAATGATGATAGGGGAGGGGATGGAGGAAGGTACCCCAGTATGGTGGTATGGTGGAAAAGTCAAAGAAGTCCAAAATGAGTACAGTGGGGTAGAAAATGAGATGTCTGAGTCTACATCATTCTTCCTGCCTCTAAATACCCCCAAGTTCTACACAAGTCATGGGCTCAAAGGACACATTCTACATGAAGCCTTTCTGATGGGCCCCATGAAAGCTGCACACATGCCATTTTGTCTTACTCTGCATATATTTTGCATTTACTTCTCTCAAGAAAAATGTATCATCAATCAATAAATATTTATGAATCACCTACTGTGTGGCAGGTAACATACTTAGGCACTAGAGTTACTAAGAATTAAAAGCAAAAACTCCATCTGCCCTCATTTCTAATGAGGAAAATGATGTGGCAGGTAGGTGGTGCAGTGAATGGAATGCTGGGCCTGGAACAGGACAGACCTGAGGTTAAATCCAGCCTCAGACATTCAATAGCTGGGCAAGTCACTTAACCTCTAAGTTTCAGTTTTCTCACCTGTAAAATGGGAATAATAATAGCATTTACCTCCCATAATTGTTGCAAGAATCAGATAAGATAATAATTATAAAATACTTAGCAGAGTGCCTGGCACATAGTAAGTGCTATATAAATGTTTGCTATTGTTATTATGTACATAAGTGGATTTACATAAGAACAGATTCAAGGTAACTTTAGAAGAACAGCAAAGTTTGTATTTGATAATATAGGTACAGGAGTCATTGGAGTTTATTAAGCAGGAAAGTTTTATGATCCTATTTAGGCTTTAAGTAAATCTTTTTGGCAGCTGTGTGAAGGCTGGATTGGACTGGGGAGAGAGTTGAGGCGGGAATTCAATTTGGATGATAGCTAAATGAGTGAAGAGAGGCAACAAATATGAGAGGAACTGTGGGGAGAGAAAAGATGAGACTTAGCAACTGACTGGGAACAGAGGTTGTATACATGGGTGACTGAAGACTGGTGCCCTTGACAGTAATATGGAAGTTCAGTAAATGGGTACATTTGGGGAACAGAGGGAAGGAGATAAAAAGAATACTGTTTCAGACATGTTGAATTTGAGATACCGACAAGACATCTTCTACAAAAGTCCAATAGGCACCTGTTGGTGCAGAACTAGACTTCAGAAAAGGGACTAGTATTGGAGATAGACAGACAGACAGATAGATAGATAGATAGATAGATAGATAGATAGATAGATAGATAGGTGGGAGATATCTAGATAAAAGATAGATAAAAAATACATGGTACGGAATACTGTAAATAGGGGCAGCTAGATGGTGCAGTGAATAGCAGGCCCTGGAGTCAGGAGGATCTGACTTCAAATCCAGCCTCAGACACTTAACATAAAACTAGCCGTGTGACCTTGGGCAAGTCACTTAACCCCAATTGCCCTCCAAAAAGCCCCCCCCCCCAAAAAAAAACGAATAGTGTAAATAGATCAGTAGATCTGGGGAATTATCCGAAGAAAGATGAGAACATATGGGACTTGATGAGATCAAGTGAGAAGTCACAGATAGAAAATAGAGCCCGGGACAAAGATTTGTAAGGTGCAGTTAGTAGGAGTGATACAGATACAGGTAAAGTGCCATCAAAGGAAACTGAGAAGGATCAGTGATATTAACAGGTAAGAAGATAGAACCAAGAGACAGCAGGATCACAAAAAAAAAAGAGAGAGAGAGAGAAAAGAGCGGGGTGCTATCCAGGAAAAAGAGGTAGTCAACAAAGTCAAACACTGCAGAGAGATCAAAAAGAATCAGGAATAGAAAAGGGCCATTAGATTTGGCAATTAAGAGATCTTTGGTAACTTTAGAAGGGCAGTTTCAATTGACTGGTGAGGTCCTACTGTAGGCTCAGAAATTTTCTATACCTGAGACTGGGTCTAAGGCCTATGGTTATAGGTCTTGTGACACAAAAACTGGCAAGAAAAAAACTCAGGCCAATATATATATACATTTATCTCGAACTACAGATTTTCCTTGTCTTAATATTTTCCTTTTTCCCCTACCCAAATAGGATATAAACTTCCTGACAGCAAGGATTGTTTTGTATAATTTAGTAATTTAGCATGTCTTGCAGAGAGTAGGCAATTAATATGTTTAACTGAATTCAGGTGAACTGTAGGATTTGAATTAGAATTCAGGAATAATTCAGTTAAGCCTAAGGATTAAAGGGGCAGTCATGTTTCCTATTCGGTTACCTTGCCAAAATGGAAATGTTTTTATAATCACAACACAACTAATTTCAAACCTGTCCTAAATCTCATATATTATATATTTTATATATTTTGAGAGGTCATTAAATCTCTCATCTTTTGGGTCAATAGATAGATATTCTTTACACTGAATAGCTTACAAGGCAACCCATAATTCTTAGGGAGCTCAAAAAACAGCGAACCTCTTTCACAAGTGATTTGGATTTCATCCTGATGCTCTTGTTAACTTTTAAAAATTAATCAGTTAAGCATAAAATAAAATTAGAAAAAAACTTCCTTCTTTTGTACAATTGTCTTAAAAGGAACCATCTGAAAAGTGTGAAGGCTTCAATCAAATACTTCTACCTGCAATTTATGGATAGTCACAGAGTGGGAAATGATCAAGTTTGATATTATCTGCAGTGTTTTTCTCTGGAAATAGAAATAGTGCATGTTTCATAAGAAATGGGCTCCCAGGAGCACTCTAGCCCAGTGCTGTAACCTTAAGATTTTTAGAATGTTTGCACAAGATTTAGGCTAGAAATTCAGGAGTTGTAAGGCAACATGTGAAAAAGTGTTCAACCTCATTATTCTACACATAGGTCAATCCTGAAGTATTGAAACTAGACGGACAATGAGACTTTTTTTCTTCCTGAAAATCTTTTAATCCATAATATTATAAATCAATATTTATATTGATGACAACTCCATCTTAAGAATTAAAAAAAGTTCACCAATATTATCTCATTGTAGCATGATCTGTCACCTTCTACTTACAGCTTTATGGTAGCTTGGTGGTGCAGTGGACAGAGTGCTGGGCCTAGAATCAGGAAGACATCTCCCTCTGTTCAAATCTGGCCTCAGACACTTACTAGCTGTATGTCCCTAGGCAAGTCACTTAACCCTGTTTGCTTCCATTTCCTCATCTATGAAATGAGCTAGAGAAGGAAATGGCAAACACTCCAAAATCTTTGCCAAGAAAACCCTAAATGAGATCACAAGGTGTTAGACATTACTGAAATGACCAAACAAGAAACTTGAAACCTTCCCTGATTCCTACCACAGACGGCTCTGCTTAAATCAGCCTGTATCTATCTTATATATAACTTACACACATACATATATATCTACACACACATACATATATTGTCTCTTCTTATAGACTGTAAGCTTCTTAAGGGCAACAATGACCTCATTTTTGTCTTTATACCCCCAGCACTTGGCAAAATGACTGGCACACAGAAGACACTTCAATATGGTTTATTAATTAGTAGAGTGCTGCCAGGGATTATTTTTACCATATAGATAAACAGATATATTATTTAGGTAGTCTATCTGAGACCACATTCTCAGGAAGCAAGCCAAGGCTGTAGTGTAATTCACATTTGGCTCAGTATTCTTGCCACCATCCCACATTTTCCAATAGATATGAGTTTAAACCTAACAAAAAGCCATAATGAGCATTAATTCAATCTGAAAAAGTAATAAACTCAGCCCTGTAGATCTCCTTGGACAGTATGCATACTTGACTGTGGGGCTAGGGTCCAACTGCACAAAAACATGCAACAGAAAACCACACTGAACATTAACTAAAGATTATTCACCATTAAAGATAAGCATAGTTCTAAAAGTAGTCCATTCTTTAACATTGGTGAGCTATACTGTCCCTTTCTGTGACTTTGAATCAATCTTAAATCAGATTTGACTTTATTTTGGAATTTTTATATACATTTTAAAACTGTTTTTGCTCCCTCCAAATAAAAAATTTTCTATTAATGTACTTATTACACTGGTCTTGGCTATATCAGTCATCTGAGTACAGTTATGAAAAGGTAATGACAGACAACGGTGTTCTCAGCTTCATGTACTAGCACACTTGACATTAGATCCTCTTGTGAGGTAACAATGACACCTACAGGGACTGCCAGGCATAACTGAATGGGTCAGCAATATGGGCTTTTATTTAAGAAAAAGCACTTGGGTAGATGACTCAATAGCTGAATCGCCATTTTTCATTTGTGTTTTGGGACCCTGCCAATTTCTCAGTATGATAATATGCAGAGTGTGTACTGTGGGAATTGAAAAATCTTTTCAACCCATGGGCATTTTTATCTTGTAAGCTGATGTTTTCTAAAGGTCCTTGTTGGGATATGTGCATGTGTGTGAGTGTGGTATGTGTGTGTATGTGTGTATTTTCCTCACAAGACTTGATTTAGAACTAAAATAAACTTCATACAACATAGAGTACAACTCCTTCATTTAATAAATTAGAAGCCTGAGGTCCAGAGAAGGCAAATGATTTTCACAAGGTGTAGCAGCAAACACCCCTACATCCCCAGGGTGACTGCCAACACAGGTTCTTAGATCTGCTTTTCTAAAGGAAAGCAACTCAAAATGGGTTAACAAGCTTACTTTAATAAATCAAACATATATCATTTACCTAGTTCAGCAGGAAAAAGGTCAGCACCCCAAACTTCAAAGTATACACACAGAACTTACAAGACAGAAAAACAAACAGATCAAGGAGACAGGCTTCCAAACTGCCCAACCATTATCAATACCAAATCACAGTTACCAGAGAGGGGAGCATCAACATCTGGGTTTTCAAAGCTGGGGGGCTCTCAATGGCTGCCAAGTCTCATCTGGTCAAATCATACAACACTTCTCAAAGTGAGCCCCAAAATAAAGTCTCACATCAGGGATTATATAGTCTTCTCTAGGCTCAGAGAATGTAACAACCCTCTTGACCCACTGCCCAATCACAAAGCACCAAGGTGTGGGCATTTCTGAGAAACAAGATTACCACCACAGGCTCCAGGTGCACTTAACCTAGGGGCAGGGAAGATCTTAAAATTTTACATTCCTATAACACAAGGTCATAATATAGGTAGTGACAGAGGCAGAATTCAAACTGAGTTTAAAAAAATGCGGTCCTATATTCAATAAGAAAGGGAGGTTTGGGGAGGCTAGGTGGTGCAGTGAATGGAGCACTGACCCTGGAGTCAGGAGGACCTGAGTTCAAATCCTACCTCAGACACGTAATACTTACTAGTCATGTGACCTTGGGCAAATCACTTAACCCCAACTGCCCTGCCCTCCTACCTCCAAAAAAAAAAAACCAAAAAAAAAAAAAACAACCAAAAACCAACAACAAAGGAGGCTACAAAGGGAAGTGGGACTGGGAAGAAAATGGAGAGTTGAAAGGGTTAGTCTGTTGAAGGGAAAACATAATTCTAACTCTCAGTTGTGATAAATATTTTAAATCCTCAAGTCCCTTGTTAATATTTTCTAGCTAAAAAACAAAAAATTTGAACTATAGGGGACCTTACTGGGAGCTAAGGGATGTAGCAAATAGAGCCATGGTCTTGGAGTCAAATCTGGTCTCAGACACTTAGTAGTTGTGTGACTGATTAAGTCACTTAAGCTGTTTGCTCCAGTTTCCTCATCTGTGATATGAGGATAAAAAATAGTGTCTACATCCAGGATTGATATGAGGATGAAATGAGATAAAATTTAAAATGTACTTAACACAGTACCTGGCACATAGTAGGTCCTTAAAAAATGTTTGTTAATTTTTAAAATTCAAATAAAATCCCTTATTTTATCAATGAGAAAGCTGAGAACCAGAAAGTTTGTGATTTTTCCAACATCACATAGCTAGTCAGTAGTAGAAATAAGAATGGAATCTGGGTCTCCTCACTCAAAGGGTGCAAAAAGTGCCCTTTCTAATACACTATACTTATTCATATACTCTCAGCACATACCTAACAGTAATAATAATAACTGAACCATCTTCCTCATTTCTTTATTCCTATTAAAAGTATTACCATTCTATGTGTCTTGAATACTTGGAGATGTCTTTGATGCCTCCTCCCTATCCCTCACTGCCCACCTTACTATCCCTGTTACTTCCATGAATATTAGGTACTTAATAAATGTTTATTACTACCAGTCAGTCACCAAATCCTGTAGGTTATCATTTTGAAACATATTAGACAGAAATGTTAACAAATACTTGTTATATGTGAAGCTCTACGAATATAAAAATTAAAGCCTGGTCATAATATTTAAGCTGCAAAAGCAGAAGGCATTTCTCTATCCCTAGTGTTTAGTACAGTTTTAGTCCCCCACACATGTATTTAGTCCCTCATACATACTAGCCACTTGATTGCATGATTGCTGACTAATTGATAATACAGATAGAGCGTACTCCATGCACGGGAATGTGAAAGAGTCAGACCACCATTTTGTTAGAGCAAAGATCAAAAGAAATACAAAACCAGAAGACTAAAAGTGAGAAATAAGGTATAGCATAGAATTAGAACAGCTTCATTCTACTTAATAGTTACTGACATTGAGAAATGAGATAGATGGAGGAAAGGATATCAACACCAGTAATAATTTCATATAAAATGTAACCCATGTAAATCAATTTCCATAATGAAAAGATCACAAAACCTTAAAACTCTCTTTTGTTGGGGAATACTCAATCACCTTGCCAAAAAGAGAGATGTAGCAGCCAAGGGCAATACCGGTTTAGAATATAAACTCATTTATAAAATGCTAGAGGATAATAAAAAAGTCTGAGCAGTACTGAAGAACAATGGATGAACAAATATTTATTAAGAGACTACTCTCTAAAAGCCAATGTGTTAAGTATTATGGGATGTTGAAAGCAGATATGGCCTCTATTACAACTTTATAATATGGAGATGAGACAAGTAGACATTAAAAGATAACTTACAATATGTATGCTGTAAGTAAATGAGTAATACAAAAAATAAATATTAAAATTCAAGGGAAGCAAAGATCAACATGGTGTAAAAGTAACAGGAAAGACTTTATCATATAAACAGGATTTGGACTGGGCCTTGAAGGATAAATAGAATATTTATAGGCAGAAAGGAGTACTGAAGATATCCCAAATGATGATATGATATATACTGAGACAAGGAAGCAGGAATAAAAAGGTATTTAAAGGGAATAATTGTGTAAATCAGCCAAGATGACATGGAGGGTTTATGTAAGTAAATACTAAATATATATTCATATAGAATATGTTATGGTATAAAATATCATATTACAAGTTATAATCTATTATGCAAATATATTATAAAACATAAAAATTAGCATTAGTAATTATATAATTTTATGAGGAATTTAATAATTTGATCATTTATTATGAAATTGCTGTAAAATATATTCAAAACAATTTATATATAAATATTGTATTATAAATTAAAATATGTTAATATATTAAAGCTTGCAAAGCACTTTGCATACATTATTGTTATTATTAAGAGGAACTATTTCTTAACTCACATTAAGCTGATGGCTTCCTCAGGTTCAAAGTATTCTATGTGTCTATAAAATCAGAGCTCATGAGGCACTACTAATTTATTTTCCTTTCATAAGTTACTGTGCATAAGGACACAATTAAAAGCATTTAATGAAGTACTACAGAAAAAAAAAAAGTAATCACAACTTTTCCCCCAAAAAACTCAGGGCATGGTCTTACTTAAATACATACATACACCATCATTGGGAAGAGTGTACACACATATGGTTCACACGTGAAGAAACATTCAGATAGGGAATGTGTATGATCCAGGTCAATACACGTAAAGGAACACATGCAGGGCCCAAGTGTACCACCAGAATGGAGGGAGCAACTCATTTATTCCAACACTGTAAATCATGGATGTCGGTGAGGATGCTCCTACCAACAGCAATCTCCTATTATCTGCCAGATGGGTCTATCCCCCACTGCTCATGTGGTCTATACTGGGCAGATAGAAGCTGATACCATTGGACCTCTAGTCTCTGCAGGATGTTTCCAGACATTTCTCTACTCATCTCCACAGGATGCTATTCTGTTGTACTTTTAGTCTTTGCCAGATATTGCTCCATTGTTGTCTCTACCACCCCCAGATTTTGGCTCAGCTGAAATCCTTGCCTATCTCTTTAGTCTTTGTGAAGTCCAATTGCTGTCCTGCTCTTTCAGCTTAAAGCCTTAATATAAGCTTTTCCCACTTCTTTTTAGAAAAGGCAGAAAAAACTACTTGAAATCCAGTAAAAAGTTTCCACTATCTTATTTCCTCAGAGTCTTAGCCATGGAGGACTTCCACCTTTCTGGTAGGACTTTTTCAGTGCCAGATACCAAATTCTTTAGTGTAAACAGCAGGGTCATCCCAACTAGCTGGTATTTTTTAAGTTTGCTCTTTTACTAAGATTCCTCTTCCTGGTCTTTGAGTCCCTTGCAAAGAGAGCTTAACCTAGTTTGTAGTGATCATTTCATATATTTTCCATTTCAATTCTCTGAAAACTGGATTATAAACCAGATAATGATTATTTGCCTATATAGCATCAATGTGATACCCACAGCAGCTGCTCTGAATATACAAGTGTATTCTCAGGTTTGAACTCAAGATATAACAGACTCTCTTTCTTGATGATGAAACCAAGACATTTATTCGAACAGCAGTAAGCCAAATTCATCATAGTAATTAAGAAGTCTATACACATTGCCAATGCAGGAAACACAAACATCCCACTCCTTCCCTCTATTAGGCCTCCCCACAAAAAAAATTCCCTTAGGCAAAATCAGTCCCTCTCTTCCTCACACTAGCTGTGCTGCTCTGCTCTGCCTGCTCTCTCTCTCTCCCAGTTCTGTCTCACCCACACTTCCTGCTCCACCCACTTGGCAAGCTCCTCCCATCATGTGCACCACAGGATCACATAGGTCTATTAAGGGTCAGGGAAGATCTTCAAATTCCCTAAACATTACAGCCTAATAAATATAAAACAGCTTTCGGGTTAGGGGGCGGGGAACTACGAATTCAGATGAATTCTAGGCTCCTTTAAATAATATTTAAGATTTACATATTATCTCATTTGAAATGATAATTATGCCCTGCACAAATACAAGATATAAGATGCAACTATACTGCAAGTCTTTTTTTTCTTTTTGGAGAGGGGAAGGCAGGGCAATCGGAGTTAAATGACTTGCCCAACTTCACATCCTAGTTAAGTGCTAAGTGTCTGAGGTCAGATTTGAACTCAGGTCTTCCTGACTCCAGGGCCAGTGCTCTATTCACTGTACCATCTAGCCACTCCTATACTGCAAGTCTTCACAGAGAGACATTGAAATATGATATGAATGAGTCAAAGAAAGCAACATAGTAATCAAATAAACAAATGCAATGTTGGTCTGCCTTAAGAGAAGAACAATGTCCAGGACTATGGAGGTCAAAATAACAATGTGGTGTGATCTGATAAGACTGAGTTAGGAGTATTGTATTCAATTTGGGGATACACATTCTAGGAAAGACAAGGGTAGCTTAGATCACATCCACAGAAATGAGACCAAGATAGTGAGGGGATTCAAAAGAATTTTGCATAAGGACAAAATGAAGGAACTAGAGATATTAGCTTCAAGAAGAAAAGAGAAGTGAGGAAGCTGTCCAAGTATTTGAAAAGTGGAATACACCTTATTTTGATTGTTTTTAGAGGGCAGAACTCAATAGTAGTAGTTGTAGATAGGCAGATTTTGGATGAAGGAGGGAAAACAATCTTCCCAACAATTAGTATCCCAAAATTAGAATGGTTTCTGTCCTGAGCCCTCTATTCCCTTTGCTGCAGTTTAAATCCAGGGACGCCAAAAACTGTTGAAGTAGGGGATTTGCCCACCCCAAAACTGTTGCGATTTCATGATTTATTCTCAAAGAATTCAAAATCAGACCACCTCTAATCCAAGTATAGGCATTTATTGAGATTGATGCCTCTCATGAAGCGGGCTAAATTCCAAGAGGAACCAGCAGTTTTAGAGAAAGGAAGATGGATTTTTATAGGGTAAAGATGCAATTACACAACAGAAATTTACATAGAATAGAGGAATATCATTAATATTAAAAAGGCAAAAGGAGTTTGTTAAGGGATTAGGTAATGGAGGAGGGGTTTGTTAAGGAATTAGGCAATGCAGGAGGGGTTTGTTAGGGGATTAAGTAATGCAGGAGGGGTTTGTTAGGAGATTAGGTAATGGAGGAAGGGTCCCATCTATGGTTCAGTGGTTAAACATTCTGATCATTCTGTCCTCCAGATGGCTAGCTATTGTGGTCCTGTCTTGGGCTAGATGGATGATGTGATTGTGATTGAATACAAGAACACACCTGTTTCTGTGGGAAGGGTCTGGGGGCAGTGACCAGGTAGAGACAGTAGCTAGGTTCCCATCATATGGACACACCTGTTGTTTCTGTGGGAACTAAGAGTTAAGGGACACACATGTTGTTCTAGTGAGCAGTGAGGCATATACAAAGAAGTTAGGACATTGGGGGGAGGGGCTGGGGCTAGGTAGGTGCAGTGGGCCTGCTGTTTACTAGGGCCAGGCCTAGAATGAAGCTTTAATATTGGGGCTGGGAGCAGCTTTATTAGGATTCCATCACCTCTATGCTATTTGACTTTGTGATTTCACCAGCTTCCATCCCCATGCTTATGATTCTCAAATCTATCTATCCTGCCCTAACTTCTCTGCTGATCTCTAATCTCACATCTCCAATGTCCTTTCAGATATCTCAAACTGACATTCAGTAGACATCTTAAAGTCCACATAAGAACTCATTCCCCCCCAAAAAAATTCCCACCACCTCCTATCTTCCTTATTATTGTTGCTACAAATGAAATTCAATAAATGTAGACTAAGGCACATATTCATCAAGCAAAATAACATCTGATAACAGGGCATGGACCTGATAATAGAATGGATCAATGGCTGCCTCAGTTTAAGCCAAAGACCCCTAGGTCAAGATGAACCTCTTTTTTATAATCATAGAACAAAGAACATAACAGGGTAAGTGAAGAAATAATACAATTGGTTAAAGGATTAGCAGAATCAAGGGGATGAAGACATGATTGATTACACAGCTGAGGCATGAGCAAAAAATATGATTAGTTGGAAGTTGGGAATGAGGAGCTAGCAAAACCCCCTCCATCCCTCCTGTGACTAAGAAAAATTCATTGTTTGAGTCCACCTGCAAGGTCAGAGATGGTGGACCAGATTTCTTTGAATAGCAAATCAGACATCTTTGAAGGACAGCTCAGTAGTGTAGATACTAGATCAAACTCCTTGGTGTCCAACAGCAGTCCTCAAGGATAGCAGATTTGCTTGAAGCAAGAATAAAACAGTAATTAGCAAGAGAACCGGACTTCTAAACTTAACTCATTACAGGCCAGCTGAATTTCTGAACTAAGTTTGGAGACCAAGAATCATAACTTAGGCAGTTACAGGACAAAAACAGTTCATTGTAAATGGGATCAATAAAAAATGATACAGAATCAATTTAATTTTCTCACTGTAGAGGGCAACCTAATCCTCTCAGTCCCTCAAACTCACCATCTAGGAGTTATTCTGGGTTTCTGACTATCTCTTATACCAAGTTGTAGCCAAGGCAAGTTGATTTCACTTTCGAAGCATCATTTGAATACTCCCCCTTCGCTCCTCTAACACTACCACCTCTCTAGTAATAAAGGTCGTCATCACAATACTCCCACAGAGTGCTGCAATAGCCTGTTGATGGGCGTGCTTTTTTCAAGTCTCTCCCCATTCCAATCCATATTCTATTCAGCTACCAAAGTGATTTTCCTAAAACACAGGTCTAAGTCACTTCCTTTTTCAATAAACTCTAATGGCTCCCTATTGTCTCCAGAATCAAACAAAAATCCTTCATTTGGTGTTCAAACCCCTTAACCTAATCCCCTCCAACCATTAAAGTCTTCCTTCTTACACCTGATTTCCCACCACAAACTCTTTGATCCAATGATATTAGTCTCTTCATTGTTCCCCCAACAAGATGCTCCATCTCTCTGGCTATCTTCCATGCTTGGGGTGGTCTCCCCTCTTCGTCTCTGCCTATTAGTTTCCTTTAAGTCCCAACTAAAATCTCATCTTCTACAGAAATTCTTTACCAAACCTTCTTAATTCTAGTACCTCCCCTGTTAATTATTTCTATTTTATCCTGTATATAGTATTTTATACATAGTTGTTTGCTTATTATTTACACCATTAGATTGAAAGCTTCTTGAGGGAAGGGACTGCCTTTTGCCTCTTTTTGTATTCTGAGCACTTAGAACAGTGCTTGACACATGGAAGTGCTTAATAGATGTTTATTGTCTATTAACTATTGGGATGCTTCAGGAGATACCAAGTGTTCCATCATTTGAGATTTTCTGAGAAAGGTTAGATGATCATTAGTCACAGATGTGACAAATAAGAAGGGATTCTTATCTAGGTACTGATTAGATTTCAGTCAATCATTTTTCAGTTGTGTCTAACTCTTCATGACCCCATTTGGGGTTTTCTTGGCAAAGAAGTGGTTTGCCGTTCTCTTCCTCCCATTCATTTTGCAGATAAAAAAAACTGAGGCAATCAGACTTGCCTAGGATCACACAGCTAGTAAGTGTCTGAGGCCAGATTTGAACACACAAAAATAAATCCTCTTGACTCCATGCCTGGCACTCTGTCAACTACACAGATTAGATGTCTTCTAAGCCCTTTCCAACTCAGAGATTTTTTTTTTATTCTATGATTCTTTAGAAAGATTATTCTGGTGGCTATTGGCAGGAAGAATTAGAACATCAAGAGTCTAAATTAGGGAGGCTGAAGGTAAAGTTGTTGCAACGATACTGGTGTGACATTAAAAAAAAAAACACAAACCTTGAGGTTTCACCCCACCCTGTGCAAGTTTATAGAGATGACAAAAGATAAAAATAGTCAACACTGGAAAAAATGTGGGGGGAAGAGATTCTTATGTACTACTGGTGAAGCTATGAAATGGTCTATTTCTTGCAAATGTAAATTTGGATGTATGCCAAAAATGTGACTTAAATTGTCTTTGACTCAGCAATCTTACTACCAATCTTATTCACCACCCCAATAAAACCAAAGACACAAGGTTCAATATATAGCAAAACATTCATAACAGCACTCTTTTTAGAAGCAAAGTACATGAAAAAGAGCAGGTGTTCATCCACTGGAGCATAGCCAAAAAATACCAATGAAGTATGAAAGTAATGGAATATTGTTTGTGCAACTGGAAATGATAATGGCAGCAATTCAGAGAAACATGGAAAGATGGGTATAAACTCATGTAAGGTGAAATAAGCAAAAGCAAAAGAAAAATATACATGGCTTCAACAATGAAAGTAAGGAAAAACACTAAAAGAAAATCAAACTCCTGAGTTACTTTAAAAAATTAAAGGTTCCAGAGTTTGGGAAATGAAATATGCCTTCCCCTCACAGTATAAAGGTTGAGAATTACTGTATAGAATATTAGGTCCATTGGCAGAAGCAGTCATTGTATCATGTGTCAAGTGTTTTTGCTTAATTATTTTTGTCACAATGATGGTTCACTGGCAGGGAGGGAGGGGAAGAAGGATTGAAATGACTGAGGTAGAGATGAAAAGCATCAATCAAAATAATAAAAATAATAATACAAGCAATAAGAGATTACACCAGGATTCTAACTAAACTGTTCCTAAAGAACAGCACCATTATTTTGAACTCAGATATTCCATTTTCTGATCAAACTGAACTATTCTTTCTTATACCCTTGTTTCAAACTTGCTATTCAATCATCATGACCTAAATCCTTGAGAAAAGAGTCTATTTTATTTTGGCTTTGTGTCCAGGCTTAAGCTGTGCCTGGTTTATAACAGCCACTTAATAAATGTTTGTTGAATTTAATTGAGTCCTTACCTGCTCTGCTAGATCATGAGGACAGTTCTAGCCTCCCTTTCCATCCTTTACCATCATGAATCTATGAATAGCCATTTCAACAATGCTCCATCTTCTATTATCATATTCTTTGATCCACTGACCAGAATACCCAGCTCCTGAAAACAACCCCCATCTGCCTTACATTGCTCTTATTTCTGAAAACTAGGAAGGTAATGGAGAAAATAATAAAACTATAATGACTATATCTACTATTAATTCATGTCATTTAACCCTAATTGGCCCTTCATTGATGCATAGAAGTATATTTATTCTTCTCGTGTTATCTCTGTGGTATATTCTCCACAGTAACTGTTCCAAATCTTCTGTTCTCTGTTTTTAGAACCTAATTCTAGCCACATTCCATGCTTCCTAGTTTACTTTAAAAATAAAATAACCATATCTTAGAAAAAAGACTACTCATCTTAGCTTCTTTGATTCCTTTCCCCCAAAATTAAAAATTTCTTTATGTCTTCTCTCATAGGTCTTGCCTCTGGTTACCAAGGACAGCATGCCTCCCCTTTCTGCCAAGACTAGCTCCCACACTTGTGTCATGCCCAAGACTTTTGGAACTCCTCTCTCCATAGTTAGTAATGATCTCCTTTATTACCAAACCCAAGGTTCTCTTTTCAGTTCTCCTTCTCCTTGCTCTTTCTATAATCATGACTCAATCTAAGAGAAAAGAGCCTATTATTACTATATGTATGAGGACTTTTTTCTGGTTGAGATCTAGGAATCTAGTAAATTATCACCTACCCTAGGAAGGAAGGTATGGACTATAACTCAAAATCAATCAATCAACAGCAATTATTTATCAAGTGTCTAGGGATACAAAGAAAAGCAAAAATGCAATAACAAAAAAAATCTCTGCAAAAAAAGGTCTTATTTGGTTGGAAGTTTAAAACTTTGATATATAATTATATATATATACCAGCAAATACAAAGTTGAGGGGTACTGCTTGGGGGAGGACACAAATAGCTATGAAATTAGGAAAGGTTTCATGTAAAAGATTTTATTTAAGAGGAGTTTTGAAAAAATAAATGATTCTGAGGGAGCAGGGGTGCATTCCAGGACAACTAATATAATATAACATAACATAACGTAACATTCCAGGACAGCTAGAATTTGGAAAGAAGAAGGAAAAAGAAGAATTTGTGAAAAAATAAAGTCCATTTGTGCATACATATTGTATTCACATTGTATATACATGTAAGAATAGATTAATTTTTTAAACTACAGTATCTTTTTATGTCACCCTCATATATTCTATTCTCTAATGAAGTCTTATACCAATAGCTCATCATGTTAAAAAAAAAGTGACTCTAGGTTTTCAAAGACTCTGCCAGTTGGGCACAAGCAAAATCTCCATGAGGTGAGTCCTACAAAGCTAGAAAGGTTTTAGACCCTGCTCAGAGATGATCCAAACCAAGTGAAGCGCAGAAACTCATCACCAGAAGACCAGTGATAGATTTTTTTAGCCACCACTTATTAAAGTATGCAAAAATAAAACATCTTTGAAATATGAAAGTATATTTTCCACAAGGTTTAATACTAAAAACCATAAAAATTGTCCTAAAGAAGGCATATAGACATGCTTGCTGTCTTTATAGAATAAATAAAGGAAGAAGGAAAAAGTCTATGTCTCTTCCCAAAGGCAAAGTATTTGGGGATGGGGAAGAAGGAGATTCATCTAGACCTAGGAAGTGGGAGAAGGGAAGAAGAATAAACCTTTATATAGCACCAAGTACATTCCAAGCACTGTGCTAAACACTTTCTTATAAATATTATATCATTTTATCCTCATAACCCTGTGAAGTAGGTGCCACTATTAACCTCATTTTATAGTCAAAAAAACTGAGGCTAACAGAGGTTAAGTGACTTGCCCAGGGTCACAGAGCTAGTAAATATCTGAGGGCAGATCTGAATGCAGATTCTAAGGCTAGTGCTCTATCTCCTGCACCACTATATACTGAAGGAAGCACCAGCATATCAAGTCCTGAGGTCAAACTGAAAGGTAGAGGGCCTTTGACATCTGAGTATCAGTATATCTGACAAGAACAGTCAACGTTGAGGTGAATGTCTTTTGTAATTTAATTATGCACAATATAGAAAACATTGTAATTTAGAAAATTCTACACAAGAATACTCTGGCCAGGTTTGAGGCAGTGTGGTACACTGGAAAGAGGATTGGATTCAAAGAAAAGATGACTTGAATTCAAATCCTGATCCCAGTCACCTGCTACTCAGGTAACACTGGTGGCAGGGGAGGGGAGTTTAGGGGGGAAAGTGCTTCATATCTCTAAGCCACAGATCTGAAAAAAGAAGAGGTCTGATTAGATGGCTTCTGTGGCCCCTACCAGCTCTAATCTATGATTCTAGGATTCGTTGTTAACAAAAAAACAATATTCATTATCACCATCCACTCAGTAGTTGCTTTTTAAAAAGGTAGTTTCAAAAAATAAAAAAATAAAAAAAAAATAAAAAGGGAGTTTCTATATACATTTTTTCAGGCTTTTCTTCTTACCTCTATGAACTCTCAAAAACAATATTATTTTTGAGAAAAACAAAGTCTACCAACTTCCAATCAAGAATTAGTATCCAAAACATGACATGGCATTTCCACAATGTCACACAATTATACTGTGAATTGAATATTTATATATTAAGAAAATGATTTCGGGAGTACAGGTGGTTGGGGATATGGGGAAATCTACAAGATAAGAAGATAGCATTTCTATTATAGCCATTCCTTTGTATGCATACCAGAACCCAGATGTTTATAATGATTCACTTGATATCCCAGTTTGCTTATTTGGCTCTGGCAGCTAGCACAGCTTTCATTTGAGAAGAGAGTAAACCATTAATGATATGAACTGTGCTCATAAAATGTACATGATGGTGGTAAATAAGTAGGAAAAAGGGGAAAAAATTTATTTCCAGGAAGGCATCTTGTTAACTTCTTACATCATTGTATTAAGCAAAGCATGGAAGGTATGGGGCAGCTAGATGGCACAGTGGAGAAGAGTGCTGGTCCTGGAGTCAGGAAGATACATCTTCCTGAGCTCAAATTTGGCCTCACTTACTAACTAGCCATATAACCCTAGGCAAGTCACTTAACCCTGTTTGCCTCAGTTTCCTCATCTGTAAGCTAGAGAAGGAAATGACAAACCACTCCAACATCTTTGCCAAGAAAACCCCAAATAGGTTCATAAAGAGTCAGACATGACTAAAAAAATGACTGAAGAACAGTATTGAAGGTGTGAAGGCAATGTGTGACTGTTAAATTTAGGGCAGATAATAAATTTAAATGATTACAATACTCAGTAATAATCTTTCTCCAATGATTTTAAAATGTCATTTGATCTCTATAAGTATAAATTCTTAATTTCAGTTAAGGAAAAACTAAGACCAAGCTTGAATGTAGAGGTCACATTCAATGAACCAATAAATGAAGGTGAAAAGTAACCTGACAAATAAACTGATCCTCTTCCAGGCAAGATAAATCAAGCAAAAAGCTAAAATGGAAAAGGCTGTGGCTAAATACATTAAGAAATGTATTGGCATCCTGAAATTAAAGCTGGATAGGAAAAACACAATTAAGGAAATTAATGCCTACAAAATAACAGTCTTAATGTGCATTTTCAGAATTGCTGAAGAGAACATAACATCTGAAAAATATCCTCACAAAAATCCATAAAATAATTGCATAACTTAGGACCTGTCACACTAAGGCAGCTATAGAAAGATTAACATTCTTTCACAAAAACAGAGAAAGAACATTGATAAATGTTCTTAAAATATATGATAAAGAACTCAAAACCCTATAAAATACTTTGGGAAAAGAATTTTCATTTAAACAAGCAATAATCAAGTCTAACAACAGGCACTTACCATTGGATTTGTTGAATATAACTTACAGTGGATTTTATCCAGATGGATTCCAATTCCAGAATCAGACTTTTATCACAGACTAAAATGTTGTCTAGGCATTACATTGATGAATAAAATCTTATGAATGTTTTTCAATAGTTGTCACTATAGCAAATACTCATAATTTTCAAGCTACCTGGAATCAACCACTTTCAAATTATAAAGATCTAACAGAGATTAAAATCATGTTGAAATAGAATGAGAAAAGAAAAAGAAATATAATGAGATGTTTTCCTGTCCGCTACTAGAATTATACCATTGATATTTTCAGTGAACCTGGAACAGGGGTTTTTAACCTGGGATCCAATCCACAGACCCCCTAAAAGGATCTGTGAAGTTAGACAGGAAAAAAAATACATCATTACTTTCACTAATGTTTAACTAAAATTTAACATTTCCTTCAGTTAATTATTAAAAAAAAAAAAAACATTCATAGCCCATAGGTTTCACCAGACTGCCAGATAGAAAAAAAGTGGGTGACTGAGCTGTAGACTAACAATCTCTGTGTTCTTTATGTTATTTTTAAAAACTCAATATGGAGGGGCAGCTATGTAGTGCAGTGAATGCAGTGATGCACTGGCCCTGGAGTCAGGAGGACCTGAGTTCAAATTTGACCTCAGACACTTGACACACTTACTAGCTGTGTGACCTTGGGCAAGTCAGTTAACCCCAATTGCCCTGCCTTCCCCCCTCCAAAAAGGCAAAAAACAACAACAACAACAAAAAAACCTTAAACATGGACAAAACTGATTTAATCTTTTATTCCTCAAAGTCCACCTCATTTCTGAACTTCCTTATTTCTGTGAATTATACCAACATCCTTCTAATCTCTCAAAAGGAACTTGGCATTATCCTTGACTCTTACACTCCATCCCACATAACCAACAATAAGTTGCCAAATCTTTTCAATTCAACCTCCAAACCATCTGTCAAACTCTTTATCTCCTCTCTACTCACCTGGACACATCCTAGTTTAGACTCTCCTCACTTCTTTTCAGACTGTTGCAATGGACTCCTAATTGGTCACCTTGACTCAAATCTCTCCCTTCTCCAATCTATCTCACTAGGGTCAAGAATGTAGAAATAACCAGGATTTGTCAGGAGTCCCTCTCCACCCTAACCTGACCTCTGCTCAGATTCTACTGGGATATCATCCCCTTTCCAATCGTCACAGATCTAGCTTTGGGATCAACTTGGCTCCTCACACTTCCTTGATGGGAAGTCACCAAATACAATTCTTTATGTAAAACAGTAGGTCAACAGGCCTTATTACCTTCCTTGCCACTGTGTCCTAAGGACCACTAGACTTTAACTTATGCCTTGTCACTGTGCTTTCTATACGTCCAGTTCTCATCTGCCCTGTTACTGAACCCTGGCTTTTCTGAACTTTTCTCAATGAGAAATATGTGCTCTTTGAGTACAGAGACTGTTTCAACCTTGAATTTGTATCCCCAGTACTTAGTACATTTTAGAGGTTGAATACATTCTTTTATTCATTCATTCATTCATTCATCTCCATGAAGCTGCCAAAATTATTTTTGTGAAATTTAAATCTGACCATGCTACTACCCTAATTAATAAACTCCAATGGCTCCTAATTAACTCTCAGATCAAGTATAACTGAGATTTCTAGAATCATTAGAGATTTTTCCCTCCATTAGGCATTTCTCTCCTTTCTGAAATTGGCTTTAAAAGAATTTAGAGATTAAATCACCAAATCTTGCTTCTTACAGGCTGCTGAGAATTCTGGGAAGAGCCTTCATCTCCCATCTTCACAATTTATCACTGGCTGTCCCCCATGTCTGGAATGCCTTTCTTTTTTCTTTGTCCTCCATCTCTTAGAATCCCTTATTTGCTTCAAAATAATGTTCAAATGTGTTAAAGTTATAAAGTGCTTTAACTCTTAATTAAGCAGTAAACTTTGTCTTGTGGAGAAAGCAGATGGCATCAGGAATCCAAAATGTTATTTTGTGCTAAAAAAAAAAAAAAACTCGTTGTCCTATCTCTGTAAGGCCTTGCTGATAATAAGAATACAAAATAGTTCCAGGAAGTAAAGACAGCTGTACTTTCTTTGATGTTCATCTCCTTAGAAGATATCCTGTTCCTGGCTTCTCTGTAAGCTGGAAATAATTTTCACTGATAACACTTAGCCATTTTTATGAATGTATAAAAATTCTACTGTCTGAAAATTACTCTTTAGGGGAATAATTTTCAATTTTGGCTTTCTAGTCTCTCCTGCAAGCACCATAAAGTGGCTTGTTCCTAAGCATAACTCTCTGTTACTGGATTATTTCCTTATCAAGTAAGAGCTTCTACATGAAGCCTCTCCTTGTCCTTCCAAATGCTAGTGGCCCTTCCACTATAAAATGTATATATGTATATTTGAATATATTTATGTATGCATCTGTTTTGTCCCCTTTTAGAAAGGAGGCTCCTTGTTTCATTTTTATCTTTGTATTCCTAGACCATTCCTAGCACATAATACCTACTTATTGTTATCATCACCATCATTAATAATGATAGCTAGCATTTATGTAATATTGAAAGTTTGCACAGCACTTTACAAATATGGTCATTTATTTCTTTGGTTTTTAATTTTGATTTTCAATAAGTGTATCCTTAAAAATATGAGGTTTTACTTATGTTTATTTTTTAAATAGATTTAATGATTGTTTTTGTATAATCATTTATTTTTATATTTTAAAATAAAATTAATGATTATTTCTGCATAAAATATGATTTCTAGACATAAACCTACCACAGGCAGAACTGAATGTTCTTTGAAAGAATTAAGCAAAAATAACCTTAATAATAGGGGTTCTCAAGGCAGGTACCTGGTACAGTGAATAGAGCACCAGCCCTGGAGTCAGGAGGACCTGAGTTCAAATCTGGCCTTAGACACTTAACACTTACTAGCCATGTGACCTTGGGCAAGTCACTTAACCCAAATTGACCTGCATTCCCCTCTTCAAAAAGAAAAAAAAAAGAATACGGGTTCTTAAACTTCTTTATGTCAGGAGCCAATTTGGCATTTTGGTGAAGCCTCTGAACACCTTATCCGAAGAATGCTTTTTTTGTTTTGTTTTGTTTTGTTTTTTTAATGCATAAGTTTACAAAGGAAATCAACTGTATTTAAAAGACAAAAGCAAATTAACAGACCTCACTTTAAGGATTATACAGAGTGACTTCATCTGACAAAGTATGCAACATTCTGCTCCCATACTCCTCCCCTGGCAGTATGGTAGGTTATCTGTTCTACATGATCAACAATTTGAGCTGTTTAGCAAATAAAAAAGACTCAACAGGTCCTCTCTGTATAGGACAACTGAAAGCTACTGATACTTGTGGAACTATCTGAAAACATTCTGCCTGGATCCTGCTCTGGAAAATACTCTAATGCTGATGCTAATCCCCCTCTCAAGTCACTATCACTTTCAGCACTGATTCAAATCAGATAATAGGTTGGTGCTCACTCAGAGTCCTTATCCTGACCCAGTGAATACCTCTCTAAAAACTGATAGAGCAGCAGAGGAGATATAATAGATCTTGTTTATTTTCTCTGTGACCTGCTTCTCTATTTGAGTGTTTGGATGTTTACACTAAAACCCTTGGGGATGATACAAAGATAAGAAAAGATCTGTGTATCTGTTTCTAATATCCAAACACTAGCAAAGTAAATGAATTTCCACAGACCAGATTCTCCCTAATTTAATCTAGCATGGAAATTTTATCTTGAAAAGCAAGATCACTGGATAACCCTACTCAGGGAGCCCATGCAGTGCCCCTGCACAGACCCATGTGACTAAAAAACACAGCTGGTGTACATCACTGTAGGTAAAGATTCCACTGGTGAAATGTTCCAGAGAAGCAGCAGTACTGGGAGGCCCCTGGTTCTCCAATGCCATCTCATTTGCTGCCAAAACTGCTTTCGGGATTTTGAGGCACTTAATTCTGCCAATGCAATCTCTTTCCTGACAATGGAGATAACCAGACAGTACTTGGAATGAATATTTTTTTCAGAACATAAGTAAATTAAAGCTTCTCTCCCAACACAATTAATTCCCTGAAATACACTTTACTTCATTAAAGACAATGTGTATAAAGAGCTGGCCTCAGCATTATTAAGACCTAGGCTCATGTTCTGTCTTTTACATTACTGACCCTAAACAAATAATCTAACCTAGGAGTTCTCCAAGTAAAGATGGCATCCTGTGGGTGTCAGAAATCCTGTCAGTGGGTCTGAACAATTTCATAATAATATGAGGATGTTATTTATCTACTAAAATAATTTTTCCCTTTTCCAACTGCACATCTGTGTGAAACCAAGTTTTCTTCATGTACTCCAACTAAAACAACATATCACAAGTGAGTAAAAGCAGAAGCACAGATGAGAGGATCCAGTTGCCTTTAATTAAGCCAGATATTAAAGACATTTGCAAAAATATATAGAAGAGTGACACTTTTCTCATTAATTTTTTATAGTGGAAAAATTGTTATTTATCATAAAACTATGATATTTATATTAACATGGAACAGGTTTAGTATAGTTATTTAATAACTTTATAAATATATATACATATTAAAAATTTATCAGTTTTCTTTTCTTTTATGGTAAATATCAAAGATATGCCACATAAAAGCTCCTGGGGATTCTCAATGGCTTTTAGTAGTGTAAAGAGGTAGAGACCAAAAGATTTGAGAATCACTGATCTGACCTAACAGAGCCTCAGATAACTCTCTAACACTATAAATTGCAGAAAGGGTGCTGATATTCATTGATAGAAGGAATTTTCTCACAGGGACTTTCCTAAGTCAGTCTAATAGCAGGTCCAATCAAAAAGAAAAATGGCAGCTTTGTAGTTGCTCAGTCATTTTCTGTTATGTCTGACTCTTCATGACCCCATTTGTGGTTTTCTTGGCAAAGATACTTGAGCAGCTTGCCATTTCCTTTTCCAGCTCATTTTACAGTTTAGGAAACTGAGGCAAACTGAGTTAAGTGACTTGCCCAGGGTCACATAGCTAGTGTCTGAGGCCAGATTTGAACTCGGGAAGATAAGTCTTATTGACTCCCAGCCCAAGCACTCTATCCACTGTACCACCTAGCTTCCCTAAAATAAAATTTAAAAAAGGCAATATCCATAGAATATTGAAAAGCATCATGATGATATTAATTTTAAAAGATTCATACATGTCTTTTCTACCTTCTTTGTACTACTCCCCAACTCCTCACTTCAAAATTTGAAGTAGAATTATACGCAAGAACATTACAGGTAAGAAGAAACATTTGAAATCATTTCCTCCTCATTCTGCATATGAGGAAACAAAACCAGAACATATAAGTAACTTGTCCAGAGTCATAGAGATACTATGTTCCTGGGTGAAAATTAAAATCCAGGTTCTCTGGCCTTAGTACCATGGTTATTGACTATACACCACTTCTAGATCTATCATACCTAACTGCTCAATGTTTTACTTCATTAGTGACTGTAATGTTAATGGGATATAAGATCTCCCGTTCTCCCCTCCCCCATTAATAAGCCTCACACAGAGCCCATTAAGGGAAGGTTGCTTAAGGGTCACTTGTTTTTTTTGTTCTTTTTTTTTTTTTTTCCAGGAAGGCCCATACCTTTTATCACTTTGTAATTAGGCCATAGGTAATGAGGGTTGTGAAGTTCTCTGACCCTGAAGAATTGTTTATATACTCTGAGGTTAGCATTTTGCTTTGGGGTTCACTCACTGGAAGAAAGTTCTTATGATCTGACCAGATGAGACTGAGTAGTCATCAAGGAGTCCCCTGGCTTTGAAAACCTCAGATGTTGGTGCTTCTCTCTTTGGTAACTATGTATGTATTGCCGTGGTCAGACAGTTGAATCAGTTTGTAAATCTGTGCTAATTTCTCAGACAGTTAGAGGCCCTGTCTGTTGGTCTTTATTTCTCTGCTTGTATTTTCTCTATTTTCTCTGTTTGGATTTTCTCTGAAGTTCAGGGTGTTAACTTTTTCCCTGAACTAATGAATGTAATTTAAAAAGATTGCTGACCCCTTGAACATCTATCTTTCCTAGTAAATCAGAACTAAGAACTTGTGTTAGCAGTCATCCTAGGTATGCCAGTGTGGTTGCCACTATGGTGACCCAATAAATGTTTGTTAAATATAGAATTTCTCCAGCCAGGACTACGTAATAAAAATGATAGTTATCAATTAAATAAAGGTACGCTCCCTCATGAGAGCTCTATTTTATGGGATTATTTCACTAATTAATCAAAAGACATTAAGTTCCTACAAAGGAGTTAAAAGAGGCAATTAAAATAATAAATGAAAAAGGTTTTTTGTGTTATGATAATAGCTAACATTTGTAGAGTACTTTAAAGTTTGCAAAGCACTTTATATATGTGTGTGTGTATACATACATATACTCATTTGATTCACAAAACAAGCCTGTGATGGATGTGCTATGATTAAACCCATTTTTAAGGATAAGGAAACAGAAGCACAGCAAGGTTAAGTGACTTGCCAAGGGTCATAAAGTTAATAAGTGTCTGAGTCAGAATTTGAACTCAGGTCTTTCTGACTCCAAATACTATTTTCTATCCTATGTGTCACCCAGATGTCTTAAAAGCTTTGGGGAAAGAAGATAACAGAAGGAATAGATGGAAGGGAGGATAATGGATAAAAGTAAAAAGGATGATATTTTTTGTCCTGATATTTTTTAAAGGAAAATGAACTTTAGTCAGGTAAGAAGAGAATGAAAATAGTTTACAATAGTTTACAAAAATAGTTTACAAATGAAAATAGTTAACAAAGGTTAAATATAGTGAAGAGGACATAAAAAACTTCTTTGCAACCTCAGTGAATTCCAGTTGCCAGGGCTAGACAAGCTTCATCTCAAACTACTGAAGTAACTGTTAAAGGTGATTTCCAAGCCTCTGTCAGTGTCCTTCCAGTAACCATGGACCATGGTAGAACTGCCAAAAATTGTGAATGGATAAATACTAATTCAATTCTAAAAATTAGATAGCCAACTAGAGGTCAGCAAACTTGACTAGAAAGTTTGGGGGCTTCACGACAAGGCCAAATGAAGAGCAGTTCAAAGAACTAGCAACATAGACTAGCGAAGAAAAGATCTAGGGGGAAGAGAATTACTGTCTTCAAACATGAGTGTTTATTATGTGAAAGTGCATTAGGCTTGTTCTCCATGGCCCTGCAAGAGACATGCTTAACCTGGGATTCAAAAACTTTTTTGTATTTTAGTATTTTGATCACTTTATTAAATATAATTGGTTTCCTTGGTAATTCTACATATCTTATGAATTTAAAAAATACTATTCAGAGACAGGGTCCATTGGCTTCACTGGGCTTGCTTAACAGCTCTACAACTGTTAAAAAAAAAAAAGCTCTACAAGGAAGAACTAAAAATAACAAGAGGAAGGTGCAAAGGCAAATGTCAGTCAGATATAAGTGAAAAAAAATTTGTAACAATTAAAGTTAAGTAAAGGTAGAATGGGATGCCTCAGAAGACAGTATATTCCCACCACATGAGAGGTATCCAAGAGAAGTCTAGATGGTCATTTGTTATATTGAAGAAAGGATACCTATATAAGTATTTTTTTCAGTCAGTTTAGTCAAGTCTGACATTTTGTGATCCCATATAGGATTTTCTTGGCACAGGTATTTAGAGTCAAAAGAATAGTACTTGGACTCAGGAAGACCCTGAGTTCAAATTCTGCCTCAGACATATACTAGCAGTATGACCCTGGGCAAATCATTTAATCTTGCTATGCTTCAGTTTCCTTATCCCTAAGGAATAAGGAATTCCCGCTCCCCCCCATCCTGGCGTGGTTTGCCATTTCCTTCTCCAGTAGATTAAGTTAAACAGATTTAGTGATTATCTCTTTTTCCAATATTTAGCAGAAAATGCTCTCTAAAAGTATAGTTATGCGGTAACCATTACTTCCATGCAACCAAAAGATGAGAATTAAACTAACACCTGACTCAAATATATTGAAGAATATTAGTTGTTATAGGAAATTACTTAGGATCGGCTGGATCCCGTATTACTAGTGACTACAGAGAGCATAAAAACTTGTCAAGGTTTCCTTGTGGGTAAGGCCAGATAAGTATGCTATACCTTTGTATCTATGACTTTCCTCTTCCTCTAGCTTTCTCTGTTCTGATAAAAAAAAATTTGAATTCACATGAGGTTTGGAGGACAAGATTTCAGAAATAATGTATTTGCAGGCTGGGTTGCTCCTGTGTATATAGAGAAAAAATACTGCTTTTGATATTACTTCCCCCCCAAAAAACCTGAATCTTCAAGTGTTCTTAAAAATTAGAAAGATTTCATTGATAACGCTGCAGGTGTTTGAGCCCAGGCAGAGCAGTCAGTACTTAGCTGTTGGACAGTGTTTAGGATTGTCTTTTAAGGTTATTTGAACTCAACACATGTTTAAGATTTTCAGCATCCACAGATGTAAGTACATATTGTCCAGTGGAGACCAATGATGGGCTGGTTCTCTTAAATCAAGGATGATAAAGTCATCAATGCTGAGAGGCTATAATTATCTCAACATGGAGAGTCTGCTCAGCTTATGTATTAATAAATATTCTGAGAAAGACCTTGACAGCTTGATAAAAGCTACATAGAATGGAGAAAAGACAAGAGCAACAAAGTCTTTCTGCAAAAGAAACCACACACCAACCTGTTTAACTTTTGACATGGAAATGTATGAGGCTACAAGGGGCTACGTTTCAAACTGCTCACTCAACATGTGATGGCAAAGGATCATAATAAACCATACTTGATACAAATATTTATTTTGTTTAAGAAAAGGTCACCTGCACTTGCAGTTTGGTTGTGAGTTGTAATAAAGAAGAGGAGGAATGGGAAAGGAACAGAAAAACTCTCAAAATATACAAACTTAGAATAAATCACAACCATGCTGGCAAAGGATTAGGTACATACCATTATCATCTTTTTGTGTTACTACAGTTGTCCCAAAGATGCTTTCTACAAGGTTATAGCTTACATCTCCTTAAAAAGGCTGTTATTTTATCCAGCTGTGCAAGAATACATTGAATATTAAATAAAAGTGAATGTTGTTGTTCTGTCTCCATTTGGAATTTTCTTGGCAAAAATAGTGAAGTGGTTTGCTTTTCCTTCTCCACCTCAGTTTACAGATGAGGAAAGTGAGGCAAAGAGGTGTACATGACTTGGCCAGGGTCACATAGGTCATAACTGTTTAAGACTGGATGAAGATGAGTCTTCCTGATTCCAAAGCCAGTAATCTAAGCCACCTAACTGCCCCAGGAAGTGAATAATGACTGAGTTTTGATTTGACTTTCTTCCAGTTCCAGATAAAATCCCACCCTCTAAAGCAGATAGACTTCATAATCACCTGGAGAGGCTTATATAAACTGATGCTGAGAGAGAACAGCAGAACCAGGAGAAATCTGTACATAATCACAGACACAACATATGTGTAATGACTAACTTGGATAGACTGGGCTCCTCTCAGCAATGTAAGGTTATAAAAGAACTCCAAAAGACTCATGATCAAAAGAAATATCCACATCCAGAGAAAGAGATGCAGAGTCTGAATGCAGATTGAAACAAACTACTTCTTTCCCACTTATCATTCCATCAGTTATAATCCTTCTTTACAACCTGACTAATGATTAATGTGAAGATATCTGTAGATCCTATATTTGAGTGCATGCTGCCAAGACTGGGGTGGGGGGACAGGAAAGGGAAGAAAAGTTGAAACTCAAGGGACTGTGGAACTGAATGTTGTAAACTAAAAGTAAATAAACAAATCAATTAATTTAAAAAAATCCCATCCTCTACAAGAAGCCTTTTTTGATCCCCTTAATGCTAATCCCTCTTTGTTAATTATCTCGGATTTATATCCTGTATTATTTATCTTGTTTCTTGTTTGTACATAGTTATTTGCTGTGGTATATTCCCCATTAGACTGTGAACTCTTTTTTCCTTTCTTTTTATCCCTTGCACAGCTCTTGAAACATTATAGGTGCCTGATAAATACTTATTGACTGACTTCCTATCTGGTCTCCAACAAAGAAAAATGAAAAGATAAATAATTATTATTATTATTATGAGAATAATAATACAACTAATACAGGATTGATGCATTACTAAGACTTAACTCTATATGTGGAAATTCATAAACTGGTCCTACATTGAACTATAAGATAGGTCATAGCAGTCAAAATAAGGCACTTTCTGATGGAAAATATTACCTGGGACAACTGGAAAGTTCTACTCAGAAGTGATACTTTAAAAGACTATCTCAAAAACAAAGTTCATTTCCCTCCCCCCAACCTGGTTTCTTGTTGATATCTCTACTTCAGTAATAGAACCACCCTGTGTTAAAATCTTGATATTATCTTTAAATATTGTCTCTCTCACCTTTCACATATAATTATTTGCAAATCTTGTGAAATCTTAGGAATAATTCCAAATTATCTACTCTGTCTTCTCCTTTCTACTACCCTAAAATAGCCAATCATTACCCTCCACTGAGACAAATGCAAAAGTATTCTGACTGATCTTCCTACTACTAGCCTCTCTCCCATTTTAATTCATGCTTCCTGATTAAACTTTCTCACATCCAAATCTGATCATTTCATGCCTCTGATTAAAACCCTTGAATGTCTTCTTATTGACTGTCGAATAAAGTCCAAATGACTTAGGAATTCTAAGACTTGCATAAATTGGTGTCATGTTACCTTTCTAACCGTATCTCACACAATTTCTCTTGCCGTTACTCTTAACTCCAAAAAAACCTGAATCTGCCCCCTGGTTCACATGTGGTGCTTTTCTTGCTTCCATGTCTTTTGCTCAAACCATTCTCTTAACCTGAAATTCCCTCTCAATTATTTCCACCTGGTGAAATCCTTCCCTTTTTTTCTAGACCCAAACTAAACTCAGCTTCCTACATGTAGAGTTATGTCCCCAGAAAGAAATTCAGTTTGCCTCTTTAGATCTCATGCTGTGTTTTCCTTATGCAATTATCATATTCAACTTTGTAGTATAACTACTTGTTTATGTGTGATTGCTTAATACTATTAGTGGCTGTTAGATCCATGAGGGCAAAAATTATGTTTTCTCTATCTTTGCATTTCTCATGGTACTCCATAAGATACAAAGATGTGTGTGTGTGTGTGTGTGTGTGTGTGTATACACATATATATTAAAGGAACTGGACTTATCTTGGTGTATGTAAAACACACAGACATAAAAAGCGACTTTCATTATCTCTCATATTACAGTTATATGGCCTTTTCCTTAACTTAAAAGACTTGAGCAGAAAGAAAATATAGGCATACTCTTATAGTGGTCTGTGAAGTATGAAATAATCATCAAAGATAGCAGTTCATCACATTTTAGCATATAATCATTACACCATAAGCCTTTAAGATGGGAGTTTACCATTGCTTCATAAAGACAGCATAGTAGAAAGAAGAGTAGACTAAAAGATAAAGGGATCAAGTTCTAATATTGGCTCTGATACCAACTATTTCTATAGCCAAATAATTTATTCTCTCTAATCCTTGGTTTTCTCCTCTGTAAAATGAGTAAATTGGACTAGGTGATCTCTAACTCTAAAATTCTGGGAATCTAGGTTTAAGAAAGAACAAAAAGGCAAAGAAAGAAGTAAGTGTCAAGGCCTTTCCCAATACAATGAGCCAGATATTAGAGGTCAGAGTCAGAAATAGAGTGTTATTTATAGTAGAAGTGTTAATCACAAAGTAGAGGTTAAGTACTGGGTTAATATTCTTTCTCTATCTATACTCATGCAAGGACCATGATTTCAATAGATTATTCTTATGAATAAGACTTGTAGCAACTGGCAAGGAGAGGAAGGATAGTCACCTCAATGATTAAGTCAATAGGTGATCAGAGGTGGGGGGTGGGAATCAGTTTTATATAAAACTGGATTTATGGAAGAGTCAAAGAAATGAGAATTGTCATCTACAAGGGGCACCAATTGAATTAATTTAATTTCAACAAGTATTTACTAAACACCTACTCTGTGTAAAGTACTTTGCTAGGTAGTGGAGATACAGCAACAAAATGAAAGTCTCCACAAGAAGGTGATATTTTGCAGTGCTGGTCTATCACCCTGATTTTTCTACCCAACCCCAGTTAAAGCAGCACAGGTAGCACTACTCATACATATCTATTCCTACTACTTTTCTAGTTTCCTCAATCCCATGGATGACTGAATTAACCAATCAGTTCCAGGAATGTAAGTGAATGGCAAAAGTGTGCATACCAGAAGAATTGATAACATAAATGATCTGTCCAGATCCCTTAAGATACAAGCCTCCTGCATGAGAATTTGATTTTCACACATGTTTCAAAAACTCAGATATAATACCATTATTCATGACCTTCAAACAACACAGTTTGCTCTGAATTCATTATCTTATTTAACTCATTAGGATATCTCTGTTTACATAACATAGAACCCAAGCTGCTGATATACAAACTCTATTCCCCATCCTCAATTTGCCAATCTGTCAGAACCATCCACCTCAACCCTATACCACAAGGTCCTACTCCAGATTTATTAAACACTTTCACTGTGCCCTCTGGAATTATTGTTCCATAATTAATAAGCTTTCTTTTATCTTTAACCTCTTTGTTTCATACTCATTCTATCTTGTGGCCTTCATTAAAACATGTCTTACTCCTAATAATGCCACTTCCCTTAACACCCCCTTTAAGTCCTGGCTATATTTTCATATTCTCAGACTTAAAGGTCATGAGGGAAGACTTAGAATCATAGGGATTCATTATAAGATGAAAAGGAGAATGTGTCTAGAATGCATAGAATGACATATCCCCAAAATGGGGTCACAAAGAGTCAGACATGACTGAAAAACAACTAAACAATAACAGGTATGAAAGACAATGAGTGCAATTACCATTTGATAAGAAATATTGGGAAAACTGGAAGATGATATGTCAAGTAACAGGTTCAACTGAAATCTGCCACTACATACCATAATAAGCTTCAAATGGACATGAAGTCTTACTATAAATATTCATCAATATCATAAAAAATAAAGAACAGTGCAACTCGGGGCAGCTAGGTGGCGCAGTGAGTAAGAGCGCTGGCCCTGGAGTCAGGAGGACCAGGGATCAGTTCCAGCCTCAGAAAATGAGCACCCACACATAAATAATGACTGGCCATGTAACCTTGAGCAAGTTACTTAATTCCAATTGTTTTAAAAAAAAAAGAAGAATGGTGGAACTGTTGAAATGTATGACTGAGGGGAAATTTATAACTAAATAAAGGATAAATATTTAAATATAAAAGATCATATTTACTATATAAAATTAAAAAGGATTTGTACAAACAAAATCAATTCAGCTGGAATAAGAAGAAAAGTGGTTTAGTGGAGAAAAGTATTATATTAAATATGAGAAAAACAAAAACCAATACCCAACTTATATAGAGAATTAATGCAAATATATAAAACCATATTCTAATAGATTAATAGCAAAAGGATAGAAAGTTTTCAAATGAAGAATTGAAAACTATCAGCAATCATATGATAAAATAGTACAGATTACCAATAAGAGAAAAATACAAATTAAAATACTTCTGCAATTTTCTCTCATACTCCCAGAGTGACAAAAATGAGAAAAAGGTATGAATATTTAATGTTGTAAATGGTGTGGAAAAACAAGTTTGCTAATATACTATTAAGAGAGCTGTGCATTGGACCAATCTTTCTCAAAAACAATATGGAATGATACAAAAAGAGTGACTAACATCATTCCTTTTTGCCTAATGTAATTTCATTGCTTAGCTTCTAACAAAATAAGGTCAAAGATAAAAGGAAATTTCCACATACACCAAGATATTTATACCAGCATTTGGGGGAGTAGCAAAGAATGGGATAAAGTGAACACCCATAGATTGGAAGGTACATACCCAAAATGTGGCATACAAATATAATGAAATATATGTAATAAGAAAAAAATTCTGATTCATTTGTATATACATCAAGATTAAGGTATCTTTCTTTGGTGGATAATTCATCTCTTATTATCCAATATTTCTCTTTCTAATAGGGGGTCAAGAACTCTGTTTCTTATTTTGCTAATTTAAGCATTTTATATTTTTCTAAATGATAATCCTCTTTGGAGTTTTCAGTTTTGCTAGCATATAACTGTGCATCATAGCTTCTGATAATTATTTGCATTTCCTCTCTATTATTTCACTTTATTCTTTTAAAAAATTTGTTGATTTAATTTTCTTCTCCCCTTTTTTCTGTATCTCCCATCCCTTCAATTCCCCCTTTTTAGTCTTCCCTCTTTCTCTCTCCTTTCGTATTCCCTCTTCTTTTTACTCCATTTCTCCTTTCCCTCCCCCTTAAATGTGAGAAATTCAGATACTTGGGAAGATTTGCATTAACTAGTACAGAATAAAGTAAACTAAGCCAGGAAAACAACATGCATAGGAATTACAATAACATTAGTTAAAATGACACTCAAAGGTAACTGAAGTCAGATAAAATACAATGACCAATTTTGATCCTAGAGAATTTTTTTTTTTAAGCAATTGGGGTTAAGTAACTTGCTCAAGGTTACTCAGCTAGTCATTATCTGTGTATGGGTGCTCATTTTCTGAGGCCGTATTCGATTTCAGGTCATCCCAACTCTGAGGCCAGCGCTCTTACTCACTGTGCCACCTACCCGCCCCTCCTAGAGAATTTATAATGAAATACACTTCTTGATTCTCCATAAAGAAGTGGGAGACTCTGCTTGTGGAATTAGGTATACGTTGCCAGAACTCATTGCTGTCAACCGGTTTTGTCTAAATCTGTCTTCTTTCTTACAAAGGAAAATCCAAAGGTGGGGTGTGATTGTGGGGAAATGGCTATGGTCTAGAGACAAAAGGCAATAATGATTTTTTTTAATTAATCGTAATTTCCTTTTTCATGGCCAACATAAGGAAAACAGTCCTATTGAACAATGTAACTAACACATGTCCCTGAAAGAGGCTCCAGTTATAGAACTTTTACTGTTAAAAATAAACCAAATGTCTGAGACATTGCACTAAAAATGCCATCTTCAAAACATGCCTTAAGTTACTGTCAAAGGCTGATTTTGGATCAGTGAGGCAGAATCAGGGCAATTTGACACAGCATCTTTAACAATGCTACAAATGACAATAGTGTTATTTCTAAGCCTTGCCACTTAGGGCTCTAGGGAGGGTTTAAGGGGAATTGAACCATCCAAATGTTTGTGTTGCCTATATCTGTTGAGTTGTGTAGACATAGTCCAAAACAAACTTGGCTTTCAGAGCTAGGATTAACATAACCAATTATATTCTAAATGGAAAATTAAATATAAAATTGTTAGCTAACAACAAACCTCTTTCTTTACAGACCAACATAAGTATGAGTGTTACTATTATGCTTTAAAAATAGAAATTAGAACTTCATGTTTCCACAGCATCTAAAAAATGAATATAGTATTACTCATTGCCAATAAAAAAGCCAATTAAATTATTTTTAGAATTTATAATATTTAATGATGGGAATTATGTGCATCTTAAATAGAAATTAGGTCTTTTACTATGCTAAATGTTTATAAAACATTTGTAAATATATTTAAATGATAAACATCAGCATAGCTTTAAAGAAGAAGGCACTAGACCCATCAAAGAGGCCAGAGAAAGCTGTTACAATGGAGGGAAGAGCAGGAAGGTTAAAGGGAATGAGTCAACCTTACTCTCATTGGATTTGGTATCAGGAGGGAATAACAAATACACTTATCTGGATACCTTACCCTACAGGGAAATAGGGGGGAGGGGATAAGAGGAGAGATGAGAGAAGGGAGGGCAGATTGGGGGAGAGGGTAGTTAGAAGCAAACACTTTTGAAAAGGGACAGGTTTAAAGGAGAAAGCAGAATAAGTGGGAGGTGGGATAGGATGGAGGGAAATATAGTTAGTCTTTCACAATATAACTACTATTGAAATGTCTTGCATAACTACAGATGTACAACCTATATGGAATTGCTTGTCTTCCAGGAGAGAGGGGGGTGGTGAGGAGGGAAAAGGGAGAGAATCTGGAACTCAAAGTTTTTAAAACAAATGTAAAAAATTGTTTTTACATGCAACTGGGAAATAAGATATATATAGGCAATGGTATAGAAATCCACCTTGCCCTGCAAGAAAATAAGGAGGGGAGGGGGGATAAGGGGATATAAGAGAGGGCAAATTGGGGGGTATTCAGTATTTTGTCATCTTGGGGTGGGGGTAGAGGAGAGAAAGGGAGAAATATTGTAACTCAAAATCTTGTGGAAATGAATGTTGAGAACTAATAAATAAATAAATTTAAAAAAAAAAAGAAGAAGAAGAAGGCACTGGATAGACCTGGTTTCCTAACCCTGACACTGGTAAAACCTTGAACTGTCAATTTCTCTGAGCCTAAGCTGCTTTAAAAAGGGATAAAAATAATTACCTTGTCACCTCCCTTGCGGTATTGTTATGGAAAAGCTTTCTTAACTGTAGAGTATAATACCAAATATTATGTTAAATAAATAGATTTTTCATACTTAACTGGATCATGAGTATTTTTTAATCAGAATGTGACCCAAAATTAAAACAATGGAGACAAAGTATATAGATGTGGGACAAGAATGAATAATGTACATAAAAACAATCTAAATTCTTTTTAGTTCCACTGAGTAAGTGTAAATTAAGCAACTGCCATGTATAATATATCTAGGTATAAGGCATATAAAGTCAAAACTTAGTGCTAGGGATAAAAAGAAATGAGGAAGATAATCCCTGCCTCAAGGAGCTTATGATCTGATGTGAGGGAGAGAAGGGGGAATAATACTTAAGCAACTATGTATAAGCAAGATGGATAGGGGACAACTAAGAAATAATCAAGAGAGGCACTAGAATTAAGTGGAGTTGGGATGTGCTTCCTGTTAAAGATGAAATTTTTTCTGGGATTTGAAAAAAGATAATAAAGCAAAGATACAGGGATGAAGAGAGAGAACATTCCAGGCATTCCAGCCAGTGAAAATGGTGTAGTATCTTGTTCAAAGAACAGCTAGGAAGTTTTTGTTAACTGAATCAAAGAAAAAGTGGACAAGTTTAAGGTAAAAGACTGCAAAGAGGATGGGTGGTATGTTTATTCTTTGTTCTCAAAGAGGACTGTGACATTAGGAAGATGATGCCATGACATGCATGAGTGGTTAGGTAGGAGTTTGAATGTCAAAGGATTTTGTTTGGATCCTTGAAGGGAGATGGAGCCGCTGGAGTTTATTGAACTGGGGGAGGGGAACAAAGATGACAAGGCCAGACCTGTGCTTTAGAAGAATCACTTAGGTGGCTATGGAAGATGGATTAGAGTGAGAGGGTGCAGCAGACAGCCCCAACAGCAGCTATTACAGTAATCTAGGCATGAGAAGATCAGGACCTGCAGTCACAGAGAAGAGAATGAGAGTACTCGAGAAATACTGCTAAAGTGAAATCAACAGGCTTGGCAACAGATTAAATTGGAGAGAAGGATGCAAGAAAGTGAAGAGTCAAGGATCACAACTTGTGACCCTGTGGGACCGGGAGGGTGGTGTTGCCTTTGACAGAGATAGAGAAATTGGAAGGGAAAAGTTCATCCATTTCATTTTACAGATGAGGTCCCAAGGGAGATAAGTAAATTGCCCAAAGTCAGATATGTAGGGAGTACCAAAGTGGCGTTTGAACTGAGATCCTTTTACTCCAAAGCCGGTGTTCTTTCCACTGTGTAATACTTTTCCCTTGGGTTTTGGTACAACCTAACATAGCATAAATAATAATCATTATTAATTAATCATAGTTAATAAATAATATAAATTAAATAAATGATTGGACAGTAATAATAATATTATATTACTGACATTTATATAGTGCTTTCCTATGTGCCAGGCACTGAGTGCTACATGCTTTGCAATTATTATCTCACTTGAGTCTCATAACAACCCTGGGAGGTAAGTTCTATTTTCACCCCCATTTTACAGATAAAAAAAAAGATTAGCTTTTTGGACCGCCACCACAGAATTGACATATTAAACTTTCAGTCCACTAAAATCCCCAGGTCTTTTCTTATGTAGTGCTATTAAACTAGGTCTCCCTCAAGCCAGTAATCACAGATTTCTGCTATTAAAGTCCTATTAAGAACTGTACATAAATAACAAATAATGTCTTAAAGCTTTTCTCATGCAAATACCATAAACAAGGATATTTGCTACTCAGTGGAAGCATCTCTCTAAAACTGCTGGTCAATGTGGACAATGCTTTTGACTACGGCAGAAGGATTTGTCTCACAAACACTCGGGCATTATGGAAAAATCTGGAATAAAGTATACAATTTTGTTTCAGTGGCTTTATTCACTTAATTTGATTTTTCTCATGGTGAGATTTATATTTCATCCTAAGGTTCTGATAGTGATTTTCTAGTTTGTAAGGGCAACATGCATAGCTTTCACATTATCGGTTTTATGTTGCAAAATGAAAATTGGACTAGGAATTTAGCTAAGAGCCCTCACTGGCAGCACCACACTGTGAGCCATCTTGCTGCTCTAGGTCTCAGTCCCCTTCTTTGTAAAATGAAGAAGACTAGCAAGCTATGGTGGGACTGGCAGTGACTGACATCGCAGGACTTTAGTTTGAATTCTAAATCATAAATGCAGTATCCATGGTGATGATGGATAAGTTATATAACCTCGCTAAGCCCTAATTTCTTATATGTAAAATGAGTGGGTAGGCCTACATGATTTTCAAAATTCCTACCAGCTCTAAATCCTATAAGGACTGGAGGCTTTCTAAGGGCCATTTTAACTTTCAATACCTACAACTTTTATTTAAAAGAAAACATTAAAGTTGTTACATGCATAAGAATTTTTATAGAGTTATTCGCAGAATGTGACATAATTTGAACATAAAGCTTAAAAGGCACGTTATTTCGTTATTTACGTGTGTGTGTGTGTGTGTGTGTGTGTGTAAATATGTAGGATCACAATTGAACTTTGTAGGAAAAAAAAACTAAGTTGTTTGACTTCTCAATGAACTCAATCAGTGTTTCATTAAGTTAACATTACTTACAGCTGCTCCAAGGATATAAGCCCTTTAAATGCTTGGGCATCTATTATGTGGATTTCATTCTTGTACAAGTACCTGAAAAAAAAGTAAAACATTACAGTTAGAATAGTAAGGTAGTAGAAATACTTTAAGACAGTATGGAATAATACTATTCTAGGGTTCAATTCTAGAAGGCCTGAGTTCAAATGCTTTCTCTGGCACTTGCAAGTTAGTAACAGCAGTGATAATAATAATACTAATTTATTATATAGCCCCTAAGGTTTTCAAAGTACTTTACCTATCTTAATTAATTAATTTTATCTTCAAAGCAACCCCGTGCAGAGGTTGCCCTGCCCAGGATAATATACATAATAAGAATTTTGACAGAGAAATCAAACTCAGGTCCTCCTGACTCCAAGTCCTCAACTCTCAGTCTTTTAAACTCTCTATGCCTCAGTCTTTGGGATTGTTATTGCTGTCTCCTCCTCCTCCTCCTCCTCCTCCTCCTCCTCCTCCTCTTCCTCCTGTTTCCATAATACTATCTATCCATCTCATCCTCTACCATCCCCTCTTTCTTTTGCCTTCATTCTTTTCCAACATCACAGTCTTTTTCAGTGAGTCCTGTTTTTACATTATGTACTCAGAATATTTAAACTTGAGCTTCAGTATTTGACCTTCCAGTGAAAAATCTGAATTAATTTCTTTAAGCATTGACTGATTTGATCATCTACTAAGTCACACATAGGCTGTGATCTGCATTTGTGTGGGAAATTCTCACACTAGCATATCCACACACTGACTGAAGCTCAATTAGAGTGAAAATAATGTGAAAATTAAGATGTGTTTTTTTTTCCTCATCCAAGTTCAATGACCCCCCTGAAGTCCAGCTACGAATGCCTATGGGGTCTTCCCTGGACCTCAGATTCAGAGCCTCTCATCTAAAAGGTAGCTGAAATCAGCATTGCACTTCAAGAAAACCCAGATCTTTTTTTATGCCACTCTTATTTTTCTGTATTCATGGAGCTTATATATATTTTTAAAAGAATATTTTATTTTTCCCCAATTACATATTAAAACAATTTTAACATTTTTTTAAAAGTTCTGAGTTCCAAATTCTATCCCTTTCTCCTTTCCCCCCTCCCTGAGGGGGTAAGCAATCTGATAAATATTATACATGTGCAATCATATAAAACGTTTCCACATTATTGATGCCACTCTTACACAATCTCTCTTAAATCAATTACATAAGCAGATCTACTAAACATTCTCTAAAGTCATTGAAAACGTGACAAAATGAAAAAAAAACCGTTTAGCATGCCAAATGTAACTAGTGTTTTAAAAGCTGTCAAGGATGACTTACATATATACTCTACCCATATTAGGTAAAGGTGACCTTTTTTTCACCAAAAAGAAACAGATTCATATGAAGGGAGCTGATCTTTCCCCATGTTTTTAGCGTTCTCTTTAATTAGTACTTCACAAACTATTTTGAAAAGAGAATATTTCTGGACTTAAAACATATTAAAGGAACCCATAAATGCTGTTTCCAGGAGACTTGGATCTGAAGAATACCCTTAGGATAAAGAGGGGAGGACAGGGTAGAAAAATCTTGGAGCAAAATAAAGGAAATTAAGCCTTTTTTAATTTTCTCCAAATGGTTGTGTCTAAGTATGCATATACTTTTTGTTTCTGTGGGGAGGAGATCTGGACCTATAATTTCATTGTTATGGAGAACTTTTAGTGAGGAAATGCAGATTATCAAAGGCTGTACAACTGTAATATTGAGATGTATTTTGCAGGACTTAGAGGTTAAGTGACTTGCCCACGGTCACACAGACAGTATGGATGAGAAGTCCAACTTGACTATACTCAGGATTATACATATGAGAATTTACTGCTGAAATTATCATCTTTGATCGCAAACTCAGTATGTGCAAAACAGAATCCAATTTAATTCCCAAAATCCAATCCTTCCTCTCAACTTTTCCACTTCTATAATGTACTGACCCAGTTTCACAAGCTTTTCCACTTTGGGCTACCTATTCCACTTTTAGATACCTTAATTGTTTGGATATTATTCTCTATATCAAGTCTAAATTTTCTTGTTGGCAATTTTCATTTGTTTTTCTTGATTCTTTCTTTTGGGGAGAAAGAGAACAAACGGAATCCATCTTGTATGTGACAGCCTTTCAAATACCTATAATGTCCCTTATGAGCCTTGTTTTCTCTAGCCTAAAAATCCCCAGTTCCTTCAAACGATCTTTATATGGCACTGATGAAAGGTCCTTCACTATCCTTGTTGTCCTCCTCTTGGTGCTTTCTAACTTAACAATGGCTCTCCTAAATTGTGGTGCCCCAAGTGCTCACATAATACGTCAGATGTTAGTATCCCACGCCAGAGCAGGACTATCATATAAAAATTCCTTGGATGAGGCATTAAATCCTCAGTCAGGCATTTTAAGTATGCTATAATACAGTTTCCACTTCTCTTTCTAGTCTTACTCTGTATTACTCTGCTTAAAATACTCTTCATTTTAGTCAAACCTAGCTGCTTCCCATTGACAAGATCCACCATCCAGGTCACGCTCATGAACTGCAGGTGTGCTGGACCCTCTCATCTCCCTCTCACCTGGTGATCTCATCAGTTCCCATGGGTTCAAATACTTTCGTGCAGGTGATTTCCAGACCTACATATCCAGCCCTAACCTCTCCATTCTCATCTTATCAGTTGCCTTTTGGAGATCTCAAAATACATATCACATATCGATTTCAAACTCAGTATGTTCAAAACAGAACTCATAGTCCTTCCCAAATTTCCCCCTCTTCTGAACCTCCCTATTTTTGAGGGATATATATATGTCACAGGAAACCAGGCTTTCAAACTAGGTGTCATTCCCAGCTCCTCATTAACATTCCCCCTTCATACACAATCTGCTGTTATCGTGTTTGTCACCTGTACCTTCACAACATCCATTGTATACATTCTCTGCTCTCTACACACAACCACCACCCTGGTACAAGATCTCATCCCCTCATGTGTTGACTATTGCTGTACCACTGTGGTTGACCTCAAATCTCTCTTCACTCCAATTCATCCTTCACTTAGTGGCCAAAGTGATTTTTCTCAAGGACTGGATTTATCATGTCACACCCATGAGTGTACATGCATGCACACACGCACACACTCAAATACACACACACCCCTACTCAATAAGCTCTGGGAGCTCTGCATTACCTCCAAAAATCAAACACAAAACCCTCGTTGTCGTTTAAAGCCTCTTACAACCTAGCCCCTTCTTTTTACACTTTACTCCCCTCTATGCCCTCTACGACCCAGATATACTGGCATACTTATAATTCCTCCAACACCACATTCCACTTCCTACCATAAGCCTTTGCACTGACCGTAACCCACACCCATAAGGCCTTCTCTTCTCACCTTTATCTCCTGCTTCCCTGGTTTTCTTCAAGACTCAGAGTAAATCTCATTATCTACAAGAGGACTTTTCTTTCCTTCCCCCACCTCCACTTGGGCCTTCTCTTTGATATTTCCTTCCATTTATGCTAGATATATACTCTGTGTGTACAACATTTTCATGGTTTTTTTATTCCATTATTCCATTTACTCCATAGAATATGAAATCTGAGTGCAGAGGCACTTTGCCTTTTCCGTGACCCCAAGTAAGCACAGTGTCACTTGTTGACTGTTTGAATGACAATACTCCATCTCCCACCTTTTCATCTTTACACAAATACATTCCCTGTAACCTGAACACAGGCCTTTGTTGTCTCTATTTAAAAGACTCCCTATCTTCATTTAAAGCACAGCTTAGGTGCTAAATGAATTAATAAGATGTAAAATGAGGGGATTTGACAAGACTGACCTTCAAAATCCTGCCCACCCGTAGATCTATGATCCTATAAAGATGTACACAGACTCTGTTCTGAAGGACCTTAAAAGAAAACAGTCAGCGTTGTTAAGATTTCTAGCAGGTACCAATTTAGTCTACCTACATTTGTTTACTTATGTAACAGTTAAAAAAAATTAAGATAGACTGAGGCACAAAGTCCCAAGCATGATCAATTTAATAGTTAAGTACAAATTTAACAATAAAAAGGATCTCAGTTTCCCCAGGAAAGCAAAGACCCCAAATCAGGGAAATATCTCATTCATATTGGGGAGTACAGAAAAAAAAAAGGCTAGTATCATAGATGGAATAAAATATTAGTAAATGAAAATTGGGAATGAGGACTAGCAGCAATGCTTTCCTTCTCTTCTGTGATGAAGAAATGTTCATTGTTTTAGTACAGCTGCATCTATCTGCAAGGACAGAGATAGCAAACCAGACCTCTTTGGATAATAAACCACATATCCTTGAAGGATAAGTTGAGGGTTTAAAGGTACCAGACCAGACTCCCTGGTGTCCACCTGCATCCTTCAAGGGTAACAGATTTCCTTTACACAAGAATAGAACAGTGATTAGCAGAACTGGATTTCTAAACTGAACTCATTACAGGTCAACTAAATTTCTGAATTAAGTTCAAAGACAAAGGATCATGACTTAGGCAATTATGGGATAAAATTAAATAAGTGTATTTAGGATCATTTTTAAAATATACAGAATCAATCAGATTATTTCACTTATTAGTAATCTTCAGTTTCAGTCCTTGTGTTGCTTTGTTTTATTAATGTCTGGATTCATTTTCATTTGACCCTCAGTGGTACATATGCATAACATTCAGTATTTACTCTCAGGAAGTATCAAAGGGAATAGTTCCCTTGTTTTCTTAAATGAGAAAATTAGCCTCATTTGACTATTCTTAAATGTATATAATATAGTTATGGTAATGATATATTTTTCAACAAAATACATTTCCTCTCTTAAATTTTTCTATCTATTAGTATGTACTAATATGATTAATTCCTCCTTCTTCCCTCAAATCCATTAAGTGTGGGTCCTCAGGCTACCTAATGAATAGAGAAAGCTGACTTTACCAATCTGTAAGCTCAAAATTCAGTTAGAACTAAGGATATCTACACTTCAATTAAGGAATATAAACCTTTCCAGCAGGCAAAAAGGTTACAGAAGCTCATCTCTCTCTTTTTAAAAAAATTTATTTGGTGTCAGGCTAAACTTAAAGTCCTTCTAAATCCAAGTATATCTTTCCAAAGCAGTTCCCAATATTAATCATCTCCCCTTCAACAATGATTTTGAAAAGGATTCACAAAATACTGGTTAGAAGTTACATTTCATTAGTTTCTCTATTCCTATCTGGAAAAGTCTCCATATGACTTAACCCAATAGAAGTTTAATGTTACATATGAACAAATATTGAAAGTTCTATACTCTATTTTCATTCCTATACTATAGTTATTTCAGCTATATGGTATTAGGAGCCATGAACCTGACTCATGTTTTCCTTTAATTCTTTATTCATCTTGGACATAAGGTGAAAAGTGACTGCCAGAGATGTCAACTCCAAGAATACAACAACCCTGAGAGATATTTCCTCAAAACAGCCAAGAAGTATCTTTTCCATTACAAAAATACTGATGTACTTTTGATAAAGATTAAATTTATTTTAATCCAATCAAATCACTTTAGTGCATTAAGTATTGAGACATCAGTCAAGCTATGCTGATAGTCATGTTCCATAGAAATACTTTCCCATTGTAGAGATAAGAGTCAACCCCCAAAAGATTTTAAAGAATCTTAGACACAAAATCTTGGAGTTAGAAGGAAAATTAGATGTGATATATTGCAACAAGGAAACAAGTACTCATATTTTCCTAGAGAGAAATATTTATTAAATTACAGCTTAAAAATTCCTTCCCTGGTGAACTGAATTTTGAAAAGTATATTTTGTTTGTGCCAAAGACAATTCTTATTTTAGTTCTTTTTGATAAGGCCTTGAGAAAAGGACTTTCAGTATGTCAAACACATAGCATCTGTTTTTCCTCATGAGTCTTCATCATTCTTCATCAACTGTGAAGATTAAGAGTGTAAACATTAAGAGGAACATAGCCATCAATTTGTTGTCTTCCATTGATATATGCAGGTGAGCCATCCCTTGGGGAATTTTTATAAAATCTCTGGATTTTCCAGTCAAATGTAATGTATCACGTAGTAGAAATGGAATTTGCTTTAAAAAAATCATAGAGACACAGAAATTAAAGTTGGACACATAAGGGAAGAAAAACAAAGAATGGTCAGCTACCAACTATTTTTATAGGATGCAGATGCACTTTGCTTTGTTTTCTTTTTTTCTTGCAATATTATTTTGTGGTGACCAGGACTAACACCAGTAAGGACTCACTTGTTGGCTCCTAATATCATTGGCTTAAGGAACATGTTTGTGGGCCTCCAAGGGAATAAAGGTTGAGTGGTCATTCAAGTCCTGCTCATGATTTATTTTATTGGTGACATTAGCCTCCATGGTATTTATATTTACACAACTCCAGATTGTTCCTACTTTGACATTCTCTAATCTCAGTTCAGAACCTAAACTCTCAATCATTTTGTAGACCAGGTTCTTTTTCTCAAGCTCTTTATGTACCTTTATTTAAACCAAGTACCAGAGTTATTAGTGTACTTATCCATTTCCCCTGCCAGAGTGTAAGCACATGGGGGCAGGGACATCGACTGAAATATTTATCTATCCCTCAAAGGGTCTATCACAATGCCATTCACACAAGACTTTTTTTTAATCTGTAAAATTAAGTTGAGTTTCTTTAATTCTCTTTCTATTAGCACCTCTAGTCATCCAACTTCTCTGGTTATTTTTATATCTCTATATAAAACTAACTCAGAATAGAATTTGGTATTTCTCCAGCCACAGTGCCATAATGCTAGAAAAAGAATCAGGAGATACCAAGAATAATACAATTTTTAGATCATCTAAAAACATTAGCTTAGCTGCTGGTATTCTGAATTTGATGTTCTTATCTAATACATAATGAATGGACAGTTACCTTGAAGAATTGAATAGTTATTGATCTTAATATTCTTACCACAAACAAAGCTAGAAGGAAGAAGGAATTGCAGTTCAGTGGAACCATGCCTTCCAGGTTCTACCAGGCATAGAGGCAAAGAAAGTAGTTATTGGGATGATAGGATCACAGATTTTGAGCTAGAAAAGAACTTAAAGGTCATTTAGTTCACTGTTGTTCAGTCCACATCCAGTACTACATGAACTCATTTGGCATTTTCTTGGCAAAGATACTGGAATGGTTTGTCATTCCTTCTCCAGATCATTTTACAGATGAGGAAACTGAGACAAATGGGTTTAAGTGACTTGCCCAGGGTCACACAGCTAGTAAGTATCTGAGGCCAGATTTGAACTCTGGAAGATGAGTCTTCTTCCTGCCTCTAGGGCTAGCACTCTATTCACTGTGCCATCTGACTGCCTCATCTTTAAAATGGAAAATATGCTGAACTAGAAACTCCTAGTCAATCCTGTGGTCATATGATAGAAAGTAGAAGACTCTTCCTATCTTAGTCACTGATCCTCTTTTGTCTTTCCCTGACCTCTTTCCAATCACAGAGATTAAATGAACTACCAGGAGCCTCTGATCACACATTCCCTTCAGCAAGAGTCCAAAGCACAAACACCTCCCCTTCAGTCCAAGGGAACTGCTTCAAATCAACTCCCAGCTATACAAATTTATTTTAAAATTGTTCACAAGAAAATCTCCTCCCATGATTTAATCTCCCAAAGAAGCAGTGAGATTAATGGAAAGAACACTGAATTCAGTTAGAATCAAGAACTTTGCTTTTGAGTCCCAGGCTCTGCCATTTACAGTTACATGACCTAAGAAACATGTCTCCTTCTAGGCTTCCACTTCCTTACCTATAAAATGAAAAGTTTGGATCAGATGATCTCTATGACCCCTTTCATATATAAAGTTGTTGCTGCAGTTTAAATATCAAATTTTTAAAAATCTTTCAATACCAAATATCTTCTACACATATGGATACCTATGAAATACTAAGTGAAGAAGAGGATTCTTGTCATACCCCCTCTCAAGACCTAAAAAGTTAGACAAAGAAAAAAATATTTTTTATTCATTTGGGGGAATTATTTTTCACTTGCTCTGAAAAAACTCAGAAGTTTCCCCAAGGAAGAGGAGCTTTACAGCTCAGGAAGTCAAATTTAAATAGCTTCATACCACATGTTCTTCACTTTTCCAAAACTGAAAGCTAGAAAAGCCAGAAAAGAGGAACACAAGGAGCATCACACCTTCACTAACAACACAATTCATCTGCATCATGTGAAATTAAAGCACAATAACCATAAGGAAATTTTATTCAAGGACATAACAAACTATCACAATATTTAAAAAGCAAATTTTTAAAAATGAAATAAAGGAAAAAAGATAAAATACCCAAATGGTGACATTTTCCAAGCCAATTTGCACATTGTGTATGTTCTACAAGTTCTTCCTTCTTGCTGGATGGTATTCAAGGAATGGAATCTTAGCTGCAAATGTTTTCCTCTCATTCCCTTCTGCCCTTCCCCTAATTCTGGGCCTGATGCCAAACATGTGTACCACTCATAAGTTATTTAATGCAGATAGTGATTAGAATAAATTTTTCCTTTTTCAAAAATAGATCATGAAGATAGAAGGGGGAAATACCAGTAGAATAATGACAGGCCATTCAAACCTATATGGACAAAAAGATCTGAGAGTTGTTAAGACCCTCCAGAGGTTTCCTAGTCCCATCCCTCCTTCCAGGCAGAACTGTGCAAAGCCCTTCAGGACCACAAACTAACCGCTATCACCCTTCATATAAGAAGAATTTGTCACAGTCCCATCATTACTGCAAGTTCTTGCCTGCCTCCCTAACTTTACTCAGGTCAAGGGCCCTTCTTTGTACTTTCTACCTCTCCAAAGCTGAAGACTGTTATACCTGAATGGGTCCTTCTTTCAGAAAGCCTTCCCCATGTACTCCCAACCTCAAGCTTTCTCCAAACTATGAAAGCACATGAGCCCATACTCTTTATGTATTATATAATCCTGTCCTTAAATTTTCTGATACTATCTGGTATCTGACCCTGATAAAGTCAACAAGCATTTATGGTCAAGTCACTCCCCCCATCTTAGGCTATTTTCTGATCTATAAAACTGAGTTGATAACAGCACTAACCACATATGGTTGTTGTGAGGACCAAATTAGGTAACATGTAAGGCACTTTACAAACATTATACAAATTTTATATATAAACAAGCCATGTAAATGTTAGACAATATTACGGTTGTTGTTGCTATTGTTAGTATTAGTATTTAATCTGCCTCATCCCCTCTGTTGTTTCATGTGTCTTATTTTCCCAAATAGATTATAGTTCCTTTGAGGGCAGGGGTCATGTCTTGTCTTTCTGGATCTCAATGGTATTTACCTAGCAGAAGCTTAGGCATCAGAATCAAAAGTAGTCATGTTTACAACTGGAAGCAGGTCTACAAACTGTGTGACACTCAGACAGCACAAAGAATGTCCTCAGGTGAGCCTAGGAGTAGGCAGAGTTAAGGACCTGGAAGCTTGGCATAAAGTCACTGGTACTAAGGGATAGGGAGCACCCCCAGCCTACCAGCTAGTAACTTCTAATTTTAACTAATTGTTCTTAAATCATAAGCCAGAGATGACATGATCTATGGCTGTGGTGAAGCATGTGCCCATTCCACACTGAATTTACTGGGCACAAAGCCTAGTTGTTGTCTCAATAATGCTGAAGGACTGCAAATGCCATCAATATACTCTTAATTCAATGCCTACCTTGATTCAGAGCTTTGGGACAGAACCTATATCACCCTACCCTCTTTGTAGCTCCTCTAGTCTTGGAACTGTTGTAGGAAACTCTTAGATGAGGAAACTCCCTCTACCAGTTCAGATTTCTACTTTCTCTGAAATTTACAGTCTTATTGCCTACAGTACAGAGTACAGAAAGATTAAGAGATTTGCCATGGGTTGCATACCCAATATGTCAAATGTAGGATTGACCCCAGATCTTCCTGGCTTGAGTCAGCCTTTGTAATAGGCTATATAGATACATATAGATAGATATAGATATGATATATAGATATATGATAGAGATATACAGATATATAAGAATCACCTCACCTTCACCATCACCTGAGGAAAAAAAGGCTACAAAGCCAGGACCTGAATGGTATGGGCATGGGGAAAAGTTCAAGCTGTGCATCCCTTGACAGCATCTTTTTGGTGGCCTCAATCTGTGTTAACACAGCTTCATGGTCACATAGGGCCACAAAAGGTCTCATATGAGTAGTGAAGTCACCCCACTGGGTCCTACTGATCAATTAATTTTCCATCTGGTGATGAGGGCTGGGAACAGAAAGGACATGTCTATGTAAACTAAGTACTACTGCATCTTTGCTACATATCCTTGTTATATTATGGCTAATTAAACTTCCTTTTATTAAATGTTAAATGGCTTGGAAGTGCTTCTGTTCATTCCACTAGTGAAACTGAACTAAATGGCCACAATATCGGGTCAGCCTCAACTGCTCTTTATTCACTATGCTAGAGCTACTCAGTAAATATGTAATCAACAATTGATTAATACTCTCTTACTTATGTAGGACTGATTTTTTTTTTTAATACAGAGGTACAAAAGGCTATTAAATGCCTCTGAGTTTTCCATGCCTTGCACATTTTAATTATAGGTTATGCATCTTCCAAAGACTAATTTTCACTGGACCAAAAACACCACTGAATTGTAGTTGTATGCTGCCAAGTATACAACAAAGCCCATCTTTTCTTAACACAAATGCATTCCTTAGTGCCCCTGCACTGCCCCTACCAAATACTAAATATCTTTTGATCCAAAACATATAATTTATTTTCCCTTAGGCAAAAGCAAATGAAAAAAACATCTTAGGACAAATTGTGCTTGCAGCATCACAGGGAAAAGTACAATTGTTAGGAGGGTGTACTCTGGAATATTGGTTCACTTAAGGTTAGCTGAATTTTAGAACTGAAATAACAATGAAGAACTAAAAGTGGAATTTTTCCTTTTGTCTGTTCAATAGGCCAGAGACTAACTATAAAATACTTCTGCCAGTATACATTTTGATTTCTGCCCAACATTTTATTGACTTCTGTCAAATGTTGTATGATACATTTTAATTCCACAATCAAACATGTTCTTTTAGAAATATTATGGCATTTTCCTATGATTTTTATATTGTCTACTGCCATTTTTAAGAAAGTAAAGTTGAATAACTTTCTATCAGATGAAATGAACAACATTAGATGAAACCACATAAGCCAACTTCCCAAATGAAAAACAGCTAACAATAGTCAAGGATGTTCCATAATTTGAGAAAGGGACTAGGTAGGAGGATCTCAGTAGCCTCCCCTCTCCACTTACCTAAAAAGCCACTGGGGAGTGTGAGATCCCTTGATTCACCTCATCAAAGGAAGGCCAGCAGCAATAGCTGGATACCTCTTTGCCCACTTAGAGAGTTCCTAGATCCCCAGGTATTTAATTAGCATGAACAAGCACCAGTTCCCAAACCTTGATCTGCACTATAGGGTCAGATTCCCTACTACCTCTCTACTGGTTTTGGAGTCCCTTCCACCAGGTGTCCAGCAGACCTAATCTGTTTCCATCATGCCCTGCTGCCCTTTGTATTGTGAATATGTCCTTCCAATAGAGAAGACTCATTTTATTTTGTCTCTGCTGACTCCTACATTGTGTTCTGTCTTGTGGTGCCCCATTTTTCCTTGGACTGAACTTTGCTTTGGAATTCCAGACTTTACCTCAGACTTCATTAAGTCAACTGCTAGCCATATGCAATTCAGTTACTAAGAGATCAACAGAATTTGTCACAAGGTTGATCCAATTTGGTTGGATACCCAGACTTCAAAATGCCCATTCCTATCATCTAGTTCATCTTGACAATCAAATCAGATTGCTTTACTGGAGCAATCTGCCTTTACTGACAAAAATAAAACTTTTTTGTTGGGTCTGATAAAATCATGTAGACATAACCTAAATATCTCTAACCAACAAACACTTCAATTTGATAGGATTTAAGCACCTACTGTGAACAATGTTAGGTGTTTCATAATGAGACACATAAGGTGAGGGGGGAGGGAGAATTGGTGAAGGAAAACTGGAGGAGAAAAATCAGGGGGATAGTGGAAAGAGAAAAAAAAGGGAGGCTGGGAAGGCATGATGAATGGAAAATAAGGAGTACCTAATAAATATTTATTTATTATATAGCAAAATACTTGATGAAATAATGACAAAGGGAGAGAAGAGATAAGGGAAAAGAAAGATCATTGATAGGGTTAAATCTCAAGGAATTAGAGAGGAGATATCAGTGTAGAGTTGAATTGGTTCACCAAGGGGTCAATGTGTGGAAGGGAGAAAAATTTAACCAGTACAGGGGTGACGGCCTGGGAAAGAAATGAAGGTTAAAGAGATTGAAAGTCGGGGCAGCTAGGTGGCGCAGTGAATAGAGCGCTGGCCCTGGAATCAGAAGGACCTGAGTTCGGAGTCGGCCTCCGACACTTAATCCATACAAACAAAAACCTAGCCGTGTGACCTTGGGCAAGTTACTTAACCCCAATTGCCCTAAAAGGGGCGGCTAGGTGGCGCAGTGAGTAAGAGTGCCGGCCTCGGAGTTTGGATGACCCGAGATCAGATCCGGCCTCAGAAAATGAGCACCCACACATAAATAATGACTAGCCGTGTAACCTTGAGCAAGTTACTTAACCCCAATTGCTTTAAAAAAAAAAAAAAGAGATTGAAAGTCATGAGGATGAAGAGCAGGTTTTGTATTTGCAAGGCAGAGGAAAAGATTGAATGACAACAAATTTTGATCAAATAAAGGAGTTTCAGAATTAATGAACATGGAAATGGTACATTTGTGGGTAATGGTGAGATCAAGGGTATGACTATTTTTATATTTGGCTGAGTAGGTAACAAAATAAGTAAATACAGGAATTATTAGGCTAGGGTGTTTACATCAAAGTCTCTTCCTATAAGAACAGCATTTGGGGAGGAGAGAGAATATGAACAAGTCATGGAACTAATTAAGGAAGAAAAAAGTATGTTTTGCAGGTGAGTAAACAATGGCCAACAGAATTATAACTAGTTGATAAGTATGGTTAAATGAAAGTTGGAGGGAGAGAGGTTACTGAATATTCAACCATAGCTTATAATATTCAAATATAAGTCATATTGCCTCCATCAGACCATAAATACCTTGAGGGTGGAGACTATGTGTTTTCCATCTTTATGGTCCTAGAATTTAGCCTAATGCCTTGCACCCCTGAGCTCATTAAATTCTCCTCCCTTCTGCATATTGACACCATGATAAACTAAATCAACTCTACACTGCCCTCTTCTCTCTAATTCCTTGACATTTTATCCCTATCAAAAATATTTTCTTAAAAAGCTTCATTAGATTGCTCCCACCAACCCCTCCCTTCATTCCTACACATGGCCTACTGAATGAAGCTGGGGAAAATTATGAAACTATATTGATAATTATATAAATTTATGGTACACAATCTCAACTTGGCCCCCAGGAAGGCAACGCAATCCCTTTTACACTTCCTTAATTGACTTATACCACTCACCACAGTGCCTCTCCTAAACCCTTTCATCCCTCCTCAAATCACCCATGGCTTCTACTCTCCCCACCTTCCAAGCTGAAAACCTTATGTCATATTTCATTTTTAAAAAATGACATTTGCCAAGAGTTCCCCCTCATCCAAAATGGTATGGTGAGAAAAATAGGTTTCCTTCTATTTTCTCCTCCTTCACCCCTCTCATACAAAAAGATAGTCCTTTTGTTTAAGAAGTCAAATCCCTTTACATGCACAAGTGATCCCATTCTAGCCTGTCTTTGCAGAATTTTGCCCCCTCTATCATCCCCACTCATTCTTTCCTTGTCTATTGACGTTTTCCTGCTGCCTACAAACATATCCATGTCTTCCCAGTCTTCAAAGACCTTCCCTTGATTCATCCACCCATATTAACTATCATCCCATGTCTCTCCTCCCTTTTGTGGCTAAACTCCTTGGGAAAGCCATGCACAAGAGGGTCCTCCACTTCCTTTCTTCTTACTCTTCTTAAAACTCTCAACTTTCTGCAGTCTGGCTTCTGACCTCATCATGCAACTGCTTTCTCCAAAGTTATTAGTGATCTCTTAATTGCCAAATCTAATGGTCTTTTCTCCCTCCTCATCCTTTGATATTGCCCATAAACATCTTATCCTTGATACTCTCTTCTCCCGAGGTTTTCACGACACAGCTCTCTCCTAGTTTTCTTTCTGCCTGTCTGACCACTCCCTTTCAGTCTCCTTTATTGGATCTTCATGGGAGTCATGCCCATTAACCACAAGTGTTGCCAAGACTCTCGGGGTTGGGCTTTCTTCTCTTCTCCTTCTATGCTATCTCACTTGATGTTCTCATCAGCTACCATGGATTCAACTATTACCTATATGCTGAAGTTTCTTAGATTTGTCTAGTCCTAAACTCTCTCTTTACCTAACATCTCAAAGTGGATATCTCACAGATGTCTTTAACTCTATATGTTCAAAAGTGAACTTTGAGATCACCTCCCATTTACCCTGTACATACCTTATAAGTACAGGGTTATTTGAATGTTATTCCCCACATCACACATATATATACACATGCATTCATACACACACATACACACATGCGTGCATGTATACACACACAGAGTTCGATTGTGAGCCCTTCAGGGCATGAAGTTTATGCCTCCTTTATATCCCCAGAACTTACTTTGACTTAAGAAGTCAAATCCCTTTACATGGACAAGTGATCCCATTCTAGCCTGTCTTTATCTCACTTTCCTCATGTCATGGAGATGACAATAGCATCTACTTTACAGGGCTGTTAAGAAGATCAAATGAGATAAAAAACATAAAGTACTTTGCAAATCTTTTAGAGGAAACATTTAAGTTGGACCTTGAATTCATTTCCATTCAATTAATCAAACATTAATCAAACTACCTACAATATATAAGACCTAGTGCTAGGCACTGGTGACACAAAGAAAAACATAAAGTCTGTCCTTGAGCTCAAGGAGTTTACATTCTAGTGCGATTTTATTTTAGACATGTTTGAGATAACCCATATAAGTAGACATATGCAGAAGATAGTTGGAAATGCTGGTCTGGAGCCCAAGACAGACTCACTAACTATGAATACCTTAAAAGGTATGAAAATTGAAGTCATAGAAGATAGATCCTATCCATCCACCCATACATGTAGAGACTCTTATCTAGAAAAAGAGAATATAGAGGAAATAAAAAGAGGGCCTAAGAAATGTGAGGATCATCAACACTTGGAGGAAGAAGAAACATGAAATAAGTAGGAGGCAGAAAAATCTAGACTAAAAGAGATCTGTGTTCCCCATAGGAGGAGTTTTAAGAATTATACAGTGTCTGCTGCAAAATCATGGAAAATTAAGCATAATTCAAAAGAAGAAATATGAAAAAACACCCCTCTCTCACTCCTTTGTGGAGTTGAGAGGTTCACAGGTGTTACACATTGCGTGTTTTTGGAATTTTTAAATTCATTGATCATTTATACTCTTTTTCCACTTATTTTTCTTTGATTTGTTGTTGATGTTCTTGTTGTTTCTGTCTTTAAAAAATACTATTTTTATATGAGGTAGCTCTCTGGGAGAAAGAGTGGAAGGAATACTGGAGAAAACTATGGTGATGTAAAAAAACAAAAGACATCAATAAAAACTTTAAAAAATAATTAACAGTGTCAAATACTGTAGTTAGGACACAATATTTGGACTAAGAAGAGGCCTTTGGGACTGCAGATTAAGGATTTATTAATGACCTTTTTGGGTTGAGAAGTGAGTAAGCTCTGTGGACCCAAGAAAGGGACGTGAGATGTTTGTCCTGTTATGTTCATTCATTTCAGTTCTAGGTTCAGGGAGAAGAGCCCGAGAATCAGGAGCTAGAAGCATGGAGACCTCAGAATCCAGGCTGGGTATTACAGCAGCCCAGTAGGGAACCCCAAAGAAAGCCAGGATCCCAGGAGACAAGGAGGAGGGGGAGTAGATGGAGACCTCCTTTGGACTTGGAATTTGATGGGGCTAATGCTATATAGTAACTGAGTTAGACTTTGTACCTAATCACTCTCCCCTACGCAGATACTAAAGGGTATAGTGGGGGATCCTACCACAGATGTTGAGGGGATATTGGTACATTTGTTCTTGCTATACTTTTAAAGTAAATATTACTTTATAAAAGTTTTTTAAAGAAAAAGAATTAAAAAGAGAAAGAGGAGAAGGAAGAGAAAAAGAAGCCAATGTAGTGGAAAAGATGGAAAAGGTGAGAAAAAAGGATAACTGATAGAGAAAGGCATTGGAGGAAATGAAAGGAAGAGCAGTAAAAATGATACACACATTGTTAATACTGTCAATAGCAATAGTTTTGAGTAAAAGGTAGTAAACATTGTGGAATCAACATAAAAGATTTAAACTTTCTATGTGTCTTAGAGTATCTAATAAGATTATGTATTTTTTGTACTGGTGAATACTCATATATCTCTGTGAATGTGAGAAAGGAAAAAAAAGGAATTAGTGAGGAAAAGGAAAAAGCAAAGATAATGTAGTAAGTCATGAACTATGGAGTCATTCCAGGGGTTGCAGAAAGCTTTAAGACTTAAAGTATTAAATTATCTTTGCTGAGATTCACAGCAATTAAAGGGCAAAATATCATTAAATGAATGTTGAGCTGTTGCAATGGTACTTAGCAATGAGGATGTTTTCAGATCAGATGTTCAGTTGTAACAGAGGGACTGGTACATGCACAAAAATGCCTCAGTGTACTCAGCTGATGCCAATTCCCAGTGCAGAGAGGCTAGAGAGCTGGCTTCCAGGAGAATCATGATGATTCATAATAAGTGTCTTGGAGAGATTGAGAAGCATGCATATACATTTTTAATTGGTTCTCTTTGACTAACCACATGATTAAGAGAAGCTATTTATACAGACTGTAGAGCTGGAACTGGGAACATCTTCAGAAAAGGTCTCTTAGCCTCAGTCAGTTATTTGGTTGGCTGCTGGTTTGCACTAATGGCATCTGAAAAGAAGCAATGCTATAAGCAGAAAGGTCCTGGCCTTTCTGCCAAGGCCAGCAAGGGGTCTATGTGAAAGAGACCACAGCGTTTGTACTCTGCATTCCTTTTTGTCAGTTAGTCGGTCAAGAACCATTTATTAAGCACCTACTATGTGTCAGGCACTGGGGATACAAAAAAAGGTAAAAGACAGTCCCTAAGGTCAAGGAGCTCACAATCTAATGGGGGAGAAAATATGTGAACGGCTATGTACAAACTACATACAGGATAAATTCTAAATAAACAACAGGTGGAAGGCACTAGATTTAAAGGGAATCATAAAAGGCTTCCTGTAGAAAATACAACTTTAGCTGGGACTTGAAGGAAGCCAGAGAAGCTGGGAGGCAAAGACGAAGAGGGAAAGCATTCCGGGTCTTTCAGTTTTGGACATATATATATACACAAAGATATGGGCATATCTTTCATCTTGCCATCGTCCACCAATGTACCACCTCCATGTTTAAGAATTCCATAATCCCCTCATCTGGCTCTCTATCTCGGCCTTCCTTTACCAAACTCTTGCTCTTCATCCATTGAACAAAGGTACAGAAAATCCCACTACCCTATGAGTGGGTCCACTACAGATTTATGTCATGCAATCTCAACCTACAAGTATGGTAGATAATCCTCAGATGCCTTGTACCATTATCTTCTCTTCACTCTGTCTCATGTGATGAAGTGACCTTACTCTTTACCAACGCCCTCTAGTGATCTCCCTAAATTCCATCTCTTCCAACAAATTGTCCCCTCTGTCATCCCCACCCTTCCACTTATTTTCAGTCTCTACTTATCTACTTTCTTATTACCTACCAACATGCCCACACTTTCCTCATCCTCAAAAAATCCTCATTTGATCTTTCTATCCCTGATAACTATCATCAAAGGTTCTGATCTTTGTAACTAAACTTCTCAAAAAGGTCACCTGCAATAGGTGACTTCACTTTCTCTTCTCTCACTTTTTAACCCCGTAAAATCCCGCTTCCAACTTCATCATTCTGCCACAACTGCTCTCTCCAAAGTTACCACTCCTCTCTCAACTGCCCAACCCAAGGCTTTTTCTCAGTCCTCATTCTCCTAAATCTGGCTGTTCTGTTCTTTAGTTCTGTTGATCACCTTCTTTTCCATGATGCTCTCTTCTCTCTAGGTTTTTGGGACACCAATCTCTCCCGGTTCCCTTACCTATCAAACTAGCCCTTCTCAATTTCCTCATCCAGACCATACTCTCTAACCATAGGTGTCCAACAGCGTTCTGTCCCGAGTGCACGTCTCTTCTCTCTACATGCCACTTCACCTGGTGACTTTATCAGCTCCCATGGCTTTAATTACCATCTCATTACCATTATTCTCGAATCTATCTTGCCCTGGCTTCTCAGCCAACCTCCAATCTTACATCTCCCACTGCCTTTCAGACCTCAAACTGACTGTGCAGTTGTTCAGTTCAGTTGTTTTTCAGTCATGTCCAACTCTTTGTGATCCTATTTGGGGTCTTCTTGACGGAGATACTGAAGTGGCTCTCTATTACCTTCTCCAGTTCATTTTACAAATTAGAAAACTGAAGCAAACAGGGTTAAGTGACCTGCCTGGGGTCACACAAGTGTCTGAGGCAGGATCTGAACTTAGGAAAATGAGTCTTCCTGACTCCAGGCCAGCCACTCTATCCACTGTGCTACTGACCTGCCTAAAGTACTGTGTCCCACGTGAGGATATCCAGCAAATATCTTAGACTCAGTATATAAAACTCATTCTCCTTCCCCCTAAATCCTCCTGTCATCTTAACTTCCCTATTACCATGGAGGATCATACTATCCTCCAGTCCCTCAGGTTTCCAACTGAGGGGTCACTCTCAACTCCTCACTATCCCTCACCTCCTATACACAATTTGCTTTCAAGTTCTGTTTATTTCACCTTTGTAATATCACTTAATATACCCCATCTCTCCTCTGACACTGCCACCACTCTGAAGCAGGTTTTCATTACCTCATACTCGAATTCCTGTAATAGCTGGCTGATCGATTTTCCATCCATCCTCTATTCAGCCACCAAATTGACAGGTCTGATCATGACCTTCACCTCACTCAATAAACTTTAATGGATCCCTATCACCTCTAGGAGCAAATACAAAATGCTTTGTTTGGCACTCAAAGCCCTTTATAACCTAGCCCCCTCCTACCTTTCCAGTCTTCTTCATACAATACTCCCTTCCAGGCACTCGGTCCATCCTCCACTCCAGCTGTGAATGTGATCTTCCACATCGTGACACTGGCTTTTTTGCTGTTCCATGAATAAGACATGGGAGTTTTCTCTAGCTGTCCCCCATTCCTAGAATACTCCTCAACTCCACTTGCCAGCTTCCCTTATTTCCTTTAAGTCCTGACTAAAATCCCAATTTCTACAGGAAGTCTCTTCCCAACCCTCTTAAACCTAGTACCTTCCCTCCTTTAATTATTTTTCTGTTTATCCTGCACATAGCTCATCTGAATATTTTTGTCTGCATGTTGTCTCCCTCTTTAGACTGGGTGCTTTTCCAAGATAAAAACTGTTTTTTGCTTCTTTTTTGTATCACCAGTACTCAGTTCATTGCCTGACACATAGTAGGTACTTTATAAATGGTTACTGACTGATTGACATACTAAGTTAAAGATGTCTACAGGATATCGGGTTCCAGATTACAATAGGCACCTGATAGTGGGATAATAACATCCTGCTCTGCAGTGAACTTTGTGATATCTCTCCAGCAAAAGAATGGGCACTGAGACCTTGCTATTACCTTGATCATATTATGTGCTTTGCCATCAGTGCATTTTAAGTTCATGCCCACTTTCTGCCATCTCCACCCTATACTCCATGTATCTTTGTGGGAGGTGTGCTCCTTGTTTCTGGGGTTGGGGTGGTGGTGGTAGATAACTTCTGTTCTTGACATGTCAGTTAAGTAAATGCCTTTTCTAAAAGTTTGTTGGTTTTCTGACTGATTGGTAAGGGGAAGCATATCAGTTGAAGCTTAAGAGCTACCATGTTTGGAGCAGTCAACCATAAGGTTATCCCTAGAACCTCAAATAATCAACTACCCTCTGTACTCCAAATGAGAGAATGAAGCCAGAGTGGATATTATAACTAAGATGGACAATTTCCATATTCATACCTACTGAAATCTTTCTTTTATTTCAGGGCCCATCTCAGGGGCAACTTCCCCCATGAGGTACTCTCTGTTAGCAAGTGATCCATCACTCCCTTCTTAAAACTTTCAAAGCTTTTGGGGGCAGCTAGATGGTGTAGTGAATACAGCAATTGCCCTGGAGTCAGGAGGACATGAGTTCAAATCCAGACTCAAACACTTAATACTTACTAGGCACGTGACCTCGGGCAAGTCACTTAACCCCAAGCACCCTGCCTTCCCCCCTACAAAAATAAAAACAAAAATAAAATTTTCAAAGCTTTTTATTTGACCTCTCCTATCGTAGATTGTAGCATAAATCTTATATTAGTATAGCTTTTTATTTTATTTTTTTCATACAACCTTACTTCCCCTATTAGATTATAAATTCCTTGAAAACAGTAGCTATATCTTTGTTCATCTTTTTGTCCCAAGTGCCTATGAGAGGCCCCATCCTTGGTGGATGCCCCAAAAATATTTGCTAAATTGCACTGAAGTGAAAAATTGTACAAAGGGAATATATTTAAGTACTGAGGCATCCTAAACATGCCTTGAAGAAAGAACAGAGCAATCTGGACTGCTCAGTTGTAAAAGGCTTTTTGGAGATTAGTTTTGAGTTAGGTTTTAAAAGAGATAAAAGATATGGTTTGGTAAAGAGGAGAAAGCATCTGAGATACATGCAATGCAGTATAAAAAGCCTCTGAGCTAACCATGAGTAAAAATACATGTATGCTGCAACAAGCATCACTTCAACTGTATCACAGTGTCTGGGGAGGGAAAAGGAATAAAAAAAAAGGAATAAAAATAAAAATAGGTGGTTGTGTGAGGTATTATGTATCAGTCTGAGGAGTTTGGATTTGACACAGCAGGCTGGAAAAATGATATAAATACCAAGTGTTTAAGGACAATTCTAACATAATGAAGTGGAGCAAGGGAAAACCAGAGCAGGAAACACCTTTTTTAAAAGTTGAATTTTTATTTGCCTTCAAATAATTCTATTCTAATAATGAAAACCAATGATATTTCTCCCTTCCACAGAATCAGATCATTTTGATTTCCTTTTGATAATTCTTCCACTTTTTCCCTAGCCCTTCCATGGAACAATATTCCATCACAACCTTCCAATAAGCAATTTGTGATAAGAAAATAAAACTAGAGCTTTACTTTATATCAAACATGTGATCACTATCCACTATCATAAGCATATAAGACTACACTAGTAATCATTTTGAATTCTTTTTTTCTTTTTTCAAGGAAGTCCCAGATGAGAAATATGACTGTCTATAGTCAAATTTTTAAGTTAATTGATCCCAAACGTGGTTCGTATCTAGGCTCATCAAAGTTGTTTCTTCTATCATGATCCCTAGGTTTAGAAAGGCTTATAAGGATAGCTGTGTTTTTATGCCACTCTTTCTTTTTGATGTGTGTGATTTTGAAGTAGGTTTGTCTAGTGAGTTATATAAATGTGAAACATCTGACAATTTCTCTTCTGGTTTCTTTTCCTTTAATTTAAGGTTTAGGAAACCAAGACAAAGTTCAAAAGAAATGGACCCAAAGGTTTTCAGATAGGGATCTGGGGACCCTATTTGTATCTAATATTGTTTTGGACATGTTAGAGAAAGAGAAAATGTAAGCTAGCAATTTATTTTCCCAAATAGATTATTCATTACTTTTCAAAGGAGTAGAGAGGAAGAGAAAGAAGAGGAAGATGAGGAGGGAGACAAGAAGAGGAGGAGGAAGGAGAGGAAAAGGCAATCAATCAGAACCATATATAGAATTATTGATTTTTCTGGTGACTTACAGATATAGCAAATTTTCAAGCCCTTCAAAAGCATTTCTGGAAATCTTCCTGATTTGGTTGTTGTTCAGAAGCCTGTGGAAAACAGAATATATTTGAGTGAGAACCATATTCCATCAACATAATGGTAGCTTTATTCAACAGACCAGATGGTAATCATACGTATAAACTTAATCATGCTGCTGGCAAATGTTATCCAATGGCATTCTATTAGTTCCCTTTGGGATCTACAGAAAGTATTTCACTGAAAAAGTTAATTAAGCTTAGAAAGTCCCTATTTTTGTGTTCTATGTGACCACACTAAAATGTTAAACACAAAAGACTCCAACATAAAGAGCTTCATAAAAGCATGTTCATAATCTATTAGTAATAGCTGCAATTGGTAAGGTACTTGATTATTACCAAGCATTTTACATACATTGTTGACTCTAAAGCTTACAACAGCTCTTTGAGGCAACTAGTACAAGAATCATTGTCCTCATTTTGCAGATAAGAAAATTGTAACTGTGACAAATGAAAAACTCAGAGAGGCTACGCGATACTCAAGATCCCATCTTAGTTTTCCAATCCTAAGTCTAATGTTCTTTCCTCATTATCACACTGCCTTCTCAAAATATTCATTAAACATTCACCTGACAAAAAACATCATGAGTTATCTATGAACACAGAGGGCATGATCATTGTACTTTCAGAAATCTTCAAGAGAAAAGACATCAATAAAACATGGAGAATTGGAATAGATTACAGAGTTCAAAGAGATCTTAGGGGTCCGTCTAAATCTTTTTACAGATGAAGAAACTGAGGCCCAGAGAGAAAAAGTGACTTCCACAAGGGCAAAGTTGGGATTCAAACCCAAATCTAAAGCTTTTTTCTATTGTGTAAGCTTAAAGAGACATAGAAAGGCAAAGGAAAAAGTCTAGAGCACCTATTAGCATTAAATTTCTAGAGAGAGGGATAGATAGAACAGGACAGAATAGACCAGAAATAGGCCTTGGAAGAAGAAGCTGGCTGACAATGGGTCACATCAGAGATAAAGAAACATTAGGTTTTTTTTTTTTATTGTATCCAATAATTATAAAACAATTAGCAGGGCAAGAAGCAAAAGGATGACTGGCAGAGATAAGTGAAGTATGAATAGGAGAACGAGTCATAGTTAAATTATCCTATAGCCATGACTGGGCAAGCTTTGCTAATGGTTAACAAATGAAAAATATAATCATCTGTCTGATAATTAAACATTATAAAATTATACACTGGATTTCTGGGAAAGATAGTACCAAACTGAAAAATCACTGTAAAAATTATTTAGCAGGAGATTTTGAGTCAAGAAAGGATTCATTCCTTATGTAGTTATACTACTCAATCATGAAAGATATATGAAGAAATACAAAGAAATACAAATTCATTTGATAGTGGCATATGCTTCTAAATGTATAGGATCCACTAATTGAACTGGCATACATATTTCTTATGCCCTGGACTTCTCTAATGTCCCACAGACTTTTGCCAGATTCAAATGCTTGCAGGTTTATTTTTAACTCAATGTAAAGTGTTTATTTTGTTTTTGTTGTATGACTGATTAGGAAAACAGAAGAAATGTTTTGGCTTATGGAGCATGTGATTACTTTAGTCATTATATGTAATTATATAAGACAGCCTAGAGATCCACAATTCCATCCTTTCCTAAACTACCAACCTCATGGCTCACTGATAATGGCTAAATACTATATTTCCCTAAACAGCATTTGAAATTGCTATCTCACACCTCAAGCTGTATTGCCAAGTTCATTTCTCATCATTTATGATGTTATTTTGTGGTTTTGGTCATAACAAATCCCTTGTGTATTCTATGATTAAAATTCCAAACACAGCCAATATCCATCTTAACAGAGAAGTATCAGCATAAGTCAATGTCTTAATAATATTAGGTATGTATTATACATTCAGAAAATCAAAATTCCTGTGCTTAACTGATTCATGTCAATATTGGTCACTTGGCTAAAACAAAAAAAAATGATCCAATTAATGCTGGGAAAGGAATTTCCCACACATAATTTGTCACTTTATATACTGTAGTGACTTGTGAATAAGTAACTTAATTCCAACATTCAAAAATTATATATGTATGATTGTGTTAATATATGATTTGAATCGAGTTATTTACTTATATTGTTGGAGAACATAACACTTAGGGAAATTTTTAAACAGTTAAATGTAGGTACAATTTTGTTTTAATTTTTTATCATAAAGGCAATCGTTCTTATCTTCTCAGCTTTGGAAATGTACTTCTTGAGTATGAAGATATTCATTCCTCTGATAATATCTTGAAAGCGGGAATGTGCTCAAAAGGGAACTCAAAAGGTAGGATTTGCTCTTGGGATTAACATACATGCTGAATGTTTTGAAGAACATATGTGAAACAAGTTGGATAACCTTGGAGAATTAATGTTTTTAAAGACTAATATAAACTAACAGGAGTTTAGACATCAAGGAGAGCTTTATTCAAGCACTCAGTAAGTATTTTTAAAGGACTGTTGTGTGTAGAACTCAGTGCTGCATATTAAGGAGAGACTATGTTAAATGAAGCATAGCTCCTGCCCTCACAAAGCTTACAATCTAAGGAAAGAGAAGATATAAACATAAATCATTATCATACAACATAATGAACAAAACACTAAATAGGTCTCAGTGAAAAAGATGATTAGCAGAGAACTCTGAATGCCAGGCAAAGAAGTCTGAATGTTGTTCATTGGGCAATAGTAACCAACTAAAGCTTTTGGGGAAAAGAGGTAACATGACTACATCTATTCATAACAAAAACATTAAAAGTTCTTGCCCAGGTTGTTAGAGAAGTGAATTGATACATATCTTATTTTTTGCATAAGGGAGAAGATTCAATGGGACTAGAAATCCCTTCCTAGGTTGGGGTTATGATGGAAGAGAGATAATATGTAGCCAGACTTATCCCCAAACCCAAGTCCTAGCCTTTCCCAGGGACTGGGATAGAATGCTTCTTCCCCATGTGGCCTTTCCATTTGTCACTAATATCTTTGGAAACAACAACTAAAAAAAAATACAACAGGAAAAAAATAGGTGAGCCTAATACCCTCATTTGAGATTGTGGTGGAGGATAACTGAATGGCCTTTCTTATATGGGTTTTAGTGTCCTTAACTACAGCCCTTCCCAACAATCATCATCAGCAAACTTTAGGTGCCCAGATCCAACCCAGGGAATACACTGATCAAACAAGTATTCATCAAGCACCTGTACTTACCCTAAAGTACAGTGCTAGGATCTAGGGATTAAAAGGCCAAAGAAAGAAATGCATCCAACTCTCAACTAGTTTACTCTCTAACAGGAGAGACATGTCCATATAAAAAATATGTACTGTATACATAAAGCTAAATACAAATGCACTTATGTATATATGTGTGTGTATGTATGTATGTATGTATGTATGTATGTATGTATGTATTAGTTAAATACAGGGTATTTAGGAGTAAGGGCAGGGCAGTGAGATAACTCACATTCTGACTTAAAGTTACTCTCTTGACAATCTTGACCCTAGAGGCAACTACTCCAATCATTGTCCTTTTACTTTTCAGCCATGTATGCCTAGATGATCCACAGCTATGGGACACCACTAGCATCCATTACCTAATTTCCACGAAAGCTTCACTATTGTAGGTCAATCCTTTTATTAACTCCTGATTAACTCCCCATGGCAGCTCTTCCAAACCTTTTACTATCAATTCAAGTCGCCAAGACATTCCTATCCACACATTCCCTCCCCAGCAAATGACTTCTATCCTAATCTTCTGAGAAAAAAATGGAAGCCATTTGTCATTAGTTCCCTTATTTCTTCAATTCCATACCTTAAAAACTCTGTATTTTTACCTGTCCTTTTCTTTGTTCTAGTCTCAAAAAATGAGATGGTCCTTCTCCTTTCTAGGCTAAACTCTATATTTGTGCTCTTGATACACTCGTTATGGTCTACTCTGGAAACTTAACTCACCAATTAATTATTCTTAATCTCTCTTATTTATTTACAATTTCTCTTTACCTAATGATTTCTACCTCCTTGAATATAAATATACTAAAGACTCCTCATCCTTTAAGAACAAAACAAACAACAACAAAAATAACTTTTACCTTCCCCCATCATCCCTTTCACATTACATTATATATCTTTCCCCTTTGCTGACAAACTCCTAAAACAGCAGTTCCTAAGGTTTATTTGTGTCATAAACACCTTTGGCATTCTGGTGAAGCCTATGGATCCCTTTTCAGAATATTGTCTTTAAATTCATGAAATAAAATACATGAAATTAAAAAACAAACCAATTATAGTGAAATGGTTAACAAAAAAAAATTTAGGTTGGTAAACTCCCAGTTAGGAACATCTGGCCAATACTGAGTTGTTTACACTGGCTGCCTTTACTACCTTACTACTGACTCACTTTTTTAATCCCCTGCAATGTCACATCTAATCCTAAAGCCCAGAAACTGCTCTCTCAGAGGCTGTCAACAATCTCCTTAACTGCTAAATTCAATGGCTCACTTCTCGACCCACATTACCTTTCTAGAGTTTCTCCATTGTCATTTTCCACAGGGATTTGCAAAATTTGTTGTGATTCCTTCCCCTTCCTCAGGGGATTTCCTTTGTCATGAAATATGTGTCTGTTGATACGATCTTTCCCCCTAATGATTTTTTACTTTTCCTCCTAAGTCTGTCTGTGTCTGTCTTACTTCACCTTTCTACATTTTTTGTTACTATCGACTATCTCTTCCTTCTGAAACGGGATAAAGGGAACCAGGAGTCACAAGATTTTTCTAAAGTTTGAATCCCTATCACCTGACTACGAATTAGTATTAATCATGCTAATATTTAAGTCTTCACCTATGATCAAAATTACAGGGTTTTATTTTAAGATAGTGTAATTTAGGGGAAGGGATGTTAGACGAAGTCAAGAAGATATGGATTCAAATCCCTCCTCAGACACTGATTGTGACCCTGAGCAAGTCATTAATTCCTCAGGGCTTTAGTTTCTTCATCTACAAAATGTAGGAGTTGGACTAAATTTCTAAGGTGTCTTCTAGCTCTAAATCTATGATTCTATACCAGCTTGTAAAGAATAAATGTTTGTTGAATTAAATTGAATCTAGTCCAGGGCCAATCCAATAAAGCTCTATTTAGGCACTGTGCACTGGGGATACAATTAAAAAAAAAAAAAGAAAAGAAAAGAAAAAAAGATAGTCTTTGCCCTTGGGGAGTTTACAGTCTCATGCAGGGAGACAATATACAAAGAGAGGCCAGAAAAAAAATAATGAAAGCTCTTTAACTGGCAGGGATTTTTAATGCACAGGATCTCTTCTAAAATTCTTCTATATATTGATACTGCCACCATTCTCCTGGTATCAATCATTCTCCTTCACTCAAGCTGAAAACCTGCAATCATCTTTGACTCCTTCTGCTTTGCTCTCTTATGTCTAATCAGTCAACAGTTCTCATAGAATTGACCTATCTGAGGTCTTTTAAAGACAGCTTCTCTTTTCCTTTCCTACAACTACTTCCCAGATTCAGACCATCATCTCTATCCTTGGGGAGACAATTACAATTACCTCCTAACTGGTCTCTTTGCTTCTAGCCTATTCTCTCTCCAATCCATATCATTCTTCATCAACCATTCTTCAAGAAGAGTTTTGTGTCAATATCTAGATAAAAAATTCAGTGGCACCCCATTGTTTGAGACTTAAGGCCCCCCAATCCAAATTATGTTTTCAGGTTCCAATGCTTGCTATAATGATGTGCTCCATATCTAGGACTATATTAAAACTACTTATTGTTCCTTGAAAGGGTTCTGAGTTTTCCTAAATTCTCTATCTGTTCATTCTGTTATCTGTATCTAGAATGTTCTCCTCCAAAATCTCTATGCCTATTAAAATTCTATCCATTCCTTCAAATGCCACTTCCTCTATAAAGCCTTCCCTGACCTCCCCAGCTGGCTGTGATCTCTTCCCCTGAATCTATGTATTTTCTATATGTCATTTATATTTCTGCCTTGAAGTACAGTCATGTTTTCTCACAAGTCTTTTACTAGATTACAAACTCTTTGAGGACAGTGATTATATTTTACTGAGCAGTATATGCCCTGAAGTACATAGCACAGCAACTTTGATTAGAATAGGCTTGGATTAGGCAGCTGTGTTTCTCTGCAGCTCTATGATAGGCATAGATGATAGCAAGGCTAGGCAGCACCTTGACCAAGAGCTCATGGAATATTACCAAACTTGTTCTGTTCAGCTAAGGCAAGACAGCAATTATACTAAGGAATTGGACAGAAGCAACATCTCAAAAAAGGCAATCTGAGATATACTATTGAGTCATGATGTGAATTTATAGAATAGAAACTCCCATTAGCCCAGGTTAGCTAAGTTTACTAGTAATTTGAAAATGCAAAAGAACAAACTGGTCAAGAACAGAGAGAATCAAGGTGCCAGGGAGTAGATAAGGCAGAAAACAAATCCAATTATGTCAGATATCTATAAAAGAGAAAATGTTCTCTGCTAGGTCCTACTCCATAGAGCTGAAATCAGGTAGGGCAGCAGATGCAAAGTGAAGTACCACTGTTTTATTGATGAGAATATTGAGCCAGAGTGGCTGCAAGACTTATTGAAAGATTACATAGTGTTTTGACTAGACCAACGTTCTTTATATATACTATTTTGTAGCACCTGATAAAAGAAGCAGGCTTAACTGAGAACTGTGATTTGGGGAAAATATATTGTCCTCTCGGAGATCAAGGAAACAGAGATAAAGAGTTTGCATTTTACTTCCCTCTCTACTGGTGACAACAGAATGACCAAAAATGATTCTATTTTAAAAGGGGCCTCCACCATCTTAGAAATTTTCTGCCATAGAAGGACTTCTGATAAGACTAACCAACCAGAAATGTATTTTCCCACAGAAAAATCTGACCTTTAAGAACCCCTGTGTCTTCAAGGCTTTCACATTTCCCCATTCTCTTTTCTGCTAAAGAATGCCACTGACTGACTGTGTACTCTAAGCAGCCTAAAAACCTAATCTGTCCCCTAAGAACCTGAAACCGCACTAGTCCAAGCCTTGGTACACTAATAACTTTCTTTTTGTTGTCTGTCTCCTTGCTTTGTGATTCCTCAGTCTTACAAACATGATGGTGGGTAAGATTCTCAAGGAGCCCAGGCTGGAAAACCACAATGACTTTCACCATTTAAGGCACTCGTCCATTTGAAAGAATATGTAGGGGGGAGGGTATGGGGGGAGATAAGGGAAGAAGGGGAGAAAAAATATGTAACAGTGTGCTTTATTAGAAATAGCATGGCATAGCAATGGATTCAGAGTCAGGAAGCCAGGGTTCAACTGCTATCTGAGATATTTATAAGCTGTGTGATATCATACAGACAAGTTACTTAACCACCCAGACTTATTTTTCTTTGTAAATTGAATGTTTTCATGTGTCACACAAATATTATTTGTCAAGACATTTATATCATTGATATAATATTAAAGGATGGGATCTATTACTAACAATGTTTTGGTTAAACAGTCTAGTAACTGTCATTCATTTATATTTTTTGAGTTTTTCATAAAGTGATTTTTCATAAATTTTCATAAAGAATTTTTTCATAAATTTCCAAGTGATTCTGTGGAGAAAGTTGGAAAATTAGAAGGAAAAGTTGTCCTTCAAGTTGAGTCTGGCAGTCTTGGGGGAAAGTCATAAGGATGTGTTTAAAGTGAGAAGCATTAAAATCTAGAGAGACCCAACAGAAGATTCAAAGGGAAATGGTGGGGAGGTTCTGGTTGATTATACTGGCAGAGCAAATAAGAGTCTGATTGTTGATGACAGAAGTGATGTTTAGCCCTTGAATCACTGCCTGGTGCCAAACCCTGGAGGAGAAAAGTAAGAATGTGAAGGACAATTTAATCTAAAATGAAATTTTAAATGTGCAAAAATTCTAATATACAAAGAAACCTTCAATGTACTTAATTAATAAGTCTTAATTTTTATTGTTTCATGTGATACTTAATGATTTCTTCATTAATTTTACCCCAAAGATCAACAATTTATTTTCAAATTTGCATAATGGGGAATTAATTTCCTCTCCCCCCAAAATGTGAAATAATATCCATTCAGATTTCACAGGGTCTCACAAAGCAGTTTCATGTATATGCTTGAAACATGAAAGGAAATTCAATAAAGGGTGTCCCTATTTCTGAAGGAATAATGTAAAACTAGCTGACATATTTGAAGGAATCCCACAAGGAAGAGGCAAATCAGTTTGCCAGGGTTAGACACCTATGTAGTCCACTAGAAGGAATAATGGAAAACTAGACAATGACAGGAATGAAAACACAAGATCAAAAGGGGTACAGAAATAAATGACCAAAAGAATCTACCCTTGCCAAGTATGAGCCTGATAGAAAGAAAGGATATGTAACAGAAGGCTGACAGTGATTTCTGTGGATGCAAAAGAGAAAAGCTACAGGTCTTTGTACCAAGACTGGACTGAAAACAAAAAGGAAAAGGGCTCAGGGCAAAGAATCCTTTGCTGCTGTCAATTAGCACTATTTTTCTTTTTTTTAAGTAGGAGAGGAGATGGAGGAAGCAAGAAGAGGGGTCAGTGAAAGGGAGAGAGATGGAAGGAGAGGAGATGGGGATATTGTGCATAAGTCTTTAAGCACCTTCCTCACATCAATTAGCACTTGGGGTGGGGGGAGAGATGGGAAGCTGATGGGTACATTTATAAGACACTTGTTTATCACCTTTCCCTCTTCACAGGATTGTCTGCAAGAACTACATCTTGTAAAGGTTTTTTGAAGCGAGACCAAAGCTGCTCAGATCAGTTTAGCCCATTTAAAACCAGAACCCATGATTCACATCAATTCAGAAAATATTTATTAACTACCTACTATGTGCCAGACACTGTATTAGATGCTGAAGACACAAAGACAAAAAATTAAATCATCCATCTCCTTAAGGAGCTGACTTTCTATAAATGGCTTGTGGGAGAGAGGGGAGGGAAGATAACATGTAAACAGAAAAGCAAATAAAAAATATTCAAAATAAATATGAAGCAATTGGTGGGGGCAGAGGGCAAATAAACATTAAGTGCCTACTATTTTCCAGGCCCTTTGTGCTTTACAAATACTATCCAGTTTGATCCTCCTAACAACCTTGAAAGGTAGGTGCTATTATTATCTCCCTTTTACAGTTGAGGAAACTGAGGCAAACAAAGGTTAAGTGACTTGCCCAAGCACAGCTAGCATCTGTAGCAACAACCACACTGGCATACTCAGGATGGCTGCTAGCACAGGTTCTTAGATCTGCTTTACTACAAAACACAGTTGTTCAAGGGGCCAACAATCTTTTTTAATTTCATTCATTAGTTCAGGGGAAAAGTCAGCACCCTGAACTTCAGAGAAAATACAAACAGTGAAAATAAAAGCAGAGAAATAAAGACCAACAGACAGAGCCTCTAACTGTCTGAGAAATTAAACACAGCTCAACAGACAGATCCAACTGCCTGACCAAGGCAATACATACATAGTTACTAGAGAGAGAAGCACCAACATCTGGGTTTTTCAAAGGGGGGGAAAGTTCCTTAACAGTTATCCAGAGTCTCATCTGGCCAAATAATTGGAACACTCTTCCAATGAGCAATGACGAGAGAGAGAATGATGAGGCATAGGGAGGCGATAGTGCAAAGGCATGGAGACTAGAGTTGGAGGATCATGAATAAAGAATGGATTATAAAAAATAGAAGGGGAATAATATATAACAAGCCTGGAAAGGTAGAATTGGACTGGGTTGTGAAGGGCTTTAAATGTTAAATACATATTTAATCTTATATTATATTTAATCTTATATTATATTATATTATATTATTATTATATATTATATCATTATATTATATTATATTATATTATTACATATTTAATCTTATATTATATTTAATCTTATAGGCATTATGGAATCATTTATTCAGTGTTTTTGTTTTGGGTTTGTTTGTTTTTTTAGTCATGTCCAATTCTGTGATCTCATTTGGGGTTTTCTCTGAAAAAATACGGGAATAATTTGCTATTCCTTATGCAGCCCATTTTATAAATGAGGAAACTGAGGCAAAAAGGGTTAAGTGACTTGCCCAGGTAGTGTTTGAGGCTAGATTTTAACACAGGAAAATGAGTCTTCCTGACTCCAGGTCCAACACTCTATCCTCTCTGCCACCTAGTTTAATAATGGATGAATGAAAACCACTTTGGTACTGAGTAGAGAATGGATTGGAGATGGGGAACACTTGAGACAAGAACGGATTAGGCAGCTTTTGAAATAGTTCAAAAGATAGATGATGAGAGCCTGAAAAAATGTGATCCTGTGTGAGTCTTGAGAAAGTCAAATCTGAGACATGTTTAGAAGGTAAAAATGACAAGATTTAACAACTGATTGCCTGGGTGTGTAAGGGAAAGTAAAGGGTTGAAGATAACACAAGATTTCATGAAAATATAGAGAGTTTCTTAGTTTGTTTTAATCAGGACAGGCTTACTGTTTTATCTTGCTTGGTGGAAGCAGCTATTATTCAGCTAATTTTGAAGGTGACAGTTTTTTTTTAAAGCAATTGGGGTTAATTAACTTGCTCAAGGTTACACGGCCAGTCATTATTTATGTGTGGGTGCTCATTTTCTGAGGCCCGTTTCGATCCCGGGTCATCCCAACTCCGAGGCCGGCGCTCTTACTCACTGCGCCACCTAGCCGCCCCTGAAGGTGACACTTCTTGACAATGAATGAGTAAAAATCTGGCTGAAGTGATCATTTCTAGGCCAACCATTCCTTCCATGTGGATTATAAAGAATTTTACATCTAATTAGTCTTTGCAACTACTATCTTTGGTATCTGTCAAGGACTAAGCCTTTTTTATCCCTATAGCCATAACCAAAGTGATCTGTCTTCTGGATAACAAACAGATCTCCTTATCACAAGATAAAGAGCCAGACCTTGGAGATCATATGATCCAGGAGTTTTTAAACTGGGATCTACACACCCCCAAAGGGTTCACAGAAACATTTCAGGGGGTCAGTAAACTTGAGTGGGGAAAAAATACATCTTTATTTCAATTTAGTTTCCTTTGTAATCTATGTAATTTATGAATTTAAAAACATTGCTCTGAGAAAGGGTCTATAGGCCTCAACAGATGTCCAAAGAGGTCTGTGACTCAAAAATGGTTAAGAACTTCTAGCCTAATCCATCCTTCTTATTCATTCAGATGAAAAAAATGAGGCCCAAAGGGTAAAGGGATTGGGCCTGGGCCACACAAGAATTAAGTAACAGAGCTGGAGGTCTTTAAAGTCCAAGTCTAGCACTACATCATGCCCTGAATAAATTGTTCAATAAAAAAAAAAAACTAACTCCACAAGAAAAGCTTGGCAACAATAATTTAATGTGACTTAGATTCTTCCAGACTAGAGGTGTCAAACTCATCACAAAACTCCCAAGTGCAGCTGAACTAGATTAAAATATAATTAGGAAATGTTTTGATAGATAGACATATATACATACATACATATATACTCATACATACATATATGTGTGCATATATATACATCTATATGTATATATACATATATACATACATACATACATATACCTATCTAT